>OY992764.1:27273325-27969783 GCA_963921325.1 Logfia minima | reverse complement strand
ATATGGCCAAATAGTGGCACATCAGGCGGGACCGGTGCACCCTTTGCATATTGACCGGATACCACGAAGATCCGGGTATTCATCGGTGTTGGGCGAAATTGGTGTTGTGGGGCCACCGGTAACCCTGGGAGTAGATGATTTAGCAATAATTGGACAAAACGTGGGTACAAAGCCCACTGTCCCTCCCCAGCCTGTGCATTATCTACCATAATCCGAAAAATATACCCCGAGAAGTTGTAGGGTTTGTTGTATACAAGTGCCAGCATAGCGGATGCAGTAGATAGACTCATCCCATCAAAACTAGCCTTCCTACCAGACAGACAAACAATCATAACGTGCATCAAGTACCGCCAGACCTTAGTGAGATAGGCCTTGCGGTATTGATCACGTGGGATAGTCGGGTATCCAAGGCGACCCATGCCCCCGGCAATAAACACATGGGAGAAAGCCACGGGCATCTCCGAATCATCTGGAAACTGAAAGAAGTCCCGAACGATTTGCTCAGATATAATAATTTCGCGGTCGTTGACTTGAGAGATGATTCGCGGATATCCAAGGTCTGAGTTGACCGCAGCATTTACCCAAAACTCTGAGACTTGATCCTTGTATATAGGTGTTGTAGCAGTGATGGCAGTATATATACGGGATCTGCGGAGAAAAGCAATCATCGGACGGTACGGGGCCGCCGATTCCTTTTCATCATCGAGGAACGCCGTGACATTATGTCTCGGTTACCAAAATAAAGCGTTAACGTGAGCCATATCTGAAATAAGATGATAAACTTGAAAGCCATTAGTCTCAGCAATTAACATTGACATTTTTGAATTAAAAAACGTCTTGCGACACAAGCCTTGTGTCGCAGGAGAGATAGCGACATAACGAGGTATGTCCCTGTTTTTTTAATTTAATCAAATTAATGATTTATCAGCGACACAAGGTTTGTGTCGCACAATTAGATCAGCGACATAGATCAACGACACAATTATTGTGTCGCATAACAATAGCGTCATAAGGCAGCGACACAATAATTGTGTCGCTATATGACCAGCGTCATAAGGCAACGACACAAGTATTGTGTCGCTAGATGACCAGCGTCATAAAGCAGCGACACAACGCTTGTGTCGCAAATATGAACACTTTGAAACCCAGAAATTTCCAGATGAACAAAAATTAGGGGTTTGTGTTTAGATCGTGTCCGAAGGTTTACTAGTATTGCAGGAACATGAAACAACAAGTATTAAGCATTTTAGAACACATTTAAGCATGCAATTGTACAAAATATGTAAACCTAAATAAACCGAAACTTCAAATGTCAATGGCGAGCAAAATACTAAGTTATAGGATGTAAAACTTGTACCTATCGATGCGGAATAACGAGGAGAACAAGATTTGATCGAAGAAATCCACAGAAAGTCCACAGAAAACGCAAAATAATCGAAAACAGGGGTCGGGCTGTTGTGTCGCTGGTAATTAGATACTAATTACAGCGACACGAGGGTATTTATACCCCTGACACAAGGCAGCGACACAATGTGCGACACAAGCCTTGTGTCGCTGGAAATATCAGCACAGTCAGCGACATAAGGGAGCGACACAATGTCTGTGTCGCTGGGCCACAAGTGTGCGACACAAGTGCTGTGTCGCAGGGTAGTCAACACAAATAAGCGACACAAGCCTTGTGTCACAGAAGTCAATCAAGAGTTCACGTTTTTAAGATTTTGTATATTTGTGACATTTAGTGAACAAAAATAAAAAGACTAAGAGGCAAATAAATAAATAATAAATAAAAACTATGAAAAGAACAGATTTAGATGTGTCATTTTAGGAATCATATTAGAAAGACAGACTCGCAAGACAATATCAGACTTTAATTCGATTACCAGTATAGATGTCCAATTTTAAGTTTACCAAGAAAGTTATCAAGCCTTAGACGCAGTCTGAAACAAGACGATTATCAGTATTGTTTATCCACTTAAACATGTAACACACACAACTTCAAGCTTAGCAGTTATTGTGAGAGTGAATAGATCTCTGTGACTCCCCCATAGATATACTCTTAGTATTAAGACATGCTCAAAACCTCGATTAGTTAGAGAAAGTGTTTGAATACAACATTTTTAAGAATCAAGCCAGCGGTGACAGGTCTGTACTTACGTACAACAGAGCGACATACACTTGATTCAGGTGTAAGCAAAAACAGACTTAGTCAAACCATTTGGCGACCTTGTAAGTAATCTTTGATTTTATAAGTTTTAAAAGTACTTTGACTTTTGTTTGCTTAATGTTTGAAAGTATACTGACTGAGACCAGGTCTGTACAAACGTACAACAAAGGAAACAGACAGTATAAATCCCCAAATGTTGTCAGATACAAACTCAATTCAATTGAAGCATGGCAAGCTAATACATAAGAATTTAAGACACATTGTCATACATCATATGATGGTCATCACAAAAGAGTAAACACAGAGTTAAGTATTTCTTAATTGCTCAAAGAAGTGTGGGCACATGTCTACCAATATATCGTGCAAGTAGTCAGTTGTTTATAAGAGCAAGAATAACATATACAAGATAAACCTACTGATATATCGAGGATAAAATTTGAGATTGTTGTTTGAGGAGTGTCTCCTAATGTACTATCATATTCCTAGTTGTTTTGAGACACAACTAAACGTCTTTTAACAAATGTTGCAACGTTGCTTTTCTTTAATGTTAAATAAACATTAAGAATGGCTATTGCTAATTAACCCCCTTTTTTTTTTTTTTTTTTTTTTTAGCGAAAACAAGTAAAAATCCTAATAACATAACATACTAAGGTCACAAATATTACTTTTGAAGTTGAAAGAAACGTAACCCTATCATGTTGACAAGCTCATCGAAACGAGCGCGGGAAAAGGCTTTAGTGAACAGATCGGCATTCTGCTTAAGAGTATCTATTTGGACCAGATCAATTAGGTGTTTTTCATAACAGTCACGAATGAAATGAAACCTAATTTCTATGTGTTTGGTCTTAGAGTGTTGGACAGGATTACGTGTAATGCATATAGCAGCAGTATTATCTATATGAATAGGAGTCATAGTTAAGAGTAAACCGTAATCGCGCAACTGGTGTTGTATCCAAAGAACCTGAGAACAGCAACTGGCTGCAGCAATGTATTCAGCCTCTGCGGTTGAAGTAGAGACAGTTGTTTGCTTCTTGCACTTCCAAGATACAAGTCGAGGTCCAAGAAACTGACACCCACCAGAAGTAGACTTCTTATCCATATTACATCCGCCGTAGTCTGAGTCCGAATAAGCAGAGAGCGCGAAGGTCTTCTCATTTGAATACCATAGACCAAGTGTTGGTCTATATTTAAGATAACCGAAGATTCGCGTAACAGCCTTCATGTGAGACACCTTTGGTTTAGCCTGATACCTGGAGCAAAGAGAGACTGCAAAGACAATGTCCGGACGTGATGCCGTGAGATACATCAGAGAACCAATCATAGATCGGTAATCCTTTTTGGGACAGTCCTCTTCAGCTTCTGCTGGACCAATTTGATGATTTAGCTCTAAAGGCGTCCCATAGGGTTTACAGTCAGTCAATTTATACCGTGTAAGCATATCGTTGACATACTTGGACTGATGAATATAAATCCCCTTAGCCGATTGCTCAACTTGTACACCCAGGAAGAAAGTTAGCTCTCCCATTGCACTCATTTCAAATTCTGACTTCATAATCCGCTCGAAGTCGCGACACAGTTCATCCTTGGTAGAACCAAAAATGATGTCATCCACATACACCTGTACTAATAACAAATCCTCCCCGGCATGTTTAATGAAGAGAGTACTGTCGATTGTGCCTCGAACAAAACCGTTCTTCAGAAGATGAGTTGCAAGCCGCTCATACCAAGCTCTTGGGGCTTGATGTAGACCATACAATGCTTTGTCTAGCTTGCAGACATAGTTTGGATGAACAGAATCTTCAAATCCAAGCGGCTGTTTGACGTAGACCTCTTCAACAACCTGACCATACAGAAAGGCGCTCTTCACATCAAGTTGATAAACCCGAAATCCTTTGAAAGAAGCGTATGCCAGAAAAATGCGAATGGATTCCAAACGAGCAACTGGAGCGAATACTTCATCATAGTCCAAACCTTCAATCTGAGTGAAACCCTTAACCACTAGACGTGCTTTGTTACGAATTACCACACCCCGATCATCCTTCTTCACACGATATACCCAGCGAGTGCCAATTGGATGAACACCCTTGGGTAAAGGGACCAAAGTCCATACTTGCAACTTTGTGAATTGTTGAAGTTCTTCTTGCATAGCCTCAACCCAGTATGGATCCTTTAACGCATCAGCTGTCTTCTTCGGTTCTACTTGAGAGAGAAAGCATTCTTCAATTTTCGAAGCAAGACAAACAGGATCAGTGACGGTAATAGGAGACGGTGTCAACACAGATTGTTCAGCAGCAGCAATCTGTCTTCTCGTTAAAACACCTTTGTTTAAATCACCAAGAATGGCATCAACTGGATGTGACACATTTATCCGAGAACTCGGAATTGCAGCTGGAACAATGATAGAATCAAGGTTTGTGGAGTCAGCTTCAAGTTCGTGTTGAAGTGCCGGTAAATCTTCAAGGTCAGATGCAGGTGATTGAACAGAATCCTCAAACATTTGTTCCTCATCATTTGTAGGATCAGGAACATTCTCAGTAACGAGTGGAGGTGGAGTCTCACAAGTTGCTAGTGTTCCTGTTGGTGGTGGAGGAACAGAGATAGGTGGAACTTCAGAAGCGATGTCCAGCCCATGAAGTAGTGTCACTATATCCTCTTCTTCATTTTCTTCAGGAACATTGAAAGAATCAAACAGAGTTTGATAGTCAAACAAATATTCGGGTCCCTTCCCTTGAGGGTTGTCAGTGTAATGGAAGAAGGTAACCTCAAAGTGTTCTTCCACACGCTTGGTCACTAGGTTATACACACGTTTGTTTGGTGATTTATTAGAGAATCCTAGAAAAACACCTTCACAAGATTTCTCACCAAACTTAGCAATTCGTTCTTTGGTGTGCATAATAGTGCATAGACAGCCAAATGGTTCAAGAAATTGTAGATTAGGCTTTCTGTTGTTGAACAATTCATAGGATGTCTTGTTCTTCTTCTTAATCGTTAATACCCGATTTAGAACGTAGCAGGCCGTATTCACAGCTTCGGCCCAGAAGGTGATTGGAAGCTTAGAGTCAGATAACATTGTACGTGCAGCCTCAATCAAGGTTCTATTCTTACGTTCTGCAACCCCGTTCTGCTGTGGAGTCCTTGCGGCACTGAATTGGTGTTCAATACCATTACTCAAACAGTACAGTTCCATAATCGAGTTCTTAAACTCTGTACCGTTATCACTCCTAATTTTCTTGATTCTCAAATCACAAAGATTTTGCAGTTTATCGAATAGATAAATAAGAATCTCAGGCACTTCATCCTTGGTCTTCAGAAAATACACCCAAGAAAAACACGAATAATCATCTGTCACAACTAAGCAATAAGAAGTACCTCCCAAACTCTTCTTTCTGACAGGCCCGAACAAATCCATGTGCAAAAGCTCTAACGGCTTCTCAGTTGAATTCACCATCTTTGGTCTGTGAGACTTCTTGTGTTGTTTGCCCTTTTGGCATGGAACGCAGTGATCATTTAAACCAAAGGATTGTTTGGGAACACCTCACACAAGATCATTCTTGATCAGGTAGTTCATCTTGCGAAAGTGCAAGTGTCCTATACGTCTGTGCCATAATAACGATTCCTTTTCGGGAGCTTTAGAGAGAAGACAAGTGAGCTGTATAGTTTCCACAGTACTCATGTCCAGAATATACGTGTCTCGCTCCCGAGGTGCCCTCAGTAGCACCCATTCTTCAGGGATCACAAATCCCGGCTTCAATATACAACATTCAGTGTCTGAAAAAGTAGTAGTGTACTTTTTATCGCACACTTGAGAGACACTGAGGAGATTGTGTTGTAATTGCTCCACAAAATTTACCTTCTCAAAGCTTACCATTCCATTGGTAAGCGTACCTTGACCAGAAATAACTCCCCCTTTATCACCAGCGAAGGCCACATACCCTCCATTGAAAGCATGAACTTCAGATAAAAGAGAAATATCACCGGTCATGTGCCGAGAACAACCGCTGTCGATATACCATTTACTATTCTTTACAGATTCAGGTTGCTGCGGCACCACAAACAAGGTACATTAGTTAGAAATGGAGACCCAAGCCTTTATAGTCTTGGGTACTCCAGTAACATCATCAACAATGACCACATCAGTCAAAACTTTGTTTTCAAAAAGTTTAGAATGTTTGACTGATGAGGTATTGTTAGATGTAGAATCTTTGCAGGATTCCTTAATCATCCAAACTTGTTTTGGTTTGGATGCTTGCAGGTCAACAACTTTGGGCTTTAAGTTTTGCAAAGTATTTTGCTCAACTTTGTTGACCTTAACAGCTGGGATAGTAGGCTTAGAGCATTTCATTGAAATAGGCTTCTTTGAAAGTTTAAGTTTTGAAACTTGAGAAACCTGTTTCCCAGACTGTTTCTTTGCAAGCACATGACAATTATTTATCAAATGACCTTGCTTCTTGCAGTAGAAGCAAGATCGTTGCTCAAAACAAGATTGAGATTTAGGAACAAACCGATGAGCTCGACCAAAAGAAGCATGTGTTGAACAATCACACTTGTGTGAGCATTCAACAGCGGCAGATGCTTTAGTTGAAATTTTAGAAGATTTATTTAATTTAATCGTTTTAGAAAAAATCTTCTTTTGAGGTTCAGCCATAGCTTTACCTTTTCCTTTTGTTATAGCATGTTCTCTTTGTTCGATAGTAATTATATGATTTTCAGGCTTGACGTTTTTCTTAACTGGTCGATACTCTTGATCAGTTATATCCTCAATTTCAATTTCCTCTTCAATAATACGAGGAAGCACAGAAAGAGTCTTTCCTAATTTAGGCTCAACTGTATTTTCAGATTTAATGAGTTCAGTCTGATGAATCTTGGCCTTAATAGGTTTAACTTTCTCAACCTTTTGAGTCTTACTTGTGTCAGACTCACTAGTATTAGCCCTAATGGGTTCGGGCCTACTAGTTTCAGGTTGTTCACATGCAATGATGACATTTTCAGCCTTAACTAGCTCAGGCTTACTTATATTGATGCTCACAGTTGGTTTGACAGTTTTAACATCTATCTTAGTAAAGATAGGCATCATATCATTGACATTATCCCTCACAGGCATAGGTAAATAATCCTTAGGAGGTGGGACTTGATGAAAACCAAGTCCTGCCTTACTCTTAGTATCAGTCCTCTGTGCCTGTAGGATCTCATCAAAGACTAGAGAGGATGTGGAAAAGTTTGAAAGCTTTTTCTTCAAATTTAGAACTTCAGTTTGAGATTCAACAAGTTCCCTTTTAACAGATGATAGCATATCAACATAGCTACCAATTTCATCTTGCTGTTCAAAAATTTTAGCTTTTAGTTCCTTTTTCTCTTCCAAAATAGCTTTTAACTTTTGACCACTGGCCTTATCACTGTCCCGTAACATATTATTTGTTTCAGTTAAATTTTCTATGACAGTGTTAAGGCGTGTGGTATCCTCTCTATACCTATTTAGCTGGTTGGTTAATTTAATGCATGATACACAAGATAAGGGTTCATCATGTACCTCATGCACTTCAGCCATTAGTGCCCGTTCTGTATCATCTTCATCTGGGTCAGACCATTCCCAAGCATTGTTGGAAAGCAGTAGCGCAGCGGAAACCATCACTTTTTCATCAGATCTGGTCTTCTCAGATGAGTTGGACTAAGAGGGCTTGGACAAACCGGAAGGTGGATTCTTCTTTCTGTCACATTCGCGAGCAAAGTGTCCATAGTTGTGACACTGGTAGCATTTCACCTTGCTCTTATTGAATCCAAGACCCTTCTCTTCCGGGTCAGTCACGTTCTTCCGTCCAGTCTTCTTCAAAAAATTCTTTACACGTCTTGTGAGCATAGCCATGCTCCACTTTAAATCCATTCTTTCAAGCTCTTCATGATCGATTTGACTGAAATCTTCTTCAGTCATATTCACCGTGCTGTTCTTGTTTGATAGGAAATCATCATATGCTGACAGAAAAGCGGTGAATACAGCAGCATGTTCCTCAGCAACTGCAGGAGATGCTCCTTTAAGATTCGAATAAGTACCACCCCCACTTGCAGAGTTTGTGGTAGTATATCCAAATCCACCAGATAAGTTAGGAGCACCAGAACCCCCAGAAAAGAAAGCTGCCCCAGAAGCTTGATTTGCTGCAGCAGGAACATCCACACCATATAACATGGGATTCTGAATATGTGCAGTAGCCTTAGTTTCCTTTTTCTGCATATCCAAGAGGTCAGCAGCAATCTGTCCAATTAGATCATCAAGCTCCATATCCATTATATCCTCATCCTTTTCCATCAGCAGCACGCGAGTATTCCATTTCTTTGGTAATGAACCCAGAAGCTTCTTGTTTACATCAGTTTTGTCGAGATTTACTCAACCCTCAACCAATTCACTTACGAGCTGAGAATATCGACTACACATATCTACCAGAGACTCAGTAGGTAACATGTCGAAGACCTCAAACTGTTTCTTAACCAGATCCAGTTTGTTTCTTTTGTACTGTTCACTACCACCACATTTCTTCTCAAACCCTTTCCATAAATCATAAGCGGTCTTGTGATGGCGTAGTTGTCTCAAGATCTGTTGAGGTAAGGCCATAGTAATCGCAGAATAGGTCTTTCGTTCGGTATCGAAAGCCTTACGCTCTTCAGGAGTCATTGATTTAATGGACTTTTCAGGAATAGGTCCATTAAATATACCGGTTCGAACAGGACGTTCATATCGTTCTTCAAGATAGATCAGCATCTCAGCATCGTTGAAAGATACAAAAGCTTCAAACCGTTGACGCCAGTCTAAGTAGTTCATGCCCGTAGTGTACATCGGTGGTTTGTTTGTAGAACCCACCTCACTTAAATGCTTCAGCATTGCTCCAACCTATTGAAGTGAAGTAGAAGTAGACATGGTAATTGACTCGAAAGACTACTCAAAAAGTTTGAAAAACTGTAAAATGCGACACAAGTGATATGTCGCAGAGTCTATGTCGCAAGAAGACACAATGATTGTGACGCAACTGATCAGACAGCGACACAAGTGTTATGTCGCAGTGCTATGTCGCACAATTAAGGTCGCTGAAGACCTTGTGTCGCAACACTATGTCGCTGAAACCCTATAGCGACACAATATTATGTCGCACGCTTTGTCGCAAAAACGGCGCTGTCAGTACAAACAAGCCTCAAAAACACAGATTTTCGAACCCTAAAATTTTTTTTATCCAAAAACCAATAAAGATATAGCTTTCTAGGTTTAAAAACACTATAAAACAACTATATAGTACCACTAAAGAAAATCAAACACTAGAAAAATGTCAAATGATCAAGAAAATGCATAAAAGATTAACCAAATGATTTGAAACCACTATCAATCAATGATATTGGCTCTGATACCAATTGTGGATCCCTTTAATGGTGATCTTTACTCAAATCAAATGGCTAATGAAGACACAACAATAGATATAAAGTTTGTATTAAGTGCAAATCAAAAGAAAACAAAACTTTATAAGCTCTAATCCCAAAATATTCTTCTTAAACTTAGTGTAGCAGCCAAATACAGAGAATAAATGATTGGGAAAATGTCTTATACTAAATATCTCTAACAAGGGTATTTATACTAAACTGTCTGGCCGTTCTGCGACACAAGCCTTGTGTCGCAGAGATCACTATTGCGACACAAGCACTGTGTCGCAACTACAACTAGTGCGACACAAGCACTGTGTCGCAGTACACAGAAAATGTAATTATTCTAAGTCTATTACATATACAGACACAGTACAGACTTGACCAACTGACAGACACTCTAATATGTATCAACAAATACTTGGAAAAAAATTGGTATTGAAAAGGTTATGATGACCACAAGAGGCTTCTTGGGTAATCTTGATGGGATAATCGGGTCTAGTTTATCGGGTCAGTAGTGGTAGTTTGATTGGGTCATATGGATCCAGTGTTTTCTTTATGTTCAAGTTGAATAAGGGAGTGTACATTAATGTTAATCAATTCTTAAGGTGTACAGTGGGTTTAAGAATGTGGGTCAATTTATGTACCGGTTCTTTAGGTAGCAATGACTTAGTAGGTGGTATTTTATTGTTTATTTCATGTTCCCATGTTGCTTTTTCTATTGCTATTTTGCAGTCTATGTAAGGTTATTTATATCACTTTGTTTGTGAATATAATATGCATTTTCACTTTCTCTTTTTAATCTTCCGCAAGTTCATTTATCACATAACTATTCGTGAATTTGAGTGTGAGTTCAAAGGGACTGATTCCAACAGTTGGTATCAGAGCACCCAGGTTCATACCTGGTGCGTGGCAAGAAAGAGAGGGCTGATTGAAACACTATGTAATCAGGTGGACAAGAAGAAAGCAAGCAGCAAGGTTGATCATGTTTGGTGATTAGAAGAAAGAAGCAGCAAGAAATTACAACAAGTAGCAGGCAAGAAACAAAACACAAGTAGCAAGAATCAATAAGCAAGAAAGCAGGTAGCAAGAGCAAGAAATGGCAGACAAAGTAGGAACATTGACAGTCCGCGAGCAAGGAAACATACCACTTCATTGTCCAAAATTAACCGAAATGAACTACAATTCGTGATCGATTTTGGTTGAAACGGTGCTAAGGGCATACGGTTTATGGGAGGCAGTGGATCCCTTAACAAGAGGAACCGTGGAAGAAAAGAAGAACTACACCACGAAAGCCACTATCTTCCAAACTCTACCAGAAGATATTTTGTTGCAGGTTGCTAAACATAAAGATGCAAAGGATGTTTGGGAAGCGATTCGGGTTCGATACTTAGGATCTGATCGAGTCTAAAAGGCACGTCTACAAACTCTTAGGAGTGAGTTGGAGTTTCTAAGGATGAAGGAGAACGAGACTATTAATGACTTTTCGGGCAAGATAAGTAGCATAGTGGCAAAGTTTAAAAGTCTCGGTTTAAGCCTTGAAGAAGAAGTGGTTGTCAGAAAGCTTCTCAATTCAGCCCTGAAGAAATATTTACCAATTATTGCTTTCATCGAGCAATACTCGGAGATTGAAAACATGTCTTTTGAAGAAGTGGTGGGAAGACTCAAAGCATACGAAGAGAGACTTAAAAGCCATCATGAAAAGGATGAAGAACAAGGACATCTCTTGTTGACCAATAATGAGCATTATTGTACACAATATGGACGAGGAAGAGGTCGGGGAAGAGGATCCAGTAAAGGAGAAAGAGGACGTGGAAGAGGCTCGAGCCGAGGTGATAAGAGCAGGTTTAGATGCTATGATTGTGGGGCGTTTGGACATTTTGCAAATGAGTGTACAAAATGGAAAGACAAGGAGAACGAAGCCAATCTGACTCAAGAGGAAGAACTGCCTTTGCTGTGACAAAGAGGCGGGTCAAGATCATCAAGATTACGGGGGTGAAAATTGGGTAATCTTGATGGGATAATGGGGTTTAGTTTATCGGGTCAGTAGCGGTAGTTTGATTGGGTCAATGGATCCAGTGTTTTCTTTGTTTCAAGTTGAATAAGGGAGTGTACATTGATGTGTTAAATCTAGTTATAAAATTTGTAACTAAGAACTACCGAAATTAGACTATCACACAACCGGGCAGTGAACCCTGTCAATGTAATAGTATAGCTAAGGTAAGTCCGAGTCGAACCAAGAGGACCGTGCAATTAAGAGTGTTTAGCGAATTAAGTTAATCTAAAACAAGTAAGTAAACGTGGGGTGTTTTGCAACCGAATTGTTGTTGTGGCAATTATCACTAAATAATAATAAAGTAAATGACATGCCATTGGATACTGCAGTATCAGATTAAATTAATCAATGGTAAAAGGCATTCACTTGGATTAGTTCACTAACTATGTCGGGGTGTGTTAAATCATGTATACCAATTGCTGTTTATCAAATAAATTAAGAATAGAATTCGATGTCACTCCTCCCGACTGATTGGTTATAAATTATCCTTCGCTTTCACTCCAGGTTTCTAACCAAACTAAATCTCAATTCAATTGACTAATTCACAATCTAATCTCGTAGTCTACGTTTGCAGAAATACTAAACTTAATTTGACGTCTCTAGTTAAGCTTAATCAATTACAATCAATTTCAATCAAAATATATTATTTAAACTCTTGCGTTCACAATCATCCAATAATTGTTCATGGTAAAACAATTAAAATAAATCAATTATAGTGTAGAAGCGGTTCACTATAGACACCAATTAATTCATCAATAATATAAATCAACAATTAGAACTTGATCACAAATGGTTCTTCAATTAAACGTGAATTAAACAACGGTAATCACTAAGGATTAACACCCCTAATCATAAGTTTACATCATCTAAGTGAATGTAAAATAATTTCGCTCATAGCTGGAATAGAATCAACAAAATAGATAATTAAAATCAAACTAAACATTGTAATCAAGGGAAAAGATGTAAACCAATGATATAAATGCTTAGCAATGTTGTGTCTTCAATCTTGGATGAACAATAATAGCAAAACAAGAAGAAATCTTGAAAAAGCACCAAAATTCGTCCAAAAACGGCTAGAGAAAACTCCCTCTTTTCTTATGTGATTCATTAGGGTTTAAGATGCAGATCCCCCTGGAAAAACACCTCACCCAGACGGGTAGTAGGTCACCCTAACGGGTGACAGACTTTGTGTCACACCCCGCCTAGGCGGAAACGCGAGGCGTGACGGAGAAGATCGTCATAACACATTGATATAAATAATAGAGAGTTCACTAAATGAAAGAAAATCAACACAAGGTGTCATGACGACTCCCGACACAAGCGGCGACTTGTATCATGGTCAGTCAATACCACAATAAACATAGTCATAAAGTCACATAATCCCACAACCCGGGACAAGTTTCAAACAATAACCAAACTAAAGAAAACATCAAATCCATAGAGATGTACTAATGTGATTTATTCGACAGAAAACAATACGCGAGTCTTAAGTCTCACTAAAGCTAGGTAGGGACTCTATCCTCCTTAAGCATTCTTATTGTTATTACCTGAAAATGAATACTCGAAAACGTCAACATAATGTTGGTGAGCTCGTAGGTTTAAGAAATAATTGCATTTTGCTGTGCATAGAATATGAGTAGGACAATAGTGTAAAATAAAAACGTAGCGGCATATAGTGCATATGAATGTTCAACCCGAACATAATCAATATAGTCATCAACATAGTCATCAACATAGTCATCAACACAATAGATTTCCAAACATGTCGCCTACCAGCTGGAGCTAAACAGTTGGCTTGATAGATATCATAGTTATGTACACCTCAACCACTAATACTCGCATACGCAACTAAAAACACACAAATTGTCCCAAGAAATAAAATGATTATCACAGCATAAGTATTTGAAATAGCCTTTGAGTATCATTTTCCCCCAAGTTATATAAAAAGAAAAAGGGGCCACGAAACTCACCTTATTTGTAGATGAAACAAAGTGCAAAATTATCCGAGCTAGTAATTCTATAAATAAAAAAAAAGTGTGTAAGTTACACATGGACAAGGCTTATAATCCTTCCCATTGTAACTCACAATTGATGGAATGTATATGATCAAACCTTGTATTCCTAATGAACTATCCCTCAAGAATGATACTTTGTATTTCCTTAAACCCTTGATGTAAGTAATTGGTGATTTTGCCCTTATTTTCATAGATTAAATTTTCTGACCAAAATTTTAAGGTTACATTATGTATTTTTAAAGTATCTTAAACGAGTGATTTAGGGTTCTAAATTTAAATGACAGAACCTAAAAGGTGTTAAGCTTTCCCAGAAATTTTCCCATAATTTTTATTAATTCTTTACTATTTTAATAAAATTCCATAATACTAACTAGTCAGGAAAGAATTCTGCTGGCGCAACAAAAAGTTTTATTTTTGTTAAAATACTTAAAAGTCTCAAAAAAATCTGAAATTTTTACAGTGATGAGTAGACACATAGAAACTATCCCAGAAAAAATATCATCATCTAATTCGAAAAATTGAGTGAGTTATGGTATCCCAAAGTCGACCCAAAATCTGATCAGCAAATACAGTTTCGACTAGTTGTGTTGTAATAACCTTTTGGATGACCTAAACTTATCGGTTCGTCATGAAACCACTTGGAATAGAAAGTAGACTCATAGAACTTAATTCTAGACTCAAAATTCGTATAAAAACTCCATGCTATGACCAAGATATGGCCTACCCAAGTAGGTACAAAATTCTGTCCAGATTCTGATTTAACCCAAACAACGTCTTTTAACCTAGAATATCATATCTACGATTATATATTTGATATAACTTCATCAAATTCGTTTTTAACATGTTAATTAGATGTATTTAATCATAATAATTTCCATCAATTCGAGTCACATTAAGAAACAAAAGAAAGATCAATTTAGAGAGGAAATAAGAATACTTACCGAAACTTCAAAAAGACGATCGATTGACCTTGTTCTTGAGATTTTGATGAAAAAAAAATATATGGAGGCTAGGGTTTGATAAAATTCGTCCAAGGGAAGAGGAGAGGGAATAAAAGAAGCTAGGGTTTTGAATTAATGAAAAGAAATAACTTAGTTAGCAAGAAATAGATGTTTAAATTAGGTAAAACATTTTTTTTTTCATTTTTTTCTCCCTTGGCCGGATTTAAATAATATATAAAAAAAAATTTTTTTTTTTTTTTTTTTATTTGTTTATGTATTAGTATTCATTATTTTTTTTTTTTAAAAGAAAACTATATTTAAGAGTGACATTTTCCTTATTGTTACATTTAACTATTCAATGTGTTGTATAAGTATTTATTTATTTATTTTTAATTTACTTCTAATCTTGCAGTATCATTATTTATTATTATTATAAAAAAATACTATTGACATAATTTATTTATTTATGGGCTAATCACCAACACGTTGTCTTCTAAAGATATCTATAATGTCTAAGAATCAATTCAACGTTCTCAGGGAAACGTAAGTACTTAGAGATTTCGTTATGATCACAACAACTAGAGGGAATAGTACAGATAGAACACTTAACTCCTAGAATTTATCATGTCCTATGTTTCAGGAAATCACATAAGCACATAAGTTTAACTAAACAATGAGCATCAGTTTAATGGTCAAAGTTATCTAACCTGATTTGGTGACGGTTGTCACACTTTGGCTCCCGTTTGGATTAACATCACCCGGACGGGTGAATTAAAATTTGCAACTTTCTGCGACCCTTCACCCGGACGGGTGAGGGCTCACTCGGATGGATGAGCTTGTTTTTTCAGCTTGATGTCTTCTTGAAAGTTGTAGCCCTTTGAGTTCTGAGAATTTGGACTTTTGAATCAACTCAATCGGAGTCCGTATGAGAGAGTTATGGCCAAAACCGTGGAGTCTCGCCGAAACTACAAAACTTCTTATTTTTTGACCTTTTCTTCCACGTTTTCACTCGTTTTCTTCTGACATCCGTTCCTAATGATAATAACCACATTCAAGGCATTTTAAGTATCAAAGGTTCATTAAACTCATGCTAACTACGGATAAAACAAGAGATAATGCGAGGGTAAAAAATGTATAAATTGAGCATTATCATACATTAATGTTGACCGATTCTGAAGGTGCATATTGGGTTTAAAAATGTGGGTCAATTTATGTACCGGTTCTTTAGGCAGCAATGACTTAGTAGGTGGTATTTTATTATTTATTTCATGTTCCCACGTTGCTTTTCTGTTGTTATTTTGCAGTCTATGTAAGAATATTTATAGCCCTTTGTTTGTGAATATAATATACATTTTCAGTTTCTCTTTTTAAACTTCTACAAGTTTATTTTTCACATAACTATTCGTGAAGTTGAGTGAGTTCAAAGGAATTGATTCCAACACTTGGTATCAGAGCACCCAGGTTCATACCTGGTGCGTGGCAAGAAAGAGAGGGCCGATTGCAACACTACGTAATCAGGTCGACAAGAAGAAAGCAAGCAGCAAGGTTGATCATGTTTGGTGATTAGAAGAAAGAAGCAGCAAGAACATGTGTGACAACAACTTCATATTTGTAATAGTTAGTTTGTAATTTTGTTAGATATTAAAATATAGATTGTAAACCTTGATTAGTGCTAAAACATGTGTTTAGCACATTTAGTATAAATAGGTTGCTAAACCTTCATTTGTAACACTTGGAATTGTAAAAATCATTTTTGTGAGCTTAATAGAAAATTATTCAACCAAATTCTCTCTCAACATTCATCATACATTTGCTTGATTTTGGACTAACAATTGGTATGAGAGCTTGAGTGATTAAAGATTTGAAGGAAAAACAGATCGAAACATCAAGAATTCATCAAATAAAAAGTCAATAAAAAGTCAAATTCGTGATTTTCAAGAACCAATTCGGAGATTCAATTGTGTTTTGATGAAATTAAACCGATAAAATTGAAGTACAATCATCAAGGAACAAGTATAAGTATCAATTTCATCAAATTATAGCTAAAGATCATCTAATTTGAAGAAAAAGTCAAAATGGGTATTTGAAGTTAGAATTTCGGATTAAACTTCAATTTCGATCAAATTTTCTTTTTCTGATCAATTTAAGGATCAACGAAGGTTCACGAAGTGATATACAACAGATAGATTGAAGAATTCACGGTAAATTCATTTAAATCCTCAAGTTTGATTCAAACATAAAAATGGCAGTTTAAGTTTGATTTGTATTGATTAAGCTTGTTTAAGTGAAATTCCACTGATCAAAGTGTTGTTTTAGTGCTATGGATCAATCAGAAATTAAGTTTAGGAGTTAATTTCATCATTTGATCGATCTCATATTTGGTTTTCTTGGTGAAGACGACGAACAGTACCTGCAACCCTCTCACTTCTGAGACTTTATTTCTGCAAACTTGCCTCTGCGTCCTTAGTTCTGCGAACTTGCCTCTGCGACCTTATATATGCGAACTTGTCGGTAGTGTCTTATTCAGGAACAGTTCCATATTTGTTTGCACTTGCACCACAAAACGTTTCTTATTCGGTGCAAAGAATGAATGATTTTATAACCCCTATTCCTAAAAGATTCCACTCACCGTTGATTCCTCGAAACTTATTTCGAAGTGAAACACCGAGTTTCAATTACAAACGGAATACAACGTCTTTAAACCAAATAGACACAACTTATAAATGGTTTTCTAAGTTTTCAAAACCCATTAGTACTGTGCTTAAATGGGTTCCAAAAGTTGTTGTCTAAATTTCCAATCAATGACTTATGAACAACTCAGTTCATAATTCGTTTTTAAAGTGAATAAGACTTATTAACACATCGGTTCATAACTCTTTCTTCAAATGAAAATGGTTTCTGAACATTTCAGTTCAAACCCATTATAATTGAAAGAGCTCAAAGCTTGAGATCGAGCTCCCGTTATACTTTCTTTTGAGAAATTTATGTTATATTTGAGGGGGAGCTCGTACAAAATCAAAACTTCCAAGTGTTAAAAATACTTGTATTTATCAAACACTTTGGAAGATTTTCAACATTTTTCGGGAGGAAATTTTTCTTTAAACATCAAACCGACGAAATTCACATATCACAACATTGTGATACAATGATCAATATATGATCAATTGTTGGCAAATGCTGCAATCTGCACTGAGTGTTATAGATTTCAAATATCTCCTATGATCCACCGGAACCGGTTGGATCTACCATAGGAGCCACCTTCCATAAATTAGGATGCAAGGGTATCTTAGGTCTAACTAAGAGGGTTGGTGGAGATTAAATTGCAGAACAACATACTTTCAAGCATGCCAAATGAAAATGAGGGAGGAGTTGAAAAATGTGAGAGGTTGAGTGAGGAGTGTGTGAAATGGTTAAAAGAAAAGGAAAACCCTCACTAAACACGTATCGCCGGGTAGCCACATCTACTATCATATTTCATTCGTTGATTTCTAGTATTGAAGAAGACATCATGGACCCAGTGATGCAATGCACAATTACCCTCCTAACCACTCAAGTACTTCTTAATAAGTCCTTGTTTCATTTTTTCACGGAGATTTAACACATAATCTATTGACATCTCATTCGGAGATTGTTAATATTGAAACAAGAGGACAGTCTGCTCCAGTCCCTGACTTCATGTCATGCACTTATTGAGTCTAGAGCCTAATGATATAAAAATATTTTTAGGACACAAAGTGTATTTTTACTCACCATGTCTAAGTGACATTATGCATATCTTTGTGATATTGCCGGAACATTGGTATTCCACAATGATTGAATGAAAATCCTACCAATGCTAACATCAAAGCCAACATTGAAAGTAAGTCACTTAAATTGATTCATTTTATTTTTCAATTGGTGTGTTAACTGGTAATCTATGTGATCCAGGAGTTATAGTGTTTTCAGAAATCTGTTTTCTGAAAATACAAACAACTTTTTCTTGATTTATTCAAGTAAAATAGTTGTCTTACCGATTGGTTACAAAATTGATGCTTTACATGGAGTTTACGATCATTTTTCCGCATCATTATCCCTGATAATTGATTTGATTGTATTTCTTGAAAAGTTTCGATTTGTGACGTTGGAAGGTTGTTACTTAGATGGTTTGATGGAGTCTACTATTCTTCAAACACCCTGTGCTACACCATATTCATGATGCTCACGATGTATCATAATCATCATGAAGGGGAGAAAAGAATTAGTGTTTGAAGATAGTAAAGAAAAGAGTTAGTATTTGAAAGATAAGTGAAGAAAAAGTTTGTATTTTGAAAATGGTATATGTTTAATGAAAGATAAAGCGTCAATGAATAACTAATATCATTTTTCTACAAGTTTGGGGAAAAGATAATTTATTTGACGGGGAGCAAGTCAAAATTTGAAAAATGTTTGAATTAGAAGATGAAAAGGCTTCAGAAGATGAAACAAGTAGATTATTGATTTGAGAGGGAGCAAGTTAGGATTTGAAAATGGCTCAATTAGAAAGTGAAAGCTCTAGAAGATCAATATTCAATTGAGGGGGAGCAATAGAAGAGAAGCTTTAAAAGTATTAACGAAAGATCAAAAATTCAAAGATCAAATCATAAATCTTTCATACATTGGAATCAATTAGTTCAAAGAGGATTCATCAGCAACAACCAAGTGGAATATACTTTCAGGATTAAGATAAAGAAAATGTGCTCTCAAAGAGTGAGCTTTCAAAAGAAATATTTCAACAACACATTTAAGATTAGAAGTTGCCATTGAAGATCAAGAAAATGATTTGTCTTCAAATTATCTTCGAGTATTAACTTCAAAAATAAAAACTAAGACAAGATAATCAAAAAGTGCGCTTCAACATGGTTTTCAGCTTTCATAAGATTCTCGAAGTGTTGATACATCTTAGTGTGTCTATCAGTTGGTCTAGTCTGTAATGTGTTTGTAAATGTAATAGAGTTAGTGAAAATTACATTTTATGTGTTCTGCGACACAAGGCTTGTGTCGCATTAGTTGTAGTTGCGACACAGTTCTTGTGTCGCAATAGTGATCTCTGCGACACAAGGCTTGTGTCGCATAAGTCGGCCAGATTAGTATAAATAGGCCTAATTACTTTGTAATTAGGTTAGACTTTTTAGATATTATTCTCTGCGTTTTTGCTGCTGTATTTGATCTGAGAATTTGAGTAAAGGAAATATAAAGTGATTTGTGAATTGTTCTTATTGTTTAAAAGCTTTATATTTGTGTGTTTAATAATCTAACGAATTCCGCGCGTTGGATTAATTGAAACGGTTTGATCAAAGATCATATAGGGATCTACAATTGGTATCAGAGCCATTAAATCTAAGGATTTTGGTGGTATCAAATCGTTTTGCAATGTGTTTTAAATACTTATTTTGATTATTTAACGTCTTTTTGGTGTTTGATCTTCATTATAGGTGTTTTGGAGCTGAAATTTGAAGTTTTTGGAACCTTAAAACTCATTATTTACGAACTTGTTCGATAAAAAGGTTTAGGTTTCGAAATATTTCATTTTTGAGGTTTTTGGCATCTGACAGCGCCGTTTTGCGACACAAGCCTGCGACATTAATTTGCGTCGCTATAGGGTTTCTGCGACCTTAACTGTGCGACATAGTATTGCGACATAAGGGTCTTTGTGTGCGACATAATATCTGTGTCGCTAATAGTTCAGTTGCGACATAATCTCTGTGTCGCTAATAGTTCAGTTGCGACATAACCTCTGTGTCGCTGTTAGTTCCTTTGTGACATAACCCCTGCGACACAACCTTTGTGTCGCATTTTTCAGTTTCCAGAATATTTTGAAAAGTCTCACGAATCCGTTACAATGACTGTTTCTACATCATCATCTCTTCAACAAGTAGGGGCTATGTTAAAACATAATAGTGAGGTGGGTTCAACAAATAAACCACCAATGTACACAAATGGTATGAATTATTCAGATTGGCGTCAAAGATTTGAAGCATTTGTATCATTTAATGATCCTGAAATGCTTATATACTTGGAGGAAAGATATGAGCGTCCTTTGAGAACCGGTATCCAAAATGGACCTATACCTGAAAAGTCCATTAAATCTATGACCCCTGAGGAACGTAAGGCCTTTCATACTGAACGTAAAACCTATTCTGCAATTACCATGGCCTTACCTCAACAGCTGTTAAGACAACTCTGACATCACAAGACCGCATATGATCTATGGAAGGGTTTCGAAAAGAAATGTGGTGGTAGTGACCAATATAAAAAGAACAAATTGGATCTAGTCAAGAAACAGTTTGAAGTCTTTGACATGCTGCCTACTGAATCTCTTGAAGAAATGTGCAGTCGATACTCACAGCTTGTGAGTGAATTAGTCGAGGGAGGCGTTACTCTCGACAAAACTGATGTGAACAAGAAGCTTTTGGGTTCCTTACCCAAAAAGTGGAATACTATAGTACTATTGATGGAAAAGGATGAAGACATCATGGATATGGAGCTTGATGATTTGGTAGGACAGATTGCTGCTGATCTTCTTGACATGCAGAAAAAGGAAAACAAAGCTACAGCACACCTACAAAATCCAAAGCTATATGCTATGGACGTTCCTGCTGCAGCAACTCAATCTGCTGGTTCTGCATTCTTCTCTGGAGGTTCTGGTGCTTCAAGTACTTCTGGTGGTTTTGGATATACCACCTCCTCAGGTAGAGGTGGTACATATTCAAATTTTCAAGGCGCATCTCCTGCAGCTGCTGAAGAACATGCAGCTGTCTTCACTGCTTTCTTATCTGCATATGATGATTTTCTGTCAAACAAGAACAGTACTGTAAGTTTGACTGAAGAAGACTTCAGTCAAATTGATTAAGAAGAGCTTGAGCGTATGGATTTGAAATGGAGCATGGCTATGCTCACAAGACGCGTCAAAAACTTCTTGAAGAAAACTGGAAGGAAGAACGTTACTGATCCAGAAGAGAAGGGTCTGGATTTTAATAAGAGCAAGGTGAAATGTTACCAGTGTCATAATTATGGACGCTTTGCTCGTGAATGTGATCGAAAAAAGAATCCACCTTCCGGTTTATCTAAACCCTCTCAGCACAATTCATCTGAGAAGACCAGATCTGATGAAAAGGCGATGGTTTCCGCTGCGCTATTGCTTTCCAACAATGCTTGGGAATGGTCTGATCTAGATGAAGAAGATACAGAACGAGCACTGATGGCTGAAGTTCATGAGGTAGATTATGAACCTTTATCCTGTGTATCATGCATTAAATTAACTAACCAGTTAAACAGGTATAGAGAGGACACCGAACGCCTTAACAATATGATTGAAAATTCAATTGAAACGGTTTGATCAAAGATCATATAGGGATCTAGACATGTTAAGAAACAGTGATAAGACAAGTGGTGAAAAGTTAAAAGCTATTTTGGAGGAGAAAAAGGAACTTAAAGCAAAAAATTTTGAACAACAAGACGAGATTGGTAGCTATGTAGATATGTTATCATTTGTAAAGAAAGAACTTGTTGAATCTCAAACTGAGGTTCTAAATTTAAAGAAAAAGCTTTCCAACTTTTCTGCCTCCTCTCTAGTCTTTGATGAAATTCTGCAGGCACAGAGGACTGATACTAAGAGTAAGGCAGAACTTGGTTTTCATCAAGTCCCACCTCCTAAAGATTATCTTCCTATGCCTGTTAGGGAAAACATTAATGACTTGACACCTATTTATACAAAGATAGATGTCAAACCTGTTAAACCTGTAGTTAGTATTAAAATAAGTAAGCCTGAGCTAGTTAAGGTTGAAAATGTCATCACTGCATCTCCACAACCTGCAACTAGTAAGCCCGAGCTAGTTAGGGCTAATACTAGTGAGTCTGAAACAAATATGACTCAAAAGGTTGAGAAAGTTAAGCCTATTGAGGCTAAGATTCATCAGACTGAACTTATTAAGTCTGAAAATCTAGTTGAGTCTAAATTAGGAAAGACTCTTTTTGTGCTTCCTCGTATTATAGAAGAGGAAATTGAAATTGAGGATATAACTGATCAAGAGTATCGACCAGTTAAGAAAAAACGTCAAGCCTGAAAATCATATCATTACTATTGAAAGAAATGAACGGGCTATATCAAAAGGACAAGGTAAAGCTACGGGTGAACCTCATAAGAAGAATGCTTCTAAATTAAATATTCAAAATAAATCTTCTAAACATACCTCTAAAGTATCCCTTGTTGAATGTTCACATCAATGTGAGTGTTCAACACGTGCTTCTCTTGGTCGGGCTCATCGTTTTATTCCTCAATTTCAATCTAGTGTTGAGCATCGATCTTGCTTCTCTTACAAGAAGCAAGGTCATTTGATAAATAATTGTCCTGCGCTTGCAAAGAAACAGTTTGGGAAACAAGTTTCGCGAGTCTCAAAATTTAAGAAGCTTTCAAAGAAGTCTATTTCAATGAAAGGCTCAAAGACTCCTGTCCTAGTTGTCAAAATCAACAAAATTGAGCACAATACTTTGCCAAATCTAACACTCAAAGTTGTTGACTCGCAAGCCTCCAAACCAAAGCAAGTTTGGAAGGTTAAAGAATCTTGCAAAGATTCTACATCCGACAATATCTCATCAATCAAACATTCTAAACTGTTTGAAAACAAGGTTTTGACTGATGTGGTCATTGTTGATGATGTTACTGGAGTACCCAAGACTATAAAGGCTTGGGTCTCCATTTCTAACTAATTTACCATGTTTGTGGTGCCGCAGCAAACTGAATCTGTAAAGAATAGTAAATGGTATATCGACAGCGGTTGTTCTTGGCACATGACCGGTGATGTCTCTCTGCTATCTGAAGTTCATGCCTATAATGGAGGCTATGTGGCTTTTGCTGGTGATAAGGGGGGAGTTATTTCTGGTCAGGGAACGCTTACCAATGGAATGGTGAGCTTTGAGAAGGTAAATTTTGTGGAACAGTTGCAACATAATCTTCTCAGTGTCTCTCAATTGTGCGATAAAAAGTATACTACTGCTTTCACAAACACTGAGTGTTGCATATTGAAGCCGGGATTTGTAATCCCTGAAGAATGGGTGCTACTGAGGGCACCTCGGGAGCGAGACACGTATATTCTTGACATGAGTACGGTGGAAACTACACAGCTCACATGCCTTCTATCTAAAGCTCCCGAGAAGGAATCGCTATTATGGCATAGGCGAATGGGACACTTGCATTTTCGCAAGATGAATTTTTTGATCAAGAATGATCTAGTGCGAGGTGTCCCCAAGCAATCTTTTGGACTCAATGATTACTGTGTTCCTTTTCAAAAAGGAAAGCAACATAAGAAGTCTCACAAACCGAAGCTGGTCAATTCAACTGCGAGGCCATTGGAGCTTTTTCATATGGATCTATTCGGACCAGTCAGAAAGAAGAGTTTGGGAGGAGCTTCGTATTGTCTTGTGATTACAGATGACTTTTCGCTGTTTTCTTGGGTTTATTTCTTGAAGACTAAGGACGAAGTGCCTGAGATTCTCATCTATCTGTTCGATAAGTTGCAAAACTTGTGTGAGATGAAAATCAAAAGAATAAGAAGTGATAACGGTATAGAATTTAAGAATTCTATTATGGAACTGTACTGTTTAAGTAATGGCATTGATCATCAATTCAGTGCCGCTCGGACTCCACAACAGAATGGAGTTGCTGAACGAAAGAATAGGACATTGATTGAAGCTGCTCGCACAATGTTATCTGATTCCAAGCTTCCAATCACATTTTGGGCCGAAGCCGTCAACACGGCCTGCTATGTCCTTAATCGGGTGTTAACGGTCAAGAAACTGAACAAGACTTCTTATGAATTGTTCAACAACCGAAAGTCGAATTTACAATTTCTTGAATCGTTTGGCTGTCTATGTACGATTATGCACACCAAGGAACGTATTGCTAAGTTTGGTGAAAAATCCTGTGAAGGTGTCTTCTTGGGATTCTCAAATAACTCACCAAACAAACGGGTGTATAATCTGGTGACTAAACGTGTGGAAGAGCACTTTGAGGTTACTTTCTTCCACTACACTGATAATCCCCAGGGAAAGGGACCCGAACATCTGTTTGATTATCAAACATTGTTTGATTCCTTTAATCTTCATGAGGAGCATCAAGAAGAGGAAATGGTGACTTTACTTCATGGGTTAGATATCATATCTACTACTTCACCCATTTCTGCTCCTCCACTTACTACAGCCACACCTGCTTCTGATCCTGTAGTCACTAGTGACTCTCTGCCTCCACCTGTTACTGAGAATGTTCCTGATTCTGTCAATGATGAGGAACCAATGTTTGAGGCTTCCAACCTATCTCCTATATCCGAACTTGAACTGTTACCGGCATCTGACCTTGCTGACTTACCTGATCTTGTGCTCGAACTTGAGGCTGACTCTACGAACCTTAATTCTATCATCGTTCCAGCTGCAATTCCGAGTTCTCGTATCAATGTGTTGCATCCGGTTGATGCTATACTGGGTGACTTACAACAGGGAGTGTTGACCAGACGCCAACTTGCTGCTGCTGAATCTGCTTCAACGTCTTCACTTGCTGCAGATACTGATCCTGTCTGTCTTACTTCGCAAATCGAAGAATGTTACCTATCACAAGTTGAGCCGAAGAAGACTGCTGATGCGTTGAAGGATCCATACTGGGTTGAGGCGATGCAGGAAGAGCTTCAACAGTTTAAAAAGCTGCAAGTATGGACACTGGTGCCATTACCCAAGGGTGTTCATCCAATTGGCAGTCGTTGGGTTTATCGTGTGAAGAAGGATGATCGGGGTGTTGTCATTCGCAACAAAGCACGTCTTGTGGTCCAGGGATTCACTCAAATTGAAGGCTTGGACTATGATGAAGTGTTTGCCCCGGTTGCTCGTTTGGAATCGATTCGCATCTTCCTGGCGTATGCTTCCTTCAAAGGTTTTCGGGTATATCAGCTTGATGTGAAGAGTGCTTTTCTGTATGGTCAAGTGGTCGAGGAGGTCTACGTCAAGCAGCCGCCTGGTTTTGAAGACTCTGTTCATCCGAACTACGTATGCAAGCTGGACAAGGCGTTGTATGGTCTTCATCAAGCTCCTAGAGCTTGGTATGAGAGACTTGCAACTCATCTGTTGAAGAACGGTTTCGTACGAGGAACGATAGACAGTACCCTCTTTCTCAAGCATGACGGTGATAATCTTTTGTTAGTGCAGGTATACGTGGATGACATCATCTTTGGTTCTACCAAGGATGATATGTGTCGTGACTTCAAGAGGATCATGAAGTCGGAGTTTGAGATGAGCGCTATGGGGGAGCTCAAATTTTTCTTGGGTGTACAAGTTGAGCAATCTGCCAAAGGGATTTACATTCATCAGTCCAAGTATGTCAACGATATGTTCACTCGGTATAACTTGACTGATTGTAAATCCTATGGGACGCCTTTGGAGTTGAATCATCACCTGGGTCCAGCAGAGGATGAAGAGGATTGTCCGGAAAAAGATTACCGATCTATGATTGGTTCTCTGATGTATCTCACTGCATCACGTCCGGACATTGTCTTTGTCGTCTCTCTCTGTTCCAGGTATCAGTCTAAACCAAAGGTGTCTCACATGAAGGCAGTTACGCGAATCTTTGGTTATCTCAAATATAGACCAACTCTTGGTCTATGGTATTCTAATGAGAAAACTTTCGTGCTCACTGCTTATTCGGACTCGGACTATGGAGGATGCAATATGGATAAGAAGTCTACTTCTGGTGGATGTCAGTTTCTTGGACCTCGGCTCTTATCATGGCAGTGCAAAAAGCAAACGACTGTCTCTACTTCAACCGCAGAGGCTGAATATATTGCTGCTGCCAGTTGTTATTCCCAGGTTCTTTGGATACAACACCAGTTGCGCGATTACTGTTTACTCTTAACTATGACTCCTATTCATATAGATAATACTGCTGCTATCTGTATTACACGTAATCCTGTCCAACATTCTAAGACCAAACACATAGAAATTAGGTATCATTTCATTCGTGACTGTTATGAAAAACACCTAATTGATCTGGTCCAAATCGATACCCTTAAGCAGAATGCCGACCTATTCACCAAAGCTTTTTCCTGTGCTCGTTTCGATGAACTTGTCAACATCATAGGGTTACGTTTCTTTCAACTTCAAAAGTAATATTTGTGACCTTAGTATGTTATGCTCTTATGCTTTGATTAAAAAAAAAAAAAAAAAAGGAAAAAAAAAACAATAGCCACTCTTTGTGCTTACTAGCATTAAAGAAAAGCACCGTTGCAACATCTGTTAAAGACGTTTAGTTGTGTCTGTAAACAACTAGGGATATGATAGTACATTAGGAGACACTCCTCAAACGATAATCTTACGTTTTATCCTTGATATATCAGTAGGTTTATCTCGTCTTTGTTATACTTGTCCTTATAGACATCTAATTACTTGCACGATGTGTTGGTAGGCATTTTCATGCTCCTCTTTGAGCAACTAAGGAATACCTTAATCTGTGTTTAATCTTTTGTGCTGACCATCATATGATGTATGACAATGTGTCTTAATTCTTATGTATCAGCTTGCCATGCTTCTATTAACTTGAGCTTGTATATGACACCATTTGGGGATTTCTGCTGTCTGTTTCCTTTGTTGTACGTTCGTACAGACCTGGTCTCAGTCAGTATACTTTCAAACACTAAGCAAACAAAAGTCAAAGTACTTTCCAATCTTATAAAATCAAAGATTCCTTACAAGGTCGCCAAATGGTTTGACCAAGTCTAGTTTTGCTTACACCTGAATCAAGTTTAAGTCGCTTTGTTGTACGTATGTACAGACTTGTCACCGCTGGCTTGATTCTTAAAAATGTTGAATTCAAATGCTTTCTCTAACTAATCGAAGTCTTGGGCATGACTTGATACTAGGAGTATATCTATGTGGAATTCATAGAGACCTATTCACTCTCACAATAACTGCTAAGCTTGAAGTTGAGTATGTTATATGTTTAAGTGGACAAACAATACCGATAATCGTCTTGTTACTGATTGTCTCTCTGGCTTGTTAAACTTTGCGTGTTAAATTTAACATGGACATCAATACTCATTATCGAATTAAAATTTAACCTTGTCACGTGAGCCTGTCTCTCTAATATGATCCCTAGATAGACGCCTCTAAAACTGTTCTTTTATTTCTTTATTTATTAGTATTATTATTTGTTTCTGTTCAATCTCTTTTCTAAGTGTCACAAATAAAAATAAAAATTTCACCCTTGATTGACTTATGCGACACAAGCCTTGTGTCGCACATTTGTGTTGCCAAAACTGCGACACAACACTTGTGTCGCAGTCTTATGTCGCAATGTGTATTTAAGGGTATAAATACCATCGTGTCGCTGTAATTAGTTTTAATAACTGCGACACAAGTCTGCGACACAACCTGGATCCCTGCGACACAAGCTATCTGACGCAATCTTCGATTCCTTTGTGATTTTCTATGATTGTTTGCTCGATTCAACGCTTGTTTCGTGTTCTCCTCATCTTAACGCATTTATAGGTACCAAATTTAACTTTTTTTATTACGTCTTCATGCTACCATTTGCGTTATAAGTTTCGGTTTTAGGTTTTACATATTTTGGCAAAATTAAACGTCTTAGCGTGTTTAGTTTTGTGTAAAACTTATTGAATATTGCTCCTGACATGATTGTGAACCTTTGCGAACCGATTAAACTCAAAAACCCCAAATTGTGTTCATCAGAAAATCTGGGTTTCATCGTGTTCATCTTTGCGACACAAGCTGCGACACAACAGTTGTGTCGCAGACTGTGCACCTTTATGTCGCTTAATGTTTGCGACACACACCTTGTGTCGCTATCTAATGTCACTTATGTCGCTGATATCCTTGCGACACAACTACTATGTCGCTACAATGTTGTGCGACACAATCCTTATGTCGCTCAGGAATCATTAAATTGATTTAATTGCTAAACTGCGACATAACTCGTTATGTCGCACTTACGTCTTGCGACACAAGGCTTGTGTCGCAGTACATTTTTAATTGACAAATGTCAATCTTTACAACGTGTTCATGTCTAATGGCTTTCAAGTTTATTGTCCTTTTACAGATATGGCTCACGTTAATGCTTTCTTCTAGGAACCGAGACATAATGTCACGGCTTTCCTTGATGACGACAAAGAATCGGCGGCGCCATACCGCCCGATGATTGCCTTTCTTCGTAGATCCAGGATATATACTGCGATCACAGCCACCACCACCATCTATCGGGATCATGTCTCCGACTTCTGGCCTAATGCTAGTGTCAACTCGGATCTCGAGTTCACCCGGATCATCTCTCGGGTTCAAGATCGTGAGATTATTCTTTCTGAGCAGATCATTCGGGATTTCTTTCAGTTTCCGGATGACTCTGAGATGCCGTTGGCTTATGCTCAATCCTTTATTGCTGGGGGTATGGCTCGTCTCGGTTATCCAACTATCCCTCACGATCAATACCGCAAGGCTTTTCTTACAAAGGTCTGGAGGTATCTTATGCATATCATGATAGTGTGCCTCTCCGGGCGAAAGGCAGGTTTCGATGGCATGAGCCTCTCCACAGCATCCGCGATGCTTGCTTTGGTCTACAACAAACCCTATAACTTTTCGGGTTACATTTTTCGGATTTTGGTAGACAACGCGAAGGCCGGGGAAGGTCAGTGGGCTTTATACCCACGTTTTGTTCAGTTGTTGATCAACCACTTGCTCCCGGGTTTACCGGTGGCTCCGCAGCACCAGTTTCGCCCTACACCGATGAATACCCGTATTTTCGTGGTATCCAGTCAATATGCTCGGGGTGCACCGGTTATAACACCCCTCTTTCTATATAAGAATATTATATTAATAAACACGGAAGCATGAATTTAAAATACATTAAACAGTTTACAATTCCCAAAAATACACGAATTTCAAACTTCTCAAACTACAAAAGGCGGGGTATTATAAAAATTCACAAAACAAGGTTTATTACAAAACCATATCAGAGGCTTCAGGCACAGTCAAACATTCACGATCAAATCATTACTCCCTGCACCCACATTCAATCAAAATAAATCCTGCAGGAAGTAAACATGAGGGATTAGCACGAAGCTAAGTGAATGGATTCATCACACAACATTCAACTTAGCATAACTAGTTGTTTACACCAAATAATTGTAAACACACATAATTCAATGAGGATCGGTGGCTCTGGGGATATCATAATACCCGGGGATTCCCCCAAGAACACTTACCAACAATCTGTATGGCCAATACAGAATAGACCGATAACTAATGGTTATTAAACCCATACACAGGTCTCAAACACAACAAATGAATCAAAACCTGTGTAATACACATAATAACCAGAAGTCCAACTACACGTTGACCTCAATCACATACAGCACATTGGTTCGCACATCACGTAGATCAATAATCAATAATCAAGACTAAACAGTCTAATACACATCTACGTTTACTCGTTGTAACCAAATAGTTACAACTAAATCAAATGATGAGTTTTGAATCCACTCACCGATACCTCTGACGTCTCCACACTCAGGATTCTAATATCACTGAGTCTTACGTTGATCTGAAACAGAAATCATACACAAGTCAGAAGTTCGTTCCATAAACATCATTATAGTCTAATTATCCAATCAGGTAATCCCTGAAGTCTAAGCAAATAATAGTTCAATCAGAAATGAAATCAGAAAATTCCGTCATAACGTTTAAAACTGGAAAACGCCGTTTTCGGGCCCTAAATGACCCCGAATGGCCAAAACTGGGGGGGGGCTATTACATAAATAGTCTTGTGTATTAGGTCGTTTCCAAGTGACCATGCGAATTTCATCAAAATCTAATTTTGCCTAAGATTTTCACAAAAGTTAGTAACACTTATGCATTTTCAAAATTTGCACAAAAAGACAAAAAGTCAACATCTCAGTTCGCAGGTCAACAATCTCGGTTCGCAGTCTCAGTTCGGTTCGCAGGGTTTCGGTTCGCAGGTTTCAACTCGGTTCGCAACTCGGCTCGGCTCGCAAGTCAACTCGCAAGCCAACTCAACTCGCAAGTCAACTCGCACCGCAAGTCAACTCGCAAGTCAACTCGGCTCGCAGAGTCAACTCGCAGGACGAACTGAAAACTGCGAGTTGAGCCGCTGCTATCAGTTTTTCGAACCAAAACTCAATTTTTGACTTCTAATCAATCTAATAAGCTTCCTAACAGATAATATACATCAAATAACACCTATAAACAACATATCAAGCTTCAATTCGACTTATTCACTCAAAACCCAAACTTACTTTCTTTTCTTTTAAATACAAACTGAATTGGTTGTTCTAATCTGATATGAACGAATTAGATGATGATGATGATGATGATTCTGATGTTTTGATTTCGAATTCACAGGAACAAGTTGAATCAATATTGGATTTTGGTTTCTTGAATTGAGTTTTCAAGTTACTAAAAATGGAAGGAAGAAGAAGAAATAAGAATATATATGATTTACAAGGTCGGCTAACACAATCAAATGGTATAGTTTTATACCCGTCCCAAATCTTTTGTCTGGAACCTGAAAACCGTTTGCGAGAAATATTATTTTATTTTACCGTCATCTATAATAATTTAAAACGATTAATATTTCATTAGTCACAATAAGTCAAAGGACCTATTTATCTACGTTTCACAATGAAACACATAATATTAAATAATTTCTAAAACATTTAGATAATCGATTAATATAATAGAAATTACCAGACCGCAAGAGAGGATGTTACACCGGTCCCGCCAGATGTCCCTCTGTTTGGACATATTGTACATGAGGCCTATATGTCTCCGGAGGGTGATAACTTTGATGATCCGGCTCCTGTTCCAAGGCCGCTTTCTCCTCCTCTTCAACAACAACAACAACCACAAGCACCTCTCCAGCAACCAACACCTCCTCCACAACAACAACAGGCTATCAATCCCGATCCTCAATATGATGATATTTTTAGGGATATTGATGAGTTATGCCCCTCTCCTCCTCGGTCGACGGGCAAAAGGCCTCGTGAGGATGTGACCTATTTTGTTTCTGAGGACATGCCCACTACCAGTCGTCCTCGTACTTCTTCAACAGCAGGGCCTTTAGAGTTGCAGACTCCAGTGCAACCTCATCTGGATATTCTCAAGCAACTTTTGGACCGGATTGAGGCAATGCAAAAGACTGTGGATGATCAAGCTTCTATAATTCAGTCTCAAGCTGCGCTGATTACAAGTCAAACCTCTCGGATTACTGATTTAGAGGTTAGGTTTAGGGAGTTTGAGACCCGGTCACTTGGTCCGGGGGAGTCTGTTCCCGCTGGTCCATCAATAGAACCAAGTGGACCGGGGTCTGAGTCTGTAACTGAAGATGTACATGTTGAACAAAGTAATGAAATGCCCACTTTAGAGTACTTCCCTGTGCACCACACTCCAGGCCAGCCGAGACCTTTGGCTGTTGATTACTCATGTGCAGATCTTTCATTCATTCAACGTATGATAAACGAAGTTAATTCTGATAATGAAAGTGAAAATTTTGAAGATTCTGATGATGTTGATATTGAGGAAGAAGGACTTAATGATGATGAGTTCTATGATGATGCACCGATTATTGAGACCGATTCTTCTGAGAATGAAAGTGAAGAAGAAACTGATAATGCATCTGAGGCTCAAGCTGAAGAAACATCTGAAGCCCATGCTCCTGAAACAGAGACTAGAGCTGAGAGACTTGCTAAATGGTGGCCGCACGGAAAAAATGGAAAACAAGTGCCGGTCAACTGCAAATCGTACAAAGTTAGTGGAGCTTATACGGGATTAATAAAGAGTTGGAAGGTTTCCAATGGTGTATTCATGATCAAGAGACTAGATGGTGTCCAGTACTTCAAAAGATCATTCACCAAGCTAAGCACACTGCCAAAAGGAGAAGTAAATCGTCTTGCTCAGCTCTCTTTGATTAATCCGTTTGGAGATGACCGTGCAAATTTTATCCAAACCACTTTGCAGCGAGAAATACGTACAAAGAAATATAACTTTATCAAACCAACTTTGGGAACTAGGTATATCTATAAGAAAAGGATAGACCTAGTGACCAAGCAGCCGATATGCAGAATGCGTTACCCTCCAACTGATTGTTTGAAGAAGATTCCTCTGGAATCAGTTCCCCTGGATTTTTTAAGAAGATTTCATTACTGGGAACTGGATGCTCATACTGGTGAGGCAGTTTTGATATTTGTACCTGAAACAGAGCAACCTGAGAAGAAATCGTTGTACGGTTTGAAGAAAGCTCAGTTTAGAGTGTTTGATCCTATGAGCTTGATAAACATGTCATCAAAGGACTTGAGAAAATTGTTTGACAATCTGATTCGCTTTAATGAAAGGAATGCTGTGAATAAGAAGATCGCATTTCAATTTCAGAGGATTGTCAATGTTTGTGTGACACATGGAATACACGCTGGCGGTGTATTTCCAGCAGGCTGGGTTTAAACGTAGATCTTGAAAACCAAGCTGAAGACACGGGGGAGTTTGTTGATACATCTTAGTGTGTCTATCAGTTGGTCTAGTCTGTAATGTGTTTGTAAATGTAATAGAGTTAGTGAAAATTACATTTTCTGTGTTCTGCGACACAAGGCTTGTGTCGCATTAGTTGTGGTTGCGACACAGTTCTTGTGTCGCAATAGTGATCTCTGCGACACAAGGCTTGTGTCGCATAAGTCGGCTAGATTAGTATAAATAGGCCTAATTACTTTGTAATTAGGTTAGACTTTTTAGATATTATTCTCTGCGTTTTTGCTGCTGTATTTGATCTGAGAATTTGAGTAAAGGAAATATAAAGTGATTTGTGAATTGTTCTTATTGTTTAAAAGCTTTATATTTGTATGTTTAATAATCTAACGAATTCCGCGCGTTGGATTAATTGAAACGGTTTGATCAAAGATCATATAGGGATCTACACGAAGTTTAAGCTTAAAAGAAATATACCTGAAATGAAGACAATCCAAGCAAAGTTTACAATCAGGGGGAGATTGTTAGATATTAAAATATAGATTGTAAACCTTGATTAGTGCTAAAACATGTGTTTAGCACATTTAGTATAAATAGGTTGCTAAACCTTCATTTGTAACACTTGGAATTGTAGTAATCATTTTTGTGAGCTTAATAGAAAATTATTCAACCAAATTCTCTCTCAACATTCATCATACATTTGCTTGATTTTGGACTAACAAATTTGTTTATATTGTTTAATTTAAATGAATATTTTGTTTAGGTTTTTTGTAGGTTCGTACGAACTTAGAGTAGGTACTAACTTAGGAGCAGCTAAGTTCGTACGAACTTAGTTGTCTATAAATATGAGTTCGAAAATATTCATTTGTACGCTTTTGAGAACTGAGTTTCAGCAAACTAAGTTTGAATACATTGTAATATTCTGTTTAGTTCGAATATATTCGAAGTTACATTGTTAAAAGCTTAAAAACACATTTGTTACACTCGTTTTGTTGTCGTTTAGTGTATTAAAGGATTTCGCACTATAATACTCGTTGTAATCCCGTTTGGATCCGTTCAAAGGGACTTATAGACCTCTTTCATCCTGAAAGTCACTTAGCAGGGACTTACATCCGGTCATATTTCTAGAACATCCATTGTCTAGATACCAAATAGTCTCTCTTAGAATTTCCTGCATAGCCAATGAAGATTAGTTAAACAATGGAACCCATCCAGGGATGGGTTCATTTGGGTCAATGTTGGGGTTTGGGAACATATATGGTTTTTGACACATACGTGATTCCTTTTAAAGGAGTCATTGTGCACTCAATGGTGAGATATTGTTACCACAGTTGTAACATCTTTTGTTTATTATGTTTGTCTTTTCTGTGTTGTGAGTAAAAATCCTTTTTGAGTTTCTCTTTTTCTGTCACTTTTTAACTTTTGTTTTTGTTCTTTATTTTTGACCAAAAGTTGATTTGACTTTTTATTAACACCGGACTGGTGTTTTAAGGTAACAGATTTGTTAGACCTTGTCTGTACCTTTTTCTTTTCACTGTTACTTTTCAAGTTACTCATGAGTGATGGGCATTTATCAGTGACTTGAATAGTAGCAGAAAAATCTTCTTTCTTCGTATTAGTGACAAGGGATAATTCACTGGATGATGAAGATGTATCAGTGACCTTAGTATTCAAGGTATATGATTCATTTTCAATAGAAGCAAGGGATCCATTCACAATGACCTTAGAAGTCTTAACAAATCAATTTGGCTTGATGTCAATGAATACATATCTCAGCTCAAACGAAACATGGGAAAATCTACCAGTGATATTGAAAATTGGATCCACTATGGATGAGTCAGCTAGTGAAGTAGCAGTTTGATAATTTTCTCTTTTACTTATTTTGGGATTTGGTCATTTATACATCTTGAAACTTTGTTAGCAGAGACACACCAAGAGTTCACAACTTGCTTAAGTTGTAAAAACTCAGTTTCAAAATTTGACTCGTTCCTGAATACAGATTTGATCTACATGAATCAGGTTATTAAGTTCAGTTTATAGCGACTTAATTTTAAGTTCATTTTGTTGCTGATTCCTTAAGCATGATTTGATCTCAGTGAGTTCAATTTTTAATGTATTTTGAATATTACAAGAGTTGGATAAATCAGCAATTAGACATTCAAACACTAAGTTTTTCTCTTCCAGGGAGCAGGATTTAAATTTGTGTACCTTAGATAAAGTATCAGCATCCCATCTACTTGCTGAGCATTTCTTACTGACCTCAGAAATATCACTTTGAAATTCAGCATTGTTTGCCATAAGACAGTAGTCTTGGTCTAGACATATCAGTGCCTCATCCTCTTCATCATCTGATGAAGTACTTGAGTCACTGATTGATGCTTTTTAAGCAACTAGTCCCTTTGTTTCTTCTCTGGCCACCCTTAGCGAGTGCCTTCAACTTTTTGTACTTTGCCTTATAGTTTTCATATTTATCTCCTCTAACATTTGATTTTTGATCAGTGGAAATGGCAGGTTTTGATCTACAGTCAGCAGCATAATGGCCAGGTTTGCCACAGTTATAATAACTACTTGCTGAATTAGACCTTTTAGGGATAGATGTACCAGTGAACTTGGTGCTTCTTATTCCCTTTCTAAAGTTAGATACTAACATTGCCATATCCCATTTCAACTGAGCAACCTTTTCCTCATCATTACTTCTTATGATGTTACTAGCCCTTTTTGCAATTAGAGCTTGCTGATTATCTTCAATTTGTTGAAATTCAGCTACTAATGCATTTGAAATCTTCTGGATCCCCAGAGTGGCTCTAATGTGATCATTTTAATCGGCCTGAATCTCTTATTGTTGCCACTTTAATAAGATTCCATATACTTGAGTAAGGTTTAGGATTGAATAGTCATTTCTCTGCTTAGGTTAGATGACTATTGTACCCCAGATATTCCTAGGTAATACGTCCAGAAATTTCTCAACAATAAATCTCTGTCGTTTACCAATACCAGCTTTGTCCATTTTCTTCATTATAGATTGGTATCTGGTTAAGTGGCAGAGAGAGTTTCAATTCTTCAATTCCAAATAGTTCATATTGTCTGGTTAGATTCACTTCTCTGTAGTTAATTATATCTGGGGTGCCAATGTATATGTTTTTCAGTACGTCCCACATATCTTTTTGCAGTGGAACACAATCTGACAGATTCAAACACCTCATGGGGTAGAGCCATGCCTAATATGATTTTAGCTTGTTTATCAAGTCTAACTAATTTACGATCCTTATCTGACCGCTACATTACAAGCTTTGGCACTAGCAACTCTGGTGATCCAGGAATAGCAGCATTAGTAGGAACTGCAGGAACAATGGTCGTGGGAACATATAGACCATTAGCTATGATATCACAAAGCCTATCATTTGTTAAATCAACGAACATCATCATCCGGGACATCCAGCTTTCAATCCGTGAGGGATCAAACGTTGGAGGTTTGGTTGTTGAACCATTTCCCTTTTGATATGATGAATAAACATAACTCTATTAATTGACTCCATTACAGACCTGGTTATGTATTTTAAACCACGCCGCTCTGATACCAATTGAAAGTCCATGTACTTACTTATTGAGTCAGTAATACTGAGTTCGATACTCTAGCTAGAATTGTAGATGGTGTGAATATAATTTTACTTGTTAATTGTAGTGCTTTTAAATTTCTTAATAGTTTTCAAAATATTTTAAAAGCTTTTTGTATAATATACAGAGTAAATGAATCACAGTATATATATGAATGCTGATAACAGAAAGTTGAACACAAGTTAAACTTGAATGATGAATTTATTAATGATAAACTACATCAACATATTGAATTGCATAATAGTTAAGGCTTATGCTAGAACTAACTCAATATGATTACAAGTTTTTAAGTGTTACTCGATGTGAGAATAGATATTCTATTACTCACTTACACAATTCGTAGTTAGTAATTTTTTATCACTGATCGAAATCAAATGATAGCTACAAATCAGTAAACAAATCAATACAATATGTCATTCTATTTATAGACATATATTTCCTACGAATATCTCCTACAATTTAGGATATAGAATGACATGTGTCGCTATGAGAATGGCTTTCCGCTAACAGACAAACGGTTAGGTGAGAATCTTATGTGGTCCCTACAAGATCACACATTCTTCGTGTGTTGTGGTTCCACCAATCATAATGAAGCATGATTGTCGTACTCCTCATCGCTGCGAACTTCTTTAGTTGTTGATGAACATTAGACAAAGACTACATTTTCATAGGTACTTGAACATGATTGTTTAGTAACAATGTTATTACTAAAGTCGTTGAAGAATAAGAAGTTTCCTCACTCACTGCGAGCTAACATGCTCTTGTAGAGTGACTGGTCTTGATTTCTTCCAGTGACTTTCCTTTACTCAATCACAACGATTGTTGTGATTGTCATTGCATAAGCGTACAGTCACATGTACTACTAATGAATTGAGTAACTACTAGTAGCGACTATATGTATGCAGCGACTAACATCATTTGCAGTGGATTGAATCTTGATTGTTCAATGTATATAGCGATTGAAACATTTAGCGATCGATTCTTCAAGCGATAGCGAATCCACCGAGTGCATAAATCAGTGACTTAGCAGTGACTTAGTTGACCAGCGACTAGTGAGATAATGTATCATTGGAGTTTTGACTTCATCATTTCTACAAACAACTCCAGGGAATTGATTCATCATAGATCAATGACCCAACAATCTCCCCTTAAATGATGATGACAAAAACTCCTATGTCTTTAAGTGAAATTCAGGACTTATGCAAATGATTTAGTCACAGGGACTCGATTAGCTCCCCCTTAGTGTTTATAATTGTACATTATTTATTCTTTTGTATCAATGATCCATATAGTTCTTTTTGGATTCTTTTTCAACTATTGATCAAGGTGTTTAGCAAAAAGTTGCTTTCATATATATATATAACAACAAAGGATTACAAGCGACCTATTCTATTACATGTTTTCCTCCTTAACACCCTTCTCAATAATCTTCATCTTTTCAAGCTCCTTGATGATCTCATACTTCTCATTTGATGTACCTGAGATACCTGGCAAGTGCCTCATCTTTAACTGCTTTCCTCATATTTGATTTATCAGGTAAGCAAGCCCACCTTCATGAGAATTACCATAAGCTAATTATGGTCCATCTTCTCCAACTCAGACTCCCTTTGGAATTTGTAACGGCCTTGTGCATCAGTGTGCACAACCCCTGACCTCTGGTTCAAAGATAGGATTAGTAGCCATTGCAAATCTTAGATATAAGTTATCTAATCTGCTCTGATAACAATTGTTGGTCCCGTAATGCAATGTTACATTAAACTACTAACAATAAATATAAGTAATGATAATAAGTTCAAGTTTAAAGTTTCTTTCATTGATTCAATTAAAGAATACTTTACAATAGTTACTACGGAATTAAGACAAGACAAACTAGTCTAAGTAAACTACATTTGTGAAAAATTTAATTTCAACAAGCCAACCAGCAAACAGATGCTAATGGCTATCAGTCAACAACACTTACTCAAAGTAAAGGGCACAATGCTCACTAGTATACAGGAGTGATTGTCTAAATCAAAGGTTGAAATTAAAGAAAATTACGGACAATGAATAGGGTTGTTGAGGGGAGTATTTATAATGTCATAAATACATGTGTTGAAGCCTCAAATCCTACACGAGTCAAAACCGTATTGAAAGAAGGTTAAATGAAACTTCCAATGAATGAAAGTGACATTACATCGTAGGATTAAAGTTTACTGTTGAATTTAATCCTAGGTTACAGAAAAGGTAAGGTGTCTTTTCTAAAAAGTACAGTAACTAGTTGTACAATCAATACAATATTATTATACAATATAAGTTGCCCTTCGAGTAGTACATTGGGTATTTGTCAGACGCAATGCACTTTTCTAGGTAATAGCCTGATCCACTGGATAATAGAAGAGTAACTCTGAGTTCCACTTCAGTGAACACTTCTCTCTCTTTTTTCCGTCTTCGACATATAAAAGATGCTTCAATTATGAAAATCAAGGTCAGACCCATGTAACTTGTTCCATGAGATAAGTGTCCATCAGTGAATGATAAAACCACTCAGATATCTTCTAAGTTACAAGAAGAGTTGCTACTAACACATGCATCGATAGATAGATAAATGCAAAATATACTAAGTGTAAAGATGTTCGTTGCTTAGTATTTACAATGTATATTACAAGTTTATCAAGGTACGCTGCTCATAGAGCAGTGACTAATAAACACTTAGGTCCCGTTTGGCTAGCAGAATCTTTTAGGAAGGAATGGAATCTGTTAAAGGAGTTGAATTATGAACGAATTAGATTATGTATCCTGTTTGGTTGTCAGAAAATGGAATGGAATTAGATTCAATTCATTTGCTATTTTCTGTTTGGTTCGTCAATCTGTCAAAGGAATTGGAATGTGATTATGTGAATAAAACAAAGAATACGAAGCAAAACGAAGAAAAACGTAAAAAAACCGAAGAAAACGAAGCAAAACGATGAAAAACGTAAAAAATGAAGAATAACGTAAAAAACGAAGAAAAACGGTAAAAAAAAAAAGAAAAACGTAAAAAGGCGTAAAAAATGAAGAGAACATAAGAAATTCGAAGTAAAACGTAGGTTAAGGGTAGTTCAGTGTTTTGGAGATTCAAGGGAGGAATAGAATTAAATTCCATACCCCCCTAAGGAATGACAATTCTTTAAATGAAGGAATGTAAAGATTCCTACGGAATTCAATTCCTTTCATTTTGGCCAACCAAACACGCTACGGAATGGAATTCATTCCAATTCCATTAGATCCTTCAACATTCTTTCAACCAAACATGCCCTTAGCTTATTTGTCATACATAAGTTACACATGTAGGGTCAGGGACCCAACACAAGATATAAGCGCATTCGTCATTGTCATATCACTACCATTCTTTTAATGTAGCACACATTCACATCAAGCACACTAACAAAATTTGTTTTACCATGGACAGTAAATTATTTTCTTTTTGTCTAAATTTTTTTTCCTATAACTTATCCTACATATAACCTATCTTACATGTTAGGTCTTTATAGATCCCAAAACTTGATTAACAGATTCAAAAAAGAGAGTAATTTATAATATCAAGTTAATCAACATTCAAACAAGGTTTGTTCTTGGCGGAATCAAGAACAAATGTGACAATAATTATTGAATATAATGAATATGTTTTATTCAATAATCCAATACGATTACAAGTGTGAATAATTCAATCGCACTTAGCTAAATCGAATTAATCAAACACAGAAAATAGCCAATAGAAATTCACAGAGAATTTCGAAGTATTTGTTCAACTGAAGCTCCTATTTCTATGAACAATCAATCACCTATTTATACAAGTTTAGGTGTTGATTATTAGTTAAAGCTATACGTCACACAAACTCAGATTACACGGACTGACAATATCACTTAGTTAAATAATGCATATTCAAATTTTGACTCTTCAGATTTATAACTTAGGTTTGATCATTGTATTTTTCAACACAACATATGTATATATTTCAAAGTAGATAAATGATAAGCAACTAATTTATTTTATATTTCTTAATTAATAGTACTATTATTATAGTTTATTTATTATTTTTATCATTTATTGTAAATATAAGTTAAAAAAAATGAAGTTATATAAGTAAATATTATGACTTTTAGAAGTAGTTAACAAAGGTATAAAAATAACTTCAATCCTAAAACCTAAGATATATGTACAAATCAAAGTAGGTAAATAATATATAGATTATAAATGATTAGCGTAATTTATTTTCCTTGATAACTCAAAATTTATATAAATTTAGAACTAGATTTTATAGCAGCATTATGATAATAATATATATCTTATTATTATTTTTTCTTAATTATTCTGTTGTTTTATATGTTAACTTCTATGGAATATTATGTAAGCGTAGACACTTGCATTATAAGAATGTCTTAGCTGATTAAAAAAATTTGTAAGATAAACAAAATACCTAAACAAAATATTCATTTACAATTAACAACATAAACAGACTACAAACTAACTATACAAATATGAAGTTGTTATCACATTTCATATACCAACACAAACGATAGTTGTAATATTTAATTCAATTCATTTAACAATCTGCAGCAACACGTGGGGCAAATCTCCTCATTAAGTATACTTTTGATCACAAAATACTAGTCTAAATAATACAGCTAAATGGGTCAACTTGACCCAACCTTTGAAACCAAAACTGAAAACTAATTATTGATCATTTCCACTCGGGCACTCAATACATAACCCATCCGATCAGCCCATTTCTCGGGTGTAAAATAAGCCACAAGCCCAACAGTATAATACGTATTAAAACCAAACTATAATCTAGAGGTGCCAAAAAAATCGATTCATCAATTGAAAGGTTTGTAAACTAGAAATCGATTTGAGTCAAACAGATTCGGTTTAAAACTGGTTTGACCGGTTCGAACCGGTTTGGCTTTCTAGCTATTACAACCGGTTCGAAAACGGGTTTAAACCAAAAATTGGTTTGGACATGATCTGAATTCCCCAAATCAAATCGGTTTTAAACCGAACCGGTTTGAATCAAACCGATTTTGACTCTGGTTAACCCAAACCGGTTTGGTTTGACTCCAAAATCGGTTTTGAACACCTCTACTACAACCCACTCAATCTTTTCTTCGCAAAAGCTAGGTAACAGATATTTCCTCCATCCCAGTCAAAATACTTTGACTCCCATAAAATTTAGAATTCTTCACTAAGTACAATTTTCACCAATCAAATATTATAACTACCCACTAAACTTTTTTCTTATTAGTTAAAATATGAAATGCCCACTTGTATTAAGATAATTAAAAATAGAATTAGGACATTTCTAGTGGGACAAAAGTAGTAAAACCTATTGAGAACGATTACCTTAGCTATGCCCGATTCGTATATTGCTACGTCACTGCTAAAGAGATGATGAAAGGCGATTCTAGATGAAAAAGATGCAAAAATAAAAAAATAAACTGAAAAGGACAAACCAATGAAATTAAATTAGTTGACCCTACAGTGACAAACAATCTTTAATGGCGTTGTAAGTTCACCAAAAACTGACATTGACTGTGCTCCAAGATGTAGAAATGGAATGACACATCGAAAGCTGAACTCAAAATACAAAACTAAATGAAGAAATGCAGACCCAAAATCCCTTTCATATATGATGGTCAAAGAACAACCTACCAAGGCCAATTTCAATTTGTTCAAGCAATTTCGGAGAAGCTATATATTTTCAATAATCATAATCCCAAAGACTGATGAAAAATGGTGTACACATTGATATCGTAAACTAACTAAATATGCCAATTTTGAAACGACTACTTTGAACTATGATCCTAAATTTCTAACAAAGTTAACCAAAGTCACGACATAACATGATCATCATGCAATTGCTACTGGTAACGCTTAACATGTAGCTAAGGAAAAAAAATACTGGGTCTTATTTGAATTCTCTCTGTTTTCTTTCTGTAAACAGTATAATTAGCATCATCAACAATATTAGTATAAGCTTATGTAACACAACATGTAGGTTTATTTTACGTTAGAGAAAATAAAAGTAAAAGAAATGAAAAAAATTTAGTGACCTAATAACGTTGTGATATGATGTTGTCGTGTACCTGATTTCCACTACATAATCTTCTGGAAAGCCACGTTTTCTATTTTACCACTTTGATAATTCACCAAATTCATGTATCACCCTTTTATTTTGTCAAGAATAAACTATCAACGATCCATTTATAAGATGTAACGTTTACCAATTAATACTGCAATAATTAAAATTACTTTTGAATTAGACAAAGTTCTATAAAACCTAATGAATCAGATTATATATACATATTTTGTTGAACAAACTTAGGTACAAAATAATAATAATAATAATATCTTTTTCTGATGTTGGCATAATGTTGTCGAATAAAAAACTGTTTTCAAGACTACAGAGAAAATATATCGCATTCCTTCTAGACAAGAGACTATATTATGACATAACATTTACCGCGTGTCTTATAATCATTTGACTTTGATTTGATTTGATTTGACTGTTTAACAAATACCAAAGCCAGGTTATCTTCATTTATTTAAAAGGTTCAAGTTTAATTTACTAACTAAATTTACTTAACTATTAATTAACACTCACATGACACAGTTTCTAATGCAGTATTATAATTTTTAATGTGATATTACCTTTATTAGACTAGTATGTTTAGTAATAACTTAAATTTAAAAAAATTCTAAAATTTAACAAATAAAAATGAATAATGTACTCTAATATTACGAGTATAAAGATATAGATGATCACTCACTTTCAACAAAAGCTTTTATAATACATACTATTAACAAATTCGCGTGCTATGCAGTAAAACTATATATTACATTAAAAACATTTATTCGACGATAGTCATATACTGAATTCATTATTTGTCCTTCACTGATGAATCATCGTTATAGTATGCCAATAGCGTTCGTATGCTTGTAATAGAATTGAGGATTTTGAATACGTTGGTAAAGAGTATGGTTAGTAAAGAGTACGAGGAAACATGAAAAATATAAATCGATCATAAAATGAGAACAAAACAAGATAAAAATGAAAATGTTAAGTTTAATATTGAAAAATTTGTATAAAATATTAGCATGTATTATATGTAAAGATGTAATATAGATAATTTCTCTAGTGTAAAGTTGAATTTTTTATGAGAAATAAAAAGTACCCACATAGAAATAGAATTTAGTCTTGACGAACAAATAGACGAAAGTTCTATTGCTTACATATACTAACCAATGTTATCTATTGTTTAAAAATGTTAGAGTCAAATACATTTTATAAAATAAAATTCACAAAATGATATGGAAAATTAGATGAACCAATCATAATTCAAGTTTGTTTCTCTCTCTTACTTCTCTCTCTTTACATTATTGATCCATATCATTGTGTGAATGTTATTTTGTAAAAATTTCGTGGCCATAGTATTTCCCTTAAAAAAATTTATTGCTACTTCTTACTTAACAACAATTGAAGTTTACATTTATTTTTAACTAAGAAATAGTTTACATCTATATTAATACATAATACATTTCAATATATTTTTTAAGATATATTTTACTATTTTACCCATACAATTACTAAATTTTTTTATTAAAATTGATAGAAATGACTAATATGCCCCTAATTATTAATTATTAAATCTTATTAATACAAACATTATTAAACCATAAACTAGTTAATTTATAAAATTTAATTAACATACTCCTAACTATTAATTATTAAATTCTCATTAATTCAAACATTATTAAACGAAAAACTAATTAATGTATAACATTTAATTTTAAGTTAAACTTCTCTAGAACTATAGTAGACTATTATATTATATGATGCATTTGAGATGTTATTTAGAATTACCATTTAATATAAATAATGTTTAATATCAAAATACAAAAAAAATGATACCAACTAAAAATAAAAAATTAGTGAAACTTAAATCTCTAAACTCAACAAACGACTCCACAACTCGCAACATGTCCATTAAGAACTCGAAACCTAGCACTCGCAACGCAACCCCACCATTGAGTTTGTAATGACATATTATGATATATTTAACTTTTGGTTATTTTGTTACAATTTTTTTTTTAAAATTTATTTATTTTCTCATTTACATAACAATATTCTTCGTGTATTGCAATGTAGTTTTTGATTTTTAAAATATTTTAAAAAACATAATACTACCTATCGAATTAACGTGAAACTAATAAACTTTTCCTACTACGTTGCGCGGGTATTCTTCTATACTATTTTGCCCCGAAATTTACTAAGACTTTTTTTGAAAATCAAAAGAAATTATTAACATAACCCAACATATATTAATATCTCATTAATACTATCATCTTTAAACCATAAAACTAATTATAACCTATAACATAACTTTTGAGCAGTTAAGAGTTACACAACGTGCCAAATATGAACAAAAAGTTTGGAACAAAACAAATGTTTTGGCAAATCGTCTTTCGGTATCAAATTACACATCTAAAGCCATCAAATTTTAGTTTCCTCCAATTTTGCACATTTTAAAGGTCTTAAAAATTAAGAAAGTGAACCCTTAAATGTGTTTTTTTGGAATCATAAATTTCTCACATTTATTTACATGTTTAAGTATGTAGTTATGTTGTCAATTTATATATTCAACAATTTCAAATTTTTTATTATAACACGATTCTAAACATTAGTGTATATCTTCCATAGTCGGTATTGTCACGTTAACAACTTTACGTGTCATTTTTTAGAGGATATCAAACTATATTATAAAGGAGTTGGTAGAGCCTCTCAAAAAGTTCAAACAACTCGGAGTTTAACTCAAATGTGGTGTTTAAAAAAGTCTTATACGATATACAAAATATATAAATATGTGATTGTTGATTTCATTTTATCTAAACATATATAACGTATAAAGCTTTCTAATTCACATCGAAGTAAAGTAATATTATTTTTAATTCAACGATGACCACCATCTCACACTACAAATATTTCTTATTTATAATCTTTCCCTACAAAACGCGGATATACTGCTAGTTCTATATGATATGGTTGTATAAGTCGATAAGCAGTTCGATCAGGTTTGATGATAAACTTAAATATTATACGTTCTTTGAAATTTTTATAAAAGAAATGAACTTTTATAATTGAAGTCTTATGGTATAACATCTAGAATACCAATTGCTATGTGTTTTATTATTGTCAACAATGTTTTTTAGATGCATTAACAGTTAACAAACCTACAACATACGTCTATATAAATGGAAAGGGAAAATCCTTCATTAAGACATATTAACCACTATCTTGAAAAGTTAATATCGAGAAGAAACAGAGTTTTTGAGTTGTCATAAAAGGATAACGTAAATTAAATGGAAAGGGATAACAATTTGGTGGATAATTTCCTATTCCAGGTTATGGGTGTGGTTGTGGTTTGGTCAAGGGTAGCTTTGACTTTCGTGTCAATTAAACCACTATTTGTTGGACCTATATCAATCTGTTCATCCAATCCCAGCAACTCTAAGCCTCTTATATATCTCCAATAAATGACTTCAACTATATTAGCTAAACATTATTTTTATCGTTTTCTTTTTATTCTGTTTGACAAAAACTATAATAAATTTGATGAAGTAAAGTTTTGTGGTAGCATAATAAACCGGTAAACTAGAAAGGTTAATATTTTGAATATGTATTAAAGTAACATATATTTTTTATATTGTATCTTTTCATATTTTTTAATTCTATTACATGTATCAAAGTTTCTAACATGTTTACTGGATGTATATAATCACTTTTGATATAAGCAATATAACATTTTTATAAACTTTAATACGTAAGTTAGAGATTTTATTAATTATTAATATATACAATATAACTTTAATATAACTTTTAGAATATAGATATAGATATATTATATTATAGTAAAAATTGTAAACTTTAATAAACTTTCAATATATGAACCATTAACTAGCAAGACAGAAATGTCTTGGTAATAAGAAAACGGATATAAAACTATTTTAGTTTAAATAATATCCATTTTGTTAGTGGGAATTCATTCATGTCTGTGACTTAGAGTGTGTTTGGTAAGAAATTTTATAGAGCTTTTGTGAACTTAAAAATTTTTATTATTTAAACTAAAATGGATTCCCACTAACAAAATGGATATTATTTAAACTAAAATACTTTTATATCGATAAAAGTATTTGATAAAAGTATTTTGGTTTAAATAATATCCATTTTGTTAGAAGTATTTTAGTTTAAATAATATCCATTTTGTTAGTGGGAATTCATTCATGTCTTTGACTTAGAGTGTGTTTGGTAAGATACTTTATAGAGCTTTTGTAAACTTAAAACTTTTTACTATTTAAACTAAAATAGATTCCCACTAACAAAATGGATATTATTTAAACTAAAATACTTGTATATCGAAAAATCGATATAAAAGTTTATATCGATTTTTCGATATACAAGTATTTTAGTTTAAATAATATCCATTTTGTTAGTGGAAATTCATGTCTGTGACTTAGGGTGTGTTTGGTAAGAAACTTTATAAAGCTTTTATGAACTTAAAACTTTTTATTTCGAAGAAAGAATTCAAATAAGATAAATAGTCTTGTTTGGATGTCGAGACTTGAAGCTTGTAAGTTAGACAAAAAGCTCGCAACTCTAACACTACTTGACATGCGTCGAGAATATCAATAGAGCTTTTTGTAACCAAATGTACATTGCCCTCAAGATATATCAAATGAACTGTTTCTACTTCTTCTTTTTCCTCTATGTTTTTATCGGACCATATTTCTTTTTGTGCTTAGACCATGGATTCCGAGATCTTTAAAATTCAAATACCCATTTCACCCACATCGTAATTTAACAAAATACCCAAGACCCACAAATAAAAAATCAAAATCTTATTAAAGTATTATTCTGCAATGTAGTTCTGGTTGGCTGTTGCAATTCTACACAAGTTCTAAAATCTTTTAGAAAGTTAATTTTTCTTTTTTATTATTATTTATTTTTTAATTAATTTCACCATGGCCAGAGTCTCGTGATTATAATTGGTAAACACCATATGTTTGATGACGTAACGAAAACTTGTAATCTTAGAAAACTAGTATTTTATTCATATAATATTATATTTAGTTGTTACAAATGAATATGTTATATAATGATTTTTATTTGTTAAATGTATTCATCATTTAGTTGTTTTTCTTTATTGTCCTTTTCAGTAATTTTAGCATTTTTAGTTATAGCTACAATTATTTTATCAAATATATTTGTACAAATAAAGCTATAGCTCGCAACACTTGCTAAAAGTTTTAGTTATCATCTATTAGATACAACTTTTAATTAGATTTTGTCAAATATACCTTTAAGCTCATTAAAAATACTAGTTGGTACCCAAATTTGCAGCTTATATTTACGGACGTGATTTAGAAGTCAAATTGACGCGAACAATCATTAATTATGTTCTTGCTCGGTTATTGTCAATAAAGGAATAACCTAATGTCAATGAAATAGAATACTCGATTCTTGCCTGTTGATTAAATTAATAACATCGATTGAGTATAACAACGTCAATTTTGTATGTTCTTTCATTAAGTTGATTAAGTTTTATTACATTTGTTCTTGTATATTTGATCAATCAAATCAGTTACATTTTTCAAACATTTTCAATTATGCTACCCAACACGTATTTTTGCTTAATAATACACGTATTGCTAAAATTCCTACATATTCATCATTGAGAAATCCATAGATGTATTAATATTTCGAAATATTAATATCGTGCATTAAATCTTTAGTCGACGGTAAGGAGGGGTTAAATATACTTATTTTCCTGTTCAACATCGAATATGTAGTAGATTGTTTAGTCATCGTGAAATCTATCAATCAACTCGTCATTAATCTCATCAACACTATCGTTTACATAAACAAAAAATAAAATAAAGTTATGGCGAATAATATTGAACTTGGTTAAAAGTTGATACATAACGACCTTGTGTAGATCCCAAGGAACATACTAACTGAAATCAAACCAAATGATTTACATATTTATTTCATTAAGATTAAAATAAACAATCACCATTCGTAATATTGGTCTACCATCTCTCCTAAGTATCCACCAACCATGTTAAAAAAGACATTTGAGCAACCCTTCCTTTATAAGGTTCGTTTTTCATTCGTCACACCACAAAAACACTTGGCACTTGCAATCAACTAAAGAGAGATGTCTACGACATGGTTCCGATTGGTGGCGATGATGGTGTTGTTGGCTTGCACTTTCCCATCAACCGTCGAGTGCCGCATTCGTAATTACAAGTTCAATGTGTGTATTCATGTTTTCTCCATATAATTAGTTTATTTAGTTCAAAAACTGACAGTGATCATGTTTTGACAATGCATATGTATGCAGGTGGTGATGACAAATGCAACAAAGCTATGCAAAAGTAAACCAATAGTAACGGTTAATGGTCGTTTCCCGGGCCCGACAATAGTTGCTAGAGAGGATGACACCGTGACGGTCAAAGTGGTCAACCATGTTAAATATAATGTTAGCATTCATTGGTTAGTATTCAAATTTCAAACTACTAATTACACTATAAAATATCTTATTTATACACACTTTGAAAAACGACATTTATTTGCAATTACACAAATATATACCTATTGTACACATTTATAAGAGCGAGTAATTGACAAGATTTAATTCACGCGATTTTACAAAAGGCGTTGAGAAAAATGCAATGATCGTTGGCCAGTGTCATCTTAATTTCTTAATATTGCATGTTGATACCGAAAACGAGACAAAAAGTTGATGAGCTTTATAAGTTTAATAGCATTCGGTTTGCATGTAACTTAACTTAACTGATAGGCATGGAGTACGACAACTAAGAACTGGTTGGGCTGATGGTCCTGCATACATAACACAATGTCCTATTCAGCCAGGAGGAACCTATTTGTACAAGTTCACACTAACGGGACAAAGGGGTACACTTTGGTGGCATGCACATGTCTTATGGCTAAGGGCCACAGTCCACGGTTCCATTGTCATCTTGCCTAAATTTGGCATCCCGTACCCTTTCCCCAAACCTGACAAAGAGGCTGTCATTGTCCTAGGTAATTAATTAATTAATACTCGTATGTAACAATTGTTATATCTTATAAGTTCATGCAAAAGAAAAAATGAGTCAATATTTCGATATATGCAGGAGAATGGTGGAAATCAGATACAGAAGCCGTAATTAACCAAGCACAAAAATCAGGGCAAGCACCAAATGTTTCGGATGCTCATACTATCAATGGGAATCCTGGACCTATCGCGAATTGTTTAGCAAATGGTTTAATATCTTTTCTTTTTATTATTATTTGTAAGTTGATATAAGCGACTCGGGAGTAACCAATTTTTTAAATGTTATAAATCAGGAGGATACAGATTACATGTGGATCAAGGGAAGACATATATGTTAAGAATAGTCAACGCTGCACTCAATGAAGAACTTTTCTTCAAGATTGCAAATCATAGACTTACAGTCGTTGAGGTTGATGCGGTGTATGTCAAGCCATTCACCACTGACACTATTCTTATAGCACCGGGCCAGACCACAAATGTTCTTTTGACCGCTAGTCAAAAAGCCGGCAAGTACCTAGTGGCAGTGTCCCCATTCATGGATGCACCGGTTGCTGTTGACAATTTGACTGCTACCGCCTCTCTGCATTACTCTGGTATTCTCACTTCCACCGCCATGAAACTCGTTGCTCCACCTTCTCAGAACGCAACTTCTCTAGCCAACACTTTCATGAACTCTCTAAAAAGCTTGAATACTGCAACATTCCCAGCCAAAGTCCCGTTGACCATTGACCATTCCTTGTTTTTCACCATTGGATTGGGCGTTAATCCTTGTTCAACATGTGTTAATGGTAGTAGAGTGGTGGCTGATATTAATAATATAACATTTGTTATGCCAACAACCGCTCTGTTACAAGCACATTACTTTAACATAAGCGGTGTTTTTACAGACGATTTTCCTAGTAAACCGTTGATGCCTTATAACTATACATCTAGCACACAACCAAAGAATCCTGCTACGACCACAGGTACAAAGCTATATCGACTTGCTTATAATTCGACAGTGCAACTTGTTTTGCAAGATACTGGGATGATCACCCCCGAAAGCCATCCTGTTCATTTACACGGGTTCAACTTTTTCGTTGTGGGAAGGGGTATAGGGAACTTCAATCCAAATAAAGATCCAAAAAACTTTAATCTTGTTGACCCTGTTGAAAGAAATACTGTTGGGGTTCCAACTGGTGGTTGGACTGCTATTAGGTTCAAAGCAGATAATCCAGGTACCAAATCATTAAATTTTAGTTTTTGTCTTCTCATTTACAATGAATCTTATACATACCTACTACTATATTCGCTCTATCTCAAAATAAATGTCACATTTCTATTTTATATCGCTGCAAAAATGAGTAGGTCATCAAAAAGTAAATTACCAGGTTTCATATTTTACCCTTACACATTTACACAAAACTTGTATCTTAGAAAGTAAAAGTTAAATAGACATTTAACTCTTAAAAGATATTATAATTACATGATTCTTAAACTTTGTATACATTATCTAATAGAGACTTATTTTGAGACGAATATAGAGACTTATTTTGAGACGAATAAAGTATTAGATAATTATTTTGAGACGAATAAAGTATTTACTTTTTGCCCAAATTAATAATCTTAGATGAGATTGATATATTGTTTTAAACTCATCAGGTGTTTGGTTTATGCATTGCCATCTTGAAGTGCACACAACATGGGGACTCAAAATGGCTTTTGTTGTGGACAACGGAAAAGGCCCTAATGAATCTGTTATACCACCTCCAATTGATCTCCCAAAATGTTGACAATATAGAATTTGAAGTTTTTTTGGGTATCTCATTTTAAATGGGTTACTTAGAGTTGAATAAACCAAGCCCAATTACTCTCGGTTTTGGATTTGAATCTTGACCTAATTTTTCTTTCTTCCATTTAAAAGCATTTGGGTTGACTTGTGTGACTGTAATTTTATATATAGATAGATATAGCTATGAAAGTAAAAGCTCAATTGAGAGGGTATTTGAATGTACTAATAATCCAATTATGAAATATCAATAAATACATAATTTTAATTTGTTTGTTACTTCTATTTTATTTTTAATTTTTAATTTATTTTATATTATTTATTATTTGAAGTGTAGGATTCTTCCAAACAATGGATCCTCTGCTTATCAGTTAATTTGAAATCAAATTATTGTTCAACGACCAACATCAATCCATTTAACGCAAACCTCATCTACCTAAACTTATATCTTAAAAGCATCCTTATCCTTACCCAAGGTAAAACATATTATCTTGATTGCAAATGTAGATGGTAATAACATAGATTTCTACGCAAGATCGATAATGATATCTTATTTACCTCGTCGACTATATTTAATAATAAAGTATTCTTTGAATGACGATTTACGATATGCACTATATTTTGAGTTTTACCAGTCATAAAACATATATAGAAGCTAAACCTATTCAATGAGAAGTAAATAAGTAGTAAAAAATTATCACATTATAATTTGAAAGCATTTGACCTATGCAATATTAAAAATTAAAGTTAAAGGTTACATATATAACAACAACAACCAAATCATAACACTAACAAAAATATTAAACTTTGAAACTAAAACTTTTAAGAGTTTGGTTCCCAAAAGCAGTAGCTTTTAAGAGGTAAAGCAAGATTTTTCATCAATCACAAGTTACCATGTCATCAACAAAAATGTTATATTTTCACCCCCCATATTTTCTATATACTATATATTTGTCTCTTACTTATTTCTTGTTCACACTTTTACCTCCACTTCCAACAAACCAGTCAACCACCACCTTTAACCTGCTGGCACCACCAGCTGCCGGCCGCCGGTTAAATTTTTGTTTTTGTTTTTTGTCACTTTTTTTTTTTCGTTTTTTACGTTTTCTAATATTTTGTTTGTGTTTTTTACGTTTTTATTTTTTTTTTACATTTTTTTAAGGTTTTATTCGTTTTTTACGTTTTTATGTTATTTTTGCGTTTGTTTACGTTTTTCGTGGTTTTTTTTTATGTTTTTATGTTTTTTTAACGTTTTTATTCGTTTTTTCATTCTTTTCGTTTTTTACGCTTTTTATGTCTCTTTACGGTATTTGGATGTTTGTTGATGCATTTTATATATAATTCATGTCATTTTAATGTTTTTTGCTGCATTTTGTACATACTGCATGTTATTTTGATGTTTGTTGCTGCATGTTATACATGCTGCATGTCATATTAATGTTTCTTTCTGCATTTTATATATAAACTGCATGTCATATTGATGTTTGTTGCTGCATTTTATATATACTACATGTTGTTTTAATATTTATTATTGCATTTTATATATACTGCATGTTATTTTGATGTTTTTTACTGCATTATATAATGCAGTAAAAAACATCAAAATAACATGCAGTATATATAAAATGCAGCAACAAACATCACAAAACCCTAAAAACGTTAAAAAAAAAAGTTAAGGATGTAAAGGAACAAAAAGAAAATGAAAAAACGTAAAAAAAAACCGTAAAAAACATAAAATAAATGAAAAGAAAATGAAAAAGCGAATAAAAACGTAACAAACATTAAAAAAATGAAAAGAAAATGGAAAACATAAATAAAATGAGAAAAAACGAAAAAACGAAAAAAAAAACAAAAAAACATAAAAAGAACGTAAAAATACGTAAAAAAAAGGTCAAAACAACGTAAAAACCTAAAAACCTAAAAAACTTAGAAATTAGTACAAAAACGAAAAGAAAACAAAAAAAACGTTAATAAAACGTAAAAAGAAAAAAAAAAGTTCGCTAGAAAATTTGGGGGTAGGGGTAGGGGTGTTCATTTTCGGATACTCGAAGTTCAGATACCCGAAATTTTGAATAGTAAATTTCACTACCTGAGGTTTTATTATAAAATTTGAACATAAAAAGGTGATATATTAGAATGAAATATAATAATAAATAGAAGCATAATTTTAAAGTAGCAAAATGCAAGCATAATTAAGAGAATTGAAATAAGATAGTAGTATAGATTAAATACTTGTGGTTTTATTATCATAATTGTTTTGACAATTACAAGGAGTACTATCTTGACAATCTTTACAAATAGAAGGAGAAATTATAATTTGAAAATCTAAGGTTTTGGAGCATCGGGTGGTTGAGAGTAATAGTTTTGAGAGTTTCGGGGGTTTCATACATTTGAAAGTTTTTCTAAGTGTTTTTGCTAGTAGTTTTTTGCATGCCGCTTTCTTCCCATAAAGTCCTCTTTTATAATTCTCTAAAAGGAACTAGTTTTGGCATCTCTCTCTATTGGCCGACATCTTCATTCTTCTTTTGATAATTTTGAAAAGATTCTTCAAAATTTCTTCTGACATATCATTCTTCTCTTTAAAGTCTTTTGACATTTTCTTGAAAGTAGAAATAATAGGACTTGTCTTCTAATGGAAATTGTTGGTACATGAAATGTGACAACAGCTTCATATTTGTAATAGTTAGTTTTGTAATTTGTTTATGTTGTTAATTTAAATGAATATTTTGTTTAGGTATTTTGTAGGTTCGTACGAACTTAGAGTAGGTACGAACTTACAGGTAAGTTCGTACGTACTTAGGAGTTGCTAAGTTCGTACAAACTTAGATGTCTATAAATACAAGTTCGAAATTGTTCATTTGTACGCTTTTGAGAACTTAGTTTCAGCAAACTAAGTTCGAATACATACGAAGTTACTTTGTTAAAAGCTTAAAAACATGTTTGTTACACTTGTTTTGTTGTCGTTTTGTGTATTAGAGGATTCCGCACTATAATACACGTTGTAATCCCGTTTGGATCCGTTCAAGGGGACTAATAATTGGTATTAGAGCTTAACAAGTCATTTGTTTGGTTCGGGATTAGAAAACAAGTGTGCATGTATCGCTCTGTTGTACGAAAGTACAGACCTGTCACCTTTGGTTTGATTTTAGATTTATTTGTTTCTAACCCTAGTCTTGTCCTATAGCTAAAACATGTACCAAAGTACATCGCTCAAAATTTAAAAAGGACTTGACTTTAAAGATGACATAAAATTACAAACATCCGATACATGGAAATCTGGACTTTCTGAATTCTAAGGGTATATCAAATGTGAGATACATAGCTACTCGTGAACAATAACCATATATGTACTTGAAAATTCTGCATCTCGAATGTATAAGTGGACAACAATACCGATAATCGTAGTGTTCTATAATTTACATACATAATAACAAAGGAATAAATTAAAATTCCTAACTGTGTTTTGTACTCATTATGGCTAATTCGATTTTTATATCAGTGACGCTCTCAAAAAGAATGTATGTTTCAAAATATGAACAATTTCATATTCGCATTTTAAATTTTAAGTTATTTTATGATTTTTAATAAAAGTTCTTAGTTTACGAGGAATTTCTTGCATTTATTTAGCTTAATCGCTCAAAACTTGCTCAATTAAACGTCTAAGTATTTTGGTTGTCGCAAAATGTTTTAAAATTTGAAAATTCTAGGTTATTTGTCTAAGTGTATCTAAGTTCGTACGAACTTAAGAAACAAAGTTCGAATGCCTAAGTTCGTACAAACTTAGGCTGATGGGTATAAAAAGGGTCTGACCAGTCAAACCCCTCTCACTTTTCAAAACCCTTCGAACTTTACATTCGTACGAACCTAGCTAACGCCTTTGAACCTAGCCACTGTTTCATCCTTTTCAAATTCTAAATCAAAATTAGGACCGTGTTTGAAGTTTCTAAACCGTTGAACATCATCTAAACATTATTCCATTGCTTGAACCGTTAAACATATTAAAATTTGAATTTTATTTGGCTTTTTAATAAACCGACCTATAAATTCAAAGTTAGTATAGTGTTTGTGGTTGTAAATTATAATAGCTTGCCTCGCTTATACGCACCATAGCGCACCTTATTCCACTGCTTGATCATGTTTTTGTTACCTAAATTTCAAAATTTGATTTTTTGTTTATACGTTCGAACTTACAGTTCGTACGAACCTATCGAACCTAGCCAAATGTAAGTTCGTACGAACTTAGTTTGACTTGGTCAAACTGTAAGTTCGTACGAACTTACATTTGTTTGAAAAATAATTTTTTTTAAAACAAATATAATATTTAATGTGTAATAACTTGTATTAATTGTAGGATCTTCGTTGCAGGGTTCTACATTAATTGTGTTTATTACTAACTTTATTATTATTATCTATCTTTGGTGTGTTGTGTTTATTTTGCAGAAATGGCTGATCCAGTGCGTCAATTTTACAACAAGCACAACTTGGCGATTTCTTTTGATCTTGTCGATCCTGCCACAGAGCAATTCCAAGGCATGCTAACTTTCTTGATGCGCTCGAGGGTGTTCTTTGCTCTAACTCACTCGCCGACCTTGAGGTTTGAATACCTCAGTCAGTTCTGGGCGACTGCTGTTCATGACTGCCGACCTCAACCACCGGTCATTCGAGCTACCGTAAATGGTGTGAATATCGAATTCACTGCTGCTTTTCTGAGTTCAAGTTCTGCAGCTGGGAACGGAGGTTTAGGAAAAAGGCCCGACCTCTTTCCTTCTCGAGATGCGTGCTGGCGCTTTTCAGCCCATGGGTTATGTTGGGGATGTCACCCACACCCAGTACACAAAGAGTTACTTATTTGGTCAATGGAGATACTTGATGCATGTGTTGCTGGACTCTTTCGGACCTAAGAAAGCCGGTTTTGACACGATGAATCACAAGATGCAATCTGGGATGAGTTCATTGGTGTATAACAAGCCATTCTGCTTCTCTCAGTTATTTTTTGATGAGATGCTACAGCAGATCAAGGGGAGCGTGAAAGATCGCATTATCCTATACCCCCACTTCATTATGATGATTATCAATGCGCTGATTCCAAATCTTCCGGTTGTGGATCCAGTGGTGCATCTGACCACTGTAGATAAGAAGATTTTTGGGCATTGCCTAGGTCACAAGTTGTGCCTCTCTTCGGGGCAGTTTTGGACGCTTGTTATGTGGCCCCACCTAATGATGGGTGGTGGGATGTGCCACAGCCACAAGGAGCAACTGAAGAAAATGTTGCAGCACCACCTCCTCAAGTTGCTGCTAATATTCCAGCGCCACCCGAAGTGGCAGCTGAGGTCTAACATGAGGTGGTTGAGGAAATGTTACACCAGATAGAGCATCCCGCTGAGGGCGAGCGAATTGTTGCTGACATTGCTGAATCTGTAGTGCGAGATGTACTCTAGGGCGGCGCCAGCTCAAGTGTCGCGGCAAATGTAGATGCGCCAGTAACTGGTTCACAGCCCGACCTTGATGATATTTTTGAGGATATTGAGCGGTATACTGCTGAAGCTGAAGAAGATTTTCAGTCTGTTGATGATGTTGAGAAGAGTCTGGAGAGAGACTCTGGGGCGACCGAGAGCGACTCGGAAAAAGAGGACCGTCCCACTTTGGGGTTCTATGGGTCACGAGTTGTTTTGCTTAAACCTGGGGCGGCCTCGGAAAAAGAAAAGGGCAAAAGAAAGGTTCAAGAGGACGATGATTATGTCCTGAATGATTATGATGATGATTCTGATAAAGATGACGCTCCATCCCTTGTACAACGGCAGCGCAAACGATGCCGGTCTACAGGAGTTGTCATCGGGGAACGCGTTCTGTGACAACCGTCGAAAATGCTCAGGTCATTAACGCACTTAAATTCCTAGTCTATCTAATTTCGTTTACAGCACGCTAAAATCCTAGTGAAAATTCTAGGTTACGACTCCTTAAGTACCAAAACTATAAGTTACCGAAATCGCGTAACGTGTTAGAAGATTGCTTAGTGGACTTTAGGGCCTTGAGCAACACTAAATTAGGTTACAAAGTGCCAAAGAAAATTAATGAAATTAAATTTCATACATCAACACAAAATATTAATCATATCTCAAAAATCGAAATTTAACCGGAAATTCCGTAACTCGGTAAACGCAACCGGAAATCGGTTAATTAACTCGCGAATGTCAATCGCAATTGAATCAAATACATTATAATGAATGTTATAAACTTATGTAAATAAAGTTTCATAACTCCAACTAAACCCCAAAGAAATCACAATTAAACATTACAATATTCATCACAACTTGTACTAATTAAAGATGTAACTTGAGGCTTTTATTTACAACTAATATAAATTAATTTTGACAAAAAAATAAATTAAAAACCCTCATTTTAATGCCAACAATCTGCAGCCCTCTCTCTTGCCACTCAAATCCTCCACTCACTTGCTTAGTTCACATGCAAGAATTTTTACATCCATTCCTATACTCTTTCTCACATCATTTCTCTCTTTTCTCTCAAGAAAACACACACAAACACTCCCAAAACACACACTAAACTCCAGAATTTCCAGCCCCCTTTTCATCTTTAAATCACCATTTCAAAGGTGTTCTTACACTAATACAAGATCCTTAAGGTATAACCACTCATCCTAGCTTTCATTTCCTTCTTTTATCATGTTCATTTTAAGGATTTCATGCCTTTTTCATGGCTTAAATCCTCATATAAGGTTTGATGGTTTGTAGGTTACACCTTATACACATTCATGTGTAAAAGAAGGGTAACCTATGATCAAACCAAGAATCAAACAGAAAAAGTCGACTTTTTGATGTTATTGTATCTATTTTCATGTTCTTGCTAGTTTGAATGGATTAAATTTTTAAAATATGTTTATGTTTCTGTAAAACACATGTTCATGCATAAAAGACAAGACTTCAATCTTTGGATGAGGTCTAAAAATCTTTTGGTAGTGAAATCACACCAAAAAGATCACTTTGTCATGCATGTAATCTGTCCAGATTTTGACCCTACTTTGATTGACCATAACTCAGTCAATAATGGTCCAAAAATCGTGATTTTTCTTCTGGAATTTAGCTTAATGTCTTACCTTTAAAACCCCACTGGTCTCACTCAAATCCATTGAGTATTCGACCTCCAAATGTATCACACAAAACTGATGCGCAAACAACAACCTTTCTGTGAGCATTTTTGTTGTGATACATGTTCATGGGACTTAAGGTGTTCAATAAATCTAAAAAAAAATTGTTTTTAGACTCCTAACAAGTGTATCTCAGTAGAATAAAAAGATAGTAATTTATCTTGTTGATCTCATATTTTAAGAAATTGCATGAACATCATGCCTTGTTGTAATCTTCTAAATTGCAAATACTTGTGTTGTGATGATTCAAAAATACATAAGTGTTAGATAAAACGTCTTAAAATTTTAGGGATTATTTTTCTCAGTAACTAGATCATGAAAAGAGTCTTGAAAATGAGAATTTTTGGAAAAACATAAGTATTTTTCCTAAATTAATACAAATAAAGCCTGGTGAAATAATCATGAAAAATTCTTTTGGAGACCAAATAATTTTGGGAAAATTCCAGTGTCATTTTCCTCAGAAAATGACACTCTCATCGAAATTTCACACTCTTTGGAAGTGTTTTGATATGTTTTTCGATTTACTTCTCGTTAAAATCCATAATGTTGGGAACCAAAGTTCTAGTGCTCAAAACGACTTGAAAATTTGACACAAAGCTAAAAATTGGTAGAAACTGACCTGGTAAAATTTCTAGAATTTTTCGTGAATAATTACTATTTTTCCCATATTTATCCCACTTTTTAGACATAAAATGATTATAAATAATCCATAAGTCTAAAAAACCCCAAATTTTCACATAAAATTTGTGAACTATATGTTTCATACCAAGTTTGGTAATTTTTAGATTTGTATACATATATTTCCATTATTTTGTTCACAACTCGAACAATTACCGACAACGTAAATTAAATGGAAATTCGAACTTTAGCGGCTCTTTGTAATTTAATTAGATAGCTAAGCAATCCTAACAAACCATATTAGTCGAGAAACTAATTAGAAACCTTGTATTCTTAGGACTTGGATAGGAGTCATACCCGATCGGCTCGCGCATTACATCCATTCGTACGCTCACGCTCAAACTGTGAGTTTACACAGCCCCTCTTTTTAACGTTTTACTTAAATGTTTTGGGGTGAAAAGCATGTATATGATTTAATTACTATATTTGGATTACAAATAATATTCTTATGCTTTACTTGATTTACGAATGCTAGCTTATACTATGCTCGTTTTACAAATGCTATCCTTGATTTACAAATGATATGCTATGCTATATGCTATGCTTACTTTCGAATACTTGAAATGGTTAAAATGTCGTATTGATTACGGATAACTTCTTGAATGTTTGAAGTTTATACGAACATGATTATATGCTTGTTTTCTATCGTATTTAAAGTCCCCGGTATATCTACACGACCATTAACTCTATATGAGCCAAATGATGCATATGAATAGTACTATTTGGGAGCGAGACCACCTCCCCACTCACGCGGCCACGTGAGTACATCACATCATCCTAAATGCCAACGATAGGGCATCTCTCTTTGAGGCAAAGGTTTATCGGTTGTAGGTTTGGTTGTGGACTCAAGCATAATAAATCATTGCGACTATAGACATTATAACGTGATAGCATAGAAATCCATACACGACTACAAACGTATGACGTTTTGACATTTGAAACGATATCTCTTTAAAACTATAAACTTTATGACCCGAGCTTTACAATGACCTTGACATCTAAACAATATCTCTTTTAAACTATAAACTTTACGACCCGAACTTTACAATGACTTTGTCAATTGAAACGATATTTCTTTGAAACTATAAACGTATGACGTTTTGTTATTTGAAACGATACTTATTTGAAACTATAAACGTATGACGCTTTGTCATTTGAAACGATATTTCTTTGAAACTATAAACCTTACGACCTGAACTTTACAAAGACGTTATCATTTGAAACAATACTTCTTTAAAACCATAAATTTAAAACCTGAGTTTTATACTATAAATCATTGTGGTTGTGGACAATGATAGACGTGGTTTCATAATAACGCTTCGCATTTTTATGAACTTCGACATAATAAACCGTTGAGATTATAAACGTTTTGATATTGATTTGATGATCCATTGACTTTATAAACGTAACCTGAATCTATTAAATACTACAATATGAGTTTTATAAACATAACTTGAACTTATTAAACACTATATCTTAAGTTTTATAAAAGTGAATTGAACATTTATTTGAAAATATGAGTGTGGCATTATGAACGAATTACGACTTTTAATTGAGTTCCAAAGGGAATCACTCCTATATGAATCTCGTACTTAAATAAACCTCTTTTGCGAACGAAGCATCGAATCACAAATTAATCTAACTATCAAATGAGTATCGCTCTTAGATGAGCTCTGTTTTAATAAATACTTTTATCCGCACAATTGCGCTTGACTATCCTACAAATTGATCTTAAGAGATTTTCGGATGATTATCGTCTTGTATGAGCCTCGACACTAAACGGACTACTTTTGCGAACTAATCACGTAGTAACATGGAACTTTTAAACCAGACTTTGTAAACACTTGAAAAGGGTCTTTCATTACACAAAACCTGTGTACTCACCAACTATGTTTCATAGTTGACCTGTTTATTTTTACATGCTTTTCAGGAATTAGTCACAACTTGTCTATTGAAGCTAAACCCGTTATATGATCTATGCTGCTGTAGTGTTACGGGATTTTCTCTTTTGGATGTAATCGCATGTTTAGACTATTTACTTTTGTGCTGTAAACGCTTGTAAGACTTTATGTAATGTATTAATTGTAGACCGCTGAACGGTGATCTTTTGTAATTTTCGATTATGAAATCATTGTACTGTTACATCTCGTGTTTCTGCTTTAGCGGGGTGTGACACGTTCAACCCCCAGTCTCTACGCCTCCACCCACTGTGCAACCAATCACAACTCCATCACCAACCACAACACAATACCAACACCTATAAAACCACCCGCTACATCAACTCCAACACCACCAACAGCTACCACTCCACCTTAAGCTCAACCTGCACCATCTGTCTCAAACCCGGCTGCTCGTCTTTCTGATCCGGATAAATTTACATATCTTGAGGGCCGGATCACGAGCTTAGCAGATATGGTTGCATCCTTGACTGCTGTTGTTGCAAGTCAAGAAATCCGCGTCAATAACTAAACGGATTTGAATCAATGATTAGAGGAGCGTAATGATAAAATGGAAGAGATCTTAAGTGATAATATGATCCTTCTCTATCGGTTGAAGCGCAAGGTAGCTCAGGGGGAGATGACAAGTTGTAGAGGTGATGAGCTGAAGAAATCGGATAATGACAAAGACGATGATCTTAGTGCATCGAAAGAAGGTGAGCTGCCTAGCTCTTAAACTGGAAGACTAGTGCCACAAGCTCAGGGGGAGTCGAGTCAGAAGCAAGGTGTGAGTGAGACTGAGGAAACTCCAGTGAATCTGACCGAGACCGATACTATCGAGGCGTTGTTTAGTTTGGACGATTATGATAGTGATAGGTCGGAGTTAGAGGAAGGAGAAATCTTGTGTAAAGAGGTTGTGGATTGGAAATCTGATGATGAAGTCATATCTGATACTGATGCAGACATTGACGAACACATCGTAGTTAAACAACCTATTACCGAGACGGTTTATGAAGATGAAGTTGGTGGTGAAAATGTGATCAATTTAGAGGAGGACTTAACTCCTGAAGTTGAGTCAAAAGATGAACCAATAGAGCCATCTAGAGCTGAATTGAAAGATTTATGGTTCAAGAAGATTGAGAAGGAACCAGAGCTTAAAATGAAAGAGTCTATCAAAGTCAGGGGATCAAGTGAGCTGAAAAAGGGCATCATTAGCTGGTTTTATGATAGCGATCTAAAGCTATTCATACTTAAGAGATATGATGGGATCCAGTACCTAGAAAATAAATTGAAAGGGTTTAGCACTCTGCCGAAAATTGAAGTGAAAGAATTGGCTTGGATAGACTTGATCAATATTGGTGATGATCCCTACGCTCGAACGATTGAAAGAATAGTTAAGCGTGAAGGAAGATCAAATAAATTTGTTGATTTGAAGCCAAGGGCAGGAAAGCGCATTCCAGACCTGACGAGTATAGATCCTATAACGAACAAGCCGTGGATGAAGATGGTCTACAGACCAGTCAAGTGCTTGAAGAGAGTTCCATTGAAGAAAATGCCACAGAACATTGTTGAAAATCTTAAGTGGTGGTACGTTGATAGGCAGACTGCCGAAGCAGTTATGGAAGACTGTGAAGGAAATGTGTTTTTGAGAGTGTACGACAGTTTACACTTGGTAAACTTGTCCAAGGATGATCTGATGAAGCTTCATGGAAATAAAATCCTGTACAGAGATAGTTGGAGGCATGAAGGCCGAAGATATTAGAGGTTGTGAAGGTTTGTATAGAGAAAGGAATATGGGCTGGAAGTCGACAGAGCTGATCAAGAATCAAGATCGACTATAACAACGAAGACATAGGACAAATAAAGCTATTGTCAAGGGGGAGTCTGTTAGTACATGAAATGTGACAACAGCTTCATATTTGTAATAGTTAGTTTTGTAATTTATTTATGTTGTTAATTTAAATGAATAATTTGTTTAGGTATTTGTAGGTTCGTACGAACTTAGGAGCTGCTAAGTTCGTACATTCGTACGAACTTAGCTGTCTATAAATACAAGTTCGAAATTAGTCATTTGTACGCTTTTGAGAACTGAGTTTCAGCAAACTGAGTTCGAATACATTGTAATTTTCTATCTAGTTCGAATACATACGAAGTTACTTTGTTAAAAGCTTAAAAACAAGTTTTTTACACTCGTTTGTTGACGTTTTGTGTATTAGAGGATTCCGCACTATAATACACGTTGTAATCCCGTTTGGATCCGTTCAAGGGGACTAATAGAAATGATTGAGGTCTTGAACGGATTGTATCTTCATAATTTGAAAGTTGAAATGATATGTCTTGTCTTATAGTTGAAATGATTGAAGTCTTGAACGGAATGAATATGCTCCACTTTGCTTTTGATATTTGTAAGTTTGATAATTGACGTAGAAAATGAATTATTAATTTGATAATAAACCACCAATAAGTAATAGTACAAGGAAAATTAATTAAGACTTATAATATTACATGGTAAATTAATTAAGACTTATAATAACATCATCATAAGGGTCTTGATAAGGATCTTGAGCGTCCTGAAATTGATCTTGATCATTATTTGAACTTCCTGAAATAGAATTTTTTATTTCCTTTATAATCCTTTGAATTTCTTCCGGCGATGAGCATGCTGCTTAAATTCTTGAGACAATATCCGGACTTTCAATTTTTATAGTTTGACGAATAGGTGACTGAATAGGTGATTGATAACATAACTTATAATATTCATCAACTGCTTGAGTTCCTGCTTTATTAGTAGGAAATTTGTTCCACCATTTTACCCGATAATGTGTGTATAATGCTGGAGGAGATGATGGGGTCATCTGAGCTTCTTGATAAAAGTATGTCCATGACATGATCCATGTCAATCTTAAAACACACATAAATTGAAGAGTGTACTCAAAAATCGGGGTTCCTTCCTTCTCAAAATATTTTTTAAATTTTTTGAATGCCTCTAGAACATATTTCGGAAATGTTTCTAGACATATCCCTAGATACTAGAACCATTTAACAAACCAAAATGGATAATCATTTGAAAATTCTTTATCGAAGTAGAGAAACCATAAATGATTAAAATTTCTTAGTAAAAATATTTTTGTACCATGCTTCTTGATAATCATAATAATTATAATATGGGAGGGTAGGAAAACCACAAAGAGTTTTCTTAATATAAGGTTTTGATCCCCATTCTTCTGGAGAAATAACCTTTTTGATTCGGACTTTGCTAAAATCAACCCTTGAAGGATCTCTAGGGTTCATATTGTGTTCAACTGTAATTGAATCTATTGTCAAGGAGAATGGTTTGATAATATTCTCTTGTCTTAAGTTCATCATTGAAGAAGTGATAATCTCTGGGAAATAAATAATCGATCAAACTGAGAAAACTTTGATTAATTTTTTCAATTATACAGGGTTCAAGAATTTTGATAAGTTGATGACATGGATTTTTGACATGTGGAATTGTTTCAGGGTCTGATTTGGAATGTCTTGAAGTAGATGTTTTGGTTATGAGTTTTTGACTATAAGTTGGAGTTTGTAACATATTAGAATAGGCTGGCATATGGAGTGCTCTTGGCCCTGGGGTCTGGGAGCAAATCTATTTGGCATTGGTAAAGCTGAAAAATTTGTTTTTGAAGAAGTAGGAGATCTTTCTCTTGATAATATTTGTTTCGATAAAACAAGCTTTTGATTAGAATTAGGATTCATATTCCTTGTAAAAATTCTCTAGATAAGAAATCTGGTAAAGAATTGTTTTCTCCTTTGATAAACTCTATTTGAAAATCAAAATTACTTAATAATGCTTGCCATCTTGCAAAAATTTGTTTGGAAATTAGTTTTTTTACATCTTTTTCTAAAACATATTTTGCAGACAAACAATCTATCCTTAAAAGGAAAGATTGCATATATAAGTCATCTTCAAATTTCTTAATACATAAAACAATACTTAAGATTTCTTTTTTAATTGTTGAATAGTTCTTTTGAGTGTCATTTCATGCACCCGAGTAGTATCTGACTAACTGTTCTTGTGTTTCATTATCTAATTTTTGTTTTAGAATTCCTCTAAATCCTTTATCGCTTGCATCGGCTTCAACAATCAATTTAGCACTGGGATGAGGAATATTTAAGCATCGTAAATATTTTACTTTCTCCTTTATGTGTTTAATAATATTTGTATGTTCTTGATTCCATGGGTTTGGATTCTTTTTTAATCTTTCATATAATGGTTTACATATTATTCCAAGGTTTTTGAAAAAATCATGTATATATTAAACATCTTAAAAATCTTTGTAATTTTTTTTGTCTTTTATTTCATCTGGAAATTTACTCGAGAATTCTAGACTTCTGTTAATAGGTTTTCTTGTTCCTTGGACTATATTATGTCCTAAAAATCTAACTTCTATTTGAAAAAGATTCATCGTTGTTGTTGATATTAGTAATCCATTTTTATGTATAATATCATAAAAAATATTTAAATGTTTAAAATGTGGATCTAATGATTTTGAGAATATTAAAACATCATCTATATATATAATGGCAAAATTGTTTACTGGATTAATTATATCATTCGTAATATTTTGAAATTCAGATGGAGCATTTTTTATTCCAAATGGCATTACATTCCATTCGTAATGTCTAAAAGGTACATTAAAAGCCGTCTTGTATTTATCTTCCTCTTTGATTTGTATTTGCCAAAATCCCGATTTCATATCAAATTTTGAAAAGATTTTAGAGTCATATAATTTCTTTAACAAATCTCTTTTATTAGGTATAGGATATCTTATCCATTTTAAAACTTTGTTTAATGGTTTGTAATTTATGACTAGCCTTGGTGCTCCTCTCTCTATTTCAGCATTGTTAATTACATAAAATGTTGAGCAAGACCAAGGGGATTTTGATGGTCTTATTAGCTTCTTCTCTAATAATTCTTGAATTTCAGTTTTACAATGTTGGTTCAACTCTTGTGATATATGTCTAGATTTAGACTTTGTAGGTATATCCTTTTCGTTAAATGTTTTGATATAAGGTAATCCTATTATATGTTGTTTTCTTTGCCAAAATGCATTCGGTATATTTGCAGATACATTATTTCTAAACCTTTCTTCAACCTTTTTAATTTTTATTATAATATTTACGTTTTTTAACTGATCTTCAATTCTTTTGTCATTTATTTCATTTACTAAAATATTTTGTGTTAGGAATATAAATAGGATTTGCATGTGTAATTAGTTCAAAGAGGATTCATCGGCAACAACCAGGTGGAATATACTTTCAGGATTAAGATAAAGAAAATGTGCTTTCAAAGAGTGAGTTTTCAAGAGAAATATTCCAACAACACATTCAAGATTAGAAGTTGCCTTTGAAGATCAAGAAAATGATTTGTCTTCAAGTTTATCTTCGAGAGTTAACTTCAAAGATAAAAGCTAAGATGAAATAGTCAAAAATGCGCTTCAACGTGGTTTTCAGCTTTCAAAAGATTCTCGAAGTTCAAGATTAAAAGATACATATTTGAATTGAAGAAAATCCAAGCAAAGTTTAGAATCAGGGGGAGATTTTTGGATATTAAAATATAGATTGTAAACAATGTTATTGTAATTAACCATGTGACTAGTCTATTAGTATAAATAGCTAGTTAAGGTTAATCATTTGAAAGTTTCCAAGATTAATAGAAAAACACATTCAAAGGAAACTCTCTCAAATATCATTGAATCATCATAAGAATTGCTTGAATATGTATAACAATTGGTATCAAAGCTAGAGGATTGAAGATTTGAAGGAAAATCAGATTGAAACATCAAAAATTCATCAAAGAAAAAGTCAACAAAAAGTCAAATTCGTGACTTTAAAGATCAAATTCGGAGATTTGATTGTGTTATGGTGAAAGTAATCCGATAGAATTGAAGCTTAGTGATCAAGGAACAAGTATCAAGTATCAATTTCATTAACTTAGAGCTAAAGATCATCCAATTTGAAGAAAAGTCAAAATGGGTATTCTAAGTGTTAGATTCGGATTAGTGATCAAATTCATCTAAATTGTGTGTTTCTGTTCAAGTAAATGATCAACGAAGGTTCAACAAGTGATATACAAAAGATAGATTGAAGATTTCACGGTCAATTCATTCAAATTCTCAAGTTTGATTCAAACATAAAAATGGCGGTTTAAGTTTGATTTGTATTGATTAAGCTTGTTTAAGTGAAATTCCACCGATCAAAGTGTTGTATTAGTGCTATGGATCAAAGTGTTGTATTAGTTCTTGGTGAAGACGACGAACAGTACCTGCGACTTTATCAGGTTCTGCGACTTTATTTGTGCGAACTTATCAGTAATGTCGCATATCAGCTTCAGCGCCCTTATCTCTGCGAACTTACCTCTGCGAACTTGCGTCTGCGACCTTATCTATGCAAACTTATCATTAAAGTCGCATTCAGGTTCAAAATTATTCTTACCTCTGGAGGGAAAATTTTTCGATTACCAAAATTTGGATTTAAGCTTACCATTGAGTACGTTTGATTTGAGAAAATTTTCATTTTACTCGAGAAATTTTTTGAAAAATTTTGGAGGGAAAGTTCGGTTCGGATAAAATTTGAAATTTTCGATCAACATTTTCTTAAAGAAAAGGATTCTTTAAACACTTTAAAATCTTTAATCTTTAAAAAGATCCATTCAAGCAACGATTTTATGTTGTCGAGAGATGAAATTGAGAGCGATTATGATGAAGAACTATTCAAAGAGTGTGAACGTTTACAAGGTCTCTACAAAAAGATGCATTCTAAATCAAGATCATCTTTGCAAAAGAAAGAGAGTGCTACGACAAGTGTTCAAAGAACGTCAGAGTATTATGAGAAAAAGATGTTCATTGCACAGAAAGAGGAAGCGGAAAAAGAGGTAACGGAGAATTAGGAAGTGAAATATTGGGAAGAACATGATCAAGTACTAAAGTTGTCAGCTGAAAAGTCAAATGTTTTGCATTAAGTCAAGCTTCTTGAAACTCAAATTGAGGCACACTTTGAGGTACATTCTAAAAGTCTAACTGAGTGTCAAAAGAAATTAAACTCGAAAGTTGATAAGGTTGATAACCTGAAAAAGGAGCTTGCAAATAATTTTGATATATTAAAAAACGTGACTCGGGAAAGAGATGTTTTTAAGTTTCAGATGGATGAATATATAATTACTAACGAGAAACTTGAAAAAGAAAATAAGTCCTTAATAAAGGAAATTCTTGAATATTCATCACAATGTAAAGCATCAAAAGACATTGAAAATCGTGTTAAACAAAGATATAATTTTGCAATTAATGAAAAGAAATCATTGTTAAGCAAAATCAAAGAACTTCAAGATACTTTGTTGAAACGTGGTCAAATTGTTCAACCCATATTCTAAATAAACCAAAGGATATCAAGTTTCATAATCCAAGGGAAATGATAAGTTTTGATAATCCGTGTTATTTGAAAAAAGCAATTTCTAAAGTGCCAACCTTGTATAACTACGGTAACTTGGGTAGCATTTTAAAAATGAGTTTTCTACAAACAACTAATGAGGAGGAAGAAATTGAGAAGTTCAATAGAGCAAGAGAAGAGAATGCTCAATTTTCATTTGATTATCAAAAATTAAATGAAAGTTATGGGTCACGGAAAATACCTCTTTCCGAGGATTATTTCCCTAGTTATTCAAAACTAGTTGATGATCAAAATGATGATGTTCTTGAACAAGTGGTTAAAACTAAAATTTATATTCCAAATTTAGTTTTGGAAAATAAAATCTTCGATTTAGAAAAACAAATAACCACTCAACAGAATATGTTTGAACAAGAACGAGCTACTCTCTTGCAATCTATTAAGACATTAGAAAGAATTACCTCCTCACCAGTATCAATTCCATTATCACAACCCATGCCTTCTACTGGTGTTGTAAACAAACAATCTGAGAAAAAATGTCTTTTTGAACACAACAAAGTTAAACCTCAAATGTCAAAAGCTACAAAAATTCAAATGAATGTTCCAGTGAAGACTTACACAGATAAGTCTACCAAACCCCCTTCGAAAAAGATATCACAGTTTACCAATTATTCTTTGCAAAAGGATAAGAGGCACTCTAAGATATCCCAATCACGTGGAACATTTACTCAAAAGAGGTTTCATCATTCAAAATCAAATTATTGCAAAACTTCATGTAAATCGGTTTCCCAATTTCCAAAGAAAATCAAAGTTTGAAACCGGAACATAGCTTTTCTGAACAGTCTTCCTAAACAAAGTCATTCAATTATTCCAGATCGAAAATGTTTGCACTTGCACCATAAAACGTTTCTTATTCGGTGCAAAGAATGAATGATTTTGTAACCCCCATTCCCAAAAGATTTCTCTCACCGTTGATTCCAAGAAACTTATTTCGAAATGAAACATCGAGTTTCAATTCAAAATGGAATTCAACATCTTTAAACCAAATAGACACAACTTATAAATGGTTTTCTAAATTCTCAAAACCCATTGGCACTGTTCTTAAATGGGTTCCTAAAGTTGTTTTCTAGTTTCACAATGACTTATGAACAACTCAGTTCATAACTCGTTTTTAAAGTAATTTGACTTATGAACAAATCGGTTCATAACTCGTTCTTCAAATGAAAATGGTTTCTGAACATTTCAGTTCAAACCCGTTATAATTGAAAGAACTCAAAAGTGATATCGAGCTCCCGTCATACTTCTTTTCGAGAAATGTATACTATATTTGAGGGGGAGCTCGCACAATATCAAAAGATAACTCACCTTCATATGTTGTTTTCTTACAACATTTATGCATATGTTAAGGGAGAATGTGTTTCCAAATCAAAAACTTTCAAGTGTTAAAATCTTTGTCATTATCGAACACTTTGAAAGCTTTTCAAATAATTTTGGTTCTTCTAACCTTGGAGGGAAATCATACCAAAGTCATCTAACCGAAGTAATACCACATATCACAACTTTGTGATATAATGATCAATACATGATCAATTGTTGGCAAATGCTGCAATCCGCACTGAGTTTTATAGATTTCAAATATCTCCTACGATCCACCAGAGTCGGATAGATCTACCACAGGAGCCACCTTCCAAAATTTTAGGATGTGAGGGTATATTAGGTCTAAGTGAGAGAGTTGATGGAGATTAAAGTGCAGATCAATATACATTCAATAATACCAAATGCAAAAGAGGGAGGAGTTGAAAAATGTGAGAGGTTGAGTGAGGAGTGTGTGAAAGGGTTGCCACATCTACTATCGGATTTCATTCGTTGATTTCTGGTATTGAAGAAGACATCATGGACCTAGTGATGCAATGCACATTGCCCTCCTAGCTACTCAAGTACTTCTTAAAAAGTTCTTGTTTCAATTTCTCACGGAGATTTAGCACATAATCTATTGACATCTCGTTTGGAGATTGTTAATATTGAAACAAGAGGACAGTCTGCTCCAGTCCCTGACTTCAATTAATGCACAAATCGAGTCTAGAGTCTAATGATATAAAAATATTTTAGGACACAAAGTGTATTTTTACACTCCATGTCTAAGTGACATTATGCATATCTATGTGATATTGCCGGAACATTCATAGTGATACCTAAAATGGTATTCCACAATGATTGAACGGAAATCCTACCAATGTTAACATCAACGCCAACATTGAAAGTAGGTAACTCAATTGATTCATTTAATGTTTTCAATTGATGTGTAAACTGGTAATCTATGTGATCCAGGAGTTATAGTATTTTCATAAATGTGTTTTCTGAAAATACAAACAACTTTTTCTTGATTTACTCAAGTAAATAGTTGTCTTACCCAAATGGTTACGAAATTGATGCTTACTTAAAGTTTATTATCATTTTCCGCATCATTATCTCAAGATTAATGATTTGATAGTATTTTAAGCAAGTTCGTTGCTCCGATGATTTGATGTAGTCTACTAACACGTTGTGCGACACCATATTCTTGATGCTCACGATGTATCATAATCATCATGAAGGGGGAGAAAAGAATTAGTGTTTGAAGATAGTAAAGAAAAGAGTTAGTGTTTTAGACGAAGTTAAGAAAAGAGTTTGTATTTTGAAGATAATATGTTTAATGAAAGATAAAGCTTCAATGAAGAACTAATATCATCTTTCTACAAGTTTGGGAAAAGATAATTTGTCGGAAGGGGAGCAAGTCAGAATTTTAAAAAGGTTTGAATTAGAAGTTGAAAAGGCTTCAGAAGATGACACAAGGAGATTATTGATTTGAGGGGGAGCAAGTTAGGATTTGAAAATGGTTCAATTAGAAAGTGAAAGCTCCAGAAGATCAATATTCAGTTGAGGCGGAGCAATAGAAGAGAAGCTTTGAAAGTATGAACGAAAGATCAAAGTTTCAAAAGACCAAATCATATATCTTTCATACATCAAAGGCAACAAGCAAAGGAAGGTTAAAGAGATCAAAATCAAAGAAGGAAGTTCTAGAACTCAAAAGAAAGTTCTAGATCTCAATACCAAAGAATTCAAAGAAGATATATTAAGATCTCAAGCAAAGAAAGCAAAGAAAGCTCAAAGAGTTAAAGCAAAGAAAATTCAAGATTTTAAAGCAAAAGAATCAAAGAGAATTAAAGGATATATCAAAGAGCTAAACTACGAAGACAAAAAGAGTCTGCTTGATAAGGAAAACATGTTCAAAATACAAGATGCTAAATGCTAGGGGGAGATTGTTAGGAATATAAATAGGATTTGCATGTGTATTATTTGTGTTAAGTGTGAGTTGTATGAGATTAGTATAAATAGGTGGTTAACCTTTGTCATTTGTAACACTTAACCTTGTAAAATCATTTGTGCTTAATAGAAAAAATCATTCAACCAAATTCTCTCTCAATATTTATCATAATCTTGCTTGAATATGTTTAACATTTTGCTTGTTGAATTTTATTTTCTAAATTATTTATTTCTTTATATATCACTGGGCTTGTAAATTCAAATATTAATTCTTTATCTAATATTCTTGTACTAATTCCTCTTTCTGTAATAGAAAAAGGATATAGTTGTGTTATTAAAATGGTCTGAGAACTTAAATTTTTTACGAGTATTAATTGAGTTTTGTAACAATAATTATTTTTACATATATGCACATTTGATAATTTGTAATTAATATGTAATCTAGATCCACTTGTGGTTGAAAGTCTTTGACTGGATTTTTCATAATATTTTGTGGGTATTAGACATTCTTAAATACAATTCATATCTGCTCCGCTATCTATTAATGCTATTAGTGTTATCTTGAATTCATTATTAATCATTATATTAACTTTACTATTCCATTTTTACTAACTTACTCCTTTTACCATGCTAACACTTGGTAAACATTCTTCTATAGATTTTTCTATTTCTTTATCGGTTTTTTCAATATTAACCAATCTTAGCTTTACTATTCTAATTTCTTCTTTAACATTTTTTAGTTCTTCTTGTAATTCTTGAGTAGTAATTGGTTGATTAGGTTGTACAAATCTTTTACAAATTTCATTCAAATTGTATTCTTGTTTATAAGTTTTTATAGTATTAGGAATTTCAGGCTTCTTAAAATTTTCTTTTAGTTGTTCTAAATATAATTTTTCTATATCTTTATCTTCAATTTTATCTACTAATTCTAAAATTTTTTTATTATCATCTGTAATAGTATTAACGCTATATTCACACGTACAATTACTTACACATTCACATAGATTAGAGTTTGAGTTGTCATCTGATTCTTCTATAATGTTTAAGTCTTCTTCTTCATAATCTGATATACTAGAGTCACTAGAATCATCCTTAGTTACTAATTTGCTAATTTGATGCATTAATTCATCTGAAATATTTAATTCATTAATTTTCATTTTGATATTACAATTTCTAACCATATGACCTTGTCTTCCACACTTATAATATATAATTATGTCCTTTTGTTTATTATCTTTATTATAAGATTTGTCGTGATATTTTCTTTTTTTTATATTTATTTCTTTTATTTTCATTTGTATAGTTTTGTTTAAAACTTTTAAATCTTTTCTTATATCTATTATATGTATTTTTCTTTGCCGTTGAAGGAGTCTTTAGGGGTTCATATCCATATTGTTGGAAAAAATTTCCTAACTCGTTTCGTCCTGATAAACCATATTTCTTTAATTTGGCTTTTAATTTTAAATCGAAACATAATGCTAATCCTTCTTGATTAATACAGTTTATTAATTATACATAAGTTAAATCTCTATATGGTATATTATTATTATTTTCTTTGTTTAGTCTATGTCTTATTTTTTCAGCAAATAGTCTAGATAATCCTGCAATAAACATTTCTTTCCAATATGCTTCTACACAGTCAGGCCTAGTCATTACTTTAGCTAGGAAGACATCTTTGTACCATCTAAAATCTTGCAATTTTCTACATGTTAGATTTAGTAATATTAATGAATTTCTTTCTTAATAGGCTGAAGGGTCTCCTACATAACTTTTTATAATGGCAAATATAAGAGTATTAACCATATCATCCTCAGTTGTTGTTATTTGTTGGTTGTTTTCTATTTTAATTATTTTCTTTTTTGCCCTTATAATTACATTTTTATCTGCAGGGGAAATATAATTATCCCACCATCCCTTAAGGGTTCCTGTGAATCCAAGATAATCATATCGAGAGTTTGTGATTCAGTATTATTTTGGCTTTTATAAGCATTAGATGCCATTGTCATTTCTTGTAGCAAATTTAGAATTTGATATTCTGTTTTACCATCTATATTCCATTCGTATAATGAAGTGCCATCATATTTTGCTTGAACTAATGTATGTCTTTCTTCAAATTGCAAATCCGGAGGAGTTGGTCTAGAATAATAATTCCGAGTTTCTGGTTTAGGAGTATAAGTATTATTTGTATTGTATGAATTTTGTTTTATTTCATTAATTTCTAGATTTTTAAATTGGTTCTCAATTTCAGAGATATCATTATCGTCAGAATATTCTTCATTTATAACATTTATATTTGTATTTATTTTATCATTTGATATCGTTAATTGGGCTAACATTTCTTCTATTTCTTTTAAGATAGAATTATCTTTATTTAAATTGATTGAAGAATTTATAGAAAATGGTTTAAATATAGTGTTTTCTTCTATTATTTTTGTGCTTGGATTACTTAAGCCATTACTCATTTTATTAGTTACCATATTATTATTATTATTAGTATTATTATTATTGGTTTCTATTCTCTCTAATTGTTGTCCTATAGTATTTAATATTTCATTTATATAATTATTTTGATAGATTATATTCTTTAAGGTTTTATCTTGTTCTTTAATATGTTTTGCTAAAGGTATTCCTATATAATCTTCATTATTTTGTTTAATTAATATATCTTCTTTTGGGGGGTGAATACTTATAATATCAGTATTTGTTTTAAGGCTAGTGTAAGTATTGATTATATCAGTATTTACTTGTATTTTTTGTGTATATGGATAATTTATTTTCTTATTTTCGCAATGTATGGCTAACCATGTAAAAAATGTAATATTTTCATTTTTATCAAGTATTTAGAGTTTCCAATCAATTTGGTGTATAAATCTTTCTTCTTCTGTAAAGTTAATATAATACCAAATTAATTTTTTATTATTGTAATTATTATACATTTTTTCATCTAAGTATTTGTCCATTACTTTTATATATCCTTTTAACAAATGACTTTTGATAATTTCTTAGCAATAATGTCTTATTGCATGTATTCTTCTCTTATTAATTTTTTAAATGCTTTTCATAATCATATTCATCATTGCGATATATAGATTTTTTTTTAAAGTCTCTTAATTCGTCTAATTTTAAATAAAGTGTTTCTATCCTATTAAAACATAATTGTAAATGTATTAACCAAAATTTTGTTAGCCAGTTTTGAATTTGTAATTTAGTATCACTCATTGTTGATCTCTATAATTTTATATCTCAGATTTAGTTGGTTGATAAATATCACCAAATTCATCACTTTATTGTCATCTTCGTATAAAGGCTTAGGTATAGTACTATTAAAATCGACTCCTCTTAATTTCATAGACTGAATTCTTCTAAAATTTTGCAATATTTTGCTATGGTACTAGTAGATTCTACTGAATGCCTAGCAGATTTAGAAAATACATTATTGAAAGTAATATCTACTGATCCATCTATATGCTCGGTAACATTTGAGATTTGATCATTTATTTCTATTGGTTTTGGTGGATTAATATCTTGTAAATTCCATGTTAAAGATTGAGTTATTTCATTCCATTTTAATCTTTTTGGAGTTCTTATTTTAGCATGTGTAGTATTTTCTTCAAATATAACAGTTTCATCTTTAGGTGATGATAATCTAGTCTTAGGTTCAATGGTAGTAGTCATTGTTTTATAATATAATCTATAAATTATAACAGCAGCTTTAGTTTTTTCTTTAAATTCTAATTTTTTTTGTTTTTACTTTAATGTTAAGGTATCTAAAATATTAGGGTCAAATAATATTACAGTAAAATTAGGATAACAATTAAAATATATAGGACCATTAGTTATATTAGATTCAGCCATAGCTAGTAATGAGTTATTAAAATTAGTCTGTCTAGCGTCTCTTAATATTAATAGAATATGCTGTTAGTCCACTAGATCTTGGTTTCGATAACAAGTTATCTTTAAAATATTGAGGTGCGGAATCCCTCAATATGTTAGATTAAGTTTATATAACTGATCTAATACTAAAAAGCTTTGTCTTGATTATTAACAAATGTTAATCACTCAAAACCTACCTTAATAGTATATTAATGATATCTGGGCACGAAAAACGAGGTGTGTGAATATTTAATGCTTAAAATGATGTAAAGCCCGGATCCCAATAAAATAACTCAAGTATTTTATTTATATCCGACTCAACTCGCAGGCCATGGGCTTTGCGAGTTGACTCAACTCGTAGCCCATGGGCCTTGCGAGTTGACTTCAGCTCGCACACACAATCTCAGCTAGCAAGTCAAAAACCTGCGAACCCAGATCTCATCTCGCAGGTCCAAGCCTGCGACTTGAGATTGGCTGCGATTTGAGATCTTATCTCGCAAGTCTTATGACTTGCGAGTTGACTTCTCATTTCGCAATTTTGACTTTAATTCGAATTCGTTACTTGTCTAATTATATTTAACAAATAATAATAACAAATTAATATCATATATTTACAAGTCTAAACCAATATACTAATTTGATAATAATTACACCAGTCCTATTACAAGCTAGATCTGTTGTCACAAAACATGTTCCAACAGACTCCCCCTTGACAATAGCTCTAGCGTCGTTATCTTTATCTTTGTCTTTGGTCTTTACTTGTAAATTCTGCTACCCGCAAAAATATTCAACTTTATGCATGTTTTCACCATTGACTGATAATCTCGAGCAACATCTTCACATCCTTCAATTGCAGTGATCCTATTCTTGTGTAACATCAATAGGTCAGCCTTTGATAAGTTCATTAGATGTCGTCGATAATAAATCTTTAAAATCTCTCTCTCTTCATATTCAACTTCATCATCATGTTCAAACATGAGAGCTTCACCAGTCACAGAATCCACAGACCATCTTTTCAACTTACCTAAGATATCTTGAGGCATAGTCTTTAATGGAATCTGTTGTATGCACTTCACAGCTGGATACATTTTCATTCTTCGACGCCTTCCTGTTCTTTCGCTTCTTTCGTTAAGTTTGATAGTTTTTCCGACTCTTGGCTTAATTCTTTGAAACTTCATTGACCTACCCTCAGTCTTGATAATCCTTTCTACATATCTTCCGAAAGGATCATTACTAGGGTTATTCAACTCTAATCTAGCCAAGTCGCAAAGAACTGAAGACTGCAAGCTTATTTTCAAAGTATTGAACTCCGTCATATCTCTTTATAGCAAAAAGCTTCAGATCAGCGTCATAGAACCAGCCAATGATACCTCTCCTAGGTACACGTTTTCCTGTAATATCCACTTCTTTAATCCTAGTCTTTTCCTTTTTCTTCTTCAAGGATCTAAACATCATATTATTTTTCAGTTTCTCAGGAAGATCATCTTCATAATCAGAACTAGTTGATTCATCCAGATTTTCATCTAAATCTACAACTCTTTCTCCATCTTCGTCCTGAATGATCACCTTCGTTGTTGATGGGCTTACGATGTGTTCATCGATATTTGCATCGGGATCTACACCATCGACTAGCCCAACATCAATACTGGAAGTCCAGTCTTCAGGAGGCACAAACTCTCCTTCTTCTAGGTCAAAAATCAATGTCCTCATCTAGCATATCGCCTTCAGAATCAGATAAGTTCAACAGACCTATAGAAATACATTCACAAATATATTAATATCATAAGTTCTTTCAATGATTTCCCTGAATCAATCTAAGAATTGCCTTATTAATCCCTTTGTGTATTTATTGTATATTATATTAACTTTATAAATCTTTCATTGATCATAAATAGAATTACAATCAATCTAAGATTTCAAAAGTCTTATAATGTTAAGACATTAATTAAATTTAAACATTAATGTATTGTGAACGATAATGATCACCAAACATTCAAGTTTACAATTAATTAATATCATAGTTCTCATTGCATAATTAACTTGTCAATTTTAACATTCTCAAGTCTAAAATGCAAAGATTATAGTAAAAGTTTGAGCGCCGATTTTAAATCGGGACACGCCACGACTTTCTATAAGTCGGAAGGCTTTCGATCAAAACTTTACATAAACTTAATTTGATATAACTTAAAGCTTATTTAATAACATATTTAACTTGTAATACAAAATCTCAAGTCTAATATATTACATAATAATTCAAAGTTACAATGTATTAATAATTACAATTAGTCTATATTAATACAAGCTTCACCTTCATCCGCACCACCCTCTTTAGTACCAGTATTAGCACCAGCACCAGCTCTACTTGCTCCTACAGACTCCCCATGAATGTTAGCTTGCTGACCAGTCATTGAAGGACCAGCCAACTCACTATCCTTTTGGGCTGAGGGATCATCATCTTCATCATTTCTTCGCTTCTTAGCCAGCTCGTCTTCTCTGCAGGACTCTCTATAGAGAAATATCTCCCCCTGAGATGGCGCGTCCTTCAGAAAGCTGGTAACCAAGCGGTCAAGTCTGTCAATCTGCCGTTGCTTGATGAGCAGTGAATAAGCTTTAGTTTTTTCCGTTACGCTCTCAGACAGGGACAGAACTTGAGATACCAAGATGTTGGTGGAAGCCTCCAACTCTCGAACCCTAGACTCTAAGTGGATAATGCGTTCAGAATCAGTCTTTGGTGAGGTTGAAGGAGCATCAGTAGTGGTGGGAGCAGGAAGTTGCATTTTCTTAGCTATCTCAGTAGCTACATCCGTTAAAAGGCGAGTGGCAACCCTGCTAGACTTGGTGGTTGGATGCGAAGACGGGCGAACCAAAGTAGCAATCATATCAGCCTCAGAGGGCGTAGAACGTGATTGTGTAGGGGCTGCAGAGGTTGAAGCTGTTTGCTTGGACAACTTGCGAGGTTAAGTGACAAGCGACTCCTCCTCTTCATCTTCATCTTCATCTTCATCTTCATCTTCATCTTCATCTTCTTCAACAAGAACAAAGTTAGGATCTTGGTCAGCGGCTTTTCTTTTTATCTTCAGTGTCAGATCCATAATCAACTTTGATCCTTGACAAATCATTCCGGCTGGAATCCTAAAGACAGACCCAGATGGTCGAGTCTCATCATCATCATCAGATTTAGAATCAGAAGTAGAAGCAGCTTCTCCATCTCTTCCCGATGGACCAGCAACACCAGATGGCTCAGCAAGTGGAGTCGGTCCAGAAGTACTCGGACCCTCAGCCGAATATTGATCTACATCTCTCAAGATCGGATCAGTGGCTTCATCATGTTGTACCAAAACATCTTGCACCAGCTGTGCAGCAACTATAGGATCCATCTGAGGCCCAAATTGGTTTACCTGATCCAAAACCTCCTCAATCAGCTCTTGTGGCTCACGTACAGTTGCAGCCACATCAACATCAAGCCAACCGTAATTCGGTGACGCCACATAGTGAGGATCGATCAGAGAGCCAAATAACTCAGTCAGCTGGGGCTGCATCTCAAATCTTCGCGAGGTTTGCATAAACATTGCATTATAACATTGGAGCCCAATAGTATCCACACGAATATCTGGTTGAACAACCTGCAGATCAGGGATATTGGCTCGAATGATTAGCATGCTGAATCTCGGGTAGATCATAAACTGTGATCTAAAACCCCCCAAGATTTGTCGAACGATTTCCCCAAAGATATAATCTGAAAAACTGTATGGTTTGTTATAAACCAATGACAGTACAGCGGATAAGAGGGAAGAGCTCAGCTCGTCATACACGCCCTTCTTTGGACCAAAAACCGTAACCAGGACATGCCATAAAAATCTCCATTCTCCGAAGACTAGAGCTTTGAGGAATTGACGTCCTCTCATGGGTCCTACATATCCCATAAGTCCGAAGGGAACTCAGTTGGTCCATCTTCCTACTCGACGGTGCCCAGCTGTAAGATGTTCCGAATGTCGGTGGGAGAAAATATAACAAGGTGATTATTAACCCTCTTCCGAATGACCGGAGGATTCACAACTTTATCATACTCAATATTGACCCAGAATTGAGTTAGTAAACCCTGTGACAGTGCAGGCGACTCGGTAACTGTAACATCCCAAAATTTAAAAAAAAAAAAAAAAAAAAAAAAAAAATTTATTATTATAGTGTTTTTGCGACATAAGGGTAGTGTCGCAGGTATTGGTTGTGCGACACAAGGGTTGTGTCGCAGCTTGTGTCGCAGATCGTGCTGAAATGAAATTATTGAGGTGCTTAAGTGTAATTAGTGGGGTATATATATACATAATTATTTTCTAAACATTTCCAGATACCAAAAATCAAGTTTTAAGAGAGGTTTAGAGAGAGAAATAGGAGATTTAGAGAAAGAAAGTGAGAAGCAAGCTTTAATCCGAAATTAGAGTGTTTGAATCGTGAAATCAAGGTAAAACTCTTGTTATGTGATGCTATAATTGTTAATACTTGTTTTGAATACATTCATATGTGTTAATTTGTGTATTACATGTTGAAATTCGTGAATTTCGGACTTGGGGTCTGCTGTGTTCATCTTTGCGACACAAGGGTGTTCATCTTTGCGACACAGAGGTTATGTCGCAGGTTATGTCGCATTGTTATGCTGCGACACAAGTGGCTATGTCGCACATGCTTATGTTGCGACACAGGGTTTATGTCGCATATGTTTTAGTTGCGACACAATGTTAATGTCGCATACACTTGTTTAGCGACACAAGGTTTGTGTCGCAAGTTGTGTCGCCAGTTTAGGTCGCAGGCTAATTTCATTTAGGTTTCGGGGCGCTGCCCCGAGCCCCGCAAGGGCGTTGCCCCTTGACCCCACCCGCTGACCTGCCAGCGGGACCGTAGCCAGGGGCCAGCTCCTTGGACCCCGTCAGTTGACCCCGAGTGAGTTATTGAGAATGATTTGTATGTGTGATTATTATATAAGTATTAATCACTGAATTATGTAACAGACTACTGACTTGTACTCTGTTTATTCTCAGAAACGCAGAAGACTCAGTGATATAAGATTACTGAGCTTGTAAGCTGGTATCCTCAGGTGAGTGGATCTGCAACTCATAATTTGAGTTAGTTGTAATGGTGTGATTACAACAAGTAACGTAAACCTTGATTGACTATTTAGTCTGAGTTATGGTTGAATATATCTGCTTGTTATGCATATGTGGCCTTCGGGCATCTGTGTTATTCAGAGGTCAATTGCGATTGGACTTGGTTACTACTGTGTTCAACACACGTTCCAGATACATGTGTTGTCGCTGGAAAGTGTGTTGTGGTGTTGTAGTGCCAAGTTATCGGCCTATTCTGTATGGGCCTTTACAGATTGTGGTAAGTGTTACTGAGGGCCACCGCGGCTGTAGGGTTCCTCAGTAACCGCCGATCCTCTTGAGTTTATGTGTTTATTGTGCTTAGTGTAACCAGATTATTAAGCTAAGTTGAATTGTTAGTTGTACATTCATTCACTTAGCTTTGTGCTAATCCCACCATTTTCCTTCCTGCAGGTTATGCATGTCTTTTGTGGGTTGGACAGGAAGGTGATTTTGAAGAATGTTTGATACGTGCCATAACTCTGATATATTTATGAATGTTTTGTTAATTAACATGTATGGGGATTTGTATAACAATTATATGTTTTGTTTCAGCAACATTTTAATATTGTAAACTCGCGAAAAATCTATGGTCATTTTGTAAGATAATTTATAATATTATCTTTTATCCATCGCTTCCGAGTCAAATTACTATTTTAACCCTGAGGTAATTTAAGGGGTGTTTTAGTAACGGCGTATCGAATCCTCGATCGTGCCAAAAATGAGAGAACCTGAGCAACGCGAGAAGCTCCGCGTGCGGTGATGTCCAAGTCCACCAACACATTATGGTGAGCAGCAAACTGTCTGGGCATATCTGTAATATCAAAATTACACAAATGTCAGATAATTGGTTTAACGTATATTGATAAACTTATATAATCTACGACACGTAATTGAACTATTAAGTCGTGAAACTTAATTATCAACTATAGTCGTTAATTATATATAAAGTCAATAAGTCTAACCCTTTATTGAACCTGTTACACAAAGTCACAAGTTGTAAAAAGAAAGTACAACCTATTACTAGAAGTCGTAAGTCTTACATAAGGAGTATATGGTTTAACGTGTTCACATTTAAGTCGACATGACTAACCATATAACATTTTAACTTATAACTTTTAATCAGGTAATTAATCTAGAGTTCGTAAATTAAAAAAAATAGTCAACTCGCAGGTCAACAAGTCAACTCGCAGAGTTCAACTCGCAGGTCAACAAGTCAACTCGCAAGTCAACTCGCAAGTCTGGTCTGCGAGTTGAGCTGGATCTCAACTCACAGGATGAACTGCTACATGATGTCACAATCAAATCTCAATTTTGGAAATTTTTAAGGCAATCAAGTTATGCCATTTTGCACTAGTAACCTCGATTAACATAAACCCTAAAGTTTCTTGTTAATTTAAGTACAATATTGTAGTATTTTTAAGAAATTTTAAAACAAAACTCTAGTATTATAAATACTTCGATTTCGAGTTAGTTATACGGTTAAATTCCTTGATTTATACCTCAATGAATGCGCAATGTAAAAATGAATAAGATCTATGGAGTCAAAATATCTTTACTCTATCAAGTAATCACAGAAATAAATGAAACTCGTCTCGGTTCGCAAAGGTCAACTAGCAAATTGTTTTGAGCTGGCAGGACTGTGTGTTTTGACAAGTTGACTCGCAAGGATTTATATAATGTGGACTCGGCTCGCAAGACTGACTCAACTCGCAGAGTGAGTTCAACTCGCAGCCAGAGTCAACTCGCAACAGTCAAATCGCAGAGTTGGCCAAAAACAATTTTATTAAATAAAAAATAATTTTAAGCCCAAAAATAAACAAGTCTAAAATAAAAGTATTTATCACTTGTTTTGAGACCTTAAATTAACACGAGCGACAATATCATAGAATAAAATAAAATAATAACAATAGGAATAAAAGCATAAAATAAAAATGACAAAGATTCATGATCAACATTGGTATCAAGTACCCTACGAAAAATAAAATAAAAGAAATTCAATCTAAGAAAGGGCGTTAAGAATTTATCGACAATGGAATCATATTAGAAAGAAACAGCTGAACCACTCGTTGATTAAGAAGTCTAAGAAAATTGTGAGTATACATACCTCATGAAATTCACAATAAGTTACAGAAAACTTACAATCTTAACCATTTATCAACTTATATTTATAAAAGTATAACTTGGCTACCGAGCTCCACAAAATATAACATGATTCATCAAGATGAAGCGATTAATTATCATAGACAGTTCAACATGATTACCGATATTATGTTCCACATAAACAAAGTCTACAATGATTTCCTAGCAAACCGTTATTGTTGGTATGCATATTACCTAATGTGATCCAAATACGCCATACTGAGAATTCAAGTAGAACACATAACATTGTATCTTTGACATTCAAGGTAGAGGTTACTAAATGATGTTCTTTTCGAAGCATATAACATACCCTTGAGTGAATTTAAAATGTGACAAACATCCAACCTGTTTTGTAGATACTAGTGGTTCTAGATCTGTACTTATTACAACATAAGATCCCTTAGTATAGACAAAACAAGTTTGAAACCATTGGCAAAACTAAAGGAGTCAGGTATGTACTTAGTACAATAAAGTCACCAGTAGTTTTACTAATAGCCATAATTCTTATTATTTGTCTTGACATATATTCATAGATTCTTGATAACAGTGTATGGTTAGAATATCATTCAACAATTAAGACTTATGTCATACGTCATATAGCAGATCACACTAGATAACACACAGAATAATTATAGCTTATCATATGCTCAGAAATCAAAGCAGAATTTGCCTACCAGTACATCATATAATGAAGCTGTCTAGATTTAAAGTTTTCGAAGTAAATTATAATATGTGGAGAAGGGTGTATACTAAAATAAAGATAGGCAAAGTCCTGGTTGTAAAGATGTAAAGTTAATGTAACTTACTAGAATCTACTAACACATCTAACTTAGGACTTCCACTTATTATTATTAATCTGATTCTCCTAATGTACTATCATTTCCCAGCAGATAAAAACTTAACATTTTTATCGGAGGTGATTCCCCTTAGGTAACAAGCAAATGAATGCCATACGCCTTCACTTCCCTTTTTTTTTTTTTTTACATAAAAGAAACTACTAACTAAGACATAAGAACACTACGAAAGACTAATCATTCTGGATTTCTCATTCCATTCAATTGCACCAATTTCTCAAATCGAGCTCTGTCGAATGCTTTGGTGTATAAGTCTGCTAAGTTATCCACAGATGGAACCTTAGCTAACTTTATCAGGTTCTTCTCAGCACAGTCTCTAATAAAGTGATGTCGAATATCAATGTGCTTAGTTTTACTGTGCTTGACCAGATTATTGGTTATAGAGATCGTTGATTCATTATCAATCATTATCGGAGTATTTGTTATACTCAACCCATAATCTCACAGTTGATGTTGTATCCACAGAACTTTGGAACAACAGCTACCAGCAGCAACATACTCAGCTTCACATGTGAAAAAAAGACTGAGGTTTGCTTTTTGCACTGCCAAGACACTAGTTGTCCTCCTAAGAATTGACATCCACCAGTTGTAGACTTTCTATTCTGATTGCATCCTCCATAATCAGAATCAGTGTAAGCCACAAAATCTAAGTCTCCATCAGTTGGATACCAAAGTCCCAGCTTAGGCTTTCCTTTGAGGTAACGTAAGATTCATTTAACGGCTTGCATATGAGACTCTTTAGGAGTAGCTTGATATCTTGCGCAGACACATACTGCGAACATTATATCAGGCCTCGATGCAGTAAGATACATTAGTGATCCAATCATGGCCCTATAAAGAGTAGGATCCACATCTTTATCACTCGATGTATCAGGACCAATTCCATGAGCTTCTGGAATAGGAGTGTGATAAATTCTAGTTTCATCCATCTTGAATCGTTCCAGTAACTCATGTGTATACTTAGTTTGATGAATGAAATACCCATCTTTCTTTTGATCAACTTGCAATCCTAAGAAAAATGTTAGTTCTCCCATAGCGGACATCTCAAACTTATTCTTCATGACTTATTCAAATTCACTACACATCTTTTCATCAGATGACCCAAAAATGATATCGTCAACATATACTTGAACAAGTAGAAAGTCTCTCATTTTCCATTTGACAAAGAGTGTACTATCTATTCTTCCTCTTGTAAAACCATTCTCAAGAAGATAAGTAGATAGTGTCTCATACCACGCTCTCGGTGCTTGATGTAATCCATATAGAGCCTTATCAAGACGATATACTCTATCTAGATAATGTGGATTAGTAAATCCCGGTGGTTGAGAAACATACACCGTTTCTTTGACTTTGCCATACAAGAAGGCACTCTTAACATCCAGCTGAAAAACTTTCATTTTCTTTGAAGCTGCAAATGCTAAGAATAACCTAATTGCTTTAAACCTAGCCACAGGTGCAAACACTTCATTGTAGTCAATCCCCTCTTGTTGATTGAAACCTTGAACAACTAGACGAGCTTTATTGCGAGTCATGATTCCCCGATCGTCTTTCTTGCACTTAAATACCCATCTAGTTCCAATTGGATATTCACCGGCAGGTAAATCAACCAATTCCCCTACTTGTAACTTAGAGAACTGAGACAGTTCTTCCTGCATTGCTTCGACCCACGAATTGTCCTTCAAAGCTATTTGCACATTCTTAGGTTCAATTTGTGAGATAAAGCACGAATATAGACATAGATTTGTAATCCCTGTCTCTTTCATTTCAGCATACAAGCTTGAGTGAGTTGATGTACTAGTTTTCGATTGATTTCGAGTTTGAACAGGAGAATTTGGATCACCGATGATATCATCAATCGGATGATTCCTATTCAATCTCGTTGAAGCTATAGGTTCAACCGGTATATCAGCTCCTAAGTTGGTATCAATTTCCTCCAATGGTGGTATAACATCATTAGTAGTAGATATTCTTAATTGTCTCAGAGGAGGAAGAATATCATCTTCAACAATTTCAGAGTCTACATTCTCTTGAGATATATCACCATGAGGTTGTTGTGACTCAATAGTTGAAACTTCATCAGAATCAACCATAGTCCTAATTCCAGATGTTTGAACACTCGATGTTGGAGAAGGAGTAAGATCTTCATCTCTAGACAATAAATGCTCAGGTATCTCTGAATTACTGACATAGTCACTGATAGGGACTTTAAATGACTTGAAGAGATCTGAGTAATCAAATTGCCAATCTAATCCCTTATGCAAGTCATGTGTGTAGCTCGTAACTTCAATGTTATAAACTATTTCCACACGTCCTGTAGACTTATTGAAGACACGTTTGTTTGGTGAGTTAGGCACATAACCTAGGAAATATCCTTCGTCAGCCTTCTCACCAAATTTTGGTTGATGGTTGGTCTTCAACAACGTGCATGAAACTTCAAAGGGTTCAAACCCTTTTAAGTTAGGTTTCTTATTGTTTAAAAGCTCATAACAAGTCTTGTTCTGTTTTTTAACCGTAAGAACTCTATTGAGAACATGACATGCTGTATTCACCGCTTCTGCCCAAAAGATGACCGGAAGCCTTGAATCTGCAAGCATTGTTCTAGCTCCTTCAATCAACATTCTGTTCTTCCTTTCAGCAACACCATTCTGTTGAGGTTCATAAGGTGCACTGAATTGATGTTGTATCCCTTTGCTTAAGCAATAGATATTGAACGTTGAATTCTTGAACTCTATTCCATTGTCACTACGAATTTTCTTAACTCTTGTTCCATAGATATTCTCAATTAGATCTAAGAACTCCATAAGAATACCAGGAGTTTCATCCTTAGATCCCAAAAAGAACACCCAAGAGAATCTAGAAAAATCATCTGTGACAACCAAACAGTACCATTTGCCACCTATGCTTCTTTTGCTTATTGGGCCAAAGAGATCCATATGTAGCAACTCAAAAGGCGAGGAAATAGAATTTACAGTTTTAGATTTGTGTGGTTTTTTATGTTGTTTTCCTTTCATGCAAGGTACACACTTGTCTTCAAATGCAAAACTCTTCTGTGGTACACCCAGAACTAACCCATGTTTGGTTATATAGTTCATTTTTCGAAAGTTCAGGTATGCCATTTTCCTATGCCATAGGAGTGAGTCTTACTCTGAAGCCTTGGATAAAAGACATGTAGATTCCATTGAAGTAATAGGAGCACTCATGTTGGTATCATAAATATCCTTTTTCCTTGGAGCCCTCATCAGTATCCATTTTTCGGGAATAACAAAACTCGGCTTCAGGACTAAGGCCTCTTTCTCATTGAAGAGTACAGGGTGACCTTTATCACAGACTTGGGAAACACTCACTAGGTTGTGCGTTAGTTCTTCAACATAATTCACATCCTCTAGAGTCAAAGTTCCATTCGAAACTTTTCCTTTCCCAGTAATTACTCCTCCTTTATCACCAGCGAAGTGCACTCCTTGTTTCAATCCTCCTTTAAAGTCTTTCAGGAGACTACGAGTTCCTGTCATGTGCCTAGAACAGCCACTGTCAACGTACCACCAATCGTCGTTGTTCACAGTCTACTCCTGCACAAGTAAGTTGTACACGATTAGTTCTCAAGAGGGACCCAAGCCATTACGGTCTTGGTTTGTCCCTTATCATCTACAAACTGTAACTCTTTAAAGTAACCATCCTTCCCATTAGGAGCTTTGGTCACTTTTGAAGTAGTATGAGCTTGTTGATGATCAGTGGTCTTGGGTCTATGAGATGAATTATTTCCAACCCTCCCTGACACATAACCTTGGGATTTTTGTCCTTGGTTACGATTATAGTTATACCCGTAGTTAATCCCATGTGTACGAGAAGTGGAGCCATTCTCATAATGACTATGGTTTCTATTAGGGGGTCATAAACCTTGACGGTAATTGATCTTTAACAAAGTGTTCACGCCGTTTAGGTTTAGGTGGAGAGACACAGTGTGAGGCATCTCTTTTAAGAATATTTACAGGTTTAATACCTATACCTGGTTTCGTACCTAACCTATTTATACTCACACTAGAGATATTCGATGTCTTATCGTTATTCACTTGCTTATGTGGTGCTTCCAACTTCTTCTTAGGACAGCAAGAAGACACGTGCCCTTTTTGGTGACACTTGAAGCAAGACATCTGCTTGCGTGACTTAACCACTTTAGCACTCTCTTTCTTAGTCTGATCCGAAACCACCAAAAGTGAATCTTTTTGTTCCTTAATCACCTCATCATTTACATCAGTATCAACTATTATTCCACTCGAGACGAAATGTACTTTAGGGAATGATTTGTTCTTACTAATGTCAGATGATAGGTCTTTAACAACATCCTTCTGAGTTTCCGACTCGTTGGTTACCAATGCCTCAGGATTTGGATTCACATCAGTCATCTCTAAGTCAATAGAAGTAGTAGTGTAATTTGAATTAAAAGGTGGGGGTACATCAGTGTAACCTAAACCAGTCACATCCTTTACACTACGTTGTGAGCTAAAAATATGATCTAAAGTCAAGGAAGATGTCCTATAACTTTCAAACTTACGATTAAGCTCAACTAACTTCATCTTAGACTCTGAGAGCTCCTTATCCTTACTAGCAATATTCTGATTTAACTCATTTAAGTTCAAATATAACCCATCTATTTTGACACATTGTTCATTAATGATGTCACTTAGACTGGTTCTATCAGAAGCATCAAGTTGAATCTTTTCTTTTAAAGCTAGTTTATCCTCACCTAACCTTTTTACATCACTTTTAGCTATTTCTAGTTCAGATGTTCAAGTTTTGTGAGATTCAGTAAATACACTAACCTGAGTTTGTAAATCAGTAACTAAATAGAAAACATCAGCAAGAGTAAGAAGGTCAAGACATACCCTTTTCTTGTCTGTCTGAACATCAGCCATGTATGCAACAAACTCATCAGGACTCATCTCTTCAGTTGAGTTGATGTAAAGCATATCTTCATCACCGCCTTTGACTTCAACGTGTGGCATCTTAACTTGAGATCCTCAGCTGTTAGCATATAGGTTGTTGATTCAGTAGGTTTCTCTTGATCATCTATTTCAGCCATAAGAGCTTGCTTAGGCTGAGTAGACCAATCATAGGAACCGTCCATTTGCTGAACCACCAAGACTTTGGAAGTTAAAGTACTTCCCGAGTCTTGTCTTCCATTACCACTATCAACTTTTGGTCGTTGACATTCCCTAGCAAAGTGTCCAAAACCTTGACAATTATAACACTTAACTTTGGATTTATCAAAACCCGGTTTGTTACCCACTACTCTCCTACCAGTACGCTTTAGGAAATTCTTAACTCTCCTTGACACCATAGCAAGTTGCCACTGGAGATCCATTTCCTCTAAGTCATCAGGGTCGACTTGATCATAATCCTCATCAAACTGAGCAGGATCATTAATCTTCCCTTGAATGTAATTTTCATAGGAAGCAACGAACGAAGCAAGCACAAAGTTGCTGTTCTGCAGATTTCACACTCATTGGCATTTTATGATGCCCTTGAGTTGACTTCTCAGAAGAAGAATTCTTACTTCGTTTCTCACCTCCATCTGAAGCTATAAAGCATAGATCCTTGGTTGCCATTTCACCATGATCATCAATTTCACCAACAAATAGAGCAGTGGTCGAATTGGATGACACATTTGAGATACTAGACTTTCCATGATATAATCCTGGATTTTGTAGTTGATCATAATCAGTATCTCTTGTTTTCTTGGAGAAATCATAGCCTCTGAGCTTATCTATCGCTTGCTCTAAGGTCATTTTAGCATACCGCTCATCATTGTCTTTGAGCATGATCCCATACATTTCCCATTTAGAAGGTAAACCTTCAATGAATTTTTCGGTTTTCTCTTCATCCGAATAGAAAATTTCATGATCATCTAGCTCACTCAATAAGTGGTAGTATCGAGTGGTATAGACTTCAAGATCCTCTTCTCTAAAAGCTTTAAACACTGTAAACTGCTTTTTCAGAAGGTTTTTCTTGCCTGCCTTTACTTGTGGACTCCCCTCGCATCTTTTCTCAAGAGCTTCCCAGAGCTCTTTAGCGGTGTGAAAAGACTTCAGCTGATGATTGATTTCCTTAGGAAGACTCATTTTAATTGAAGAATGAGCCTTATTTTCAATTGTAAACTCCTTTTTCTGGTTATCATTCATCCTGTGATAGGGAACAACCACAGTAGCATTTTCCCCAATAGCAGTAGGTGCAGCATATCCGTTTTTAATACACAGCCAGATGGTCAAATCATGGAATCTACAGTATGATTTAAATCTGTCTTTCCATCCGTAGTAATCCTCAAGTCTGAGCAATTTAGGTGGAACATTAGATTTTCCAACCTCGTGTTCCATCTCGATCATTCTACTCAAGTCAGACATTGTCAAAATCAAAAATCAGGTAGTTTTGCGAGTTCAGTTAATCTCAGTTCGCAACTTAACTCAATTCGCAGAAAAACTCAGCTCGCAATTGAACTCGGTTCTCAGAAAACTCAGCTCGCAATTGAACTCGGTTCGCAGAAAACTCAGCTCGCAATTGAACTCGGTTCGCAGAAAACTCAGTTCGCAGCAGAACTCGGTTCGCAGAAAACTCAGTTCACAGCTCAACTCGCTTATAAGTTCTGAAACCCTAATCTCAACTCGCAAAACGGCTGTCAAAACCAAAAAGTGTCCAGAAATTGAATTTTGGCTGTAACGAGTACTTAGAGCACTAAAAACAACCCTAAATCAAAAGTTATATAAACTAAAATCTTGAAACCACAACGTATTTAGCCCGAATGCTCTGATACCAATTGTTAGTCCACTAGATCTTGGTTTCGATAACAAGTTATCTTTAAAATATTGAGGTGCGGAATCCCTCATGTTAGATTAAGTTTATATAACTGATCTAATACTAAAAAGCTTTGTCTTGATTATTAATAAATGTTAATCACTCAAAACCTAGCTTAATAGTATATTAATGATATCTGGGCACGAAAAACGAGGTGTGTGAATATTTAATGCTTAAAATGATGTAAACCCGGATCCCAATAAAATAACTCAAGTATTTTATTTATATCCGACTCAACTCGCAAGCCATGGGCTTTGCGAGTTGACTCAACTCGCAGCCCATGGGCCTTGCGAGTTGACTTCAGCTCGCACACACAATCTCAGCTCGCAAGTCAAAAACCTGCGAACCCAAATCTCATCTCGCAGGTCCAAGCCTGCGACTTGAGATTGGCTGCGAATTGAGATCTCATCTCGCAAGTCTTATGACTTGCGAGTTGACTTCTCATTTCGCAATTTTGACTTTAATTCGAATTCGTTACTTGTCTAATTATATTTAACAAATAATAATAACAAATTAATATCATATATTTACAAGTCTAAACCAATATACTAATTTGATAATAATTACACCAGTCCTATTACAAGCTAGATCTGTTGTCACAAAACATGTCCCAACATATGCGCATTAATTCCTAATCGAAATATTGGTTTTATAGCAACTTGAAATAAGCCTATATGTAAAAACTTATATGTTTTTATGTATTCTCTTAGGGTTTTTAAGGATGATAATTGAGTATTTTGATATTCTTTATTAATCGGTATTGTTTGTTCAGTTGTTTTTATTGAATAACCTTGTAAGAAATCAAAAGTACCAATTTTATATATAGATTTTACATCCTGTTTAGGTATACTCCAATTTTGTAAATCATTTTCAATATTTTCAATATTAATTTCTATATAATTCATATTAAAATGATCTTGTTCTTCTTCTGAAGTGGAACCATGATCTGTTCTTGATAGCAACTTTGAAAACTTATTCATCATGTTAAAGAATTTATTATTTTCTTTCTTTTATTTAAGAGCCGACTATTTTATAACTGGTCGGGTAGATGTACTTTGGGAACATCAAACTATTGTTGTTGTACAGCTGGTCATCTTACTCTACTGCGGCTCTTATGCTAATCCAACCAACAAGGGTTACCAACACAGTCATATTCCAACGCCCACTTAAAAATAACAACTCTTATAGAGACCTTGTAAACGTTCACACTCTTTGAATATTTCTTCATCAGAATCGCTCTCAATTCCGTCTCTCGACATCATAAAATTGTTACTCGAATTGATCTTTTAAAGATTAAAGATTTTGAAGTGTAGAAATATATGAATGCGACACTACTGATAGGTTCGCAAAGATAAAGTCTCATGAATAAAGTCGCAGCTAAAGTCTCATGAATAAAGTCTCAGCTAAAGACTCATGAAATGGTAGTGTCGCAGATCATCTTCTTCACTAAGAATACCAAATCTGAGATCGATCAAATGATGAAATCATCTCCTAAACTTGATTTCTAATTGATCCATAGCACTAATACAACACTTTGATCGGTGGAATTTTCCTTAAACAAGCTTAATCAATACGAATCAAACTTAGACCGCCATTTTTAAGTTTGAATCAAACTTGAGAATTTGAATGAATTGACCGTGAATTCTTCAATCTATCTGTTGTATATCACTTCCTGAACCTTCGTTGATCCTTAACTTGTACAGAAACACACAATTTTGATGACTTTAATCACAAAACCGAAAGTTCTTCTTCAAATACACATTTTGCAATTTTCTTCGAATTTGAGCTTGATTCTTGCAATTGAACCGTGTAATCACTTCCAAATCCTTCAACCAATGCTCTGGTACCAATTGTTGGATCGAATTTAGTGATTTAGACGTGATATGAGTATCAACCGAATGTATCTATATGTGAATATGAACGAATAATAGTCGAATGCTTATATTGAATGATAATTGAATGAATACAAGCTCCTCTATACTCTTTGTTAGTCTCACATACAAATCTCTCAGGTTATGGACATTTTTCAGCTCTTACAAATGAGATAGAATTAGCGTATTTATAGTCACTTTAACAGCCTCTGCGACACTACCTGTGACACTACATGTGACACTATTATTAGTGTCTCAAATAAAGTCTCATGAACAGTACCTGCGACACCATTATTAGTGTCTCAGATAGTGTCTCGGCTAGTGTCTCACTAATAGTGTCTCAGATTTACAAGTGCAAATCCTATTATATATCTAACATATATATCAGGTAGGAGATATGGCTTTGATACCAAAACCCAAAACCCTATCCGAAATTTCGAGTATCCGAAACTTTGGATACGGATATCGGATTATCCGAATACCCGAATAAAAAAAATGAATATTTTTTTTCCCATTTTTGTATTTTAAAAATCAAAAAGATTTACATTTATAAGCATTTAAATAATAAATTTAATATAATGTAAGTATAATATAGATGTGTATGAAAATAATCTCAATTTTTTTGATCAAAAACACCATAAGTATTTTTTAAACGTACAATAACTTAGTCTTTAAAGACATAGAGAAAGCTCATTTTTTGAAACGATCAAACACCCTTTTAAGAACTTGAAAATCACTACCCATACCTGCATTTCGGATACTCGAATATCCGAATTTTCAGATAATTTCGAATCGGATATTACGGATATTCGGATATCGGATTCGGATACGGATATTTTGAACATCCCTAGCAGGGGGAGTAGAGGTGGGCAAAGTGAAGGGAGGGCGAGTGGTAGTTAGAAAGTGAGAGGGGAAAAAAAAGTCTGATAAAAGTGGAAGGGATCTTTGTGAAAAATTTATGTTATGTTAATAATTTAATTGTTGCTCTCCTTAGCACTTTCTAATTCCCTTGCTCTATTGATCCTAATTCAAACTCTAAGGACTTGTAAATATATGAAGGTTGATGTGCATGATGATGATGGAGTAACAAGTAGGCTTGTCCGCTGATACCTTCTTCATCCAACTTAAATTATTCAGATTATTATTTTGAGTTATTCATAATTAAGTTCACTTTGATATTTAACTAATAAAAAGATTTATAGGTGGTATTGATAAAGTTCTATTAGATGAAAGTTTAAAAATGTGTAATTTGACTGGGATTTGGTCAAATATAATATGCATCAACAATCAAGTAAAAACTATGTGTCTACTTTCTCATGTTGCATGATCACATATTCCAATATAAATTAAGCACACCATTACGAAATCTCCATATATGCCCATAACCCAACTTTGAAACAAATTAAAGGAAGTGTTTTACTCATGCATCAGAAAAACGGGAAAAATATATATGAAAATAAAACCATACAAATTCATTAAAGAAAACAAAACCGTTGAAATTAACAAAAACGAATAAAACGATCCAAAATCTATGACTAAACAAGTTCCAAAATATGAAAACATATCAAAGAAAAAACAAATATGATGACATAAATAACATCAAGGCTTGTCTCGTGACCTTTCGGTTTCATCATTGAAATATCTCTTCCAAAACCAATGCTTCTTCCATACCTTATCGTTCATTTCATCAATTGGAACACCTTTAGTCTCAGGAATAAATGCGATAGCATATATAAGCATGATGATAATCCAAGCGCAAAAGAAAAAGAAGATCCCAGCACGCATATGGCATAACATTGTAAGAAAAGCTTGAGCGATTATGAACGTGAATATCATGTTCATACTAACCGCAACAAAGAAACCCGCGGTTCTTGTCTCTAGTGGGAATATCTCACTTGGAATCAACCACCCTAGAGGTCCCCAAGACCAAGCAAATCCGGATACAAAAAAGCAAATGAGAAAAAGCACCACAAATGAGTACTTCTTCGGTATAACATTCGTAGCATGTAAAAACTTCGCAATTATTCCTCCAGTTATAGTCTGCATAGAGATTGAAACAATTACATGAAAATATTAACTTCAATCTTGTAATAAGATTTCACAATTGATCATGAATATACTACCAAAAACAAAACGGTTAAATTCTACACATTTTTTTGCCAAGTGATATGGTAGTGCTTTAAATCATGATCTGGAGATGCTTTAAAGACGGAACTTGGTGGGTTGCATCTATCTTACAACATTATCTTATTGGTTAACAGGGCTTTTTTTTTTTATCTATGATGCAAGTAAGTTTACTTCTATTAGGTGTATACGTATTCAAGTGCAAGCTCTTACCTGAGCGATAACCATTTGGATGGCAGCTTGAATAAGCAAAAATCTTCTTCCAACTTTATCGACAAAAAATACCGCCACCAATGTAGCCAACACATTAATGCTCCCGGTGACAACAGCTGATAGTAAAGAGGCATCACTATGAAACCCCATCGTCTGAAACAAAACTGGTGCGTAAAACATGATTACATTGATGCCTGTAAACTGTTGGAATATTTGAAGAATTGCTGACGTTATTAACTGAGGCCGGCTTGATCGTTTCATCAAGTTCTTAAAAGGGTGTTTGATCTGTTTAGCTAACTCAGTGGTAGCTACTATTTCATCATATTCTTTTTGGACATCTTGTACCCCTCTGATTTTTCGGAGTGTGGCTAACCCACGTTCTGGATGACCACGCTCAACTAAGCTTGCGGGAGTCTCAACAATCATCAATGAACCGATGGCTAGAAAAAGAGCTGGGATGGCTGCACCACCTAATGATATTCTCCATCCATAAGGATGGCTTGAGGTGAAATAATTAACTATGTTTGCAAATAGAATTCCTGCAGTTACAAATAACTGAAAGCAGACATTTAATCCCCCTCGGAACTTGGGTGGGGCAATCTCTGATATGAATAGCGGCACTGCCTGCACATGTTCGCAACATATTACCTAGTATTAGACATCAATCTTCTTGACATATATATAGGTTGTCACAAAATTGATCTCTACTTATATTACAAATACCAAATAATAACAAGTAAGCATACCTTGAAAACTATCTAAAGACCACCAAACCAAATACAAACAGATAAATAGAAGTGTGAACATCTTCTATATATCAATCACAACAAATGCTTATATATCGATCTTTGTAAGGGTGATCGAACATGCAATTTAACAGAAGATTACAGGTTTTCAAAGTGGAGAAAAATAAAAACTCAGAATATTTATACGTTTGTTGTAGACTTGTGGTGATCTTACTTTGTGTAAATAGTAGTACTTCACATGTAATGAGCATGTACATATGTAAATTGAACTATCTCATGTTTTGTATGCTACATGAAGGAAATAAAAACTAACTACACTTTACAAGATCTTTTTTTCTTTTCTTTTCTTTTCTTTTGAATGTTTTTTTAAACAACATAAAATTTCATTAGCATATTAGCAAGACACTACTACAAAGAAAAGAGATATAATGTGGAGAATTAATTACAGTTGGATTACAGATCCGATCTACCAAAGTAAGAGATAACTTTCTTTCGCCTACCGAAGAGCCAAGTAAGTTTGACATCACCACGTTAAACAATTTGTGAGTATCTAAGTAAAGTTGGATTCTTGATGTAGATTTTTGATAGATGTATAAGATTAAACACTTTACATACATAGAAACCAACTCAAGTTAACTATAATTTGCTTCATGTTATAACAATATATCCTACATACTAATTAATAGCACTTTGTCAAAGACTCAAGCAAGTTTAGGTAGGAGTGTATATCATCTCAATTAATAACCAAACTTGTTCCTGTTAACTTATTTACCTGATTACCGTATCCGACTCCAGCACCTAGAAAAATCCTTCCGAAGATGAGCATCATGAGGTTCATGGCCGCAGCGTTAAGAGCTACACCAACCAAAAAGAACACAGCGGCTAGTCTTATTGTAATTCTCCTGCCATATTTCTTGCAACACTTGGATGCAAAAAAACTAGAAACAACGGCAGCAAGGTAGAGAGACGATGTGAAGAGCTGGAGAAACTGATCGTCGAATTTACAGTAATTATCTTCTCTTGCATGGTGCTTTTTTACATAAACCGTAGGAAAAAACTTTTTTAAAAACACATCCATTGATGTCACTCCTCCTACATATATAACAATAATATCCACACGCATTAGATGATATGATATCAACAACAACAATATATGATTATATATCATTGCCATCTTTGATAAATTAAAAAATAAATTGGGTCAAAATTCAATACTACATTTTGGGTTGATTGGTTTTGCAATATGTAATCACTGCTAGTTTCTTACTTGTTTTTAAATAATCATTTTCGTCCAAATAAGAAAAAATTAATAACCAAAAAGAATCAAAGGATCTTCAATCTATATATGATCATCTATTAGACAATAATCTAATAATTCAAAATATTTAATCCAATAATTTTATTGTGAATGTCAAATTATAGAATTTAGAATTGAATTTTCTTGAATCTAGGTTTAGGGTTTCTTTTATATAAAAATAATAAAATAATGAACGTACGTAATTAAAAGAAAGAGGGACAACCTGAAATCCCAATATCGTAACCAAACATGAGGCCACCGAAGGCGGCAATAATAGAACAAACAACTACCTGACCGGTGAGTTTGGCCGGCACATCTTGGCCGGCACCGCTGTTGACGGCCATTACCTGAGCAGGCATGGTGGTGGAAATGTGTGTGGAATTAATTACAAAAGGGTACGTACGTGTGTGTGTATTTGTGTTTAATTATTTTTTGTTGATTTACAAATGGCCTTATTTATAGATCTTTGTTGAAACATTCTTCTAGTGATTTTATCCGAACTTGTCAATCTTATATCCCCTTAATTTTCTCAGTCTTTGTTGCATTTCTTTTTTTATATATAATCCAATATCTACTAACAGGTGTTTAATAGGATTATCCATATCCATTAGTTACTCAAAAGATCAGGTAGCTTCCTAATTAAACTCAAATAAGGATATTTCTGTTATTATCCATCAACTTACATATATCTTTTGTTTTTTTAAGTAATAATAGAAGTAGTTTTTAGTTTGTTTTTCATATTTTATAAAAACGCCGGGTAGTTACATAATTAAACCAACGTATTCAGACTATTATTATCATCGATAAATTAATATTTCTGATTTGCCTCGGATATTAACTCGCAGGTCTGTAGGGGCGGACCTACATGGATGTAGGGGTATCCCATGTTACACATAAACTTTTTTTACCATGTATAAAATTTTATAAAATTAGTCAGATATTTTAGTTGTTCAACTCATCGATTATATTATGCATATGTGCCAATCACCATTTAAATTGTTGATCTAGTTATATTTTGATATATGTTTAAGTTTTATGGAAGAAAATACATAGGGTGATCAGGAAAGAGAGGAAGAAAGTTAAAAGACAATGTTTTAATACCTGGTTTTTTGATTGACCCGGTAAAACCTTTGAGGTCGAACCGGCCGGTTCAACCAGATAACTCTTATTCACGTTTGTGGCCAAGAATGTACGTATCAGTGGTTGTTTTCGTGTGTGTTTATGTATGCTTGTGGCCCAAAAATTGTTATCAGGCCAACAAGCCGTTGTTGGCCCAACATGCAATAATTAAATCCCCTAATACCCCATGGCCCAAACATGCATCTGAAGGATTTTTCCCCTAAATCCATGCCCTATCTTCTTTCTCAAACTACATCTCCTTCCCACCTCCCTGAAGTTCCACTGCCGAACACTAACTGATCTCCATCGCCACCATCTATCTATAGTCTCGAACTTGCTTTCAAGTTTCAACATCATAGCTTTAAACACACAACTCCGGCAGATCTTTTCCGAACTTGCTACAACCGTCACCATTTATGGCGTGAAATAAAATCAACAACACATGAAACCGGTCGTGCTTGATTGGATCTGCGGTGTTGGTTGTAGATCTAATTTTCAAGATTTTTAAAAAATGTATTATATATATTTATATATAAACCGGGTCAATCCCGTCCGGGTCACCAGGTTAACTCGGTCCGACCGGAAAACCGCCCGAGTTTGACTGAGTTTGACTTGCACGTTAACCCTGGTGTAATTAGCCCGGTTAGAGTCTCAGTTCCAGATCGACCAGGTTTGACTGCCCGAGTCGACCCGGGTTTTTAAACACCAAGAGAAGGACTGCAAAAGTGCAAATATTTACACTTTTTACCCTTAACATTATTATTTATTTGACTATTGTTGTAATATTTATTTAAATTTAAATGGTTTTAAGGTTTTATAAAGTGACATAAAAAATGCTAGAGGTCTAAGTTATCTATTTTAACGACTAGTAATCACATTCTCGATAATGCTAACACTCATTTTTTATTTTTAAAACGACAATAAAAATTTAAGTCTCTCTCAGGGATTATATACTATATACATATTATTGAGATAGTTAAATGAGCTTAGAACCAAGTCATAGAAGAAACATATCGTGAATTTCAATAATAATAAAATGAGCTTAGAACTCTGATGTTGTGTCTATATTAGTTTTGTTTTCTTCCTAAATTAATCTCATTTATTTATAACCATTTAGGTTGACGATATATCAAATTCGATCCAATTTAAAAACATCATTAATTAAATGAAGTATAGCTAATTAAAGCTGGAGCTGGGGGTGTTTGAGAATGTGTTTTGGAGAGATCATTTGATTATTGCGTTCGAAAATGCAAATAATTAGAACAAATTTTTTTCACAAAAAAGTGATTATTAGCGATTTGCTAAGAAAATTGCAGTTTTAAAAAAGTAGATTGTGATATGCTTTTTCAGAACGCCATTTTGTAATTGGAACATCGGTTTTTGAAACGCAATCTCAAACACCTTATTTCATATCAGTTTAAATAAGGATTTGATATTTTTGAATATTTGAAAATTATAAAATAAAAGGTTTATAAGCTCTTTAGATTTATGTTAGAATTTCAAACATATAGTACAATCTGAATTATTTGTTGAAAGTTTATAAATAAACTAATTTATATGTAATCAAAATTTTAAAATATAGTGTAGTTATATATAAAAGTTTAACTAAAACATAAAGTTCTAATTAAGTTAGCATAATTTAAATTTCTTATCCAACTTTTATAATTGTTGGACAAACTAAACTCACAGAGTAAGTGGCCTATCAAATTAATATTGGACGATTAAGATAAAATGCGATGAAAATTTGCCCTATAATTCGAACCAAGATCTAGAATGGTCAAACTCACTAGCCTTACCATTAAAGCCAAAAAGGCTTTAGTTTTTATAACAGCACTTCTAGCTATATTTATTTGTTAGAAAATAGAGACATACGACTAATTGGTATTAGAAGATAAAAGAAAAATATCACACATAATGTGGTTGAGTCGGGGAGGATGACCTGACAACTTCAATCTCCAATGAACAAGGGATCGCCAAACCTACCTCCACTTATCAAACAAATGTGTCAGCTGATTCAACGTTTCTTTACTTGTTGACATTGAATAGATATTTATTCAAATACTCATCTTGAATATGGGCTGAATTTGTTAAAGCAAAAGTGTAATAAAAAGGCTTCTCCAACGAAGTATATAAATGACAATTACAAAATTAATGTACCGTTGTTTTTATTTTATATTACCTTGTTCTTTGGCATAAAGTCAAATAGATATATTTAAGAAAGAATGTACTTCTCCATCAAGATACGGCAAAAGATAGACGGTGAATCTCCCGATGAACTCTCTGAGTTGGAATCCATACTTAAACAAACTAGTTTACACAATTTATAAGTAATGAGATAGAGGACGATTGTCATTTAATTATGAGAGTTTAAATTGGTAATGTCTACTTACTTTCCTAATATTTTTTGTAATTTTTTGATTGACTCAATAAAAAAATTATCTCATTGAAAAGTATAAGTTGTAGTATTTATTTTTTGCGTTAAAATTGTGCTTATATTTGCAAAATAAATGTTGTGTTAGTTGTTGTTTGGTTTAATACCCCCTAGTTTATGATTTTAATGTAACCGGGATTAAAATGTTAGAGTTTATTCCTCTTGATCGAAAGGTAAATGATGGCAAGTCCATTAAATTTTGGAGTGATACTTGGTTTTGTGACTCTCCCCTCTTGATCGAAAACTTCCTCGCTTATTCCGTCTCGAAACATATTAAAAGTGCCTAGTCTGCGACAGGTGAAAAAATGGATGGGTTTGGTCTTGGTCGTGTTAATTCAATGGTGGTGTAATTAGTACTCAAATGCAAGAATTGCTTGGTCTGTCGGTAAATGTCCATCTTTACGAGACAAAAGATGAATGTCAGTGGAGTTTAGTTGGGTTGGAGTCCTTCAGGATAATACACAGTCGTAGTCGTATTCATATTGATAATGTGATTCTTCCGGACGCTCACATTGAAACTAGATGATGTCGTTACATTCCTAGAAAGGTTAATATATTGGTTTGGCGATTCTCGAGGGATCGTCTTCCTACTTATTGGAACCTAAGTAGGAAAGGTTTCAAGGTAAACTCTCTATTATGCTCTCTTTGTTCAAAATTTCCAGACACAGTCGAGCATATCTTTTAGACTTGTGAACTTGCGGCTTCGGTTTGGCTTTTGATCTTCAAATGGGTTGATCTCCATCCATGATAACGCGTAAAAAGTTATGTTTTTACGCACGTTTTCTTGTCCATATCAATTAAATAAATAACGTTTTAAACCAAATATTACATGTATTTGCTTTATTGTGCTAATTAGGTAATTACGAAAGTCGATGCTATAAAATTCACCAAACACGAGCTAAACACGACTAAATTGGAGCAAAGTCGACACAAGGCGATTCACTCGCGTTCAAATCATCTATTTGATAAATTTTTGGAAATCATCTTTGATTAACCTCAAATTGAAGATCAGAAGATTACGATGGCGTGTGTTCAAAAATTGCTAAAAGCGGATAAGAAACGAAGAAGTTATAGCGAAAACAAGAAACAATGATTTACGATCTCGCACACAGGCACACGACCCCGCAAATCCGGGCCAAACCAACTGTATACGGCTCATATTGAACCTTATACGGCTCAATCCAACCGTATACGGTTCGATGTGAACCGTATACAGCTCAAACGAACCGTATACCGTTCGCGCGACCCGTATCTCAATAAAAATGATGCCTTGATATTGTTCGTACAATACGGGTTGATTTTGTGAAGGTCAAATACGGTTCGTTTGGTCAAAATACGGTTCGGGGAAGCCTATATGTGACAACCGTAAAAAATCTCAGATCATTAACGCACTTAAATTCATAGTCTATCTAATTACGTTTACAACACTCCTTAAGTACCGAAACCGTGAACTACCGATATCACGTAACGTTTTAGGAGATTGCTTAGCGGACTTTAAGACCGTAAACAACCTTAAATTAGGTTACAAAGTGCCAAAGAAAACAAATGAAATCTAATTTCATACATCAACACAAAATACATATCATATCTCAAAAACTGGAATTTAATCGAAAATTCCGTAACTCGGTTAACGCAACCGGAAACCACACGATTAACTTGCGAATGTCAATCGTAAACAAATCAAATACATTTTGATGAATATTATAAACAATCTGTTAAACATATTCAAGCAAGATTATGATGAATGTTGAGAGAGAATTTGGTTGAATGATTTTTTCTATTAAGCACAAATGATTTTTCAAGGTTAAGTGTTACAAATGACAAAGGTTAACCACCTATTTATACAAATCTCATACAACTCACACTTAATAAAAATAATACACATGCAAATCCTATTTATATTCCTAACAATCTCCCCCTAGGATTTAGCATCTTGTATTTTGAACACGTTTTCCATATCAAGCAGACTCTTTTTGTCTTCGTAGTTTAGCTCTTTGATATATCCTTTAATTCTCTTTGATTCTTCTACTTTAAACTCTTGAATTTTCTTTGCTTTAACTCTTTGAGCTTTCTTTGCTTGAGATCTTAATATATCTTCTCTGAATTCTTTGGTATTGAGATCTAGAACTTTCTTTTGAGTTCTAGAATTCTCTTTCCTTTGATCCTTCTTTGATTTTGATCTTCTTTAAGCTTCCTTTGCTTGTTGCCTTTGATGTATGAAAGATATATGATTTGATCTTTTGAAACTTTGATCTTTCGTTAATTCTTTCGAAGCTTCTCTTCTCTTGCTCCCCCTCAATTGACTATTGATCTTCTGGAGCTTTTACTTTCTAAATTGAACCATTTTCGAATCCTATGTTGCTCCCTCTCAAATCAATAATCTTTTCCCAAATTTGTAGAAAGATGATATTAGTTCTTCATTGAAGCTTTATCTTCCATTAAACATATTATCTTCAAAATACAAACTCTAATGCAAACTCTTTCCTTTACTATCTTCAAACACTAATTCTTTTCTCCCCCTTCATGATGATTATGATACATCGTGAGCATCATGAATATGGTGTAGCACAAGGTGTTTGAAGAATAGTAGATTACATCAAATCATTGGAGCATCGAACTTCCAATAACATTCCTTTGAATGTTGTATCTTCAATAAGCATCATATGTTAATTATCTCAAGATAATGATGCGGAAAATGATAGTAAACTTCAAGTAAACATCAATTTCGTAACCATCCGGGTAAGACAACTTATTTTACTTGAATAAATCAAGAAAAAGTTGTTTGTATTTTCAGAAAACAAATTTCTGAAAACACCATAACTCCTGGATCACATAGATTACCAGTTAACACACCAATTGAAACATAAAATGAATCAATTTAAGTGACCTACTTTCAATGTTGGCGTTGATGTTAGCATTGGTAGGATGTCCATTCAATCATTGTGGAATACCATTTTAGGTATCACTATGAATGTTCCGGCAATATCACATAGATATGCATAATGTCACTTAGACATGGTGTGTAAAAATACACTTTGTGTCCTAAAAATACTTTTATATCTTTTGACTCTAGACTTTATTTGTGCATTAATTGAAGTCAGGGACTGGAGCAAACTGTCATCTTGTTTCAATATTAACAATCTCCAACCGAGATGTCAATAGATTATGTGCTAAATCTCCGTGAGAAATTGAAACAAGGACTTTTTAAGAAGTACTTGAGTAGCTAGGAAGGTAATGTGCATTGCATCACTGGGTCCATGATGTCTTCTTCAATACCAGAAATCAACGAATGAAATCCGATAGTAGATGTGGCAACCCGGCAATTTCTTGTTTAGTGAGGGTTTTCTTTTTCTTTTAACCCTTTCACACACTCCTCACTCAACCTCTCACATTTTTCAACTCCTCCCTCTTTTGCATTTGGCATTATTGAATGTATGCTGATCTGCACTTTAATCTCCACCAACACTCTCACTTAGACCTCATATACCCTCGCATCCTAAAATTTTGGAAGATGGCTCATGTGGTAGTTCCATCCGGCTCTGGTGGATCGTAGGAGTAATTTTATTCTATAACACTCAGTGCAGATTGCAGCATTTGCCAACAAGTTGATCATTAATTGATCATCAAATCATGATTTTGTGTTTATTGGATTACATCGATTTAGATGTCTTCGGTATGATGTCCCTCCAAGAGTATAAGAACCAAAATCATTTGAAAATCTTTCAAAGTGTTTGATAATGATAAAGATGTTAACACTTGAAAGTTTTGATCTTTAAACACACTCCCCCTTAACATATGCAACATATGAAGGTGAGTTTTCTTTTGATATTGTTGCGAGCTCCCCCTGAAATATATCAAACAGTTATCAAAAAGTAAGTATGACGGGAGCTCGATTGAATCAATCTCACTTTTGAGCTCTTTCAATTATAACGGGTTTGAACTGAAATGTTCAGAAACCATTTTCATTTGAAGAACGAGTTATGAACCAATTTGTTCATAAGTCAAATCACTTTAAAAACGAGTTATGAACTGAGTTGTTCATAAATCACTGATTGGAAATTTAGACAACAACTTTTGGAACCCATTTAAGCACAGTACCAATGGGTTTTGAGAATTTGGAAAACCATTTATAAGTTGTGTCTATTTGGTTTAAAGACGTTGAATTCCATTTGAAATTGAAACTCGGTGTTTCATTTCGAAATAAGTTTCGTGGAATCAACGGTGAGTGAAATCTTTTGGGAATAGGGTTTACAAAATGATTCTTTATTTGCACCGACTAAGAAACATTTTGTGGTGCAAGAGCAAACATCTTCGATCTTGAGTAGTTGAATGACTTTGGTTGGGAAGATTGTTCAGAAAAGCTTTGTTTCGATTTCCAAACTTTGGTTTTCTTTGGAAATTGAGAAATCGATTTACGTGAAGTGTTGAAAGCATAAGAATCTGAACGATGAAAATTCGTTTGAGTAAATGTTCCACGTGAATGTGATTTCTTAGAATAACCCTTATTCTTTTGCAAAGAATAATTGGTAAACTGAGAAATCCTTTTTGAAATTGGTTTGGAAGATTTATCCGTATAAGTCTTCTCTGGAACATTCACTTGTGGTTTCAAAATGTGTTTGACATTTGAGGTTTTCTTTTTGTCAAACTCTTTTCCTAAGTTCTTCTCAAATTCAATTTCATGGTTAGATTTTGATAATGATGCTGAACTAGATGAAGATGAATTACTTTTAATGTGTTCAATAGTTTGCAAAAGAGTAGTTCGTTCTTGATCAAAAGTTAGTTGTAGAGTGGTTATTTGTTTTTCAAGATCAAAAATTTTATTTTCCAAAATTAAATTTGGAATATAAAGTTTTGTTTTAACCACTCGTTCCATAACCTCATCTTGATCAATAACAGGTGTTGAACAACTTGGAAAATAATCCTCAGAAAGTGATATTTTCCTTGTGCCATAACTTTCATTTAATTTCTCATAATTAAAGGAAAATTGTGCATTCTTAATTTTTGCTCTATTGAACTTCTCAATTTCTTCTTCCTCATTAGTTGTTTGTAGAAAACTCATTTGTAAAATGCTACCCAAGTTACCGTAGTTATACAAGGTTGGCACTTTAGAAATTGCTTTCTTCAAATAACACGGATTATCAAAACCAATCCCTTCCCTTGGATTATGAAACTTGATATCCTTTGGTTTATTTAAGAAAATGGGTTGAACAATTTGACCACATTTCAACAAAGTATCTTGAAGTTCTTTGATTTTGCTTAACAATGATTTCTTTTCATTAATTGCAAAATTATATCTTTGTTGAACAAAACCTGCATGTTCTCTTAATGCTTTGCAGTCAGAAAATATACCAAGAACTTCTTTATTTAAAGATATATTTTCTTGTTCATATTTTTCAGAACTCATTTTATAACCTTCCATGTGATTTCGTAAAACGAATTTATCTCGATTCAAAGTTTTTATCACATCAAGGTTATTTGCTAAGTCATTTTGCAGTTTATTAGCCTTTTCCTTTTCTGAGTTTAATTGTTGTTGACACTCAGTTAGAACTTTAGAATGTACCTCAGAGTGTGTCTCAATTTGAGTTTCAAGTAGTTTAACTTGTTGCAAGGCATTGGTCCTTTCAGCTTACAGCTTAATGACTTGAGCATGTTCTTCCCAATTTTCCATAACCGCTATCTCGGCTTCCTTTTTCTGTTCAATGAGCATCTTTTTCTCATAATATTCAGAAGTTTTCTGAACACTTGTAGTTGCACTCTCTTTCTTTAGCAATGATGATCTTGATTTAGATTGTTGCTTATCTTTTTGAATCCATCTTGAAATACATTCCATCTCTTTCTCAATTGCTTTCAATTCCTCATCCGATTCGCTCTCAATCACGTCTCTCGACATCATAAAAAAATCGTTGCTTGAATGGATCTTTTAAAGATTAAAGATTTTGAAGTGTTTAAAGAATCCTTTTCTTTAAGAAAATGTTGATCGAAAATTTCAAATTTTATCCGAACTGAACTTTCCCTCCAAAATTTGTCGAAAAATTTCTCGAGTAAGATGAAAATTTTCTCAAATCAAACGTACTCAATGGTAAGCTTAAATCCAAATTTTGGTAATCAACAAATTTTTTTATTTTTTTGTTTTTTATTTTTTTTAAGTTTTTGAAGTTAAGTTCGCAAGTAAAACTGAGTGCGACTTTAATGATAAGTTCGCATAGATAAGGTCGCAGAGGTAAGTTCGCAGGAATAAGGTCGCTGAAGCTGATATGCAACCTTAGTGATAAGTTCGCACAAATAAAGTCGTTGAAGCTAATATGCGACCTTACTGATAAGTTCGCACAAATAAAGTCACTGAAGCTAATATGCGACCTTACTGGTAAGTTCGCACAAATAAAGTCGTTGAACCTGATAAAGTCGCAGGTACTGTTCGTCGTGTTCACCAAGAACACCAAATCTGAGATCGACCAAATGATGAAATTAACTCCTAAACTTGATTTCTGATTGATCCATAGCACTAATACAACACTTTTATCGGTGGAATTTCACTTAAACAAGCTTAATCAATACAAATCAAACTTAAACCGCCATTTTTATGTTTGAATCAAACTTGAGAATTTGAATGAATTGACCATGAAATCTTCAATCTATCTGTTATATATCACTTGTTGAACCTTCGTTGATCCTTTATTTGAACAAAAACACACAATTTAGATGAATTTGATCACTAATCCGAATCTAACACTTAGAATACCCATTTTGACTTTTCTTCAAATTGGATTATCTTTAGCTCTAAGTTGATGAAATTGATACTTGATACTTGTTCCTTGATCACTAAGCTTCAATTCTATCGGATTACTTTCATCATTACACAATCAAATCTCCGAATTTGATCTTTAAAGTCACGAATTTGACTTTTTGTTGACTTTTTCTTTGATGAATTCTTGTTTGATAATCCTCAAATCTTTTAATCATCTAGCTCTAATACCAATTGTTAAACATATTCAAGCAAGATTATGATGAATGTTGACAGAGAATTTGGTTGAATGATTTTTTCTATTAAGCACAAATGATTTTTCAAGGTTAAGTGTTACAAATGATAAAGGTTAACCACCTATTTATACTAATCTCATACAACTCACACTTAATACAAATAATACACATGCAAATCCTATTTATATTCCTAACACAATCTAAATACAATTTAAAGTATTTTAGAAATTTAGAACATCAATTTTTATAACCCTAATATTAAGCATAAAAACAACACAATTTAAAGCCTTGAAATGTACAAGACTTGTGCAATTTTATTACAAATAACTAATATACATTTTATTTTGAAAAAAAAAATAAGTTAAAAACCCCATTTTAATGACCAAGAACCGGACACCCCCCCCCCCTCTCTTGACCACTCCACTCCTCCACTAACTCACTTAGATTCCATGCAAGTCTTATACCACTTCAATCATTTCTCTCATTTCCACTTTCAAAAACACACACATTCTCTCTAAACACACACTAAATCTCAGCCAAATTTCATCCCTAAATCACTATTTCAAAAGTGTTCTTACACTAATACAAGAACTTTAAGGTATAACCACTCATCCTAGCTTCCATTTTCTTCTTTTATTATGTTCATTTCATGGATTTCATGCCTTTTTCATGGCTTAAATCCTCATAAAATTTTTGATGGTTTGTAGGTTACACCTTATACATATTCATATGTTAAAGAAGGGAAACCTATGAGCAAACCAAAAATCAAACTGAAAAAGTCGACTTTTTGATGTTATTGTATCTATTTTCATGTTCTTGCAAGTTTGAATTGATTTAATGGTTAAAAATCGTTTCTAACACATCTTGGATGTATTTTAACACCAATAATGTGTTAGAAAAAAGATTTAAAGGATTAAATAATATCAAAAGCTTGGTTGCAAGTTGTGTTCTTGTAAAAGAGCCAAAAACTCGATTTTGGGCTTGCATGCACCAAAATTCGTAGCTAGATCTTGATCCTTGTTAAAATATGTTTATGTTTTTTAAAACACATCTTCATGCATAAAACACAAGGCCTCAATCATTGGATGATGTCTAGAAATTGTTTGGTAGTGAAAACACACCAAAAAGATCACTTTTGTCTTCTATGTAATCTGTCCAGATTTTGACCCCAGTTTGATCGACCATAACTCAGTAAATAATGGTCCAAAAATCTTTATTTTTCTTCTGGAATTTAGCTTAATGTCTTACCTTTAAAACCCCACTGGTCTCACTCAAATCCATAGAGTAATCGACCTCCAAATGTATCACACAAAACTGATGTGCAAACCGCTACCTTTCTCTGAGCAATCTTGTTGTGATGCATGTTCATTGGACTTAAGGTGTTCAATAAATTCAAAAAAAATTGGTTTTACACTCCTAACAAGTATATCTTAATAGGATAAAAAGATAGTAATTTATGTTGTTGATGTAATATTTTTAGAAAATGCATGAACATCATGCATTGTTTTAAGCTTGTAAATTTCAAATGCTTATGTTGTGATGATTCAAAAATACATAAGTTCTAGATTAAACGTGTTAAAATTTTGTAGGTAATTTTTCTCAGTAACTAGATCATAAAAAGAGTCTTGAAAATAAAAATTGGAATCTTTGGTGAAAACTAAGTATTTTTCCAAATTTAATGCAAATAAAGCCTATAAAAGGTGAAATAATCATGAAAAATACTTTTGGACACCAAATAATTATGGGAAAATTCTAGTGTCATTTTCTTAATTTCAAAATTTCACACTCTTTGGATGTGTTTTTATATGCTTTCCGATTTACGTCTCGTTAAAACACATAATGTTGGGAACCAAAGTTCCAGTGCTCAAAACGACTTGAAAATTTTACACAAACCTAAAAATGGGTAAAAATGGATCTGGTAAAAATTCCAGAATTTTTCGTGAATAATTAATATTTTACCCATATTTATCCCCGTATTTAGACATAAAATGATTATAAATAATCCGTAAGTGTAAAAATCCTCAAATTTTCACAGAAAATTTGTGAACTATATTTCATACTGAGTTTGGTTTTATTTAGATGTTTTATACATATATTTCCATTATTTTGTTCACAACTCGAACAATTACCGGCAACGTAAATTAAATGGAAATTCCAACCTTAACGGCACTTTGTAATTTAATTAACTAGCTAAGCAATCCTAACAAACCATATTAGTTGAGAAAATAATTAGAAACTTTGTGTTCTTAGGACGTGGATAGGAGTCATACCCGGTCAACACGCGCGTTACATCCACTCGTACACTCACGCTCAAACTATGAGTACACAGCCCCTCTTTAACACTTTACTTAAATGTTTTGGGGTGAAAAGCATGCTTATATAATTTAAATACTATATTTGAATTACAAATACTATACTTATGCTATGCTTATGCTTTGCTCATTTTGCAAATGTTATGCTCGATTTACAAATGTTATGCTATGCTATGCTTAATTTCAAATAATGTCGTGAATGTTTACTGTTTATACGAACATGATTATATGCTTGTTTTTCTATCATATCTAAAGTCCCCGATATATCTACACGACCATTAACTCTATATGAGCCAAATAATGCATATGAGTAGTACAATTTGGGAGCGAGACCACCTCCCCACTCACACGGCCACGTGAGTGCATCCCATCATCTTAAATGCCAACGATAGGGCATCTCACTTTGGGGCAACGGTTTATCGGTTGTAGGTTTGGTTGTGGACTCAAGCATAACAAATCATCAATTTTATAAACAAAAATGTGATAGCATAGAAATTCATAAAGGACTATAAACGTATAACATTTGACATTTGAAATGACATCTCTCTGAAACTATAAACTTACAACCCGAAGTTTACAATGACTTTTTCATCTAAAACAATATTTCTTTGAAACTATAGGCTTACGACCGAGCTTTACAATGCCTTTGTCATTTGAAACAATATTACTTTGAAATAATAAACTTACGACCCGAACTTTACAATGACTTTGTCATTTGAAACGATATTTCTTTAAACCCATAAATTTATAACCTAAGTTTTATACTATAAATCATCGTGGTTATGAACAATGATAAACGTGGTTTCATATTAACGCCTCGCATTCTTATGAACTTCGACATAATAACCCGTTGAGATTATAATTGTTTTGATATCGATTTGATGATCCATTAACTTTATAAACGAAACCTGAACTTATTAAATACTACAAAATGAGTTTTATAAACATAACTTGAACTTATTAAACACTATATCCTGAGTTTTATAAACGTGAATTGAATTTTCCTTTGAAAATATGAGCGTGACATTATAATGAATCACGACTTTTTGAGTACAAAAAGGGAATCGCTCCTAAATGAATCTCGTACTTAAATAAACCTCTTTTGCGGACAAAACATCGAATCACAAATGAATTTAACTATCAAATGAGTTTTGCTCTTAAATGAGCCTAGTTATAATGAATTACTTCATAATTATCCGCGCAATGGCGCTTGACTATCCTACAAATTGATTTTCACATGATTATCGTCCTTGTATGAGCCTCGGCACTAGCAGACTACTTTTGCAAACTAATCAGGTAGTAACGTGGAACTTTTAAACTAGACTTTGTAAAAACTTGAAAAGGGTCTTTCATTACACAAAACTTGTGTACTCACCAACTACATTTCATAGTTGACCTGTTTACTTTTACATGCTTTTCAGGAATTAGTCACAACTTGTCTATTGAAGCTAAACCCGTTATATGATCTATGTGTTGTAGCGTTACGGGATTTTATCTTTTGGATGTAATCGCATGTTTAGATTATTTACTTTTGTGATGTAAACGCTTGTAAGACTTTATGTAATGTATTAATTGTAGACCGTTGAAAGGTGATCTTTTGTAATTTTCGATTATGAAATCATTGTACTGTTAGATCTCGTGTTTCTGCTTTAGCGGGGTGTGACACTTTTACACACACCTTTTACACATTACACACTATTTTGTTTCATTTTCTCTCACTACCCTCTCTCTCTAATTAATTAATTAATCACTAAGATTAATAATTAATTTGGAGTGTAATTAGGGCTTGTAATTTGTAAGTAGTTGCTCCGGACACTGCAATATCAAAACGTTACTACGTCTGTATCAGGTTTTAATTATTTCTATCTACGCATTTAAATTTAATATGTCTTGTTTGACCTATTATTTAGAAATGCATGCTAGAATTACCATGTTAGGCTAAGTAACTTAAAGTGTCTACTTTGATGGACGTTTGTGTTGGCATAGTTATGTTACTGATTATATTGTTATCCTGTCCACCTGATAATTAACTAATATACGAATATGTTAACCGAATCTCAATTGTTTACATGTCCAACTCATGTTGTGGTTGAAACCTTGCCTCTAAATAAACGTAGCTAATTCATAGGTGTAGGTCACTTAATTATTCCGTGTAAGAAGAATCATTGAACTCGACATGGCGACTATTCTCCTGACTTAAATACGTTAGTGGGAGACATGAAACATGGGAATAGTGATATGTTAGATTTGGTATCACATAGTGGATATTTTTTAGAGAACTTTCGGAATATCCACAACCTAGATGATTTCTTTATCTGACTCGTAAAACTAAATACTGCCCTCACATACCTATTGCATGTTCTTGTTTGATTGTTGCTTAGGTTTTTAGTCAGTATCAATTTATCACATTACTCAATTAAATGCATGACTAGGTCTTTGAATATTATTTGATTGTTGTATGTTCATAATAATGTAGTAGAATAGTAGTTGTAGTTTCTATGTATGAATGATGACAAATTAACTGGCCATTAGACAACGTCATCCCAACTTGTTCCGATGGGGTAACACCCGTTCATGTTATCGTTCATTCAACAATTCATGTCATCAATACTAATATCTCTAATGTTTGAGAATGAGGAACAAAATTCGAGGATGACTGTCAGATTAAGTTGGTTACAGCATTTGGGAGAATTTCGAGTGCTAAATAACCTTTCGTATCCATCACCCAAGTGACATGCCCCGTATTTGATTATGGACAACTTCGTGTCAGAAAAGTGGCAGGTTCGTGGAAATGACTCATTCAGAAATAGGAATTTACCACTACTAAAGTCATACATCATAACTACCAAAATCCAACGTAAACCGACATCATAGTGGACACCACTATATCTATAGCAACCGAGCAACTTATTCCCCTTTATTTTACTACTTTGTTTAATTAGATTAGAGTAACTGAAAACCAAAACCCCTCTTACTTTAAGAAAATTAGCTAGATTTCCACAGATAACTTATGCATTAAGATCTTATGCCCATTGAGTATTAAGAATGACATCTAATTTATCTTCACCAATTACTAAACCCTAGTACGTAGTAGGTAATTTAGGATAATCTACATTATAAATATAAAACACTCACCGATAGCACCGTTCGGTCACCGTCCGGCGATCCCAACCGACGACGACAACGCCGCGACAAAACCGACCATTCGGTGCGCTATCAATCCCTTTGACTTTCATAATCTTTTTCATATTTTCGGGTGGTTGGATAATCGGCGAATTAAATCCTCTCTCAAGATGGCTTTGGAGTCTATTATGGGTGTCACGTTATGGATGTTGTGGAGGTTCCGTAATTATTGGCGTCGCGTAATGGATCTTGTGGAGGTTCCGTAATTAGACTATCTTTGGCGATAAAGTGCTGCTCCGCAAAGATTTATTTGATCAAATCGTTGACTATTCGTTTTTTTGGTATTCTAATAGGAACAGAAAGGTTAATGTTTCGTGGAGCTATTACTCCAAAACCCCTTGTTAGATTATATTATGTAATTGTTCCTTTCTGAATTTTTACTAGTTTTTATAATATTCAGCTGTTAAGAAAAAAAAAAGATTAGAGTTTACTAACCTGAATAAGTATCCAAAGTATATTGTTATTGAATATGAAGTGATTACAAAAAGGTATAGCAAATTATTATAATACGTGTAGTATAAAATTTATTATAATGCATAATTAGTGTAAAAAATTTATAAAATTTAGAAAACATAATAATTACCGAAAAACTTACAGAGTCAAATCGTTAACAGAATGAATACGTGTGATATAAAAATTATTTTTAATTCATATGTTGGTGTAAAATTTTTATAAAATTTAGAAAACATAAATTACGAAAAAAGTCACAAAGTCAAATCGTTAACAGAATGAAAATTTAAGGATTAAAAGTCATTGCGATAAAAGTTTAGGGGTTAAAAATATCAAGGAAATAAAAGGTAAGGATTTCAATATTGCAAAATATAAGTAAGGAATTAAAAAGGAATCTAAAAATATAAAATTCAAGAGATTAAATTAAATATAACTCAGAACAAGATACTTTTTTTTTTATATTAAAAATGAGGTATTTCACTCGGTATCAACTATGAGATAATACATCTTTAACTACTCTTGCACAATCTGAAACTATATCATCTAAAATAATTTCATCATTACATTATACGGTCCAAAAAACTATACTATGAGCGACCATATTTTCCTTCCTTTTAACAAAAGATCAAATGCACATCCTTAATGCTAGCGAGTTAGACACTATATGTGACAACATACTTGCAACTTGCAATAAAGTGGATCTATCGCAAGCACATTAATTAATAAAGTGGATCTATTGCGAAGCAGATTAATTAAGCACAAAGAGTCTGACTCGAAAATGACTTTAGCAAAACCTTTTCTACGTGCATGATTCATGGTCTAAAAGCAGAGCTTGCATAACCTTCTCACCGAGCACCTGAGAATAGCACATCCCATTATAATTACGAGCTACAAAATCAAGACATGTCTTACCAGACTCCTCCATAGCGACTCCTCCATAGCGGAGCTTGCATAACCTTCTCGCCGAGCACCTGAGAATAGCACATCCCATTATAATTACGAACTACATAAAAAGACATGTCTTACCGGACTCTCTTTTCCAAGATGCATCACAATTAAATTTGATATGGTCTACGTATGATTTTTCCCATCCAACGAAAGCGTTAGCCTGACCAGGACCAATCCCATGTACTACCTCCTTGTGATTCGCCTTATGGTCATCCATGAGTAACTGTTTTTCCATGACTTCCACCCCAATGTCCCTTGTATCGGTTGGGCCTAATAACGTTCCTGATAACGTTTATTCCGTCCTATCCAAAGACCCCATAGTGTCATCATAAAGTTTTCCCAGCCCCTAGGAAAGTTTCCAAGATCACCTGAAAAGAGTGTTCAAATGTAAAAGTGTTGGTAGTGTCGTAGAAACTACCAAACTGCACTGATCAGATACTTCCTTTTGCTACTGGGCACTTAAACAAGACATGTGCAACATCTTCACCATTGCCACATTATGTACACAATGTCGATGTTAAATTCAAGCCCCGAGCACGTAAAATTATCAATAGTAGGCAAATAATTACACCATGCTCTCCACACAAATAATTTAACTTTGTTAGGCACCTTAGCATTCCAAATAGCTCGTAGAATGGTACAGATTCTACATTAGCTCTTTGCACTCCTTCTTGAGATGCTTTGAGTGCTAGCGAATAGGTTGACTTACATGAAAATTGCCCTTCTTATTATGCCAATAGGGAATGTCGGGTCTCTGACTTGTTCACATAGCAACAAGCAATCTTCTAAATATACTTCTTGGGAATAGACATATAAGTACACCGTGATTCAAATATCACCCTCTCTATTTAATAAACCACGAACATAAGTTACTTGACAACCATCCAGTTTGGTCACCAATTGCATGGGATCTTCAATCCAAAAATCCTCTCACACTTTAGACGATTTGGCCATCTCTTACATTCTATTTAAAGCACTTGCGAACTATTTCTCTTACAGCAAGAAAATTACACCATATATAGCTTAGACGATAGCCAACATATGCATCAAAGAAGCTTGATCTTGGAAAATAACGAGCTTTTAATACTCTTGTAGCCAATGTGATTGGTTGTGGGATAAAACGTCACACTTGTTTTACAAGAAGAGCTTTACTAAAATAACCCAAGTGCCGGAATCCAATACTTCCTTGAAACTTTGAGATACACATTCTCTCCTACAAGTATCATCACATAGGGTTTTGTTTGATCCCGTCAGCTCACCAAAATAAATTAGAGATTTATGAATATCGTCAATTAAGTTTCCTGGAAGTAGAAATATGTTCATAACATACATAGGCATGGATGCTACAGATTTAATTAGAACTTCCTTGCCACCGACTAACACAGTCTTCCCTTCCATCCTTCGAGCTTTTTCTTTATTTCGTCGGTGTCAGCCTGAAATACCATATTTTCTTATCTACCGTTGACCAAAGGCAGCCCCAAATATTTATTATGACAAGTAACTTCACGCACTTCTAGTGTCTCAATTACATATTCACAAACATGTGGTTGTAAATAGCACCGAAGGAAACCTCTGATTTTCCATAATAGATTACTCGACCCGATGATTAGCAATACCTTTTCAAAACACTTTTTAATTTACTAACTTCCTCGCGTGAAGCTATAGTAAAGAAAATACTAATCATTGGCAAAAAACAAATGAGATATTTCTGGTGCTCCCCTGCGTACTTTAACTCCGTTAAAGATAAAAGAGGCTTATAAGTTTCAATAACATAAAATAAAAATATAACTTTGACAACGATCTACAACAGGTGAAAATTGCCGAAAAGCGTGATAAAAATTGCCAAAAAACTCATATTAAAACTATCTCCATTAAATTGCATGTATTAGACATTAAATTCGTTGGATTGATTCAGTTAAGAACCTTGAACTTGCAACGTTCGCAACAGCACAGCCGATAAGAAGAGAGATATAGTACATACATACAGTGTTACCCAACAACTTGAACTTGACATTTTATCCCTAAATCACATATTACACACATAATTACCCAAGAACTAGTACTTCTGGATATTACATACCTAGATCACCTAATAGACTAGCCCATAGACAACAAAATGAATATATCAGCTACAGGAAACTCCTCCGGCTGAATTACTCAGCTACAGAAACTTCTTATGTTTCTGGAAAACATTATTATAACACTAAAAAACGTATTCAGCTTCATATTTTCCTGAAAAGTTTTTGGACAACAAAAATCCTTAATTTCCTATTTATAACTACAAAAACCAAACTGTCATTGTCGGTTTTCTACATATGATTTACGAGAAAAGGAAAACTGCATTTCTTACAATTGAACAGGTTTTCAAGTCGTTAATTATCTAAAGACAGAAGACACTTCCAATTCTCTTGTAAAATAGAAATTGAAAAATTGAGCAATATTTCTTTAATTAAACGTACCAACAATGAAATGTACCTACTGGCATGATATTACTTGAGTTCAGAAAAACTGGAGACTACTCGAGAGAGTACAAGGACAACTTTAATCACCTGAAAGCTTCGATTTTACTGCTAAAAAGTCACAGAAAATTACAAATGTGTTTGTATACGTACAACCACAGCCTTTCCTTCCCAACTAGCTGGAATGGCTAAAAGTTGACATAAAGAAAAAATATATAATTCCAAGAATCTGAAACTACAGAACATGAGGCGACTGTATATGTTATATCTAAATTACCTGGCTGTTTTAATGTACAAAAGTTGGACAATGTTGTGTTTGTTTCGTGTTACAGTAGTTGCTTCAGTTCAGGTGATGCTGACTGTAGTGGGAGAAATGTGTCTTGTGAACCTCTAACAAAATCAGCAAGTTCTTCAGGGGCAACCACTAACTTCAACCATTCTTGCAACTCTTCTCCTTCAACTTTCTCTTTTTCTACAAGTACCCAAAGCATATACAAAAAACAAAATAGCATCTTCAGTAAAGCTCTATGCAAGTAGTAACTAGCTCAAACAAGTAGTAGTAGAACATTACCTTCAAGATAGGCACCGAGCCCCTCCAAAACAGTGGGATTAGCACGCATGACAGAGAGTGCCACGTCCAATGCAGATTGAAGCATCAACTTGACTTCTCTTTGAACAAGATCCACTAGATGCCCCTTTATAATATGTAAACGCTCTACATCAAAAGGACTTTCAAAGATTTAGAAAAACACAAATCAGAAATAAAAAGAAACCTGATCCCTTCCAAAACCAGATCCTCCAGAATCATCCATGCCACCATTTGAAAGTGTTGTCATCGAAATCGGCCCTATGGAGCGATTGAGACCATATTCAGCAATAGCTTTGTAAGCCATGTCTGTGGCTCGCCGTATGTCATCAAGTGCACCTGTTGACACACGGCCAGAGTAAATAATTTCTTCAGCAGCACGTCCTCCAAGAAGGGTGACCAAACGTCCTCTTAATTCATCCACAAAAAGCAAATATCTATCCTCGGTGGTTGGCGGAGTGTATGTAAATCCCAGTGCCCCTCCTGACCTTGGCAATATGCTTAGCTTCTGATATGAAGAAAACAAAAGCAGTTGTTATTTATCATGGTATACTTCTCTTACACAATCTTATTGGTTGTGATTGATTGTTAACTCAATTAGACAGATATATAGTTTCATGCTTAAGATTTCTTACCTCGACCCTCGGTTGTCCTGTAAGAAGTTTGGAAACAGCGGTGCCTACTACTGCATGGCCAGCTTCATGACGAGCAACAACTGCTTTCTCACTACCTTGCAACTTGGAAGTTTTCTTTTCGATCCCCTGTTATATTATCACACAACAAAAACAGTGTAAAAAATATACATAAGAACTGTTCTACCACAGAAGCGCATTCAAATGTAAAACTAGCATATAGTCTCGATGTGCAGAAGAAAATCTAATTGGAAGGTATATCTTGCAAGCCAAAGCATGCAATGTGCATATACCAATTACAGTGTGTGTAGACTAGAAGAAGAAAAGTGGGTGGGCCTGGTGCATTGGGTAATGGGTCAAAACATTGTCCAGGTCCGATCAGTTGATTTGTTTGAGCCAGGTTGGATTAACCTTCAAAAACTTTTTTGTCTTTCTTTTTCAAAGCTATAGGAATTAACATTGAATTAAATATGAGCACAAGGACTATACTATTAGGAAATGCAAAAAGCCAAAAACAATGAAAAAATCAATCAGATGTTAAAAAGATTTGTCCATTTTAAATTCAGTTTGAGCAACTTTCGGTCCATTCCAATTTAGCTAGACGAACTAAATAGTACCCAGTTGACCAGTTAGAAAAGAACTGCAACCCAAATCCACCCATTTATCCAAAAATAGGCCAAAATTGCCACCTCAAGTTACAGAGATAAACGAGAATTACAGCTATTGAGCGTTCAACTGCATGGACGAAGTCCATTTTCTCCACAACCACTTTATTTAGTCTTCCTGCCAACAAAGCTGCTTCATTTACCAAATTTGCAAGGTCTGCCCTGCAAGTCCAAATAAAAGAATCGCCGTTGAAGTGCAAAAATATATATAGGTAATGGAAGCAATTTTGGAAGCAGTTGGTTTCATAAACCAATTCCTTTAAGTTTAGCTACCCGGTGAAACCCGTGGTCATGGAAGCAATTTTGGAAAGATCAACATCTTCTGCCAGAGGGAGCTCTTTCTTAGAAACATGCACATTCAAAATAGCTTGTCTTCCGACCCTATCGGGTGTTTCTACCTATAAAAGAAACAACCAATCCAAGACAAAACATAAACACTCAAAGATATGTGAACTTTTGGAAAAACAGTAAAAAAAAAAAGTAGAATGATAGGTACCAAAAGAGAGAAGAAGACAGACCATAACCACACGATCAAATCTCCCTGGTCGACGAAGTGCTGGATCTAATACATCAGCACGGTTAGTCGCTCCAAGAACAATTACAGCGGAATTACTGTCAAAACCATCCATTTCCTGCAAAGGGTAATTCATATCATATATTTTAGTAAACCCAAATCAGAATACACTAGAAGGAATTTGGCCCAAAGACAAAAACTGGGTCAACTTGGGATTTTTTTTTATTTGTCTTCTAGGTTTGTTTGGGCTAAACAACATATCTGAAAGCTTTAAACTATGACGCGCTAGAGAATATGTGCGCCAAAGTGGGCCGAATTGGGTTGTGTTGACCCGCTTTCATTTTGTCTTTTTATATTTAGATCTAAAATATTATATACCTTATTAAAAAACTATAATACACATTAAAAAACAATACAACTTTTTGAAAGAGAACCATTTGGAAAAGGTTGTAAACCAAATAATAATTTAGACCCACATAACATAACCATTGTAATTAGGTTAATATCTTTGACTTTCAAATTAAATATTATTAATAATAACTTATAACTAAGCTTTTATATGCTGGTTATTACGAAATTCTTAAAGACATGAAGAAACTTGTGAGTCAACCTGAGGGCTAACACGACTAAAACCGTAGCACTTGATGTGTTATGGAAACTGGCCTGTTTTAACCCAAACCCATTTCGAACCATTACCCAGCCCAACCCACCCTTTTTTCCACCTCTAGAATACAGTGTTGACTAAGAATAAGTGACTATTGACATCGTACAGTGAGGAGCTGATTCAAAGTCTGTTCTCGCTCATCATTGCTGACAATGCGAAACCTACCATCACGACTCTTGGCTACAGCATCAATCTGCAAAAGAAAAAAGTGAATTAGAGTAATATAACCAAGAATCATATATACTCAGAAGGTTTAAACACAAACCTCGTCTATAAATATGATTGAAGGTGCTTCCTTTTTCGCTCTAGCAAAAAGATCTCGAACACGTGAAGCTCCCATGCCCACATAAAGTTCTACAAACTCACTTGCAGAACAACTAATGAACGGCACTTCAGCTTCCCCAGCTACAGCCTTCGCCAAAAGCGTCTTACCTGTCCCAGGAAGACCAACCTGTAAGATACCCAGAGCCATTTCACAAATTACATTTTTATTAAGATACAGTTAACCAAAATCAATTACTCTATTCATGATTTAAAGCAGAAGATAGCGTAGAAAAGATGCAAATTACATTTCCGCTCTAGGGTCGGGCATAATACAATATTTATTAACTTACAAACATAAATAAGATTTTTGAACTCACCAAGAGAACACCTCGAGGAGGGCGAGCACCAACACGTATATATCTGTCTGGATTTCTGAGAAATTCCTGATTGAGTTAATTATCATACAAAAGAAATAGCAAATTAGGAGGAAGCACTGGAACATCAAATGTGTTGTATTGTTTATAACTATGGGCTATGAACTTACTACAATTTCCTCGAGCTCCTCCTTGGCCTCATCAACACCAGCAACGTCTGCAAATGTAATTACTTCCCCTTGTTCAGACACTTTTGACCAACCAGAACCACCTGACTTGCGGTTTCTTAGCTGACCAGGAGTATTCTGTCAACGAAATTAAGTTATTGATCAATCACTCCTCATTGAGAAAAATAAATTGTAATTTCTAACATGTAAATGATTGATCACCTGAGAAAAGTTTACAGGGAAACGGTGAAGTAGCCCTGCTAATACAGCAACGTAAAACAATGCTATCTGCAACAATTAAGTTAAAATTTTAAAATCAAATATGGTAGCTACTAGCTAATAGAAACATAAAACCAAATATAAAATGTTATGTCAGGTCATTGTACTAGCAATAGCTGAGCATATTCATGCATAATAGGTATAATATAGTTACCAACGCTAGTGGAATGGGCTCTGTCAATTTGTATAATGTATGTTACTAACGATAAACATTCCTTCACAATATGCTTAGTCATATCAGTTCTATTTAAATATTTTGATCGATGTCCAAATTCCAAAACAAATAACACTACAGGATTTCTACAATCTGAAAAAAAAACTAACCACTTCTAGTCTTTTATATTCAATGTTAGTATCTTCAATTACAACAAGAAGATGGGTTAGTGATAAAGAAACTTCCAAACAAATGTTCCCACCAATCCAATGAGACTACTTCCAACAAAATAAATACACCATCAGTGATTTGTTTCCTTGTTTTCATGATAACAGTTGTTTATCACAGAAGTATTGCACTGTTCAAAATTTAGTTGCTTAGGGAATACATGAAGCAGACACCAAACTGAAGCCACTTCCAAACAAATGTTCCCACCAATCCAATGAGACTACTTCCAACAAAACAAATACACCATCAGTGATTTGTTTCCTTGTTTTCATGATAACAGTTGTTTATCACAGAAGTATTGTACCGTTCAAAATTTAGTTGCTTATGGAATACATGAAGCAGACACCAAACTGAAGCCACTTCACGGTGGTACAAGGAGGTAGAAAAAGGTTACTGAAAAGAAGGATACCCTAAGCTATCCCATTATTATCTATTGCAAACGACATGAATAAGTATAAATTAAATAAGAGGGGAAGCTAGATAGGAAATAAGAAAAGCCATATGCAAAGCAAAGAAGAAAAGCAGAGTCTAATCCTGTAGAAGACATGTCAATAAATTATCTAATCGTATTTAAGATGAATATGATGGATGCACGAAGGCCAGGGTACCTTGGTCCCATTCTACAAAAATAATTTTGAACTGAATTCAATTTAATCCAACAATAGTAGTTATTTAGATTTATAAGAATGAACTCAAATGGATGCTCCCAGCTTTATTGTTTAAACAATGAAAAAAAATGGTAATTGTGCAAATGCAATGACATGGTTTCACATCATTATCTAAAACAAACTAATACGCAATCTTCATATGTAAGTAATCAAACTTTAGCATATTAGTATCCTGCAAGCATATGCAAAGGTACTTACCAATGCAGAGTTTAAGAACCCACCAGACCTCTTATCAGGAGACCCAAATTCGACATCATTCTCAAGCATCTTTTCATAAGGAGTCTTAATATCATTAGGACGAGTCGTTGTGTACACAATTCTCTTTGTAGGTACAGCACTCCTCAACAACAGCTCCGAATCCTGCATTTTACTAGTACTACTACCACCACTAATCATTTCACTTTCCGAATTAACTTGGTCTTGTTTCAGCTTAAACATTATATGCACACCATCAACCTCAACCTTTTGCACCTGATTACCGCTAACCTTACTCAAGAAATCACTATACGGAACGCTTACAAACGTAGTCGGAACCCTAGGTTCCGAACCTGGCAACGGTATCCCTGGCCTAAGCAACCTCATAACAAACATAACAATTCCTAACTGCAACAACAATATCCCGACTTCTTGCGCTTGAATTATCGGTTGCCAGCGCCATTTTCCACCATTTTTCCCCCAACCCCAACCTCCTCCCTTCCCTTTCTTATCCCCTTTATCTCTTTTTTTACTCACTTTATTACTCTCACTTTCACTTTTTTCACCTGATGATGATGATGATGATGATGATGATGATGATGATGATTCTGTATCATGTTCACAAGGACTATTATTCACATGAATTTTATTCATTCTTTTATTACTTTCATTCAATTTCAGAAACCCTAACCCTAGACCACATGAATTTAACATATTTGAAACCCTAGATTCTTTATACAAACTGTTTGTTGCGCGAGATGATAACGATAACGATGACTTGGTAACGAATACATTGGAGGTTTCGTGTAGAACACGAAATCTGTCACCGAAAGAAGTGTACCTGTATGAATGTTTTGAGTTATTGTAATTCGAGTGATTTAAATGGATTTGGCCGTGAATTAGTGGTCTCAGGGTTTCAAGAGTTGCCATGTTATTGATGAATTATTGCCCTAGGTAGGCTGTTGCAGCAAAATCGCGAATTATAAAAGAAACACTAAAATTGAAATGGAGATAAAGGATTAGACTAATTGTTGAGGTAGGGAAGAAGATCAAACATTTGTGGACAATTGGACTTTTTTGCTTTCTTTCTTGTTTATCATGTTTTCTTTTTCTTTTTTTGTACAAGAAACAAAACATAATATCATCATCGTCGTCGTGTCTATATCTATATCTATTCTATATAAATATTCTATTTCAAATGATTTTTGGGGATATGAGATTAACGTCGCGTTTGGTTCGTACTAATCATTGAAATTTGATGAAATAATTGAAATTTTGATTTCTTTTTATTTACTAATTAATAAAGTTCGAATTTATAAAAATTCTTTGTATAAAAGCATTAAAATATATATAACTTTTTGATAAATTTCAATTTGTTTAAAATAATTTACGAATCAAATGCACCATAAGTATTATAATAAAGTATTTTATAGACTCATGAGAATTAGATATCTCTTCTTGTTAAACACTATAAATATCATCATACCATATTATATGGCTCTACACATTTACAGAGCTAACCCCTGTCCAGTGCCTGGCAGAACTAAGGGGGCTTCAATCCTTACTCTTTATCCTCATCTTCGCCCAGGCTAACGGGGCCTTACTTATTCAGGGGGGAGAGTGGAGCCTCGAGAAGCACTGTTGAGAGGAAGATCTTTGGCCCCTCTTCATTCTCTACAGGGTTCCAAACCTTTCTTCAACATAGGTGACAAGGAGCGAGGCCACGATGGAAGAGATCAAACACGGGAATAAGAAGGAATTCCATTTTCTTACTTGTGAAATACATGAAAAAAAATTTAAATACTAAATTCTTCAACTAACGACAAAATTCCAAATGAAATATAAAATTAAGATAAGTTATTACTATTATAATCGCAATAATACATTATTTAAAATCATAATACAGTATTTAAAATCATGTATAACAGTAAGGGTCTGATTGATGAAGTAGCTGTAGGTTGGAGTTTTAGTTATAAGCTGTAGCTTTAGGTTTTGAACTTTTTTATGAAAAGCTATTTCTAATAGTTTTGAGATTTTGAGTTTTTTATTAAATTCTAAAGCTACATATCATAAATGCCAAACAAAATTTTTATTTTTATATGAGTGTTAAGGAGTTTTTTATTTAAAAATTAAAAATTAAAACTTTTAAAAAACTTGATGCCAAACAGACTGTAAAATTATAATTACCTAATGAGCATGATTGTTAAAATTGGACCGGACTAGTCGGTTTGAACCTAAACCTCTTCAGTCCGTTTGAAAATAAATTAGTCAAACTCGATGTTTAGTCAAAACTCGAGTAAAACTAGAGAAAACTGCCGATAAATAAAAAAAAACTGGTTACTTGCCACTTTTATGTCAACTGAAATAGTAAATACTAGAGTGATTTTCGAGGAGAAAGCTTTCTTTGGTTTAGTGGAGATCTTTTTATAGGCATTGTAGATGGATATACACACAATTCTAAATAAATAACGAAGATACAAGACAATTCAATTACAAATTATATTAGTTTCAAAACTAACAAAAGAGAACATGAGAAGTAGCTTATATCAAATTAAGAACGCACTTATCAGAAATCAGAAAGTATTTCTAATGACGCGCTCATAAGAAAGTCCATAAATTGATCGCATCTTCAAGCCATGCAACAATTTACCATATCGCCTGTGAAAAAGTATTAACAAACCTCCATAAAATATACTTAAAATATTATCGATTATCATAAATGAAGGAACATTTCGTAACAAACTCAATTCATATGCCAAAAATATACTCGTTAATTAAAAACAATCACATAATATCCTTAAAGACCACTACCACAATAACTATAATAGATGAATAAAAATAAAATTTCATGATACTTCAAAAATATTCTAAATCGCTAATCAACTCGTGTCAACTAATAATCATGTTACCGCATGCGACATATCTTTTATCTCTATCTCTTCTCCGTATATATACTCCCTTGGTCCCAAAATAATAGTCTAGTTTTAACTTTCTAAAATTTTTCTTTTTCAACTTTAACCTTAAATATATTTATTTGTGTTATACAATACTTGATGAAAGTTATACCAGTAAAAATAAATTTAAAACTCAATCCATTTATATGTTTTGCATCAAGTATTATATAATACAAATAAAAATATTTAAGGTAAAAGTTGAAAAAGAAAGACTTCCGATTGTCAAAACTGGAATATTATTTTGGGACGGAGGGAGTATAATTAAAAGAGTATATAATGGAGGAATCTGAGTACGTCTTTCATTGTTTTCCACCTTTTACGATCCAACGATCTAAATTTCTTAGTATAATTATACATTTGACCTTTTAAGTATTTGATGTATTTATTTAAATTAAAAGGTTAGACCAATTATTTTATTCATTTATTACGATTCAACTATCTAAATTTCTTTCATATAATTACACATTTGACCCTTTAAATATTTGATGTATTTATTTAAGTTAATAAATTAGACCAAATATTTAATTTATTTATAAAAATTAAAAAGTTTATAAACTACATAAGAAAATCGAGCACAATAATTTATTCATTTTATTAAAATTAAATTTGTCTCGCCGCATTATAGCGGTATTTGATTTATTTATTTAAATTAAAAAATTTGACCAAATATTTTATTCATTTATGAAAATTTAAAATGTTATAAACTATATAAAAAAATTGACCACAATATTTTATTCATTTTATTAAAATTAAATTTGTCCCGCTGCATTATAGCGGGTCTATAAGTATTCGACCCCCGTCATCGCGGGTTTATAACTATATAAAAAAATCAGTCACAATATTTTATTAATTTATAAAAATTAAATTCGTCTTGCGTTATCGCAGGTTAATAAAGTATATAAAAAGTGGCCATAATATTTTATTAATATATAAAAATTAAATTCGTCCGATGTTATCGTGGGTATATAAACTAGCAATGATCAACATTTCTTTCGTATAATTACACTTTCACCCCTTAAATATATGATATATTTGTTTAAATTAAAAAAGTCGGTCACAATATAAAAAAATCGATTAAATATGTTATTAATTTATAAAAGTTAAATTTGTTGCGTCTTATCGCGAGTCTATAAACTATATAAAAAATCTAATAAATAAAAACTAAATTCAACCCGTGTTATCGCAAGTTTATAACTTAGTTAATATTAATACAATTAAAAACATATAAACCAACAAAAGTACCACGCTAGTCAACATTCTTGATTCTTTTGTTACAACTTTGAAAGTCCCGAGTATCAACTTATTGATTAATTGATATGAAGCTACAACGTAGAGTTTGAATTGTAGATGGGTGAATACAATTTAACTCGTTATTTGTTTTATTATAAAATTATTAACATATATTAGTATTTAAAACACTTATACAATAAACAAAATATGAATTGCAAATATAAAAGTTGGCAATAAGAAGGCTGATAACAGATAACTTGAATGTATTAATTTATTAATTACAAATTATATCAACACATTAAATACGGAATATTTAAGTCTAAGTTAAAGATAAATTCAATTCAATACAATTTACAGTTAACAACTTCATAAGTTTGTGATTAAAAAACGTTACAGTTAACTTACATCATTTGGTTTTTAGGTATCCCAAATGGGAAAAAAGAATTAGGTTGTGCAAAGCCGATGTTAATTTCTCACTGATTTTGCAAGTTTATTTCCTAGTTTGAGTTGTTGTCATTTTATTGTTAATTTTTCTTATGACAACTTGTTTAAATGTTCATTTTGTTACTTTGACCCATTGTGTTTGCATAAAAGTGACAAATGAAACTAAGTGGAAAATGAAATTACAAAGTTTAAAGTCATGGTATATCCATAAAACGTTGCAGTAGATCAATAAGGATCATTATTCATATAACTTGTCTGGCTAGATGCTTTGTTTCTTAATTCAAATTTCAATGTATTCGGTCATGGTGTACAACAATATTATTGTTTAATTGATACAATAGTATATTTATATATATATATATTAGTAGGATCTAAAAAGAAAAACAAATTAAAAGATAAGAAGAATAAATATATATCTTTAGAATTATAATTCAGCAAAAATCAACTATGATTCAATAAAATATAAATATGATTTCAAACTGAATCAAAGAGTTATTTTACTGAATCGAAGGGTTAAAAAACTCTTCTTCACCAATTTTTCCTTCTCACTTTGAACCTAATATATATATATATATAAACTAATTACATATGTAAAAAAAAATCCAACTGTTCTAACTCATAACACATAACATTGATCATTTCTTTATTTTTTTATAATCAATAGTTCTAATACATGTATCAACCGAAACTTTAGGTTTTTGTTTTTGGCCTTTGAATCATTTTCTTTGATATACTTCGTAACTGATATACATTTCGATTGTTGAGAACAATACAACACTATAATTTTCCTCAAATATCAGTTTACGAATTTATATTTTTACCTATTGCTAATCCTCACAAGATATTTTTAAATCGACAATGGTATAAAAGTGTTACCAATTCTTTATTCCAACTCTCTTTTATGTAGCTTATTCTTTTTCTCTTTACAATATGAATATAATAACAGGAAATAAGAACTTGTAACACTGAAAACTTAGAAGAACATTCTACAAAATTTTAAAAAGAACCGCATATAATTCTTTAATATATGTTTTGGACAAAATATACTTTCAATTTTCAAAGATTAAATGCGATATTTATAAATACTGAATACAATAAAAATTTCAGACTAACATGATCATATCATTTCTTAGCAAAGAATCCACCAAAACCACCAAAGCCACCGTTGTCACCACCACTCTTCTTGGGTGGTGTGGACGTAGTTCCACCGGTGGTCTTCTTACCGGTAACAGTAGTACCACCACTCTTGCCTTCCACCTTTTGGAGAAGTGGGTCAGTCTCCACTAGCCCATCTTTATCTAATGCACCCGCAAGCCATTCAAAAAAACCCTTTTCTTCACTGCTTTTACCAGAGCCCTTTGATGCTGTGGCAAATGTTTTTACACTTCTTGCTCTTGTGGTGGTAATGCTAGTGATGTTGGTGGTGGTGATACTGGTGGCGGTTTTCGTGGTGGTGGTGTGAATGGTGGTTGCCGGAGCAATAAACATGTTCAAGGAAGCCATATGTTAGTTTTTTTTTTTGGGTACGAGTGGTTTTGTTTTTGTGAGAATGAAGGGATATTTTTTCAAAGTATATGGAGATAATACAAGTGGTGTGTGCCACAAGCGTTCCACAGATTGCTTATCCTCAAAAGCTTTTTGAGTGTTTTATAAAAAACTTAAAATATAAATTTAAATGGGAATATAACTTTGTATTTTTGTGTGGGGATGAAAATGTGGAGGGGCTCATCTTCAAGTAAATATGGCTACAAGTTTGACACGTGAGATCTTGTTACATTTTTGGGTAGGGGTCATGATAAATTAAAGCCCCCTTCGATTTTTTGTATTAGAAATTATGGGTTTTAGTCTATCTTTCCCTAAAAATTATCATTATCAGTGGATTATAAAACAAGACAATCAAAATTAGACTGTCTTAGATAGCTATCTAACTTTTAAGTTTATTTAAAGTATGAGACAATAGATTATTGAATTTAAAGTTCATTTTGTATTTTCCACTACAACGCGGAGTGTACCTTAACCGGGCAACTTCTCGATTCGAAGTTAGCCCAATAATTGTTATTGGGCTTTGTTTTAGTTCGTTGTACCTTTTAACTTTTACGAGTTCTAATTAATTCGACCTCATAAATAATGGTTCAACTCAGGGACTGATTTAAAAGTTATTTTGATCAGCATTAACCTGCTTCCAAGTTCCGAGTTACCTTTTTCAAGAGAATAGAAATAACTTTGCGTTGTCAAGTTTTTCGAATAGAAAGAAGATAAGAGAAGTGGGAGGAGAATTATGTCATCTATTCTCTCCATCTTTGAAAAGAAATGGAAGTATGGAAGACTCTTCTAGTTTGAAAAAGTTCATTTCTTTTCATTGGTCAATAACTTGAGAACACGAAACATGTAAAGTTCATCTCTATTATTTCTAACTCGTGAACGCAAAACTTTTAAAAAATTGTTCTTTCACTTATTTTCTTTTCTATATGTATTGTCTTTTTATCTTTTCTTTTCATTAAAAACTTGAGAGCTGACTCTAAAAAATTTCAGTATAAATAATAAAATAGACAATAATAAGTAATTTAGTAAAATATGAATAAAAATTAATATAAAAATAAGTAAGATACAATATTGAAAATGACCCGTATATAGTACAATTTATTTCGTAATATTATAGGGTGCAAAGGAGAATCAGTGAAACATCGAGAACTGCAAAAACATTTAAATTGCAAGATTTTTATAAATTGAAATTAAAAACTTACATTAAATATCTTTCTAATATTCTTATTGTACAAACAAAATAAGGCTATAAAATTTCCTTGTAAACTATAATTTTCATGAAATGTTCATATCGGAAAAAAAAAAAGTATAAATATGAATTTTTACCTTTTAATTTTAATCTACGTCAATTTTTATATATGATTGAGCTTAATCGCATGTGAAAAGTTATTTAATTAAATTGTTCTTGCAGTTTTCAACATTATATGTACTTTTCGTTTGAACATTTCACTATGCATATATGCATACATATTACGTAGTGGCGGGTGTTGGTGATATCATGTAGTTATAGTTAGATCGGTGCGATTAGCCCTCGAACATGTGAACAAATGGCACTCAACAATTCGATGATAAAGTTAAAGCTAGAGTTTCAAGTGATGCTCCACAATATCATCCAAACTTAATAATACTTAATAATATTGACATCTGCAACAAAACGATCAATTTCACACTTTTTGAGAAACTTTGACTATAAGTCAACACCCACCAACAAATAATCTTTTCTAACCATAATACCAAATCAAATATGAACTAAAATATTGCTTATGAAAACAATTTATGGTTCAAATCCTTTGTTTCATTGATTATATACTTTATTTCATCCTAACAACTTAGTAAGCTTTTATCCCAAGTAAACATGACCCTAAGACTACTACCAACGGTAATGTCTTCCTTATGTCTTCTAAATGTCCTCTCAGTACGTCTTCCATTAGCACCATCCAATCCTCCATTCGTCTTTGAACTTCGTTCTTCGCATTCTTCTTCATTAAGAAGCTTGAAAAGAGTTAACATGTGGGGTGCATCTCTTTTCTTTTTTGTTTTGTGTGTAGAGTAAAATTATATTTGAGAAATGGTGGGTCCAGTCTTCTTGAATACCAGTCATCTATCGTTCGTGTTTCAGTCTTTGTTCAGTCATTTTGATAAACTGTTGACGTGACATTGAGGTATATGAAAGACGAAAGAAAGACCGATCATCTGTTAGAAGTGGTCTAAATAACCTTAGTAAGAAACATAAATTATATCTCAAGGTTTCTTGATGATGTTAAAAGTAGTCGATCTAGCTTCCTCCTTGTTCCATGTACTTCATTTTACAATTGAATGGATAGTTAGCATAAATTGTGCCATAAAATCAATATTTTCTTCCTTGCTCTTATCACACACAGAAACACATACTAAATTGGGGAAATGAGTTAGTTCTTTGTTTCCCCCTTTTCAATTCCACCCATAAATTATATCCAAAAATAAAAACTTTATTCCCTGCACAAGATTGGTTATATCTACCTCAAATCCAATAACTTTAAGTTAAATTTTGGTCTAACTTGAACACTTTGACTTCTTGATTCAAATGCAATATTTGACTATCATAATTGACGTCTTAAGTTTAACTCACATTAGATTAATGTTATGGTTTTCGGGATGTTTTAAACAAGCACGTAACTTTTAAGTATTCACCCATTGGATTATTCTTCTTCTTAGTATTTAGACTATGTCAACAGCATAATTTGTTGATACGTACGTGCATTATTTTATTTATCAAACAGTTAGTTAAGAACTTACGTAGGTCAATTATTTAGTGAGCTAATAATCTTCCAACGTTTAGAATTGTCTGTTAAATACAATGATACACGAAAGATAGTCTCGCAAATAAAATCAAAATTAGCTAGAAACGTAGTCACATACTCAAAATTTGATTTATATTTTATTCACATTAAAAAAATGCTGTATAAGTAAATATGTTTGTTTACTTTTCACGGTTTAAGTTTTGCTACCTTTTATGAATTTACAGAACGAACTTTGTTAGAAGGACCATATTCATTTTTAAAAAATTTATTGTTAGACAATATATAAACGTCCATCAATAAATATGTTTTATAATGTTGTATTGTACAACATCATAAAACATGTCTAATGATTTAGGGATAAATATTGGTAATGTAAGGATCCATACATATATCGTTTATCTCTTCCGTATACAAGTTAAAATTTCACCAGGAAAGAGGAATGAAAATTTTATATTTCAGATAATTATGTTAACTACTCCAATTCAAATTAAAGAGTTAAGAATATTAATTTACTTTTTAATTGACTACTAAACTAACATTTGTATAGGTGAGAAAAACAATTGAAAAATACCTATAAAATCGACGAGTGTACGTCTAGATACAAATGCTATGGGGGGTTTTATTTCTTGACATACAAGTTTTTTGTATACATGCATTACCACTATTACAAGAAAACCTGAATTAACGCACATAGTTATGTGTGATAGTAGGTGGCTTAGTGTATGTTTGAAGCTTGATGTTATTTTAATCATTTCTTTATATATATTAACACCAACCAGTTTTTTCCCGTTGCCGTTAAACTGTATCCACCAGCTTCCATCTACTCACTCTCATACACCAGTTAACAGAAATTAAAGGACACGATTAATTATGAATGAGTTATATAATAAACTTACAGTTCGTATTTAAAAATTGATGTATTTGGTACCATATGCTGTAATATCCTTTTCTTATTTTGTTGTCTAACCCTGATCATGGATAATTGTTTAGTAAGTAATACTATATATGGAAATGCTGATAAAGTTAAGAATTGAATACAAAATCAATAGCTTGTAGAGGTCGGTTGGAAATCTGTTAAAACAAATGAGATCAGCAATATTTATCAAAAGAAAGAGAGAGCGAGAAGAAAAAGTTCTTTAGCTTTAAGATACAACTTTGAAATCGTCTGTTATTTATTTTAAGTGTACATACGTACGTGTATATAAACGGTTGTTATTAACCATCATAAAAGCGGTAGGATAAAATGAAACAGGAATACTTTATTCAGGTCGCATATATTAAAATAAAATAGAGTTTTATTCGACTTTAATAATCTGATCAGAAAAAACCTTTTTAATTTACACGTGTTTTGTTGTTTAATATTCATTTTCCATTGAAGTTATAGTTACATATTAATTAATACAAGAAACCAAATCAGATGTAATTGAATTATAAGATGAAAGTTAATTACAGAAGATTTAATTATTTTTCATGTATTATTTTACCCTATTAATACCTCCTTAACTACCTAAACGAACAAATTGAAACATGCCATCTAACAAAGTAAATAAGGAGTGTGTATTATCATAAGATTTGTTTTATGTAAAATGTAACAATTAAATTAAAAATAAAAATAAAAGTAACAGTAAATACTTGTGTCAAGTCTAACACTTGTATACAAGTTTATAGAAACCTCCAGACTTTTTCCCACGTAAATTCAAACCGAAGAACATATTTTCTACTTACGATAAATACAATGTAATTAATCTTCAAACTAAGTATGATAACTACGATATTGGTTCAATAATTAGATCAGATACAACAAAGTTATCTTTGTTTAGTATTATTAATTAATGTAATAATTAAGTGTGGGTATAACCTCTTAAGTAAAGTTTGTAGTTTATGAAAAATTGAAAAAGTATTTTATAAGATTAAAAGATTATTTATGGGGCGATGATACGTAAATATTGCAAGTACACGATTCTGAAAGATTATATTTTATCAAATTTAATGGTTATCTATCTATAACCTTTATTAAGCATTTAATACTTTCTTTCTTAATCCTTAAAAAGGGATATCGAAATTACCATTTTATCTCTTTACTAATTCCTTCACTTATTAATTATATAAATAATTCAATTAATATTATATTTCACATAATACATTTAAATATCTTCTTTTATATCACAATATTGAATTTACGGTTACAATAATTTAACCTATTATTAAAAATCACTTTAATTAAAGAAATATCAATTATTATTGTATTCAGATATCATTAAACATTTGTCTTTCAATATCAATATGTAGAATCTTCATCCGCATCCGCTTCTGTGCACGAAATTCGACACTAATACATTTTTATTTATTCCAGCCTTTCAATCATTTCGTGTTGCGTTAAACAAAGATCCATATATACATATACATTGAAAATATACAAGTCATTAATTACCAAATTTTGTGTTGTACTAAGTTACCTTTTCCCTTAAGAAATTACAAGTGCTCTTGGTATATTTGAAATATTTCTTTTATTAAACAGGATTCTTCTGATAAAATTTATAAAGCATATTACAACCACAAAAACAATCAAACCTCTAAAACTTAATTAATACAAATAAAAAAAAAACCAAAGCAATAATCCACTCTAATAGTATAATGACAGAATTATCTATGCGCGATATCTGAAGGAAAACATCTTCAAGCGAATCGTATTAATGATGAGATCAACCACGTACACAACAGATCTTCTAGCTTTGTCAAAAAGCCTATTATTTCGCATTTGCCAGATAAAATAAGTAGTAGAAGCCATGACGAGATGAGCAACAACTTGAGTATTTGTACGTTTGAAAGGTTAATTACATAGTTGTTAAACTCATGTGAGTTACGAGTCGACTCTTACGATTCGAGTCACATATCACAAAATGATGCGACTCGGACCCCTACTCTTAAATGACTTTGACTCTTACGAGTGAGTTATCAACTCTTCCTAGTCGTGGTGACTCGTAACTCTTACAAGTCATAAAATCGTGCAAACGTTTAGTGTAATATCAAAAGAAATATTTAAAAAATAGACAAACAAATGACTAAATCGAGTTAGTTTTGAATTAAGCATTAGTGGTTTTGTTACTCAACGACTTCACAATCGACTATTATATTGCGATAATTCTCTTGAGAATTTAAATCTTACATAATGATTGTCTCTTTGAGTGATGTCTTAAGAGACTATATGGATTATAAGAAGTTGTGATTGAAAAAACGGTTGGAGTTAATGGCCGATTGAGTGGTCAAATTTTTACAATAGTGTCACTTACTCGATTATCATATTTAGTTTCGAATTTTAACTTTTTAAATGTATATAGTGAACACAATATATTATTATTTTATATTATTTTACTTAAACTTTTTAATTTTAATCTAATTTCATAGAATTTTTAAATTATGTAAATGTGTCTATCAATTTTGAATAGGTTGAATCTATAAAAATACATTAATATTTATTGGCATCCAATTATTATTCGTTTTCATGATCAAAATTTAGATCTCCCAAACTTTCATGTTGAAATACTTAGTTGCTTAAACCATCGTAATTTTTTCTAACTTCTTATTATATATATATTATTGTTGTTAAAAAAAGAAAAACTAAAACTACTTCATCGAACATTTAAAATAAATAATTATTTCATATCACAGCCTCACAGCTCTGCCAGCAGCTCCAACTTAAACTAATATGTATCATTTATACGTTGATAATTACTAATTTATATATAACAATTGAAAATATATATAGTCTCGTCTAGTCTAAGACTTTGTAGACATGCATATACTTCTTTTGGACTAAAATAAATATAGTCTCGTCTAGTCCAAGACTTTGTAGACATGCATATACTCCTTTTGGACTTTTTCCCAACAATTCCTTTTTGTCAATATATAACATGATGTCATCACTAATTACTTAATTAACATATACGGAGTAAACAAAACTAAACGGAAACACAATGTTATGAAATAAATAAATAATTGAAAACACAAAACACAAGTTCCTATCAACCAAAGATCCCACACAAATTCAAAGCCCAAGAAAATATTTTCTCAACAACTCTCTCCTAAAATTAAATAACTTTTCTATGACACCACTCCCATGCTGTTTCCTCTACAAATATAAACTCTTTTGCACCATCTTCATAATCATCAAATCCACAAAAATTTTAAACTAAAACTCCATCCACCATGGAAGCTGACCTTATCATCATATTCATGATGGTAGCCACCACTTCCGCCTATTTCCTATGGTTCCTCCACCTTTCTCGTCATCTCTCTGGCCCAAAAGTCTACCCTTTTTTCGGTAGCCTTCCTGTTCTCTTCTTAAATCGGTCCCGAATCCATGACTGGATAGCCGGAAACCTACGATTATCGGGTTGTGGTACATATCAAACAACCACAATTGCCATACCCTTTTTTGCACGTAAACAAGGGTTTTATACGGTTACTTCTAACCCTAAAAACATTGAACATATACTTCGTACCCGGTTTGATAATTACCCGAAAGGACCTACGTGGCAAACGGCGTTTCATGATCTTTTAGGTCAAGGAATATTCAATAGCGACGGTGAAACGTGGCTCATACAACGGAAAACGGCGGCGTTAGAATTTACAACACGGACTCTCCGGCAAGCTATGGCTAGGTGGGTTAGCAGGACTATTAAAACAAGATTATGGGGCATTTTGGAAAAAGCTTCTCATGAAAATTTCCCAGTTGATTTGCAAGATCTTTTACTTCGGTTAACGTTCGATAACATTTGCGGGTTGACTTTTGGTAAGGACCCGGAAACGTTATCGACCGAATTATCAGAGAATCCATTTGCAACTGCGTTTGATTCCGCCACAGAAGCCACTTTGCAACGGTTATTATACCCTGGGTTCTTGTGGCGATTGAAGAAACTTGTCGGAATAGGTGCGGAAATGAGACTTAGAAAAAGCCTACAAGTTGTCGAAAACTATATGACCGATGCACTAACTGCCCGAAAATTAAACCCGTCAGATGATCTGCTGTCGAGGTTTATTAAAAAACGTGACATCGATGGGAACATTTTCCCAAATGACGTTTTAAAGCGTATAGCATTAAACTTTGTGCTAGCTGGGCGCGACACATCATCAGTTGCACTAAGCTGGTTTTTCTGGCTGGTTATGAACAACCCGTTGATTGAATCTAAAATAATCAACGAGTTGACTACTGTTTTGAAAGACACACGTGGCAACGATACTAACACTTGGATATCAGATCCTCTGATATTTGATGAAGCCGATAAGTTAGTTTACCTAAAAGCGGCCCTCGCGGAGACTCTTCGTTTATACCCCTCAGTGCCAGAGGATTTCAAGTATGTTATTAACGATGACATTTTACCCGATGGAACTAGGGTTCCAGCAGGCTCAACGGTGACTTACTCCATATACTCGGTGGGACGGATGAAAAGCGTGTGGGGTGAAGATTGTTTGGAGTTTAAACCCGAAAGGTGGTTGTCTGCAACCGGAGACCGGTTTGAACCACCAAAAGATGGTTACAAGTTTGTCGCTTTTAATGCGGGACCAAGAACTTGTTTAGGGAAAGATTTGGCATACTTGCAAATGAAATCAGTGGTATCGGCTGTTCTCCTTCGATACCGACTAGCTTTGGTTCCGGGTCACCGAGTCGAACAAAAGATGTCGTTAACGTTGTTTATGAAAAATGGTCTAAAGGTATACTTGCACCCACGCGATCTCACCTCAGCATAGAACCATTCAAGAGTGAAATTTGGAAATTACTTGGTTTTGAGAAGGTCGTATATGCAAAACCACATACACGTGTCTGGTCAAAGGTTTATATTATTGGTCGTCATTTAATTTGTATTTACTTTCTTTTGATTTTCAATTTTCTCGTAATATTGTAATGCTTTGTTTGGCTTGACGAAAATCTTAGCAAGCTTTCCCAAAATTATACATTAAGCAGTTATGCGTCCCCTTTATTATTTTTATTTATTTATTATATATTTGTAGTTGTATTTATATTAATATTGATTTGTCATGAAACAATATGCGTGAACCATTTGTACTAGTTCAAATTAGACTTAAGTAGTTTAATTTTCATAATCATATACTGGTCACTGACTTGATTTTAGTCTAGTCACCGAAATATTTGGTCAAGGTTAGGTAAGTGATGACTTACGAGTAATATGTATTTCGAGCAACAATTTCTGTTTCTGCTTTTCAAGTAAAATTAGTTTGGGAATATTTTTATAAGATGTAAACAAATTAGTTTAATGAGATCTTAAATCCAATTGGAAACATACCATCAATCAAAACAAACGATATTAATGGACCTCGTTTTTGCGGTTCACTTGTGTACATATTATATCCAGCCGTATAGTATACTATACCTATACCTATGGAAGTATGTGTGTACAAAAATTGTTTATGTTTACTATATATCCTTACTCATTACGTTGTTGAACTACAAGTTTCCCCAGAAGACATGCATCGTATTACTTATTTAGCATTTTCATATGTTTGTTGTTCAAAGTAGGTAGGAATAACTGTTAATTGAGATGATTCACTAAAAGTTGCCGTTTCTAAGGGTATATGATGTATTTTATTTAAGCGATCCTTATTTGTCCTAGCTATACACAAACGTGGAACACTTTTCCTAGTACTACATATTTCTTCTGTCCCACATTATTTAACTTAGCTTGATGATAAAAAAAAAGAAATAGTTAAGGTGGGTAAATTCGAAATTGATTTTTATAGCATCAGTCTTGAATCTAAGAAAGAAAGCTTTTAATATCATCGTGTATATAAGTTTTAAATTTGTTTATTTTTTCTATGGAAAAGTCTTTGTTCTAATGGTTTGGACATAACTCATCATTTAACAATTGTAGTCCTACTTAAAATAAAAATGTATACAAAAGCATCGCAAGATGCATTTTTTACAATATTTAATATAAAAATATATAAACACCTCTCGAATGTATATACTCAAACGCTAATGTATTACATTTTACAAATGGTTATAGTATATGAATGTTAGTGTAATCTGTAAGATAAATATTGTTGTATATATAAAAGTACAATCGAGAAATTGTAATTGATACAATTTAATATCGTATTTGTTATTATTTATGTCTTCAGAGACGGATCTAGCATATTATATGTGAGAAATAAAAAATACATATATATGTTTCTATAATTTTGAGGAGACAAAATTTCTAAAAAGTTCCTAGTAATTTTAAATTCTTTTCACTTTTTTTTTGCTGTAAATATTAAATGGATTTTGACGCGGCAGATGCCCCTTTCAGGTCCAGATTTAAGGGATGTTCTATATTTATGAAACTAAAACAATTTAGAAAAGTTGTATACGGTGAAAAAAGCAATGCAAAATTACAAATGAAAATAGTTGGTCATGTGTTCAATCCATGACAAGTTCAATTTTCTTTTTTATTTTCTTCTAATTCAAATATTTTGCTTATGATATTTACTCTATATCATATCTTTTTATTTGATATATAGATTTGAATATTAAAAAATTAATTTTAGAAGCAGAATATTGCTAGGATGAGAAATTGATTAATAAAAATCAATTAATTAGTTTAATTTAATAATATAAAGTAACATAAAATTTAATTGAAAAAAATCGATTACAAGTCTAATTTGAAATTTATAGCACATAACCTTCATAATCAACATGACGACACTGATCCTCTTTTCTCCCTTTTAGATCCGCCCCTATATACGTCCATGTTTGTTAATTATGAAAATTATGGTTTTACAATTATAAAGAAATCAAAACCAATGTAATAGGGTATATTTGGCATGGAGCTTTTATGAGTTTTAGCTTTTAGTTTTTGAACAAAAAGCTTCTATGAAAATTAAAGTCTTGTTTGTCATGTACAAGTTGTAGTTTTGAATTCCAATGAAAATCTCAAAATCCCAAAGCTATTGGAAGTAGCTTTTCATGAACCTAAAGCTACAGCTTACAATCTACAATATGAAATGTCATGTTTAATTTTTAACTCGTAATCTTATTCAAGCTTTAATTTAGATCTTATATATAATATACCTAATATCATAATCCCTTATAAACCATTTTCACTTTTTCCTAATTAACTTAAATGTGAAAGATCAAAAATGACTATTTCACCCCTTTCATTTAATATGTTCATTTTGTAACTAGGACATTTAATTTATTTTTTACAATGAATCCATATTGTTTGTACATATTTTTTAAGGATTAAATTGAAAATTTATATTATTTAGTTTCTTAATTACTTGATGTGAACAAAAAAATTGTTAAAAAATCATGTTCCGCTACATTGTACTGGCATCTCATTAGTATGTTTATAAAGTACTTTGACATCTTAAATCTTAAAGAATAATTAAATTATGCATTTATCTTTATTATCCAAGTAAATCTACCTACAAATGGGTCACATCATATCAAATTTTCACAATAAGTGAAGTTTTAGCCTCAGTTTGTCAAATCAAATTTTCAGTCTAGGAACAATAATTCCAAATTTGTGAAATACTGCAAATTTGAACATAAAATGTTATAATTGTGGTACAATTGGACATGAATGTATTCATTGCACAAAGTCACATTATAGGAAACCACAAAAGGTTGTTGTGACAAAACATGTTCAGACTATAAACATTAAAGCCAAACCAAAAAGGAACATAAGTCATCCAGATAAATCTATCTACAAGTGAGTTGTTAAAAAGAAGATTATGAGTCAACCTAATGGACCCATTCAGAAAAATGGGTTCCCAAAAATATTTAATGAGTTTTGTTTGTCTTGTGTAAGGTAATAAGAAGTGGTATCTTGATAGTGTCTGCTCAAGACATATGACATGAAGTGTGTCAAACTTGTGTAGACAAAGGTATAGTTCAAAACTTTGCCTCTGTTAGGACTCCTCAACAAATGGTGTTGCTGAGAGAAGAAATAGAACATTCATTGAAGCGGGTAGGACAATGTTGTGTGATACTAAACTACAAATCTATTTCCGGGACGAAGGAGTTAACATTGCATGTTATACGTGGAATCGATCTATTCTTGTTATAAAACATGAGAAAACTGCATATGAGTTGTATCATGGAAAGGTTCCAACCATCTACTATTTTCGTATCTTTGGAAGTAATTGCTATATCCTGAATCAAAGTGATCAACTAGTAAAGATGGAGCCCAAGTCTAATGAGGGCATTTTTGTTGGATATTCATATATATCCAAAAGTTACCGGAGTCTACAACAACAGAAGGAAAAAGATTGTAGAAACCATCAATGTGACTTTTAATGATTCCTCTGCTAGCAATGACTTACTTTCTCAATCCGATGTTCATTTGTTAGAAGAACTATCTGTTGTGGGATCTACAATACAAATCTCAAATATTAAAACTCAAAACTTAGACTCTAAAAGTGAAGATGAACATGCTCAATAAACATCAACTTATCATATAGTTGAACCCTCAACACTAGAAACCTCCAATAAAGATTTAATTGTTCAGTCTATATCCACATACTCAAATACCACATAGTCAAATGATCAATCTAGTAGTGTTCATACTAGATACTCCACAGATCCAGACATGCTTACATTGGAAGATGCAACAGAGTTTAGTACTGCTAATCTAAATAATGGTGATTCATCCACATATGATGACTCATCATTAGGAATTAAGGAACACGACTATCATTATTTGGAACAAATTTTTGGAGATTACAATACTTGTGTACAGCTAGAGCCTAAGTCATAGGCCAATCTACTGCAAATTTTTGTTTCTACACAAATATCTTGTCCATCATTCATCCAAAGAAGGTTAATGAAGCATTAAAAGATAATGATCGGGTAGAAGCAATGCAGGAGGAGTTGGCATAATTTGAAAGACACAATGTTTGGACACTAGTTCCTGCTCTTAAAGGAAAATCTATTATTGGAACTAAATGGGTATAAAAGAATAAAATGGACAAGGATGGTGTAGTGATTAGGAATAAGGAAAGACTGGTTGCTCAGGGTTACAAGGAAGAAGAAGGGATAGACTATGATGAAACCTTTGCCTTTGTAGCTAGAATTGAAGTAATCAGATTATCCTTGGCAGATGCTACATTCAAGGACTTCAAAGTATTTCAAATGGATGTGAAAAGTGCATCTTTGAATGGATATTTACAAGAAGAGGTATATGTCAAACAACCTCCATGTTTCGTAAGTTCTACTTTTCCTAATCATGTTTATAAGCTACAAAAAGCACTTTATGGATTAAAACAAGCTCTAAGAGCTTGGTATGACACACTATCAAATTTTATTTTAGATAATAACTTTACCAGAGGATCAATTGATAAAATTTTATTTATTAAAAAGAATAAAGGTGATGTCATAGTATTCCAAATATATGTTGATGATATAATATTTGAGTCTACCACTGAATCAATGTGCAAATGGTTTCCAGCTTTTATGTGAAAACAATATCATATGAGTATGATGGGTAAACTAACATATTTTCTAGGGTTACAAGTCCAAAAGAAATCTTATGGCACTTTCATTAATTGTTGGAAAAAACAATAATTAAAAGCCAACTTATAAATCTGATGAGTCAACCATAGTTTGAAGTCTTGAAAATATGTTAAGTGTTTATTTTCAGTTTGAAGATGTCAGAATTTGAAGATTGTCAGACTCTGAAGTATTTCATATTAAATAGGTTTCAAACTTAACTGATACAAGCGAATTCAAACCAAGAGTTTTCAGACTTAAAGTTTCAGATCCAAAAGGAAGACTTAAAGATTTCTAAGAAGAGATAATCTTTATAGCTGACATCTGAAGGGATACAAAGATAATTATGAAGAACACAAGATTATTTATTTTAATACTAAGTATCTTGTTTCCATTCATATCGGGTAGGCAGTTATCATCCGATATGGTTGAGTAATTAAATGATTATGTTTCCTTGATTAGCTCAATTATACTTGTACAAATGGTGAATGATAGGTTAGAAAATGTAACACTCCAATTTTCAAACTGCAGGAATCAGCAGAAAATGGACATCACCCGTCCAGGTGAGTTGTGTTTGGAATGAGTGGTGTGGCGCTGGACTGGGTGATCTGGAACAGAGACTTGGCATTGTTAATTCACCTGTTCGAGTGGGCTTTCTTTGGAGCATAGCTGGTTTGGATGATGTTGATTCAAACGGGACCCGTCCGGGTGAGCGGGAATTCTGCTGTAAATTGGGTTTAGTTCTAGAATGTTGATTATTTACCAAACACTATTAAACAAGTTTATCCACTTTTCTTGCACTTTCTGGAACGAGGTAGTAAAGAGATTCTAAGTTCTTGTCATCCATTGAGCTAAGGAGATTAGAATTAAGTACTTTTCACCATCATTTAACTAAGGTCTGATAGCATTGTGCTTAATTGACCTAATATTTGAGGGAATGAGAAATTAGAAGTTTGGATAATGATAATAGGGTGTAAGTAGCTATATATATTGTGTTTACTTGACTATATTGTCATTGATTATTTATGTTTACACGTTCAATAATATATAATGTGGTTGAAAAGATTGTTGCAAGTGTAGAAAAGGTTGAAATTATTAATAAGTGATGTAATCTTTGAATCTGTTAATCAAAGGAGTGGTTTCATAATCTATTGGGATGATTAAAGAAATGTAGTGATAACCATTTGACCCAATAGTTGCAAGTATTCAAACATAATATGTATTCACGTGTTACACAACTTTTTTAAAAAAAAATCCCAAAAAAGATATCAAATATGATTATGGAACAGTTTACAATAGAGTTAATCGGTAAGTTATAAATGGTGTTCATCAAAAGATATTAAACCAACAACTCATCCATACCGCTTATAAAACATCTAGTTTTTTCTCCGTTAGTTTTATAATTTGAACATAAAATTTCTTTTTATTTGGTAAACCTATCAAAATAAATCTCCACGAAGACGATATTCTTATGAGTGCTAGAATGTGTGGTCTCGGAATTATACCACGATTAGTGTAGTATTTAAGGTAAATTCTTACACTATTTTTTTACTTTATTATTGTGCTTAGTAAAGTATGAAAATTAAAGAATTAATTATGTAAGAATATTTAATTACGGTAATCACTAAGTTTTCACTTGTAAAGATATTCATCTTCACATGACAGAAATACCTAATTTCCTAGTTAAAATTATATAAGTTTATTTTCGTTTTCATAGTTTCATACAACTTAGTACATTTATATAATATAGTTTTCTCCTTACAGATAATTAAGGTTGCAATCAACTGATAGTTGTTACAAAAACTATGGAAGATACGCTACGGGGTATTGCCTTCATATAGTTACAGTAATGCATACATATCAACGATAAAATTCGTTCAATTACAAGCAGAAGAAAAGAAAAACGAGCCAAAGAAAGAGAGAAACAAGCAAAGATACCGGCTCTAGAAAAGAGCTTGGGTCCAGTGCTGATACCTTCAAGAATGGCAAGCTACCCTTAGGGATCTTTGAGATCTCACATTGTTGTGTACACGGAATTTACTCCAAAAGCCGCATATAAACAACTTAAATAGGGAAAATAAGTATTAAAACTACTGAAACTTTTATGATCTTTTATGTTTCTCTTAAATTTACAAGTTAGTTGTAAATGATGCAAATGTGAAGTATTTAACGTCAATCACTTACAATCACTTACAATAAAAACAATTAATCTGATTCTTATAGAAGAAATGCTAACACGAGTTGAAGAAAGCGAGACAGCCAGGGAATACTCTCCCCTTCACATTTCAACCAATTGAAAGGGACTTTAGTGAGCATTTGATTGGTGGAGAGTGTAATCTTTGGATCATATGACTGCCTGAGTTTTCAAAATGAAAACTTCAACTGCAATGTATAGAATTAATTTTAATGGAATGTTGTTCACTAGAGCCAAATACACACGACCAACATCTTATCAAAGGAAGGAAGCAAAGACAGTATAAGTGAGCGGATGTAGTTTCTTTAGGTAATGATCATACTTGAAATATAGTGCCTAGATAACAAAGTCAAACTAAATTCAATTCGTTGATTTAATTTAAATCATATACTATTATTAAAAATTATTGTTTATACAGTGAAGTCATAAAGAGCTCGAGTAATTCATATGGTCTTATTTCATATCGAGCCATTAAGTACTAAGTTATTCCCAGTTGTAAATTTTCAGCGAGAGTACGCTTAAAGATATTAAGGCAAACACTATCAATATATGTGAGTTAAGCTTCAAATTGTGTAAACACAAAGAAAATGTACTCTTATACACCATTTATACACGGGATCGGCATGACACAAAATCTTGTAGTGGAATACAAACAAAAAGAACACAATATATTTTTTTTTCCAATAATAACATATTCAGTGCATAAATTTGTAGCAGCCATAAGTAGACAGTGTGCATGTACATTATAAAAAGGGATAATCACAAATTTGATCCATTGACTAAGCCTAATTAACAAATTAATCCTTTGACCAACACATTTGATAAACTAATCCATCTTTGATCGACAGAACTTTTGATCATTTCGATCAACAATTAAAATTCAAAATCAAGCCGTTACCAACTTAGTCAAATACTAATTAATTATTTTGTCAAATTAAACAAGGAAAAGAAAATAAAAATAATGAGATCGAACTAGGCCCTACCTCAATCACCAATCACATTTTGACACCTTAAGGTTCTTGAATGTACACCCCAATCAAATCAATCAAATCACTATTTAATATGTCTTTTGTCTATTTCGTCTTTTAATGTATGATGTTTTTTTGTCTAGTTCGTCCTTTAGTGTGTGATTTTTTTTGTTTGTTTTGTTTATTCGTCTTTTAGTGTATTATATTTGTATTAAAAACTTTTATAAAAACATAAAAATAAGATTTATATAACAACAACACTTTTGAGTAACAAATATTGTAATTACTAAAATAAACAATTCAATTTTGTTTTTTATATTTTTAATACCGTAGGTATCATAACAATATTATTATAATACTTTATTAATATCATACATTATATCACAATACATATTAATCAAAGAAATAAAACATAATACATAAAAAATGAAATTTGACATTGATCCTCTATGGAGATGTTTTTTTATATGAACCTCAGGCGTCTATCACCACAATTGATGAGGCGAAAACGGAAGATCAAAAGGAAGGAGAGATTTTGGTAAAAGAGGTTGCTGAATGGAGAGACGATGAGATTATACCAGACGCTGATGCTGATATAGATGAACATGTCGTGACAAAGCAACCGATAACTGAAGTTGTCAGAGAAGATGAAGTTGGAGAAAATGTGATAGATCGTGAGGGACTAGAGTCAGAAGATGATGATGTTCCTAACGGTGATTCAGAAGCTGATAAAGAGTCATCAAGAGCAGAGTTGGGAAATCTGTGGTTTAAAAAGATCGAAATGGAACCAGAGCTTAAATTTAAAGATATTATCAAAGTTAAAGGATTGGGAGAGCTGAAACGAGGCATCATAAGCTGGTTTTATGATAACGACATGAAGTTGTTCATAATAAAGAGATATGATGGAATTCAATACTTGGAAAATAAATTGAACGTTTTTAGCTCGTTACCGAAGATTGAACTTAAAGAACTGGCTTGGCTCGACTTGATAAATCCTGGAGAGGATCCTTATGCTAGAACCATGGAACGAATAGTTAAGCGTGAAGGAAGGTCCAACAAGTTTATTGATTTAAAGCCGAAAGCAGGAAAGAGAGTTCCAGATCTGACAAGGATAGATCCGATTACAAAAAAGCCATGGATAAAGATGATTTACAAACCAGCTAATTGTTTAAAAAAATTTCCTTTGAAGAAGATGCCACAAAATATTTTGACTAAGCTTAAATGGTGGTATGTTGATAACAAAATAGCTGAGGCGGTGATGAAAGATGTTGATGGGAATGAGTTGTTGAGGGTGTATGACAGTTTACATATGTTAAACTTGTCCAAAGATGATCTAATGAAGCTACATGTCAACAAGATTCTCTACAGAGATAGTTGGAGATCTGTTGGTGCATCGAAACTAGAGCTATTGTCAAGGGGAGTCTGTTGGTGCATCATGTGTGACACCAACATCTAGTTTGTAATTGTTCATTTTGTTAATCATTGTAATTGTCATATTTTGTCTTATATGCATAAATATGTAAGTTCATACGAACTTAGAGGGTAGGTACGAACTTAGGAGACCTATGAACTTAGTCAAGTTCGTATGGGCTTCGAAGTGGGCTAAGTTCGTAGGGCCCAGTCCATACGAACTTAGACACTATATATATGCATATCCATAGGTTGAAAGGGAATAATCGATTATTTAGTTGTATACTCAGTCTTAGAGCTTAATGCTAGTTGACAGAAAGCTAAAAGAGAGTTTGTATCTTACTTTGAATGTAACCGAGATTATATTCAATAAAGCTTATTATTTGTGAGTTTTACATATTCATGCTTACTTGTTATTATCATGTGTTTAATTGAGGATTCCGCACTCAATTATACTTGTTACCTTGTGGATCCGGATCACGGGAACCCACCTTTTGTTAAGGCTACTTGTCAAGTCGAGTTTTATACGTAGTCACCTATCCAGCTGCACACGGTTGTTTATGAAAATGCCATAGTACCATAATTGGAAGCATCATGTATTCTCCTTGTAATTGGACAAACACATAATGATTACCAAATACGTGTTCAATTGCAATAACTAGATGGTGTGAATCTAACGGACTTGATCGAATTACAAAGCATGTTGAAGTGTTATTTTTACTGGTAGTCAACAAAGGAACAATCACATCATATCTGCTAGCAATGAGGAGACTTGTATCCAGCATAATCATCCAATGTGTCGATGCTGCAAAACCTAATTCTTGAGTATTTAGGATATTGTAAATACCATCTACGTCAGGCTAAAAAATACGAGAGTATTCTTCCCAGTGTGTTCTTAATTCTTCCAATAATTCATACCTAATAATGGGCCACTTATTTTCATTTCGCCCGAGAAACTCTGCTACTGCTCGGAATCCACAATTTCCATTAGCCAATACATCTTGTATTTGTTTGATGTATGGATGAACTTGTTACGCCCATTTTTTTTTCCACCATTGTTTCTACTAATTATTTTCAATTCATAAACTAAATTATTTTACATACAATCATCATTTTCTGATCAATTTCATAACAAAACGTGTTTAACTTGCTACAAACAAAACTGAGTTTAAACAACAAGTTGAGCAAACCAGAACATGATTCAAAAGATTTAACACTTGCAACCTACGCCAAGTGTTCAGAAATCCTTCACTAAGCTTTTTCTTTCTCGCGTACCTCCTTCTTACCCGATCCACTCGAACCTACAAAACGATTACAGCTCGAGGAGTAAGCTAATGCTTAGTGAATTCATACGAGATTAAATAAATAATCTGAACAACAATATCAATCATAATTGAAGTCAATAACAACAAGAGTCAATATGATTTGTCTAACAACTAGCATACGTTTGATATGCTCAACTGTAACGATATGTACTCTGTTTTACTTTCTCAATTCAACTGAGTTAGCACAAGGCTAACAGTCTCTATCAAAATAGAGAATCTGTCGTGTGGCTCATTTATAACATGAGACCACCTATACAACTGTCATGTGGTTCATGTACAACATGAAACCACTTGTAACTCTGTCATGTGGTTCACGTACAAAATGAAACCACCTGTAACTCTGTCATGTGGTTCATATAAAATATGAGACCACCTATAACTCTGTCATGTGGATCCTCTTACACGAATGTAATCTGGATCCATCTAAACATCTGTCAACTGTGTGGTACCATAAACAATATGGAACCACCGTATCGTCTGTCACATAGCTCCGCTTACACGAATGTAAACCGGATCTAATTTATCAACATAATAAATATAATCATAATATGAACTCACCTTGATTATTTAAGGAAGTTAGCTTGTCATTCGGGTTCTCCTCTTGTTCAACTCCTATTCAAAACATATAACCCATTTAACAAGATAATAGTCATGCATTAGCATTCATATAACTCTTTTGTAAACTTAGCGACACTATCATTGTGTCGCACCACAGGCTTATGCGACACAGCCATTGTGTCGCACCTTTAACTTATGCGACACTATCATTGTGTCGCATAACACAATCCTGCGACATATCATAGTGTCGCAATACTTAATATTGCCGCCATAAGTGACACAGCAATTTGTGTCGCAGAACAATCCTGCGACACTAGCCTTGTGTCGCAATGAAGAACACAGATCAGATCCCAATTCAAATTTCTCGAATTTAAACATGTAATACTCAAATTAACTCGTTCCAATCGGTTCAATTCATTTAGTAACAACTATAGCACATAACAATTGAAACCTTAACCCGAAATCACGGTCCAATTTGCTTCAATTTGAGTTCAAAGTTTAATTTCTTACTTTCTCTCTCTAAACCTTCGTTTTCTCTCTCTATAGCAATTTCCAGAGTTTGTGAAATGATCTGGAACTTTAAGGCGACGTAAATATATATATAATTCATGATTTACACTTAAGCACCTTGATTAATATCAGTTCAGCCCGTTCTGCGACACAAGCTGCGACACTACCCTTGTGTCGCAATCTCCCCATCTGCGACACAACCTTTGTGTCGCATAACACCAAAAATTCAAATTTTAGGATGTTACAGAAATAAAAGTGGAATTTCATGCATTAACGGATGTAAGTAATGGGTTTGGCGAAATTTGTGCGTTTCTGGTATTTCTTGATATGGATAAAATGTTTGCGAACTGACAAATGAACTGTGTCTTGCTTGTTCTTGGGGTGGGTTCGGCTGGAAGTTATAGAATTCGGGCTTCCACTGTTGTGAATAAGACGTTTCAGAGTTTACGTACGAACTATGTCTTCCTAGTTCCTAGTTCAATTCTATATCATCTAAATTTGACATGTTCGAAAAACTACGTGTAAGAGGATCTTGACTTGGGGGAACTCTGAATGAAGCATTTACACGATTACTTTTAACTGCTTTACTCTTCAAATTTGGGCGCCCGCGTATGTCTTCTTGAACTGCAGGCTCAGCAACTGAAGTTGTTGATGCATCATATAAACTCTTTATTTTACTTAAGATACTTGTCTTCCCAAATTTAGACTGCTTGTTGACATGTTTCTTCAACATTTCAAATCTTCATCACAAGAGATATCATTTTCTTGAAAATTTGTAATTGGCTTTAAATCAAGTTTCACCAAAAACTATGAGTGGACTGTGGTTTAATATATTGACCTGCATAGAATATTAATAAATTCTTATAGAGTTTCTCTAAATCAACATATATGTACAAAAAGTATACTAACCTGAATTAAAAGTATTCCACTAGTTCACATGCACATGGCAACCCGCAACTTGTTCGCAATTGACAACTACGATTTTCATTATCTATCTCAAGACCATTTGACCTCTTTAAGTTCTTCCATGATCAAATCTAGTGCACGGGTTGAAACATAACCAAACAACAGTTGGAGGTTTCGATATTTTTGACGATGTTTGACAACAATTCTACTTTTCTCAAAGGTTTTTTTCAGCTCAATATGTTGTTGCTAGACGATTTGATCAATATGAAGTACAAATGTTTGTAAATTACATTTTGATGAACCAAGCATAATTCTAGGTTGGAGTGTTGACTTTCAACCCTGTTTGTGGTATGATTTTTAAAATTCAGAAATTTGTCTGTCCAAACAGACACAAACATTTCTTTATTTTTATCCAGCCATACATGATTCAAATAACGAAGGACACCTAAAATTTTCAAATATATGAAATTCTTGTGAAATATGTTGGAATCATGTGAATAGTACAACGTTTATAACTACACTTCTAATTGTATGTGAACTTATGGGGTCACACATTAAGAACATTGAAATACCAATTAATAATATATATGTGATTCAAGTAATGAAATGAATAAAATGATTTAGTTTTATATTTGGCTATGAGTTCAAGTTAATATAATATTAACTAGTGAATTAATATAATTACAATAAGTATTTAATTATATTTAGATTTACGTAATTGACAAGGTAATGGTTTCTATATATTATATCATCTTCACGTGAGCCATACACATAAAAAAAGGCAATTAAATATTCAATTGGCTTCTAGAGTGGCGACGAATGAAAAACCCTTATGTTATTATTAACTTGCAAAAAAAACCATAAATCTTTTTCCTTGTTTTCGTTTACGAATAAAACTAATACCTCTTTTGTTTTATTAAGCATAGTATTAAACACAAAGGTTGTGTTTTAGTTTCATAAATTAATCAATTATGTTTTCAATTTAAAATTTATTGATTTACAACAAAATATGTAACCATACAAAACATACTGACAATAATGATCAAATATGAATTTCTTTTTATAATATATAGAGAGTTGACCAATATCGATTCAAGTTTGGCATATCGTTCCAAATATATTGTCAGTATTGGAGATTCACATAACATGTTCCATTTTGTATTCATATAATCCCATTCTTGTTTTAATTTTATCATTTGCCTACAGCTTCGCATTAGGCCCTGCGAGATGTGCCATCTACAAACTAATCGTTTAGCCTCCGGAAAGAGTTTTTAACAAGCTTGCATCAAGGGTAGGTCTCAATCCGTTACAATGACACGAGGGTGAACATGTTCATCCATCATCATCTTTAGACAATTTAATGCCCATGTAAAGTTGTACTCTCTTTCTTTATGGATGAAGACGAATGTGATGCAAAATGAAAAGTTTGTTGAAGTAACGCCAATAATTTGAAATGTTGATCACGGTTTGTGACAACAGCTCTTATTTTGTAATAGTTAGTTTTGTGATTAGTTTTATAGTTAATTTGTAGTTTTTTTAATTAACTTAGCCTTTTTGTAAGTTGTATTGTAAGTTCGTACGAACATGTAAGTTCGTACGAACCTAGGACCAGCTAAGTTCGTACGAACTTGCTCGGTATAAATACTAACTTGTAATGTTTTATTTGTAGGCTTTTGAAACTGATATATTCGAATATACAGAGCTATCTTCGAATACATACGAACATATACTTAAACACTTGCATTTCACTTGTTTTGTTGTTGTTTCTTGTGTATTATACCATTTCGCAAACTAATACACATTGCAATCTCGTTTGGATCCGTTCAAAGGGACTTTCAATTGGTATTAGAGCTTCAACAAGTCTTTGTTGGGTTTGGGATTGCTTAAAACACAAAGAAAACAATATTTAGAGTGTTTTGGAAGATAAAAGTTGTACTTTCGGCTTCCTTGAGTGTTTGTGATTCATATTCCTTAAGTTTCATTCAATTTCAACGGTTGAATCTTTCTAGATCTGAGTTTTTGCTCAGATTTGAGTTTGAACAGCAAGTTCGTACATTTCAGAAAGTGCCGTACGAACCTACCCAAAATAGCCTTCGAACTTAGCCAACTGTAAGTTCATACGAACCTACAACTTCGAACCTACCTAAGTTCGAACGTTTGAAAATTTGAAAAGTTTGACCAGAAGTTTGACTTATACGAACCTAGATAGTTTTCGAACCTGTAAGTTCGAATTAATCTAAGTTCGTACGAACCTAGTGTTGTTGACTTCAGTTGACTTTTCAATTTGACCTATTTGACTTTTAGTTCTCAACTTGTTGTGACTTTTAGTAAAATGTCGAACTTAAGTAAGATGATTGAGATGGACCATGAGGTGGGTAAATCCGCCTCTCCGCTGAAACTTCTCAAGGGAGAAGACTACTTTTGGTGGAAGGATAGGTTTGAATCATTTGCCAAGTATAATGACGTGCGTATGTAGATCTGTATTAAAGATGGGTATGAGGCACTGACTTACGAGTTTGAGGGCAAACAAAGAGTAGTGCAATATTCATCATTAAAGGAGGAGGAACGCAAGATGTACGAAGCAGAGAATAAAGCATTGTCTGCTCTTACTATGTGTTTGCCTCAAGAAATCAAGCACACGTTTAAAAAATATGACCTATCTAGAGAACTATGGTTAGCTCTGGAGAAGAGGTTTGAGGGTAATGAGCAGATTAAGGAAGGTCGTGCCGAGCTGCTCACAAAACAATTCTATGTGTTTAAACACATGAAGGATGAGACATTAGAAGAGATTATCACACGATATTATCATCTAATGACGGAAATGGAAAGCACTGGCCTTAAATTTTCCGACACCATGAAGAATAATAAGCTTCTCGAAGCCTTACCTACTAAGTGGGACATCTACACTTTAATGGTGAGGGAGAGTAAAGACTATAAGACTCTCTCGCTTGATGAAGTAATTGGTAAACTTCGTGTGTATGACCTTAGTATGCAAAGAAAGGAAACTGGATCCGACCAGGTTCAGGATCCAAGTGTTTACCACGGTAAACGATCTGATTCAGTTGCATCTACTAGCAATGGTGTCACAACATTCTTCACTGGAAATGCTGAAACAGACTCGGTTGTCAGAAATTCTGGCAGCAATGTCTGCTATAATGCCTCATCTGAGGACTCAGGAAATGATAGGAGACCAAAATCTGGGACAACAAGTGGTCTCAAATCGATGTCTATGAGTGTCAAATCAGCTGAAGGTGAAGTAGCCCTGCTTGCATCCTTTATTACAACAATTGAAAACTTTATTAAGGGCAAGGTCACTGATCCTATTTTGATTAATGAGGATTATGACTAGTTAGATCCTGAGGATTTAGAGGAAATGGATCTTCAGTGGCAAATGGCCATGATAACCAGGAGGGCTCAGCGGTTCATGAACCGTACTGGAAGAAAGTTTATTGGCGGTAAAGTTTGATTTGATAAATCTAAAGTAAAGTGATATAATTGTGATAGTTTTGGGCACTTTGCTCGAGAATGTCAGAGACGTAAAAGAGATCCAGCTTCTGGTCAAAACGGGCCGAGAAACTTCAATCAAGGCTCCACAGGTAACAACCAGAACTTAGGAAGTCATTAGACTTCAAGAGCTCTGGTAGTTCAGTCACTAGAGGGAGCATATGATTGGAGCACAAAAGCTGAGGAACCGCAAGCATTTATGGCCTCTATTACTAAAGAGAAGGAGGAAAACACTGCGGAATCTGATTCAGAGAAGGAACTTAAGGGTGATGACAAGTCTGAGTCAGATGCTGGAGAAAGCTCAGAGGACAAGATGGAGATTGATGTTTCTGCTTCAAAGACTAGAATGGTACAACTGAAGTCAACGGAAAACATGAGCTCGCAAGACTTCATCGCTTACATGGCCACTCTAGATGCTGAGAAGCAGAAGGTATTTCTTGATTTAGACTTAGTAGTTAAAGCATGCGTTTTGTGTACTAACTTTCAGGTACAGGCTGAGGAATTGATCGAGGCATCTAACTCGATAACGGCTCAGTTAAACTCTTTAAAAGAAGAAAATGCATTTTTTAAAACTAAGAAATTTTGAACTTGTAAATAAGGTTAAGTCTGACAAAGAAGACCTAAGAGTTTTAAAAGAAAAAGTTAATGAGCAGAGTCAAATTATTGACTTAGCTCATGAACATGTTTTTGATATAACAAAATAATCTTCCGAAAAGGAAAAAGAGCTAGCAGACGCTAAAGTTAGGATTGCAAATTTAAATAGAAAATTGGAATTACGAAAATTCTCAATCGAAACTTTGGACAATATGCTTAGCTTACAAAAACAGCCAGGAGACCATCGGAGGATGGGTTATACTGAAACCCTTCCTCCATTTAATCAAAACTATACCTCTACATCTGATGAACCTGAGCTGTTACCTGTTAGTGATACTGTCATTCATTTAGCTGTTCCTGGGTCTATACAGTTTGTCAGACCTGAGAAAGCTGAGACAAATGATAAGATTGAATCAAAAATTTCTGAAACTTCCAAGGCATCTTCATCCATTCTTAAAAAGAAAATAACTTTTGTCAAACGTGATATGGAAGTTAAAACCAGTAATGAGGAACCAAGTGAACTGATTAAACCAGTTTACCTAACTCTGAAAATGTAAATGAAAATTTAAAAAGAGATAAGGGTAAACAAGTAGAAATGGTCTCCTTTACAACTTTACTTGTGTTGGACAATCCAACGGATCACAAGGCACCTAAAAAGGCCTCAGTGAAACGTTCATGGTTCGTGTGTAACCAAAAGGGACACGTGGTAAGTATTTGCCAAACAAAAGGGAAAGGTGGTAAACCTACTCAGGTGAATCAAGACAAATCACCTGTTAAAATTGGATCGTCTCAGGATAAGAAAATTGTGATGCCTGAGAAACCTAGTGTACATCAAAGAATTACACATGTTTCTAATGAAACAAGAGAACATGTTGTTAATTATGGAAGAAACGGGTTAGGATTTAAGAGAACTTTGAGCTCTCAAAGACCCCAACCGATTTCTAAAACTGGGAAGTTCACGACTGGTGAGTGTTCAAGGAATGTTACTCCTGCAAGAGGGTACCATCATGGACAATCATCTCGGTCGAAAACCCCCCAACGTTTTCAAACACCAAATCGAAGTTTCTCTAACCAACACAGTAATAATCAGAATTATCAAAATTCTAGTTATAACTATCCTACTTCGGCTAGACCTACTTCAAACCCAAGGCCTGTAAATCCTAGACTTTTTCAGAAGTCTCCGGACCGAAAGCCTAGTAGTAGATCCACCCATGCTCAGACAAGTGCGACTCCCAAAGCATCCTGCTCTACAGAAAAGAGTAATGGATACTTGAAGGAGTTTACATTTGTTGATGAGAATGGCCGACCCAAGAAAGTCGTGGCTTGGGTCCCCCTAGACGACTAATTATTTTCATTTAATGTGCATGAGTTAATCAGACGTGCCGCGAACTGGTGGTATGTTGATAACGGTTGCTCAAGGCACATGACGGGGGAAATACATCTTCTTGTGGACTTCATACACAAAAAGGGAGGGTATGTCAACTTTGCTGGAACAAAAGGTGGTCAAATTACTGGATTGGGAAATGTAACAAATGGTAAACTAATGCTAGAGCAAGTCAACTATGTTGAGGAGCTGAAGCACAATCTTATGAGTGTATCTCAGATCTGTGATAAAGGACATCTGGTCCATTTCACAGATAGAGAAGCACTTATATTAAAACCTGGTTTTGTCATTCCAGAAGAATGGATAATCATGAGCGCTCCTAGGAAGAATGACACTTATGTTATAGACATGAGTGTTACTGAATCTGTTCAGGAGTCGACATGTCTTCTATCCAAGGCATTTGAGAATGATTCACAGTTGTGGCATCGGAAAATGGCACACCTGCACTTCAGAAAGATGAATTATATAGTAAGAAACGGACTAGTGTTAGGTGTACCAGTACAGAAGTTTGGGTTCGAGGACAAATGTGTACCTTGTCAGAAAGGAAAACAGCACAAGCAACCTCATAAGTCAAAATCTCAAAATTCCAATGCCTCAACTTTTGACCTTCTTCACATGGATCTATTTGGTCCAGTAAATACAAGGAGTATAGGCGGTAAACACTACTGTCTAGTTATTACTAATGACTTCTCGCGTTTCTCTTGGGTATTCTTCTTGGGAACAAAAGATGATACAGTAGAAACGCTGATGACTTTCCTTACCCAAATTGAACATCAATATGGGTGAGGAGTCAGGAAAATTAGAAGCGACAATGGCCTAGAGTTCAAGAACTCGGTAATGAATGTCTTTTGCTTAAGCAAAGGAATTCAACACCAGTTCAGTGCACCCTATGAGCCACAACAAAGTGGTGTCGCTGAAAGGAAAAATAGAACCTTGATTGAAGCAGCAAGAATAATGCTAGTGATTAAAAGTTTCCCGTCATTTTCTGGGGAGAAGTAGTGAACACAACTTGTCATGTACTCAATAGAGTTTTAACTATTAAGAAGCATAACAAAACGTGTTATGAGCTTCTAAATGGTCGAAAACCAAACCTGACTGGTCTTGAACCCTTTGGTGTTCATTGTACCTTATTAAAGACCAAACATTAATCTAAATTTGGTGAGAAGGCTGACGAAGGATTTTTCCTAGGTTATGAAGCCGGATCTCCAAACAAAAGGGTCTATAATAAGACATCTGGAAGAGTTGAGATTGTATATAACATACAAGTCACATCTTATACTCCAACTGTACAAACTGGACCAGATTGGTTATTTAATTATGACGCTGTTTTCAAGTCATTTAATCTTCTGATCCTAAGGGAAGTTGACACTTTAAGATTAGAACACGTTATAATAGATGATGGTGAAGATAATATATTTGCACCAAGATCTAGTATTCCAAGTTCAGAAGATGCAAATGATAAAGGTAAAGAAGTCATTGCTAAACCGACTGTAGTCTTAGACCCCACATCAATCGATATCCCATCTCCATCTGAGGTTACCGACTCTGTGCAAGAAACTGCTGCAAAAGAAGCAACACCAGTAAGAGAGATTGGATCAAATCTAGGGTCTGACCTACCGGTTGATTCCACAATCTTGACTTGTGTGAACAAGTATCATCCATATCATTGGTGATCCGAGTTCTGGAATAAAGACTCGTAGAGAGATATCTGACAGCACCAGTCTATATGTATCGATCCAAGATACTGGGATCATGCATAAGTGCCTATATAGCTGTTTTATATCTCAAATAGAGGCGAAAAATGTTCAAATGGCTTTCAAGGATAACTCCTGGGTAGAGGCTATGCAAGAAGAGCTTGCTCAATTCAAAAAGCTCAAAGTATGGGAGCTAGTTGACCTACCCAAGGGAGAATATGCAATAGGCACCAAATGGGTGTTTAAGTGCAAACGTGATGATAAGGGAATAGTAACTCGCAATAAGGCAAGGCTAGTAGTTCAAGGATTTAACCAACAAGAAGGGATTGATTATACAGAGGTGTTCGCACCAGTAGCAAGGCTAGAAGCAATTCGACTGTTTCTGGCATATGCTGCGCATAAGAAGATTAAAGTATATCAACTCGATGTTAAGAGTGCCTTTCTTTATGGTAAAGTTCAAGAACTGGTGTTTGTCCAACAGGCTCCGGGGTTCAGTGATCCAGACCGTCCAGACCGTGTCTATAAATTAGGCAAGGCTCTGTATGGCCTGCATCAAGCACCCAGAGCTAGGTATGAGACACTATCTAACTATTTCTTGGAAAATGGGTTCAAGAGAGGACAGATAGATAGCACTTTGTTTATCAAGTGGCAAAAGGAGGATTTCCTACTTGTACAAGTTTATGTCGATGATATCATCTTTGGATCATCTGATGAGAAAATGTGCAGAGACTTTGAGCAAGTTATGAAGCGGAGATTTGAGATGAATGCAATGGGTGAATTGAACTTCTTCTTAGGATTACAAGTTGATCAAAAGAAGGATGGATTTTTCATTCATCAGACGAAATATGTTCATGAAATGCTCACGCGTTTTAATATGACAGATAGTTCGTCATGTGGCACTCCGATTCAACTGAATCATAATCTCGGACCAGATACTGAGAGCTCTGAAGATGTGGATCCGACTCAATATCGGGTCATTATCGGTTCTCTCATGTATCTAACTGCTTCTAGACCAGACATAACATTTGCAGTCTGTTTGTGTGCTCGCTTTCAAGCTAATCCAAAGGAATCACACATGAAAGCAGCAAAGAGAATCTTGCGTTACCTTAAGGGCAAACCTAAGCTAGGTCTTTGGTATCCCTCGGGTGGAAATTTTGACTTTGTTACCTATACTGACTCAGACTATGGAGGGTGTAACTTGAATAGGAAATCCACCTCGGGTGGTTGTCATTTGCTAGGTGGTCTCATTGTCTCATAGCAATGTAAGAAGCAAACCTCAGTTGCAATCTCAACCTGTGAGGTATGTAGCAGCCGGTAGTTGTTGTTCACAAGTATTGTGGATACAACAACAGTTGCGTGACTATGGTTTAAACTTTACAAGTACCCCTATTATGATTGATAACCAATCTACAATGTCCATAAATAATAATCCGGTTAAGCATAGTAAAACGAAACACATTGACATTAGACATCATTTTATTCGTGACTGTGCTGAAAAACATCTGATTAAATTAGTTAAGGTGATAAATGATGACAATCTTGCCGACCTTTATACCAAGGCATTTGATAGGTCTCGGTTTGAGCTTTTAATCCAACTAAATGGGATGAGAAATCCTGAGTAAATTTTCCCCACAAAAGAACTTAGTGTATTTTTATTTCTTAGTTCATTTTACTTTTTGTCTTTGCAAAAATGATAAAAAATTGAGGGTCACTGTATTTATTGCTTAGAAATGATGAAATCATTACCCATGCCTAGAACATTTTATATGTGTGGCTTTTAGATGCAGGATATACACAATAAATGTACCTAAAATACAACGTATTTGATAGCTTCACATGATGATGTATTGGTAGGAATGTGACACCCGACACTTTAGGGTGATGATTACCTTAAACTAGAACTCTAATTACGTGTATTTAGTTCTTTATTAGGCTAAGTACTTGTGATTACTTGCAAATATTTGTATATATGTGTATATACACTTACGTAATTGTTTGAATTACACCTTCGTAATTATTCGTAAATACGCGAAACAACCGGACGTGGTCCGACTATTATTACGACGTTGGTGAAAACTTTTCATAGATAACGCAATCATATTTTATAGTTAAAATAGTGGTTATATACCTTATATTATTATTTCAAATAATAATACACGAAAAACTTTGACGTTGTGTTTAAAACGTAACAAACGCCACAAAAACGCGCAAACCGAGCCCGACACCCGAGCAACACCCGAAATATACTTTTGTAACTCAATTTAGTATTTTAAGAATACTTACTTATCCCGAATATTATTCACAAATTTAAAAGTATATACAAAAGCTTAACGTAAATTATCTACTTTTTAAAACCACAAATTAACGTTTAAACGAACGGGGAACGAAACACGAAGTCGAGAAAACGAGTCACGAGCCTGAAACACCTTTGGGCCAGGCCCATCTCGGCCTAGGCTGGCCCAAGAGGCCACCCCAAATAGGCCTACCCAAATAAGCCCAAGCCCACCCCACAAAAACACCTCCCTATACCCCATTTTTCACACACACAACCCACACTTTCTCTCCTCCTTCTCTCCACTCTCCCTACTCTCTTTCTCTCTCTAAAAATCTGCCACCATCCTCACCACCATCAACCACCACTCCACCACCACAAGCCGCCATCACACTTTCAAGGAGAAGTCAAGAAATCAAGCCCTTCCTCACCTTCCTCTCCTTTTCGATCGGTTTTTCAAGCTTGTAAGAACATCTAACTCATTTAGAATACTTGTAACACATCTATAAACATGTTAAAATGCTCACTTAACAAAGATATGTCCAAAAGATTACACAAAAATCGTTTTCATAGCTTAAAACATGCAAGAACCTTACATGAAATCCGGCCAGGAAACTTGTCCGACTTTGGGAGGTGATATCTCCCTCAAAACTTAACCAAAATGAACGATTCAAAAGGCTAAATCTAAGTTTAAGAAGTTATCGTTCATTTTCCACTGATTGTTTTAGTCATAACTCGAGATTTACATATCCAAAAGACTTGAAACCAGCGCCAAAACTTCAGAAATTTTGTTGAGAAAAATAGTCATTTAGATGACCTCGTCCAAATACTCACGCATTCTGCCCAGAAACTCGATCACCTTGCATGTCTCCTGATTGGCTACTTTTTGACCTTTGTGGGAAACTACAATTTTTATAAATACTTAGACTTGTCTAAAAATTCTGCAAAAATTATTTTAAGTACCTAACATACTAAGAAACAACATATATTTTTCTTGAATTTTATCTCGAACATTTGAATTACGAAATAAAATTGGCAAAACGGGTCTGTTTCTGATCCCTGTGTCGCGGAAGCCCAGTAGACATTAGCGACACTAGCCTTGTGTCGCTATAGCATTTGAACCGTCACATTAGCGATACTAGTCTTGTGTCGCTATATCATTTGAACCGTCACCTTAGCGACACTAGCATTGTGTCGCCAAAATCACATTAGCGACACTAGCCTTGTGTCGCTGTAGCATTTGAACCGTCACCTTAGCGACACTAGCTTTGTGTCGCCAATCACATTAGCGACACTAGCCTTGTGTTGCTAACAACCCAAAAATCGAACCTTTTGCGACACTAGCTTTGTGTCGCCAATCACACTAAGCTCAACCCCAGCCAGGGGCCCTGCCCCTTGGACCCCACCAGGGGTTGCCACCCCTTGGACCCCGCCACCAGGGGCGCTGCCCCCGGACCCCCGTCATTCGTGGGATTCGTCCACTTACCAAACAAATCAACATTATGTTTTCACAAACTTTCACCAACGGGTCGTACACGTTTTCGATAAGCAAACAAGAATGGACATATTAGTTAAGTGAACTACTAGCGAATAGGTGGGCATTAACCCTCCACCTACATGATTGGCTTACGGGGACATTAACCCTCCACTTATACAATCACTATAGATGGTCTTTTGAGACATTTACTTACACAATCTTATACGTCTAGGGCGTTAGAAGATTACTCTTGGGAACACCAGTTGCTTGCTATTTGTTATTTGCTAAATAACATATTAATCTCAGGTGAGTTTCATAGCCCCTTTTTCTACTATTTCCACTCAGGGGTGAGAATACATACAACTGCTTTTAACAACTGCTATTTTTATGTGAACGCAAGTACAAAACACGATATATTGGTTGCATGAGTTATTTAACTAATCCTGAAAGTCCCCCACACATAGTTTGTTAGTATCGTTATAGTGTGAATGTTAATGAATAGTACTATTTGGGATTGACTCCCCCCGTCCGGGTTAGTCGCACTAACTGGTCAAACGGACGCATTATCATTTGTTCTTACGAGTGTTGGATTAGGCACTCGCAGGGAGGCACTACGATCGTGGCACTTGTTTGTGACCCGAAACCACAGTTAAGCTCGAACTATGGGCTCATGGCAACAATATACACCTCTTTTAATTTATTTTTTTTTTATTTTTTTTTTTTTTTGTAATACATTACTATCTTTATTGAATGATTCAAACAGGAAATTTTGTGTTCCACACGTTCCATACAATGTGATATCAACTGTTTTCAAACCTATGAACTCACCAACTTTATGTTGACTCTTTTAGTATGTATTCTCAGGTGACCAGCCGCAGTAGGATGCTTTGGAAGCAATAGCTCGAGTCGCATATTTTGAAACAACCAAGGAATTAGATTGCATTTACTATATTTTGTAATAATAGTTATGTAATTCTACGTATCGGATGCGAACTCCTAGTTTTTATGTGAACACTTTTAAGTTTGTAATGTAATGATTTTTGAAAACGTCTCATATAGAGGTCGTTTGTTGTAACTCTTGTGTTGTGATATTTGATTTGGTCGGCGCCCCCTTTGACACCTCATACCTTCCGCTGCCACGCGTCTTGGGGGTTGCGACAAGGCATTAGGCATAATGGTCTTTAAGTACTAAATCTATAATAAATAATACGATCTTTTCTGTGAACTCTTTAATTTGATGTACGACTTAAGTCTTAATTCTTAGGAGATAGATCGTACATAAATGCTTGATATTGGATATAAAATAAAAATAAATCATCTGGGGGTTCACTGACTGTTTCTTCTGCTACATCTAGAAATATGCTGTACTAGATTTAGTCAGTGTGTCTTTACACTGGAACAAACTTGACCGTGAAACAATAATAACGTGTTTAATGTCTCTTGTCAAACTATGTTGTTCTGTTGTACGAAAGTACATACCTGTTACCTCTGGTTTGATTTTAGATTGGTTTGATTCTAACCTTAGTCTTGTCTGATAGTTGAAACATGTACCCTTGTACATTGCTGTTAAAGCAAAATGACTTGACTTTAAAGATGACATAAAAATGAAAAATATCCAATACATGCTATTCTTGACTGTTTAGATCTTAAGGGTATATCAAATATAAGATACACCGGAAATCGTGAACAATAATCTAATCTGTACTTGAGAATTCTGAATGTTGAATGTTTATGTGGACAACAATACCGATAATCGTTGTGATCTATCATCTACAACAATAATAATCAAAGGAATAAATGAAAATTCCTAACTGTGTATTGTTCTCATCATGGCTAATTCGATCTTTGTATCAGTGACACTCTAAAAAAGATTGTACGTTTTCAAATATGAATAATTTCATATTCGCATTTTATATTTTATGTTATTTTAAATTGTTTAAATAAATAAATGAATAAAAGCTCTTCGTTTCTGGGAATTATTTACATTTTGTTTAGATAATCTGCTCAAACTTTGATCTATTACTTGTCTAAGTATTTAGTTTCGTCCAAAATGTTTTAAAATTGAATATTTTTGAACAACTTGGTTTGCAAAATCTAAGTTCGTACGAACTTAGATTGTACGTTCGCAGACTAAGTTCGTACGAACTTAGTGTTGGGGTATAAAAGGGGGTCAAAATTGGTCAAATCCTCACATTTCCACACACTCGAACCCTAAGTTCGTACGAACATAGTAGACTCCTTCGAACCTACGTACGAACCTAGCTGCAGTTTTAATTTTTCAAATTAGAAATCTTTTGGGGCTGAGTTTTTGAATTCCAAACTGATAAACATCATCACAAACATATTCCACATATTTGTAAGTGTTTTATTCGTGATTTGAACCGTTAAATATATACACATTCGGATTTAAGTTAGGTTTTATAAAAACAAACTTAAAAATTCAAATCTGTGATGCATACTTGGTTAAATATGTTGTGTTAAGGTTGTTTAGGCTAAAACGAACATAGGCGCACCTTTTCCAAGTTCCTGATTGCATTTAAGAGACAAAAATTTGGAAAGTGCTTTTTCAGTTCTTGCGTTCGAACTTACATGTTTGTACAAACTTATAGGTTCGTACGAACCTAGCCAAAGTAAGTTCGTACGAACTTAAGTTTGACTTGGTCAAACAGTAAGTTCGTACAAACCTACAAGGGCAGTAAGTTCGTACGAACCTACTTTGGTTCAAATTTTTGAAATTTTAAATAATAATGACTTTAGGCTTCTTTTAATTGTAGAATCTTGCATGCAGGACTCTAAATTACCTATGTCTAATCTCTAAGATTATTATTCTTTATTTTTGGTGTGTTTGTGTTTGCTTTTGCAGAAATGGCTGATCAAGTGCGTGATTTCTTCAACAAGCATAATGTGGCAGTTAAGTTTGATCTGGCCAATCCGGCCACAAGGTCGTTTAGAGGCATGTTGGACTTTCTCATGCGCTCACGTGTGTTTCATGCTCTCACTCATTCGCCGACCTTGAGTTTTCCATATCTCATCAAATTCTGGGCAACAGCGGTACATGATACGGGCTACCGTGAATGGTGTCGATATCGAATTTTCTACTGAGTTTCTGAGGGAAGTCTTGCAGTTGGGGACAGAACAGGAAGATGGCACAACTACCTTTCCTCTTGAGATGCGTGCTGGCGCGTTTCAACGCATGGGTTATGTGGGAGACGTTACTCACACCCAATACACCAAGAGTCTGGTGTACGGCCAGTGGCGCTATCTAATGCACATACTGCTAGTGTCATTCGGGCCGAAGAAGGCAGGGTTCGACACTATGAACCACAAGCTGCAGTCTGGGATGATTTCCCTTGTTTACAACAAACCCTACTGCTTCTCTTGGTACTTTTTTGATGAGATGGTTCAACAAATCAAGGGGAGTGTGAAAGAGCATTTTATTCTATACCCTCGGTTTGTCATGATGGTAATCAATGCCTTGTTTCCAAATCTTCCAGTTATCAACCCGGTTGTTCATCTGATGTCGGTAGATAAGAAAATTTTTGGCCATTGCCTCAGTCACAACAAAAGGAGAGCTGTTGCTGATAGGCCTCAGGTTGTGCCATTATTTGGGGCAATTATCAATGCTGACTATCAGGCACCACCAAATGACGGTTAGTTGGATGTGCCCTAGTCCCAGGCAGATGCAGAGGTTCCACTTCAAGAACCAGGTCCGGCCCTCGTGGCAGATCATGTGGAAGTTGTTGCTGAGCAACAGCAGGAGGTTGTTGAAGACATTCTGCACCAAGTAGAGCACCCTGTTGAGGGAGAACATATTGATGCTGCTATTGCTGAAGAGTTGGTCAGAAATGTTCTACATGGCAGTGCTAACCCAAGTGCTGCGGCAACTGGATCTCAACACCAGTCTGTTGAGGAGGAACTCAAAGATGTTGACAAGTATTTCTCTGAAGGAGTTGATCCTGCCAAGCCAAGTAACGCTGATGAGAATGCAGCTCATGATTTTGAGGCCACTGAGACTGATGCTGAAGATGATGATAATGATGATGATGATGGGGATGATGATGGTGATTCGGATCAACCTATGATCATTTTCTAGGGATCTAAAGGGGTGTTGCGTGACCCCAAAGCTGCCCGGGAAAATGAGAAGGGAAAGAGAAAGGTCCAGGAGGACGATGACTATGTTCCCGTGGACTCTGATGTCGAATCTGAACCAGATCGGTTCTGGCTGCAAGCACGTAAGCACCCGCGTTCCTCTGGTATTGTTATTGGAGAGGGTGGTCAAGCTCCACAAATCATATCTCATTCACCACCGACTGTACAATCACCACCGGTTACATCCACAACCACACCACCCACACCTCCATCGATTACACCTACTACTGCCCCTCCTACGACTCAACCCACCCAATCTGTACCCAACCCGGCTGCTCTTCTCTCAGATCCGGACAAGTTTACCTATCTTGAGGGACGGATCACTAGCTTGATGGATATGGTGAGTGCTTTGACTGCTGTTGTTACAAGCCAGGAAGTTCGAGTCACAAATCTGGCGGCTATTAATGAGCGCTTAGAAAAGAGCCTTGAAAAGTTAGAAGATCAAGTGCGGCTAAATGAGGTTACTATCTTCCAAATGTAGCGCCAGTCGCTCAGGGGGAGTCAGACAACAGGGTGCAGGGAAGATGAGCCGAGACTTAAAGCTGATAATGATCGTGACGATGATCCAAGTGCACCCAAAGAAGGTGAGCTGCTTGGCTCTTCATCTAGAGTGCAAGGTGCAGTAATAGCTCAAGGGGAGTCTAGTCAAGGTTCTGGTGTGAGCGGATCTGGACAAGGTGCAACAAAGCTGCAAGAAGAGATTGAACCATCTGGAGGGTGGAACAAAGAGTCCAGTGAAGCACCAGCAGAAGGGTCATACTGGAGCAAGAAAATCGAAGAAAAAACGGTTCAAAAAAGTGGTTGGGGGGCAGAATCAGGGTCTGGTGGTGGTGCAGCGGCAGATGGTGGTGGCAGCCAGACATCAGGGTGGGGTGCAACGAAGAATGAAAACGAAGCTGAGAAGGCTGGCAGCGGATCTGAGCAGACTCCAGTGAATCTAGTAGAGTCTGATACTATAGAAGCGTTGCTTGGTTTGGACGATTCTGATAGCGAGGGATCTGAGTTAGAGGAAGGAGAGATTTTGGATAAGGAGGTTGCAGACTGGAAATTTGATGATGAAATTATTCCAGATGACGATGCTGATATTGATGAATTCATAGTGTCAAAGCAACCAGTAACTGAAGTATTTGTTGAGGATGAAGCTGTTGAGAAAGTGATCAACTTGGAGCAGGACTTAGCTCCTGAAGTTGATTCAGATTCTGAAGAAGTTGAACCAACTCGAGAGGAGTTAAAGAAATTATGGTTCAAGAAGGTTGAAAAGGAACCGGAAATCAAATATAAAGGTGATATCAAGGTCAGAGGATCGGGCAAGCTGAAGCGAGGTATCATAAGTTGGTTTTATGACAGTGATCTGAAGCTGTTCATACTAAAAAGATATGATGGGATTTATTACTTGAAAAACAAACTGAAGACCTTTAGCTCGTTGCCGAAGATTGAACTGAAGGAGCTAGCCTGGCTAGACTTGGTGAATATTGGTGATGATCCTTTCGCTCGTGCCTTAGAAAGAATCTTAAAGCGTGAAGGAAGATCTAATCAGTTTGAAAGTCTAAAGCCAAAGCCGGGAAAAGAGTTCCTGATCTGACCCGGATTGATCCACGTACTAACAAGCCGTGGATGAAGATGGTCTACAGACCGGTCAAATGCTTGAAGAGGGTTCTGCTGAAGAAAATGCCACAGAACATTCTTGCAAATCTCAAGTGGTGGTATGTGGATAACAAGACTGCTGAGGCAGTAATGGAAGGTTGTGAAGGAAAGGAGCTGCTGAGAGTTTATGACAGTTTACATCTGGTAAACTTGTCAAAGGACGATCTGATGAAACTTCATGTAAACAAGATCTTGTATAGAGATAGTTGGAGACATGAAGGACGACGGTATCAGAAGGTTGTGAAGGTGTGCGTAGAAAAAGGCTTATGGGCTGAGAGTCGACAGAGTTGATTGAGAATCAAGATTCGACAGAGCCAAAAGACTGAATTCAGATAGAGCTATTGTCAAGGGGGAGTTTGTTGGTGCACGTTTTGTGACAACAACTCTTATTTTATAATAGTTAGTTTTGTGATTAGTTTTATAGTTAATTTGTAGTTTTTTTAATTAACTTAGCCTTTTTGTAAGTTGTATTGTAAGTTCGTATGAACCTATATGTTCGTACGAACCTAGGAAGTTCATACGAACATGTAAGTTCGTATGAACCTAGGACCAGCTAAGTTCGTACGAACTTGCTGGGTATAAATACTAACTTGAAATGTTTTATTTGTACGCTTTTGAAACTGATATATTCGAATATACAGAGCTATCTTCGAATACATACGAACATATACTTAAACACTTGCATTTCACTTGTTTTGTTGTTGTTTATTGTGTATTATACCATTCCGCAAACTAATACACATTGCAATCTCGTTTGGATCCGTTCAAAGGGACTTTCATGAAAAAATTCGTATTACACTTGTTTGTTTTATAAGTGGCCTCCATCAACAAAACATGTGGAAATGCATGGCATATCTCCATTAATATTGGATGAATAAAAAACAGTTCTTCCAGTTCGTTAGAAATATCATATGCTTGATACTGAAATATATATCCTTTGCCTTGCAACTGCAAGAAAAGAACCTGCATTGGAGTTTTGTCTGCTTGCTCGATTAGATGAATTTTATTGCGAAAATTGTATATTGTTTTGATGGTAGATGCATTTTTTGATGGTAGATGCATTCTTTATTGTCAAACCCTCTACCAAACGAGCTTCATTTTCTGACAAACGTTGTGCATATTGATGACCCTCCATATGCTCAGCTGGTTGATGATTATGTATATTGCATATCACCATTAATGTCCAAACATCATTACTTCTCGAATATTTTCCTGCCAATTTGAATGGACAGTTAGTTTTTTTAGACTAAGTATCTCTACTAGAATATTTACCTCTATATACACCACCATGATTACACATAAGAGAAACTTTAGACACATAGTCATTTGCTTTCTTTGATCTTTTAGTAATAATAACACGATCAACATCACGTGTTGTAGTTTGCACCCACTTCATCAAATCTTCCCGAGATTGAAACACCTACAAAATAATTCTCCATGTTTTAAAGTTAGTAACATATTTTTGATAAGAAAACAAGGAAAAAATTGAAATATTTAAATAAACATTATACCCGATCAGTAAAAAATTCGTCATTTGTATAAAAATGTCATTTATGGTTACATATTAAATTGAAAATGACATGAACTTGGATGAATTTTTAGATGGTGACATGTAGATGAGGTCTTTCCATATAAATGTATATAAGACTATTATCAAAGATATGAAACTATTTGTTCAAAACGTGTTATGAAAAAATGATTCCTTCAAACTACTAATAATGAGAGCAACATGTGAATTTTCTTTTGATTCCTTTAAAGTAGTAATAATGAGGGCAACATGTAGATGAGGTCATCAAAATAGTAATTATAAAAAAGTGTTTTCTAATCAAATATTTTTTTAATAAAAAAACGTCTTTAATTTTTTGTATAACAAGCGTATTTTATAACAACTATATATTTTTTATATAGTTTTTCTGTTTTGTATTAAAAACATATTTTTTTATAAAAATATGTATTTTTTATAAAAAAATTTATATAAAAATGAATCTTTCAAAAATAGTAGAAAACAAAGATAAAACATAAAAATACAAAAATAAAAAGTGGATTTGATAATAAGGGGGGTGTACGATTAGGAATATTTTATATAATTTTTTGGTTTGTTATATAAGAAAAATATACTTTTTTAATAAAAAACTTTTTTTTTAAAGGATGGGACAAGGGTGTCCATAGTAGGTGTGATTGTCAGAATTTCAACAATTAGGGTAAAGTAGATATAAAAGAGTAAATAACTTAGGATAAAGTAGATATAGGTAGAATGTGATTGTCAGAATTTCAACAATTAGGGTTTTCATGATGATGATCATATTAAACAGGGGAAGTCTTGAGATACAGATTAACTGATATTTGGTGTAAACACCAGGGCACTACCAGATTAGTCTACATTCTAAATTGGTATGTCACCAGATACTAGGTTATTGTGATGCTGGCCGAAAAAGTATGCTCACCTCTCAACGTTGTCCCTATGTGGAACAAGCGACGTCTTTTGGTGGTAACCTTAGGTACATCAACAGAGTAGCAGACTGTATAATGATTTGGTCGTTCTTAACACCGATATGAGTCTATCGTTTCATTTCAAGATATAACTAATTATTAACTGTTGGGACATATTATTGTGACAACAGATCTAGCTTGTAATAGGACTAGTGTATTTATTGTCAAACTTGTATAAATTGGTTTAGACTCGTAAATATATGATATTAACTTGTTATTATTATTTGTTAAATGTTATTGAACAAGTATCGAATTTCAAAGTTAAAGTCAAAATTCGCGAATTGAGAAGTCAACTCGCAGGTTTGACCTGCGAGTTGAGATCTCATCTCGCAACCATCTGGACTCGCAGCTCTCAGCTGCGAGTTGAGATCTGGGCTCGCTGATATCTGGACTCGCAGGTCTTACCTGCGAGTTGAGATCTGGGCTCGCAATCATCTGGACTCGCAGGCCCATGGGCTGCGAGTTGAGTCAACTCGCAAAGCCCATGGCCTGCGAGTTGAACCAGATATAAATATTTTAATGCTGCTCATTATTAGAGGAGACCTAGAAATCCGTGCCAGAAATACACACACCAAATATTTTAAGTATTCTCTCCTCGAAATCTGTGCAGATATAAAAGCATTTATTGAATAGGCTCGGTTTTGATTGTTTAACACTAGTTAATATCAAAACGAAGCTTGTTAATTAATTGCAAAGTTATATAAGCAATAAACCTTAAGTATTGAGGGATTCCGCACCTCAATACCTAAAAGATAATCCGTTATCGCTAACCAAGATCTAGAGACTTACAATTGGTATCAGAGCTTTCGGGCTTAGAAACATTGTGGTTACAAGGTTTTTGGTTATATAACATCTTTAGGGTCGTTTTTCGAACGAAATCTACGGATTTATTCGTAAAATACCAAAAAGTTTCAGTTCCCAGATTTCGAGGCGCCGTTTTGCGAGTTGAGATTAGGGTTACTGTTATCTGCGAGTTGAGATTAGGGTTTGTGCGAATTGAGATTCCTGCGAACCGAGTTCCATTGCGAACTGAGTTCCTTTGCGAACTGAGATTCCTGCGAACCGAGTTCCATTGCGAACTGAGTTCCTTTGCGAACTGAGATTTCTGCGAATTGAGTTTAGTTGCGAGTTGAGATTTCTGAATACGCAAGATAACTTAATTTTTTGATTTTAAAATGTCTGATTTGAGCCGAATGATCGAGATGGAACACGAGGTTGGCAAATCTAATGTTCCACCGAAGCTACTCAGACTTGAGGACTATTATGGGTGGAAAGACAGGTTCGAAAGCTACTGTAGATTCCATGACATAACTATCTGGCTGTGTATTAAAAACGGATATGTTGCACCTACAGCTGAGGTAGGGAATGCAACAGTGATTGTGACTTATGATCGAATGAATGACCATCAGAAGAAAGAATTCACCATCGATAATAAAGCACATTCTTCAATTAAGATGAGCCTTCCTAAGGAGATCAACCATCAGTTGAAGTCCTTTCACACAGCTAAAGAGCTGTGGGACGCTCTAGAAAAGAGATGTGAGGGGAGCCCTCAGGTGAAAGCTGGTAAATGTAATCTTCTAAAAAAGCAGTTTATGGTATTTAAGGCTTTTAGAGAAGAAGATCTTGAGGCTTACACCACCCGTTTCTATCATCTATTAAGTGAGCTTGACGACCATGCTATCTTTTATAATGACAAGGAGAAAACCGACAAGTTTATTGAGGGTTTACCTTGTAAATGGGAGATGTACGGTATCATGCTGAAAGATAATGATGAAAGATATGCAACCATGACCCTAGAGAAAGCGATTGATAAACTAAGGGGTTATGACTTCTCTAAGAAAACGAGAGATACGGATTCTGATCATCTACAGAATCCTGGTCTGTACCATGGAAAGACTAGTATCTCTAATTCCTCATCCAATTTGACCACGGCTTTGTTTGCAGGTGAAATTGATGAGATTGGAGAAAAATTGACTGAGGATCTCTGTTTCATTGCTTCGGATAACGGTGATAAACGAAACAGGAACACCACCTCAGATAAATCCACTCAAGGGCATCATAAGATGCCGATGAGTGTGAAATCAGCCGAACAACAACTCTCTGTGTTGGCATCGTTCGTTGCTTCTTATGAAAACTATATTCAAGGGAAGATAAACGATCCAGCACAATTTGATGAAGATTATGATCAGGTTGATCCTGACGACTTAGAGGAAATGGACCTCCAGTGGCAACTGGCTATGGTGTCAAGGAGAGTAAAGAATTTCCTAAAGCGTACGGGTAAGAGAGTAGTTGGAAATCGACCAGGTTTTGACAAGTCCAAGGTCAAGTGTTATAATTGTCAAGGTTACGGACACTTTGCCAGGGAATGCCAAAGACCAAAGCTTGATGCTGGATCTTCAAAACAAGATTCGGGAAGTAATCTAACTTCCAAAGTCTTAGTGGTTCAGCAAATAGATGGATCTTATGATTGGTCTACACCATCAGAGCAAGCTCTCATGGCTGAGATTGACGATCAAGAGAAACAAATTGAATCCACTTCCTACATGCCAACTACTGAAGAACTTCAAGCTAATGTGCCACACACTGAAGTTAAGGGGATTGAGGAAGATGTTCTCTACATCAACTCGACAGAAGAAATGAGTCCCAATGATTTTGTGGCATATATGGCTGATATTCAATCCGAAAAGAAAAAGGTATGTCTAGATCTCCTTACTCTCACCGATGTATGCTATTTAGTTACTGATCTTCAAACACAGGTTAGTGTCTTTGCAGAATCTAACAAAACCTTGACCTCAGAATTAGACTTAGCTAAGTCTGATGTTCGTCGGTTAGGTGAAGATAAATTAGCACTGAACGAGAAGATTAAGAGTGATACTCTAGATAAGACCAGTCTGACTGACATTATAAATGAACAATGCATTAAAATAGACGGGTTATATCTAAACCTTAATGAGCTTAATAGAAATATAGCTATTAGGGATAAGGAGTTATCAGAGTCAAATATGAAACTGGTAGAGCTGAATAGAAAATTTGAAGGTTATAGAACTTCTTCTTTGACCTTAAATAGAATAATTGGCTCTCAACGTAGTGTAAAGGATGTTACTGGCCTAGGATACTCAGATGTCCCTCCGCCTTTTAATGCCAATTACACTGCTTCCACTTCTGTTGACTTAGAAATGACAGACGTTAATCCTGAGACTGAGGATTTGGAAAATCAACAGTCTATTGCATCTGAGATCCAAAAGGAGACTGTCAATGATTCATCTTTAACCAAGAGTACAGTCAAATCTCTCACTAAAGTACAATTCGTATCAAGTGGGATGATTGGAAGTACTGATGGAAATAATGAAGTCATTAAGAAACATAAGGAGTTACCTTCAGTGTCTTTTGATCAGATAAAGAAGGAGTCTGCTAAGACTGCTAAGTCACGAAAGCAGATGTCATGCTTCAAATGTCATCAACGAGGACATGTCTCTTCTTGTTGTCCCAATAAGAAGAATGAAGCTGCTCCTAAGCGCGAGGCCAGTGATAAGTCTAAAAATATCTCTAGCACAGACAGGTTAGGTACCAGACCTGGTATTGGTATTAAACCTGTGACTGCTCTGAAAAGAGATGCGTCTCACAGTGTCTCGCCACCAAAACCTAAACGGCATGAAAACTCTGCTAAGGATCAGGTGCCGTCGAGGTTTATGACTCCGAGAAGGAACCAAAGTCATTTTGAGATTGGTTCTACATCTCGCACACAAGGAGTTTACCAAGGGTCCTATGATAATCGTAGCCAAGGGCAAAAATCCCTGGGTTATATTTCGGGGAGGGTTGGAAATCAATCAACTCATAGACCCAGGACCACTAGTCATCAGCAAGCTGATGCTCCTTCAAAAGTGACCAAAGCTCCTAATGGGAAGGATGGTTACTTTAAAGAGCTACAGTTTGTCGATGATAAGGGACGAACCAAGACCGTAATGGCTTGGGTCCCTCTTGATAACTGATTGTTTACAAATTGTATGTGCAGGAGCAGACTGGGAACAATGATAATTGGTGGTATGTTGACAGTGGATGCTCTAGGCACATGACAGGAACCAGAAGTCTACTGACAGACTTCAGAGGTGGACTGAGACAAGGAGTGCACTTCGCCGGTGATAAAGGAGGAGTAATTACTGGGAAAGGAACTGTTTCTAATGGAACTTTGACTCTAGAGGATGTGAATTATGTTGAAGAACTAACGCACAACCTAGTGAGTGTTTCCCAAGTCTGTGATAAAGGTCATCCTGTTCTCTTCACTGAGAAAGAGGCCTTGATCCTGAAGCCTGGTCTTATCATTCCCGATAAATGGATACTGATGAAAGCTCCAAGGAAGAAGGACATTTATGCTATCAACATGAATGCTCCTATTACTTCAATGGTGTCTACTTGTCTGTTATCCAAGGCTTCAGAATCAGACTCTCTCCTATGGCATAGGAAAATGGCACACTTAAACTTTCGAAAAATGAACTATATAACCAAACATGGGTTAGTTCTGGGTGTACCACCGAAGAGTTTTGCATTTGAAGACAAGTGTATATCCTGCTTGAAAGGAAAACAGCATAAGAAACCACACAAGTCTAAAAATGTGAACTCTATTTCCTCGCCTTTTGAGTTGCTACATATGGATCTCTTTGGCCCAATAAGCAAGAGAAGCATAGGTGGCAAATGGTACTGTCTGGTTGTCACAGACGATTTCTCTAGATTCTCTTGGGTATTCTTTTTGGAATCTAAGGATGAAACTCCGGGCATTCTTATGGAGTTTCTAGATCTAATAGAGAACATCTATAGAAAAAGAGTTAAGAGAATTCGTAGTGACAATGGGACCGAGTTCAAGAATTCTACATTGAATGTATATTGCTTAAGCAAAGGCATTCAACATCAATTCAGTGCACCATATGAACCTCAACAAAATGGTGTTGCTGAAAGGAAGAATAGAACTCTAATTGAAGCAGCGAGAACAATGCTTGCAGATTCAAGGCTTCCGGTCATATTTTGGGCAGAAGCAGTGAATACAGCATGTCATGTTCTCAATCGGGTTCTTACGGTGAAAAAGCAGAACAAGACATGTTATGAGCTTTTGAACAAAAAGAAACCGAACTTAAAAGGGTTTGAACCCTTTGGAGTTTCATGTACGTTGTTGAAAACGAGTCATCAACCTAAATTTGGTGAAAAGGCTGACGAAGGATACTTCCTAGGTTACATGCCTAACTCACCAAACAAAAGGGCCTTCAATAAAAATTCGGGACGTGTTGAAATAGTTTATAACATCGAAGTTACGAGCTATACACATGACTCACATAAGGGATTGGATTGGCAGTTTGACTATTCAGATCTTTTCAAGTCATTTAAAGTCCCTATCAGTGACTATGTCAGTAACTCAGACATTCCTGAGCATTTATTGTCGGGAGATGAGGATCCCACTCCTTCTCCAACATCGAGTGCTCAAACGTCTGATGCTAGGAATATTGTCGATACTGATGTTGTCCCCCCTATCGAGTCACAACTACCTCAAGATGATATACCTCAAGAGAGTGAAGATCCTGAAATTGCTTCTCAAAGGGTTATGGATGATGTTTTTACTCCTCTGAGACAATTAAGGATATCAACTACTAATGATGGTATACCACCCTTGGAGGAAATTGGTGCCAACTTACAGGATGATATTCCAGTTGAACCTGTTACTTCAACAAGAATTAATAGGATTCATCCAATTGATAATATCATCGGTGATCCAAATTCTCCTGTTCTGACTCGAAATCAATCTAAAGCTAGTACATCCACTCATTCAAGCTTGTATGCTGAAATGAACGAGACAGGGATTTCAAATCTATGTCTATATTCATGCTTTATCTCACAAATTGAACCTAAGAATGTTCAGATAGCTTTGAAGGAAAATTCGTGGGTCGAGGCAATGCAGGAAGAACTGTCTCAGTTCACAAAACTGCAAGTTTGGGAGTTGGTTGACTTACCTGTTGGAGAATATCCAATTGGAACTAGATGGGTATTTAAGTGCAAGAAAGACGATCGAGGAATCGTAATTCGCAATAAAGCTCGTCTAGTTGTCCAAGGTTTTAATCAACAAGAGGGGATTGATTACAATGAAGTGTTTGCGCCTGTGGCTAGGCTTGAAGCAATTAGGTTATTTTTAGCATTTGCAGCCTCAAAGAAAATAAAAGTATTTCAGCTGGATGTTAAAAGTGCCTTCTTGTATGGCAAAGTCAAAGAAACGGTGTATGTTTCTCAACCACCGGGATTTACTGATCCAAAGTATCCAGATAGAGTATATCGTCTCGATAAGGCTCTATATGGATTACATCAAGCTCCGAGAGCGTGGTATGAGACACTGTCCACTTATCTTCTTGAGAATGGATTCACAAGAGGAAGAATTGACAGTACACTCTTTGTGAAATGGAAAAGAAGAGACTTTCTACTTGTTCAAGTATATGTTGACGATATCATCTTTGGGTCATCTGACGAAAGGATGTGTAGTGAATTTGAAAAGGTTATGAAGAACAAGTTTGAGATGTCAGCAATGGGTGAATTGACATTTTTCTTAGGATTGCAAGTCGATCAAAAGAAAGATGGATATTTCATTCATCAGACTAAGTATACTAATGAGCTTCTAGAACGATTCAAGATGGAAGAATCAAGAATTTTTCATACTCCTATTCCGGAAGCCCATGGTATTGGTCCAGATACATCGAGTGATAGAGACGTGGATCCTACTCTTTACAGGGCCATGATTGGATCACTAATGTATCTTACAGCATCAAGGCCTGATATAATGTTTGCAGTATGTGTCTGCGCAAGATATCAAGCTACTCCTAAAGAATCTCACATGCAAGCAGTAAAACGGATTCTTCGTTACCTCAAAGGGAAACCGAAGCTGGGACTTTGGTATCCGACTGATGGAGACTTAGATTTTGTGGCTTACACTGATTCTGATTACGGAGGATGCAATCAGAATAGAAAGTCTACAACCGGTGGATGTCAATTCCTAGGAGGTAGACTGGTCTCTTGGCAATGCAAGAAGCAAACCTCAGTAGCCATTTCTACATGTGAAGCTGAGTATGTTGCAGCTGGCAGCTGTTGTTCCCAAGTTCTGTGGATACAACAGCAATTGCTTGATTATGGGCTGAATATAACAAATACGCCTATGATGATTGATAATGAATCAACGATCTCAATAACCAATAATCCAGTCAAGCACAGTAAAACTAAACATATTGATATTCGACATCACTTTATTAGAGACTGTGCTGAGAAAAACCTGATAAAGTTAGCTAAGGTTCCATCTGTGGATAATTTAGCAGACTTATACACCAAAGCGTTCGACAGAGCTCGATTCGAGAAATTGGTGCAACTAAATGGAATGAGAAATCCAGAGGATTAGTCTTCCATAGAGTTATTTTGTAATAATTAGCTGGTCTTATTTATTAGTTTATGCCATTTTTTTTAAAAAAAAAATAATAAAAAAAAGGAGAAAAAGGGGTTAGGCGTATGGCATTCATTTGCTTGTTACCGTTGGGGAATCGCCTCCGATAAAGGTTAAGTCTTTATCAACTGGGAAATGATAGTAAATTAGAGGAATCGGCTTAATAAATGTAGGTAAAAGTCTTAAGTTAGATGTGTTAGTAGATTCAAATTTGTTACATGAACTTTACATCTTTAAAACCAGGCCTTCACTTATCTTTATTTTAGTATACTCCTCTCTCCACACGATATAATCTACTTGAAAAACTTTAGATCTAGATAGCTTCATTATATGATGTACTGGTAGGCAATGTCTGCTTTGATTTCTGAGCATATAATAAGCTATAAATCTTCTGTGTGTTATCTCGTGTGATTTACTATATGACGTATGACATAAGTCTTAATTGATGAACGATAGTCTGACCATACACTGTTATCAAGAATCTATGAAAATATGTCAAGACAAATAATAAGAATTATGGCTGTTAGTGAAATTACTGGTGTCTCTATTGTACTAAGTACAGACCTGACCCCTTTAGTTTTGCCAATGGTTTCAAGCTTGGTTTGTCTATACTAAGGGATCTTATGTTGTACTAAGTACAGATCTAGAACCACTAGTATCTACAAAACGAGTTTGATATTTATCACATTTACTCAAGGGTATGTCATATGTTTCGAAAAGAACATCATTTAGTGACCTCTATCTTGCAAAGTGAAAGATACAGTGTTATGTGTTTTACTAAATTTCTCAGTATGTCATTTTTGAATCACATTTGGTAATACACATACAAACAATAAAAGGTTTGCTCGGACATCAGTATAGACTTTGTTTATATGGATTATAATACCAGTAATCACCTTGAACTGTCTATGATATTTAAATCACTTCATTTTGACATGAATATTATATTTTGTGGAAATAGGTAACCAAGTTATACTCTTATAAATGTAAGTTGATAAATGGTTAAGTTGTGAGTTCTTATGTAACTTATTGTGAATTTCATAAGGTTTGCATACTAACAATCTTCTTAGATTTTTTACTCATCATTTGGTTCAGCTGTTTCTTTCTAATATGATCCCACTGTCGATAATTTCTTAATGCCCTCGATTAGGATCTATTTTACTTTATTTTATTGTAATTTTATTTTAGTCAAAGTGTTTCATTAATACAAGGGTACTTGATACCAATGTTTATTATGAATCATTGAACTTTTATTTATTTCATTTTATCTTATTTCTCTTTATTTTATTTTTCTTATGTTTCTATTGTTCGTATTATTGCATCACAAGTGAAAGATCCTCAGATTTTAGACTTGTGCACGATTTCCTAAGTCTCACAAGTGAAAAATACCTTATTTTAGACTTGTGCGCATTTTTCAAAAAATGACAAGTGAAAAATATTTTATTTTAGACTTGTTCGCTATTCCATAAGAAAAACAAGTGAAAGATCCTCAGATTTTAGACTTGTACGCAATTTGGACTTAAAAATTGACGTTTTGTAATTAAAATGTATTTTTTAAACATTTTCTGCGAACCGAGAACAGGGCTGCGAGTTGAACTCAACTCTGCGAGTTGAGTTCTGCGAGCCGAGTTCAAATGGGTCAAAAGGGAGGCTGCGGGTTCAAACTTCCACACACTTGCGAATTCAAACTCCTGCGAACTCACACACACACTGCGAACTGAGTTTACTATTTCATTCATTTTCAAAATTTCGATTTGAACATCAGCCGTTTGACCTCATAACTTTTATCCACTTCACCTTTGCGAATCTTTTGAGGTAAAAATCAAACATATCCACCGTGTAACTTAATCATAATCCACATTTTAAATAAAATGAGGGTTTTGGTTTTTAAAATTTCAAATGTCATTCAAAACTTGCTCAAATGGACAAGAAACCTTAGGTTTATGTTAATCGGAGCATAGTGGATAAAATGACATAGGCCGATTGACTTGTAACTTGCTAAAATTGAAAATTAATTGTGATGTCATTTCAGCAGTTCATCCTGCGAGTTGAGATTCAACTCAACTCGCAGGTCAATGGTCAGTCCAACCTGCGAGTTGACTTGCGAGTCCAACCTGCGAGTTGACTTGCAAGTCTGACTTGCGAGTTGAACTTGCGAGTTGAACTTGCGAGTTGAACTCTGCGAGTTGACTCTTGCGAGTTGACTTTTGTTGACTCTTGCGAGCTGACTTGAACTCTGCGAGTTGAACTGGCGAGTTGACTTTGGTTGCTCTGCGAGTTGAACTTGCGAGTTGAACTCTGCGAGTTGACTCTTGCGAGTTGACTTTTGTTGACTCTTGCGAGCTGACTTGAACTCTGCGAGTTGAACTGGCGAGTTGACTTTGGTTGACCTGCGAGTTGAACTTGCGAGTTGACTCTGGTTAAACTGCGAGTTGAACTCTGCGAGTTGAACTGCTTGCGAGTTGAAATTCTTTTTAATTTGTAATTTAATTTAATTTTCGAACTCTAGATTTTTATTAATTAAGAGTTATAAATTAGTTAACAATTAGACGTGTAGACTTAAATGAAAACACGTAAAATTGTACACTTTAAATGGTTATAAGGCTTACGACTTTGAGTAATAAGCTGTATTACCTTTAAACGAACATTCGAACATTAGATTTATTGAATTTATATATAATGAACGACTATAATTGTTAATTAAGTTTCTTAACTTAATAGTTCAATTGTAGTTCGTAGATTATATAAGTCTCTCAATATTTGTTAAACTAATTGTCTAACATTTGTGTGATCTTTGATATTACAGATATGGCTCGACAATTCGTTGGACATCATAATGTTCTGGTCGATTTAGACGTAGATGCCCGTGGTGCATCTAGATTGACTCGGGTTCTTTCTTATCTGGCACGATCGAGGATTCGATATGCTATCACCGAGTCACCGGCCCTATCACGAGATATACTAACCCAGTTCTGGGCTAATATTGTATATGATACATCGGTAAATCCTCCAGTCATCCAGACAAGAATAAATGATCGTCCTGTTATCTTTTCTGCTTCAGATCTTAGGAACATTTTACAGTTGGGAACTGTGGAGCTGGAAGATGGACCAACTGAGTTTCCGTTGGACTTTATCGAGGGAGCTTTAGGACGTATGGGGTATGTTGGACCCAAGAGAGGCCGTCAGTTTCTGAAAGCTCTCGTGTTCGGAGAATGGAGATTTTTACTCCATGTCTTGGTCACGATCTTTGGGCCAAAGAAAGGAGGATATGATGAGCTTAGCTCTTCTCTATTATCGGCTGCACTGTCACTGGTTTACAATAAACCATACAGTTTTTCAGACTATGTTTTTGGAGAATTTGTTAGACAAATCTTGGGAGGTGTCAGGTCTCAGTTTATGCTATATCCCAGATTTTGTATGCTTATCATTCGGGCTTCGATTCCTGACTTGCCAGACTTTCAAGCTGATTTTAAAGTTGATACCATCGGGCTGAGGGCTTATAATGCCATGTTTATGCAAACTTCAAGGAGGTTTGAGATGCAGCCACAGCCGACAGAGCTGTTTGGGTTTTTGCTTAATCCAGATTATGTGACGCCACCAAATCATGGTTGGCTGGATGTTGATGTGGCAGAGGGTGCTCCTGAGCCACAAGAACTGATCGAGGAGGTTTTGATTCAGGTGCATCAATCTGGGCAAGAGATTAATGCTGATGTTGCAGCCGAAGTGGTGCAACAAGTACTGGCTGATACTGATGATGCCAATGATCCCATCATGCAAGATGTGGATCAGTATGTTGCTGAAGCATCAAGGGTTGCAGAACCCACCACTGAGGCACCAGAGGCTGCCGGTCCATCGGGCAGAGATGGAGAAGCTGCTTCGGCTTCTGAATCTGAGTCTGATGATGATGATGAGACTGGACCACCAGGGTTTGTCTCCGGTATCCCTGAAGGGATGATTCGTCAAGGATCAAAATTGATTATGGATCCGGCATTGAAGTTAAAGAGGAAAGCCGTGGACCAAGATCCCGATTTTGTTTTGGTTGATGAAGATGAGGATGAAGAAGAAGAGGAGGAGGTGCTCATTACTCGACCTCGCAAACTGCTCAGACAAACAGCTTCAACCTCTGCAGCTCATCTACAATCCAGTTCTACGCCCTTAGAGGCAGAAATGATTGCTGCTTTGGTTCGCCCGTCTTCGCACCCAACCACCAAATCTAGCAGGGTCGCAGCGCGTCTATTAACCGATGTTGCTACCGAGATAGCGAAGAAAATGCAACCGCCCGCTCCCACGCCACCAACCACCACTACTGCTGCTCCATCCACCTCCTCTGCGACTGATTCTGATCATATTAATAGCTTAGAGTCCAGAGTTCGAGAGTTGGAAGAAACCGTCAAATTCTTGATTTCTCAAATGCTGTCTATGTCTGATAACATGACTAATCAGAATGATGCCTACTCACTGCTCATCAAGACGAATAACAATCTGATAGATGATGTAGCTGACAAGCAGAGGCAAATTGATAGACTTGATCGCCTGGTCATCAGCCTTCTGAAGGACAAGCCATCTCAAGGGGAGGTATTGATATATCAAGAGTCCTGCAAGGAAGATGAGCTGGCGAAGAAGAATAAGAATGATGAAGACGATGATCCCGCAGCTGGAAAAGATAGTGAGCTGGCCGGTCCTTCCACGACTGGTCAGCAGACTACATTTCAGGGGGAGTCTGCTGAAGCAAGTGGTAGTGGAGCTGGTGCTGGTACTGCAAAGGGTGGAGCTGAAGAAGGTGACACTTGTATTAATATAGATTGAGTGTAATTATTAATACATTGTAACTTTGAATCATTTTGTAATTAAGATGTTTGAACTTGAATGTTTAAAATGTTATAATTATGAATGTTCGTATATTATAAGTCTTTTGTAATTCTAGATTGACTATGATCGATAAAAGAGTTATAGGATCATATAATATATGATGTTCGCATATTATAAGACTTATTCAAATTTTAGATCGATTATCATAATCGATGAAAGATTTGAATAAGTATATATAATATATTTCAAATACACAAAGGGATTAATAAGAAAAATCTTAGATTGATTCAGGGAAATCAATGAAAGAACTTATGATATTAATCTATTTGTGTATGTATTTCTATAGGTCATGAAATGTTGAACTTATCAGATTCTGAAGGCGACATGCCAGATGAATTAGATGAGGACATTGACTTTGACCTTGAAGAAGGAGAGTTTGTACCTCCTGAAGATTGGACTTTCATTGTTAATGATGGGGCAGACGAATGTGTAGATCTTGACGCTGATGTTGTTGAACACATTGTAAGCCCATCTAAAACTAAAGTGGTCATCAAGGAAGAAGATGGAGAAAGGGTTGTTGAGTTAGATGAAAGTCTAGATGACTCAACCAGTTCTGAATCAGAAGATGACCTTCCAGAGAAACTCAGAAATAATCCCATGTTTAGACCTCTGAAAAGGAGAAAGCAAAAGGTTGGGATGTCTGAAGTAGATATAACTGGAAAGAAAGCTCCAAGGAAGGGGATCATCGGCTGGTATTTTGATTCTGACTTGAAACTTTTCGCTATCAAAAGATTTGACGGAGTTCAATATTTCGATAAGAAGCTTAAAGTATTCAGTTCGCTTCCTCGATTTGAAGTTCGAGACTTGGCACGCTTAGAACTGATAAATCCCAGTAATGATCCCTACGCAACGTACGTTGAGAGAATCATTCGGACTGAGGGTAGATCAATGAAGTTTGAGAAGATTAAGCCAAGAGTCGGAAAGACGATCAAATTAAAGGAACGAAGTCAGAGAACTGGCCGAAGATTAAGGAAGAAAACTTATCCAGCTGTCAAGTGCATACAGCAGATACCACTAAAACCTATGCCACAGAATATTCTGGGAAATCTTCTGAATTGGCACGTGGATTCTGAGACTGGTGAAGCTGTCATGGTTGAAGCTGATGATGAAGTTGAAGGAGGAGAAAGAGTAATTCTGACAGTCTATGACCATCGACACCTGATGAATCTGTCGAAGAAGGACCTATTGAAGTTAAACGAAATTAGGATCCTGACGACTGAAGCATGGGGTGATCTTGCAAGAGATTATCAATTAATGGTGAAGACTTGTGTTAGAATGAAGATTCATATGGGCAGTAGAATTTACAAGTGAAGACCAAGGACAAAGTTGAAGATAACGACGCTAGAGCTATTGTCAAGGGGGAGTCTGTTGGGACATATTATTGTGACAACAGATCTAGCTTGTAATAGGACTAGTGTATTTATTGTCAAACTTGTATAAATTGGTTTAGACTCGTAAATATATGATATTAACTTGTTATTATTATTTGTTAAATGTTATTGAACAAGTATCGAATTTCAAAGTTAAAGTCAAAATTCGCGAATTGAGAAGTCAACTCGCAGGTTTGACCTGCGAGTTGAGATCTCATCTCGCAACCATCTGGACTCGCAGCTCTCAGCTGCGAGTTGAGATCTGGGCTCGCTGATATCTGGACTCGCAGGTCTTACCTGCGAGTTGAGATCTGGGCTCGCAATCATCTGGACTCGCAGGCCCATGGGCTGCGAGTTGAGTCAACTCGCAAAGCCCATGGCCTGCGAGTTGAACCAGATATAAATATTTTAATGCTGCTCATTATTAGAGGAGACCTAGAAATCCGTGCCAGAAATACACACACCAAATATTTTAAGTATTCTCTCCTCGAAATCTGTGCAGATATAAAAGCATTTATTGAATAGGCTCGGTTTTGATTGTTTAACACTAGTTAATATCAAAACGAAGCTTGTTAATTAATTGCAAAGTTATATAAGCAATAAACCTTAAGTATTGAGGGATTCCGCACCTCAATACCTAAAAGATAATCCGTTATCGCTAACCAAGATCTAGAGACTTACATTAACTTTGCTTGTCCAAGCTAATAATTAAGTAGATCTTAGGGTTTTAAGCATTCTAAACCACTTGGACTTTTACTTTCTTTACTAGGTTCTTTTCATATTTTAAGTTTATATGTTACGACCGTTGTAACCTAAACCTATCCTTTTCAAACACTTATGCATCCCTAGATTATTCACAATTGTTTGCATTGCTTCAAATGCAAACCATGTATTCTCAGTAATCTGCAATGTAGTTTACTTTATTCCAGTACTTGCATTGTTTCTTACATCAATCATGTATATGGTGGATAATCCACTAAGTGATACACAATGATTCCAATGTTATTATAACATATACAGATTTACTATGTATTATACGGTGTTCTTGTAATTTCTTAATCCCATCATGATTTTTTACACAGATAACTACTAACCTCAATTAGACTTGAGCAATTCCTAATATTTAGATTAATCACGTGGATAACTGGAAAGGGTAATATGAAAAATAGATTTAGAGTTATAAAAGTTAGGTCAAAACAAAGTTTAATAGTTCCGGTTTAAAATAATTATTAACCATCATCCCTACTTCCAATTGTTTATGTTCCACCAATCACAATAACAGAGTACTCGCAAATCATGACAATAAATAAATCACATACAAGACAATCATGAATAATAAACATAATGAAAGTATAAGGAAAAGATATCACCCGGAAAATTAGAGTTGAATATTATTGCCGAATACTTAGGTTCTTGAGTCTGAGCGTACAATGAACATTCTTGAATACAAGCATAATTTCGCTACTCTACCATCACTAATTTAATCGTAATTATTCTCTAGTTAACTACTATTCTAATGTTGATTAGTAATTAAACTAGAGAGAGGAACTAGAGTGAGAAAGTAAAAATATTGAAGAAAGTTGGATGGAATTGGATGAATTAGTTGTTGGTGAAGTAGGATATATATGAGATGAAGCTTGAGCCATATTTTTACATCCTGGCCCGTATTTGACCTTGCAAAATCACACCCGTATTGCATGATCAGTCTAAAACTTGATGATTTACTCATATACGGGTCGCACGAGCAGTATACGGCTTGTGCAGGCCGTATGTGCGGGTTCGTTGAATCGTGCGCGGGATCGTAATTCTTCATTGCTCATTTTTGCTCTAAAATCTTCATTATTCGTTAGCTTTCGTTAATTATTTTTACATTTCCTTCTTAATATATTTGGATTAAAATGTCAATTATTTAATTAATATGGGTATGATAACGTGTGTAAAAACCTAACTTTTCACGATTTATCATAAGCAGATCGTGTACGTGTCACATGATGCTTTGACCATCTTTCTTTCCCAACATCTCTAAGAACACTAGCTAACATTAGTAAAAGTATAGAAATGACATCAAAATGGTGATCAAAATCTGACTCACGGTATGGCTTACAAATTTTGCTGCTTAGGGCAAGAAATACCTCTTGAAAGACTTTGGAAGATTTGTGTCTCAAGTTCATCAACAAAATGACGACAACATAGGGCATGAAATGACTCTGGAAACACTTTTGAAATAGCGGTTGCAATTGAAGGGCCCTATAGGAAACGATAGTCAGGTAGTCAATCCCACCAGCGGAATCAAATGCATCACGTAAGTTTCTCAAGAACCACGTCTAGTGGTCGGTCGTCTCCTCTGCCCCGATCCCAAAGGCCAGTGTCAAGATGCCATTATTGTCATCCATCAGTACAACTACTAAGTTAGTCCCCAAGTAACTATCCGTCAAATGTTAACCATTTATGATAATTACTGGGCGCATATGGTTAACAAATGTACCTATCTACAAAGAGAGTAAATGTTAAAATATCAATTATGAAAAATTACACGTATTTTAAAACAAATTATAGTTACTTACAGCTGACCAACAGACATGTAACACATTAAAAATCTATTTTTCTCATATGTTATAACATTTGTTATGCTCAATCATTTTTCAGCTTTAGGTTGTGTAGGTAAAGGGGTAGTACTCGAAATGATTCTTCAACAATACCTCTCAATAACTCTATTGCATACAAATTTTCCCTCCAAGCTTGCGCGTATGAAAGGATGATTTTAAAACGAGCAGGCACATCAAGTTTGATTTTTTTGCCTCTATATACACGTCCTTCCAAAGTCATCAACTCCTTCAAAATGTGACTGAGCACTTTCTTGCTTGCATGTTTGTTATTGTTCAGAATTTAAGTACGAGAACATGTATGGACATCAACAAACTTCCTAACTTGGAATTTGTTACTATATTTGATACGTGCTACACTAAACTTCCAGCTAGAAATAGGCAACAAATAGTACACTATGTACCTTGTCTTGTTCAACTTTTTTGGCTTAACATGAAAACCGTTTTCGACACACTTGGTTTGTAATTCTAGAAGTAACTCCTCTTTAGTTTCAAATGTTTTTCCAACTTGAACTCGATAAGAGGTTCATACATGGTAACTGGATGTTTTATGTCATCTCAATCATTTTCGCATAACAACTAAGCCATATCCTAGAATATATCCCTTTTTAGTTCTTTATTGATATTAGTTTGTCATATGTGTCTCTGGGATCTAGAACATCATCCTCCTCCTCGCCATCGTCATCATCATCATCATCAACAACAACAACGTCATTAACAAACGGATGATCAACATTCTTAACTTTGTTGACATGTTCTTCAACATAATGATCATAATCATGATGATGATCATCACGAAAATCCACATGATATTGGGAATTATCCTGATCATGGTGAACACCCTCATGATATTGCTAATAGTTATGATCATCTCGAGGTAGTTCAACTACCTTAAATTTTGTGTCTTGGTTGATTTGTTTTGGATATGTGTTATTTATTGGGAATTGAGGAGCAGCATGATAATGATATTGTGGAAATTATTGAACATATGATGGTTGTGGTTGAAAAGGAAACGGAAATTGTGAAAATGTTTGATATTGACAATGTATTTGGTACCGTTGCTTTTGAGGTGGTTGGTTATAGTCATGTGTTTGTAGTTATTGAAAATGTTGTTGAAAACCACTACTGGTATTGCTATGGTGATTACTACCCGTACCCGAAATATTGCTTATAGTGTATGTTAGATAAATAAAATAGGAGTTGCATTTGTATAATTATTAGACTGCGACAAGTTTAAAGAGACAATATATGACTGTCGCAGGCAGAGTGCGACGGCAATAAAATGCAACAATACGCAATTTTCGCAATAAGTAAAAATGCGACAATCATGATTGTCGCAGTTAATGTAAATGCGACAATCATGATTGTCGCAGTTAATGTAAATGCGACAATCTTGGATTGTCGCAGTAGTGATTTTTAGTAAAAATATGTCTGTGATCTGTCATTTGTAAGTGCTGATATGTGTATATATATACTGATCAAACGTGATTGAGAGAGTAAGCTTGTAATAGAACCGTATTCAGATTGTAGTGAATCATTCTTATATCAATTCATGTGATATTCATTCTCACTCTTACACATACGCATATACATACATATAGATATACAAGCAATCACGTTCCAAACACCTAGGTTGGATCCAACAGTGTCAACACTATAAAGTTCTATTGAAGCGTTATTAAGACTGCTATTAATTGCAAAGCACAAAAACTGCCCAAAATCATCTTCATTATCAGTAATATCCATAACATACTGATCCACCTTATATTTCATATAAATTCGTATATCAAATAGTAGACCTACTTTATTTAAAATAGTTTTTAACAAAACTTTGTATGTCAAAGAGTTTTCTTGTGCAACAGGGAGTTTTAAGGCTCTCTATAGCAATCTACTAGGAAATAGATCGGCATGTTGCTAATATATTCAAAATGACCACCAAAACAAACAAAAACCTTTAACTTATCAATTCTTTGACTCATATATCGTACATTTAAGATCTTCACAAAAATGCATTGGAATTCTTGTAAATCAGTTACAAATAATTGAGAGAGTATTTTGTGATTTGAGGTGAGTGAGAAAGAACTATCAAATTCATTGTTCTAAAGGTTAAGTTTTATCCGAAAAATCTACAAAGTGCTAGAAAATCTTATCCAAATTTTACCAAAATTATCCGTATTAAAAATTCAGCCAAAACTATAACCCAAACGCAAAATGCAAGCTCCCAGATGCAATACGCAAGGTCTGGTCGCAAGTCACAAATTCTAGTCGGAAATCGCAAGGACACTTGTGACTCGCGTACTTGGGGATGTGTCTGGATGCAAGACCAGAAGGCCTTGCGACCCACGTTTTACGTCCGGTTGAGGCAAAATGTGATGAAAAATATTTTGGAAAAAAAAAATTTGAAATATTTTTGAGGCATTTTTTACAATTTCCTCGAAAAATCTACTTATCAAACCATTAAAAATGGATAATTTCAAATATGTAATAATTTTTTTTTACTTCTTATTATATTTTGTTTTATTCAATATTTTTCATACAACAACTATTTCTGGTCGGTAGTGTTCAATTGAATTCTATGGGCCCGGCATAAGTGTTGAAACTAACTGTAAAGTTTTTCATTCTAAAACAGGTTGGTTCTGAACATTTTGGTGTTTCGGACGAGGCAACTAAAAAAGGCTCCTATAATATTTTGTAAATAAATAACATGTTACTTTTCATTTGTAAACAACTAGCACATTTATATGTAAGATTTTAAGTTCAGAATACTAATATTAATAGATTTATTGGTTATATAGTTTTTGAAAAATAAGTTCTAACCAAAATGTATATAAATTTATTCGTCATCTTCCCCATCCATCAGCAACGAGTAAAGAACTCCATGAAAATGCAAATTCAAGCTCCGCTTTTTATTGTGTACTCCATGGATTTTAATATTCGATTCTACATATTTGATGCCCCTTCTCTTCTACTGCCTTGGTGTGACAACCCTCAAAATCGGGTAAATTCCGTACATCATCTTACGTGGATATTAGGTTAATTCCCTATTTAATTAATGTGAATTCGTTGTAGGTTCCCGGGGACTGGATCCACAAGGTAATCAGTTTATATGAGTGTGAAATCCTTAAATAAACACAACAATAATAAACAAGTAACACGAATATGTAAAAAACACTTTTATTGAACCTAAACTCGGTTACATTCAAACTAAGATACAAACTCTCTCTAATCTCCTTTCTGCGAACTTGCACTAAGGACTTTAGACTGAGTTTCCAACTTACAACTTCCTAACCTCTCTTTTCTTTCAACCTACGGACATGAGTATATATAAGCTCCTATGTTCGTAATCATTGAGCATTACACAAACAATCGGTAGGTTCCGACATTCACGAACGTTGGTGATAAATTTTCATAAATAACGTAAAACTATCGAAAATAAATAGTAGTTATTTACCTTCTAATATTATGCTAAGATATAAGCATAACGTTCTTTAACATTCAATAAACGCTTACACGATTTAAAATTCGTACGACGACATGCGAGGATGCGTAATTTAACTAAGCAAAATAATATTAATTATTCAACTAACACTTTGTTGGTGCATCTTGTGTGACAACAAGTTCTAGCTTCTAATTGGTCATTTTGTTAATCATTGTAATCGTTAAATTTGTCTTATATGTATGTTCTTACGAACTTAGAAGGACATACGAACTTAGCCAAATATATGCATATCCGTAGGTTGAAAGTGGGTAATCAATTATTCAGTTCGTGAAACTCAGTCATTGGTCTTAGTGCAAGTTCACAGAAAGACAATTGAGAGAGTTTGGATCTTAGTTTGAATGTAACAGAGATTATATTCAATAAAGCTTAATATTTGTGAGCTTTACATATTCGTGCTACTTGTTAATTATCGTACGTTTAATTAAGGATTCCACACTCAATTATCCTTGTTACCTCGTGGATCCAGATTATAGGAACTTACAAGTGGTTCGGGGTATTACTCGATAAAGAACAAGAGAATACGAAAGACTTTGACATTTAAACAAGGATTTTACGTTCAAGGTATTAAAGTTCACTGATATTCAACATTAGAAGAGCCCAGATTCGAAGTTTTACGAATTAGGGTTGATCAGATGATCGTACGAACTTGTCCCGTATCATACGAACTTGTGAAGTATCATACGAACTTGTGTAGTTTCTTATGAACGTGTGTTCAGTAAGTTCGTACAAACTTGACTCCTTCGAACTTATCTCATGTTCGTTGACTTCCTTTGAACTTATCCTAAGTTCGTTTGACCAAGTTCGTTGACGTGCGTTCGAATATTCTTAAGTTCGTACGAACTTAATTGTATTCGAACTTGTGTACGTTCTAACTTACCAGTAACTCTTACCAACAAAATTTTTTCCAATTACGAACTTAAGAATATTCGAACTTGTGTACATTCGAACTTACCAGTAACTCTTACCAACAAAATTTTTTTCCATTACCAAATTTTGAATTTAGGCTTACCATTGACTAATTTTGGTTTGAGAAAATTTAAATTTTACTAAGAAAAATTTTCACGAATTTTGGAGGCAAAATTTGAGTGAACTTTATTGTAGTTGACTTTCTTATACGAAAATACCTCAAGTTTGTGTATTCTCTAATTACGATGTCAAAATTGAACAAGCTGATTGAGATGGATCATGAAGTAGGTAAACCTACTTGTTAGATATAGAAAATAGGATTTGCATTTTAAGTGTAAACTGATCGTGCGACACAAAGGTAGTGTCGCTATAACACAAAGTGCGACACTAAGAATAGTGTCATAGTCACAATTAAAGTCTCATAAAGGAACAAAGTCGCATAAAGGTTTTAGTATAAATACATGACTTAAAAATCACTAGATTTGATCCAACAATTGGGAATAATCAATATGCTGCTATCATGGAATTAGAGGCAAAATCACAATTATAAGGGTTGCCTATGTTGAAGGTTTATGGCACAACTTATTCAGCATTGGTCAATTTTGCGATAAAGATTTAGAAGTACTATTTCACAAACGTAGTTGTTGTGTTAGAACAGAAGAAGGTCAACCATTACTCAATGACACACGTTCAACAAACCTCTACACCATTGACCTAGATAGTGCACAACCAATGGCTGATGTCTGTTTACTCTCCAAAGCATCTTCACAACAATCATGGTTGTGGCACCGTCGGTTATCTCATTCAAGTATTCAACAAATCAATCATCTTACACGCTCAGGTATTGTTCATGGCTTACCAGAAGTTAAATATGATTCTGATCAGTTTTGCAAATCATGTGCAATGCGGAAAATGACACACACATCACATAAGTCCAAGTCAATACAAAGTTCAGAGTCCGTACTCCATTTGCTACATATGAACTTATATGGACCTATGCGTGTACAAACAATAAATGGTAAGATATATATTCTTATTATCGTGGATGATTTCTCACGATATACATGGGTATATTTCTTAAAAGATAAATCCGAAACCCCAACGACTCTAATCAACTTCCTCAAGCTTACTCAAGTGAATCTACAACTTCCTGTGCGCTCAATCCGATCTGATAATGGCACGGAATTCAAGAATAAGATCTTACCTTCATATTTGGAATCAGTAGGTATTACTCATCAATTTTCCGCTGCACGAACTCCACCACAAAATGGTGTTGTTGAACGACGAAATCGTACTCTTGTTGAAGCAGCTCAGACTATGTTGTGTTATTCAAAGCTACCAATGTTATTATGGGCCGAAGCAATCAATACTGCATGTTTTACTCAAAATCGGTCTATCATCAACAAGTGGTTCAAGAAAACACCATACGAAGTAATTAAGCATTGTCCTCCAAATGTGAAATTCTTTCGCATTTTTGGATGTCCATGCTATATTTTGAATGATCGAGAAGATTTGGGAAAATTCTCTCCAAAGAGTGATGAAGGAATTTTTATTGGATATTCAAAGGATAAAGTTGCATACCGAGTTTACAACAAACATACAAGAATTGTAAATGAAAGTGTAAATGTGAAGTTTGATGAAATGTCAGAAATGGTTTTTGAACAAAACAGTTCAAAACCCGGTTTAACTAGCTCAATAGAGGATAAACCTGAAACATCACAATCAATTGTGAATGATCTTGATGATTTATTCTCAGATTTCTATGAAGAATACTTTGGTACTTCAACGACTTCAACTCCAACTCAGTCAATTACAACTGTGTCTCCTCAAGTACAACCAGAAACCATCCCTGAAATTCTACAAACCGAATCAACTATAGTTATTTCACCAATCCAACCCGCTAAATGTGTCTGAAGAACTTATTACTCCTACTCCATATGTTGATTCTTCAAATTCAAGTTTTGAGTATCAACATATTCCTTTTGAACGTAAGTGGACTAAATCGCATCCATCTTCTCAAATCATTGGTGATTCTACAACTTGGGTACAAACTAGGAAAGCTACTCAAAATGAGTGTCTTTATTCAAATTTTCTTAGTTCCATTGAACCTGCGGCTGTAAAGGAATCTCTTCAAGATGAAGATTGGATTCTTGCCATGCAAGATGAGCTGAATCAGTTTAATCGACTCAAAGTCTGGAGATTAGTTCAAAGACCAAAGGATAAGTCAATAGTTGGAACCAAATGGATTTTTAAGAATAAAAAGGATGAACATGGAATTGTGGTACGGAATAAAGCTAGGCTGGTTGCAAAGGGCTATAGTCAGCAAGAGGGGATCGACTAGGATGAAACATTTGCTCCAGTAGCTCGAATTGAAGCAATTCGTATCTTCTTAGCATATGCTGCTCATAAATCTTTCACAGTTTATCAAATGGATGTGAAGATAGCTTTCCTAAATGGAATTCTTAAGGAAGAGGTGTACGTGGGTCAACCTGAAGGTTTTGTCGATCCCAAGAGACCAAACGATGTCTACATTATGGACAAAGTGTTATACGGCCTAAAACAAGCACCGAGAGCTTGGTATGATGTCTTGTCCACATTTCTTGTTCAATCGGGATTTTCAAAAGGAACAATTGAAACTACACTTTTCATTACGAAACAAAAAGAAGATATAATTCTAATTCAAATATATGTTGATGACATCATATTTGGATCCACGAATGCCAAATATTGTAAGAATTTTTCGGCATTAATGGTATCCAGATTTGAAATGAGCATGATGGGTGAAATGAGCTTTTTTCTTGGATTTCATGTCAAACAACTACCAAATGGAATTTTTATCAATCAATCCAATTATATTTTGAATATATTGAAAAAGTTTCAAATGGTAACTGTCAACCTATTTCTACACCTATAGTTGCTCGATCACAACTTCATGTTGATTCAACGGGAAAATTAGTTGATCAAACTTTATATAGAAGCATGATTGGCTCTTTGATGTATTTGACATCAAGCCGTCCAGATATCATGTTCTCTACATGTGTTTGTGCACGTTAACAGGCAGCTCCTAAGGAATCACATCTCCAAACGGTCAAACGAATTTTACGATATTTAAAATTTTCAATTGACTTGGGATTGTGGTATCCAAAGGATATTGGTTTTGAACTAATAGCCTATTTAGACGTAGATCATGCAGGTTGTAAGTTAGATCGAAAAAGCACATCTGATAGAGCTCAATTTCTTGGTCATAAACTAGTTAGTTGGACTTCCAAGACGTAGATCATGCTGCTGTTTGTTGTTCAAAAGTTTTGTGGATGAGGTCTCAACTCATGGATTTTGGTTTTAAATTTAAAAAGATACCTATCTATTGTGATTCTCAAAGTGCGATTGCTATTTCCTGCAATCCGGTACAACATTCGAAAACAAAACAGATAGATATTTGGTATCATTTTATCAAAGATAACATAGAAAAAGGGCATATCGAGCTATTTTTTATCAAAACAGATTATCAATTGGCCGATTTATTCACCAAACGTTTAGATGGCACACGTTTTCATTTTTTGGTGACTCAGTTAGGCATGCTTTCACTTAAGCAATAATTTGTCATTTTTAACTCGAGATGCAACATACTATCATATTTTGAGGGGGAAAAGAGTTGAAACATTTTGCATAAGTGATGCATGATGGTTTTTACTCAAAGTCAGAGTAAAACCCGATCTTCAAAAGAAAAAGAGATTTTTTTTTTTTATAACTCACCTTCATATGTAATATTTTATAAATCTTATGCATATGTTAAGGGGGAGTATTTTTCAAAATCCAAAACTTTCAAGTGTTTAAATCTATTTGCATATTGCACAACACTTTGAAATTTTAAAGATTCTCAAAGACTTTTTGATACTCTAAGGAGTGATGGATAAACTACTCTTATAATCCTCCAGAGCCGGTTGGATTTACCAAAGGAGTCACTTTCCAAATATAGGATGAAAGTTTAAGTCTTAGAATGAGGAAGGGTGAAAATTCTAGTACATAACAACATATTTTTAAAACAAATGCCAACTGAGGGTGGAGTAGAAAAAACGAGTAAGGTTGAGTGAGGAGTGTGTGAAAGGGTTAAAAGAAAAAGAAAACCCTCACTAAACAAATAATCGTCGGGTAGCCACATCTAGTATCGGAAATCATTTGTTGATTTCTGGTATTGAAGGAGACATCATGGACCCAGTGATGCAATGCAAATATACCCTCCTAACCACTCAAGAATTTCTTAACAAATTCTTGTTTCAGTATTCTCACGAAGATTTTACACATAATTTTTCGAAAACTTTGTTGGAGTTTGTTGATATTGAAACAAGAGGACAGTCTGCTCCAGTCCGTGACATCATTAATGCACTAATCGAGTCTAAAGCTTGAAAAGAATATGATTTTAGGACCCATGTGTATTATTACACTCTATGTCTAAGTGACATTATGCATATCTATGTGATATTGCCGGAACATTCATAGTAATACCTAAAATGGTATTCCACAATGATTGAATGGAAATCCTACCAATGCTAACATCAAAGCCAACATTGAACGTAGGTCATTCAATTGAAACATTTAATTGATTCAATTGTTGTGCTAACTGGTAATCTATGTGATCCAGGAGTTATAGTATTTTCATACATGTGTTTTCTGATTATACAATCAACTTTTCTGAAATTACATCATATGAATCGTTGCTTACCTTTGGTTACTAAAACAAATGAGAAAAACACTCTTCCAAAATCACATGTTCAAAGATATTCATGATATATCACAAGTATTATCAAGGAAGAATGATTGAAGTTACAAGCTCAAGTGCATTGAAAAGAAAAGAAATAAAGAAGAGATTCTGTCAAAGTTAAAGGTCAAAAGCTCTAGAAGTTTAGATATACATTTAAGAGGGAGATAGAGCTAGAATTGAGAGTTAAGAAACAAATTCAACAGAAAGTTCGAAATAGAGGGAAGACTGCTGACAATCTATCTCAAAGAAGTTTAAAAGGAAAATAGTACACAAGAGAAGAAGTTCAAAGTCAACAAAACGTATATAAAGTAAAGATTAAAGTGGAAAGAGAAGACTAGAACTCAAAAGAAAGTTTTATTTCTCCATGTCAAAGACATACAAATACAAAAATTCAAGACAAGAAGCTGAATCAAAAGAAAAGGAAAGAAAGATCTTCAATGATTTCAAAAGGACTATGAGTTTCAAAGAAGATATTCAAGAAGAATAAGATGCTAAATCCTAGGAGGAGATTGTTAGATATAGAAAATAGGATTTGCATTTTAAGTGTAAACTGATCCTGCGACACAAGGTGCGACACTAAGGTAGTGTTGCTATAACACAAAGTGCGACACTAAGAATAGTGTCACAGTCACAATTAAAGTCTCATAAAGGAACAAAGTCGCAGAAACATTTTAGTATAAATACATGACTTAGTTTTCATTTCTAGTAGTGGTTGAACTAGAGATAATTTGTATGTGCGTTTGTATATCTTATATTCAGAGAGTTTGAGAGCTTTTAATAGATTCAAAATAGCAATACACAATCATTTGATTACTTGTTCATATACTTACATATACATACATACTCATACATAAAGATTTCACGCATATCACGTCCAAAATCACTAGATTCGATCCAACACTACTACTCAACCAAAGCTTCTAAAGGCTGAAGATTACTTCGGGTGGAAAGATGATGCTCCGACTTATGAATTCGAAATGTGGATCTACATAAGTGATGGATATGATGCTCCGACTTATGAATTCTAGGGAAACTCAAATTTTATTCGTACTCAATGATGAAGGAGGCGGATAAAAGAATGTACGAAGCAGAGAACAAAGCGTTATATGTGTAACACGCTACTTATCAATCCAAGACCATTAAAAGCTTCTAAAAGTTTAACAAAGTTTAACCGCGTATGATACGGGATACATATATATAAACCATCAAAAGACATATTCTTGTACCCACTTTTTACATATTAAACTTAACATAATAGTTTCGGGGAATCATCAACCCGGATGTGATATACTAAGCAAGTTAACAACCCAAAAGCATAAACTACTATATACCAAAAGATGACAATCCTTGCTTCCGAACAGAACAATCAACGATCAACTACTTGCTCTTTACCCTTATCCGCTTTTTCTAAAATGTTTGCCACTAAAATGATAAGCTACGAAGCTTAGTGAGTTTAAATGGATATCATGTTCCCCATGTCTTATATAAGTACATATACAAGGTATTCAAGGAATACAAGGAAGAATTCTCAACGAATTTACTATTGGGATATAAGATCACTAGGATGAAACAATGACAATTAACTTTCAATGGTTTATCAATCACATATCACATCAAACAAGCACAAAAGATTACTCAATATCATAATATGCATAACTTGTATAATATCCAAAGATTCAATGAATAACACGCGAGACAGAGACATAAAGTTTGGCACCACAATCCGTGATCCTCCTCCCCGGATGTAGCCCAAACCCTCTACTCACCCCCTGCCTAACCACCCTCCTTCCCCGGGTCTGATGAGTAGGGAACAGCCCCTCCGGTTGTCTCACTCGAACCTCCATGGGTTATTGACCAACCGGCGCCCGACTCAATCCACAATATACAAACATATCAATTCATGTAATGAGCATTATACAACAAGGATCATAGCACATATACGCATATAACACATAATTAACATATATCCAAGTAAACTCACTGTCTAATTCGATTAAGTCAAACCGAATGCCAAAACGAAGAATTTGCTTCCACACCAACCAATGACCGGATAACGCTCCCAAGGCTTTCAAGAAAGTCTTAAACAACACCTGAAGTTCACATAACAAGTTCCATAAGCATTGCACAACATCAATCTAACTAATCCTTTTTGTTTCTATCAAATCGACTTTAATTTCTCATTGTACAGCTCTGACTTGCAGGCCTGTTTACCCATCTTAGACTCAAAATAATCATTTCATTTCTAAATATGAATTATAGATCTTTCTCTTACCTTTCCAGGGCCTATTTATACATATTTTTAGGATTTTTCCTCAATTTTCTATGACCATTACAAGACAGCAACAGCCTGTTGTCATAATTAAATTCAGCAGCAGGGTCCTGTAGAAAGTTCGACTTTTACCCATCCTAAGGCTAAAATTAGTTTACAAGGTTCAAATAAAAAACACAATAGACTTTAATAAATTTCAAATGCCATTGGATTCACCCCTAAACGATTTTTATTTGATTTTATACAATTATTCTAAAACAGGGCAGAAAACATGTTAATAAAAGCATACATTCATCAATGTTTCTACCTATCTTGCAATCCACTTATGTATCTAGCTAACTAACAAGATACCTAACATAATCTAATCACTATCATACATAATCTCAAGATTTCAGCTCATCATCTTCAACATGCACCCTAATTTTATGTTTTCTTGAACTCAAATTGAATGCATTTTAGGAGAAAAAGGGACTATACCTTTGAATCTTCAATGATCTTGCAAGAATTCCTCCAATTTCTTGTTGAAACACCTAAGTGTGTGACATAGAGTAATAAGAGGTTTAGAGATGAAAGGGAAAGAAAAATGGAGTCAAAATTCGTGCACTTGGGGGCTTAAAATAGCTCAAATCCGGGTTGGGTCGGGTGTGACCCGGTTTGTACCCATTTTGACCAATAAATACTAAAACTTGCATAACTTTTCGCTCGGAACTCCGTTTTTGATGAGGTTTTCGCCTACGCGTTCGTAACGAAATTATCTACAATCCCAAATATTAATATTTCATAAAATATTTCCTCATAATTAAGTGTCAAATAGGCATATAAGCCATACTTAAACATTTTAATCCTATATTAAGCATCTAAAGTAATTATTTAGGTTGATTGGATGTTACAATATGCTATTACTATGTGTCTTCCTCACGAAATTAAGCATACCTTCAAAAGATACAACACTTCTAGAGAGCTTTGGTTAGCTTTGGAGACGAGATTTGATGGTAATACACAGATCAAAGAGAGTAGGGCTGACTTGATTACAAAACAATTCTATGTTTTTAAGCACTTGATGGGCGAGTCATCGGAAAATATTATCACTCGATATTATCATCTAATGACTGAGATGGACAACAATGGACTGTCATTTATTGACACAGTGAGAAACAACAAGCTTCTAGAGGCGTTACCACCAAAGTGGGATATATACACTTTGATGATCAAAGAAAGCAAAGATTATCAAACGTTAACGCTTGTTGAAGTTGTGGGAAAGTTGCGGGCCTACGACTTAAACATGCAGAAGAAAGAGACGAGATTTGATTAGGTTCAAGATCCAAATCTTTATCATGGCAAGAAGTCTGATTCTAGTGCATCAACAGGTAATGGAGTCACAAAATTTTTCACTAGAATGCAATCATAGATACTGAAGGCAAGGTCTGTTATGTTACATCATCCGGTGACTCAAGCAGGGATAGGAACTCACAATTTGGAAATGTTAATGGGTTCAAATCGATGTCTATGAACATGAAGTCAGCAGAACGTCACATGGCAATGCTAACATCGTTTGTGGCATCTCATGAGAACTTCATACAGGGAAAGGTCACGGATCCTGCCATGATCAATGAGGATTATGACCAAATTTACCCTGATGATCTAGAAGAGATGGACTTGCAATGGCAACTGGCCATGCTTACAAAGAGGGTGCATAGGTTCATAAATCGAACGGGTAGGAAGTTTTTCAGAGGAAATGTTAGATTTGACAAGAAAATGGTTAAATGCTATAACTGCGATAGTTTCGGGCACTTCGCCAAGAAATGTCAGAGACCACGAAAAGAACAAACTTCAAACCAGGGAAGACAGAGCTACTCATATCAAGGGACGTCTACGAGAGATCAATACTTAGGGAATAGTGCACATTCTAGAGCCTTGATTACTCAAACACAAGACGGTTTCGTATGATTGGAGTACACGTGCTGAAGAACCTCAGGCGTTCATAGCCTCAATTGATGTAGAAAAGAGGGAAGTTGAGGACGAGACCAATTCAGAGAAAGTTGAGTCAAGTATCAAAGAAAAGTCAAGTCCACACAAAATGGAACACCAAACGAATCTCAAGGCTCATAAGAAAGCCTTAGAGAAACCTTCTGCTTTATGTAACACCAAACGATGTATTTGATAACATTGCTATTTTGACGGCTTGATAAGCCGTAACGTTTGTTAAAATTATTATTGGCATCTTTATATATATTTATGTTCTGCAATGATCATATGCTCTTTGATATATTAACGATCCGCGTCGCGTCCCGTTCTGCCGCACTTATTCACATTTGACGGGGTGTGACATCTGGGTCGTCGCCCGGGCTGCCGAGCCCCAGGGCCGGCCTAGCAGCCCATAAAATATTTGTTTATTTTATTATTTATTTCTTTTTGAGACTTCGTAAGGAACCCATTGAACTTTAGTCTTGAGTTGCACGCACTTCCTTGATTTCTTTGTACTTTAAGTGTTTCTCGCATCATTTTGATTTAATTCCAACAGTTCTGTATGTGTGAATTTAGATTTAGATATTATATCTCTGTTTTATTTCTTCTACTCTATATGAGTTACGTTTGAATCCTTTATATTTTTTTTCTCACAATCTGTGCTCATCTGTCTGTGAATTGATCTCGCTATAGAAAAATATCAATCAATTTAGGTAAATCGTTACTCTCTTGAGTTTGATTTCCTGTTTTCTTCAGAAGCTAGCATGATTATTTAATTGCATTAACAGAATACGATATGTGCTTGTATACTTGGGTCTTAGAAAGAGATGATCGACTCCTTTATCGAATGAAACTTTCATGCTTTTGTCTTCATGTTGGTGCTGTTGATTCAAACACTTGGAGTTAAGGTTGATTATACACTATACTCATGTAGTACAATCATTAGTTGATTGATGAATTGTGCAAAAATTGCAATCTTCTAACTCTTGGTTATCCTGAAAAACATTTAGAATAAATGGCATACTTCCGATTTGTCTTCAATGAAAAAACATTAAGTGGCACTTTATCAGAATTGAACGTGATGTAGGTAAAAGTATGTACGTTTAACATGGTTACAAATTCAAGCGTGGCAAATTGTTATTGATGCATAGTCAAGTGTGCTATTTTCAATTAACTGAACTTCAGTATTTAATGTACGTGTTTTTATAAGCAACCCCTCTTAGTGAGTGAGAATTAACTCTTTCTTACAAAAGCGTTTTGCATGCTTTCTTGTTCATGTTCTTGAGTCGAGTGAAATAGGTTCTTGCAAGGAGTTCAGTTTGATTGATGATTGAAATTCTTATGATTTGCAAATGTGAACTGTAGCCTCCCATTATAGTTGGTGCTTTTTGGTTATGAAGGTATGTAATTAGACTTGAAAAAGCTTAGAACTTTGTTACTCTGAAAAAGAATCGTACTCTTCTCGTTGAAAAAAGACATTGAACTGGCATTTAATCCGACTGTTTAATGGCTGTTTTAGGTAAATGTACTTTTAATAGTTTAGTAGATTAAAGTTATAATATGTATTATTATGTCTGAAGTGACTGTTTTTGCAATGTCATGATATCTTTTTTATCTTTGAATAAATATCTCGTGTTATAATGATTTACAGTTGTTTCTCATAACCAAGGTTGACAACAGGCTATCTTGCATTGTTTCAATGTCAACTGAATTCAAGATGAACGTTACGGTTAATCCTGATGTCAAGGAATCAGATTTTAACTCCACTTCAGATTTCTCCAGATGGTGGAAAGGTGAATGTGGTTAGCAGGCTCATTGGCGGTTTTCTTCCTCAAGGAAAGCAACTAAGTGGCGATATATTATCATCTATAGAATGTAGAGGAACATATGAAAGGTGAGCTGCGTATCATACTCAATAGTACAACCTCTTGTGTACCAAAGGTAATTGACAGAAGTTACTCTACTACCTTTATGCAGATCCAGAGGTAATTGAGTCCTGTCCGAGAACGATGAACTCATAGTTGACACAAATGATAAGAGAGTACACAACGTGAAAGTTAAATCTGGACCATTGATCTCTGGAGCTGCATACTGTCTCTCTTCTTGTAGCATGATATTGCTCAACAAAGTTGTTCTTTCAAGTTATGTTTTCAATGCTGGAATATCATTGATATTTTATCAGATAACTTTGGCATTTTAGGATCTTGTACATTTTTCAATTTATTTTTCGATTCCTGTCACTAATCATGTATAGGTTACTGTAACTCTTTCGATGTATTTGTACACGTAATTCCTGCAGAATCTAATCAGTTCAATCATAGTGATTGTTTTGGGTTTATTTGGAGCAGTTTCACTCGAAAAGCTTAATTGGAAGCTGATTAAGGTGTAGATACCCGTTAATGTGACATTTTTAGCCATGCTTGTTTGAGGCATGTATAGGTATGTCATCAGCAAGAATTCATATTTAGTTTTTATGATGTACGTAACATCACGATTCCATAAACCGGCCTCCGATAAAAAGCCGAACCAGTACACGCTATGGCGGAGCTCGGATTCCACTTTTCAGGATGAGCTCCCATGAACGTTACTGTTCACTTCTTAAAAGTATAATCCATTCGGCGTCACCGGAGCTCAGAGGTCATTATTACTAAGCTGGAGTGTAAAGCCCAAACTAAAAATTTCCAAAATTTTTTTTTTTTTTTGTCTTATCCTATACGCCGTATAGGCCATTTCTGTCCCAAAAATTACCTTCCTATCCGCCGGATAGGTACATTCTGTCATTTTTCAGTCATTTTGCTCCAAATTTCAAGTTTAACTTCACTAACCACTTCATTTACATCTAAACATCTAAATTAAATAGTTTGACATCAATATTAACTACTTTCCATCACAAAATAACCAATTCAACATTAACTCGATTTCGACCCATTTTGACACTTGACCCATTTGACATATAAATCAAAAATTGGGCATCTACTACAAGTTTGATATTTGAACAAGTTTAAGACAATCAAGCAAGCTCCACCTAATGTGAGAATTCAATCCATGTCTACACTAAGCTATCACTTTACCACGATCATCCTTTTTGTCTGATGCAATTGATCCTACAAGACATAATCAACTAAAAGAGTAAGCTTTCACTTAGTGAGTAATTAAGTGACTAAATCAATTAAATAACTAGACAACAATTATAATAACAAGTAAAGCTCATCTTGTACAATAAATTAGCATTTATTTAACCCACAACTAATACAACTAATAACCAACTATCAACTTCAACATCAAAACAATGTTTATAAATCAAACATCACAACAAATCATAAATTATCAACTAATCATCATAACATTTGAAACACATAACAACTATGTATTGGCCATCACCACTTCCTCCTCTCCACGGATCCGGGATCAACAACATCAACATATGACAACGGAATTTAGCATAAAGCTAAAACTTCTCCACCACCCTCTTATGATGTAATTCAACATATACTAGATTTACCAACAATCATATGACATCCATAGTATATATATATACTTATTCTTCATTGTCCACACCATACAAATCATTAATTTCAAGAAATAGAATAAATTATGTAACAAAAATCACATGGATCCTATTTACACGAATGTAGTTTTGATCCTTGTGATCAATTTTATCAATTTAGCTCCTAATAACTCACCTAGAGGTTTTGAGCTCGATGTAACACCAAGGCGAACCTCCACTTCTTTATTACCTATTAATCATCACAAAACAACTACAATTATAAAGATTGCAACAACTACCTTTACACAATTATCCTCACAATATCATCATTTGATTCTCAAAGTTGCCCAGTTTGACTTTTAAACCCCTAAATTAATTCTATTGATCAATTGCCATCTCCACTACTTAAATCCATTAAAATAACACCAAAGCAATTTCTTTTGACTAATAATTTAGTAGGATTATCTTCAATTGTCAAGAACTTAACCTTCTAAGTTTGGGTAATCAATCTTTAACAACTTCTCACAAATCAATTGATTAAATCAGCAACTAATGCTAATGCATTCAAGCAAGTATTAAATAAACACAACTTAAAGTTAATATCATCTATTATAAGCATCTTTACCCTAATTCATCAATTTCCCCCAATACTTAGGTTAAAGGAACAAGAACACCTCTTACCTTAGATAAATGATGATGAATGATACTCAATCTTGCTTCCTTAAGCTCAATTTGATGTTACAACTCTTGAATTCACCTTCTTCTCCCTTGTTCTAGATTATAGGTGAGTGTGAGTGTGTGTTAGGTACGTATTATGTGTGTATGTGAAGATTTCCTATTAAAATTGAGTTATAAATGATATTTACACTCTAAGCCCTCAAGTCTCATTTATTTAGTAATGTTCCCCATAACTTAACATCACCCAAACTTAACTTATTATAATAATATTAATAATACATAACTTAAATAAATAAAATAAGTCACAAATACGAATTTAAATATTACCCCTATTTTCGGGGCGTTACATGGAACTCTGGTTCCACTTTTTAGAATAAGCTCCCGTGAACGTTACGGTTCACCTCCTAAAAGCATAATCTGGTTAGCGCCACCCGAGCTCAGAGGTCACCGTTCCTGAGCTTAGCCAAACACACACTTTGCATGATCTCCAGACAATATCAAATATGTGACAATAGTACAAAAGGGAATATTCATGCAGGTGGTTATTTGCATTGCCATCCAATTAACTTGGTCGGACCATCTAATTGGTCCACGTTAGCACAAATCCAAGAGAACGTCCCCATTCTTGCACCCTAAATGACATCCTTCTAAAACCTTCTACAACGTATGGTTTCAGTGTAAATAAACTAGTGTTTGCCTCCCTGTGTATTTCAAGAATTAATCCGTTGGTCAACCTCAATTGAACTTAATCTTGAACCGGGTTTGCACGTTTATCGGAGTATCAATGATTAATCACCCATAAACCCTCATTATTTTGCACTCAAGATGAAATATACTTGATCAAATGGCTCCATCCTTAGCTTAATCCACTAATAATAACTGTGATTTTCATTGTTTTCGGTTGATTGTCAATTGTAACCATCACAAACCACGATTTTGTAAGCCGGAGTTTGGTATTTTTGTTTTCTTAACATTGCAGGATGGTTACAGCTTCATCTCACGCCCACTACCTCCGGTTGTAGGTTCTTCTCACATCACTTAACCCTTCGCTTCTCGGCCGACGCAGTCAGGTGTTACGCCAACGGTTGTGTAAAGCACACATATCATCAACCCAACTCCTATTACAGCGATACATGCACCGTTCAGCGCAAGGGTTGATCCACTACGGGTGGATTTTGGTGTTAACCAGGGATTGAGTTCTAGATTCTCTATCAAGAATACTCCCTGTACTCTGCACCACCACCACCTCTTTACACACCACAGGTGAACCTTGGGCCTAGTTTACCACCTCAGGCGCAGTCCATCTCGCCGAGTAGCGCCCAAGAATTACTTAGGCAAATGGGTTACATCATCAGCCCTATGACAAGCGTAGCATAGCGGCAAATGAACCAAGGTTCTTTCATTCCGCAACCAAACCCGTTTCAACTAGGAATGCATATTCCGCCACCAATTGGTCTCCAGAACCCAATGTATCCATATGTGCCTAGCCCAAATCTGTTGCAGACTACGACATCGCCACCAGATACTCGGGCATTGTTGCAAAATATCTTGGTGCAAGCGGCGCCACCTGCTTTTGCACCATCACTAGCTAACAAATCAGTGGTGGATACCATGATGGAGAACCTATTTTGTGGCAATGACTTGAGTGTTTTGCACCTCATATTGCTAATCACCCACTTTTAGAGGTCATGAAGACACCACTATCTCCTTGAACGAATGAGGGGACGAATGATCCAGATTACTTTCTACAAAGGTTTGATGGTGCCAATCATTACTCAACGCTGGAACAACGTCATTACCTATCACATGTTCCCAACTGTGCTACAATCAGTCGCTCGTGAGTGGTTCGTCAAGTAACTAACGCAGAGCATCAACAGTTTTGATGATCTCATAGTTAAGTTTCTAGCACAATATCATAATTTGAAACCTCACGAGCTATCTCATCTTGACACCTGTGACATCTAGCAATATGCCAAGTAGTCATTAGATGATTTCATCACTCGGAACACGACCGAGTGCCAAAAATACCTCACTTGACGCCAAGCCGACAAGTGTAAGGTTTTACCTATGGCATTCACCCGAATAGGCATTAATCTTTAGTACAAAGGCCAAGGAAAAATATTCCCAAAACGTTTGTCGAAGCAGTAGAAATGGCCCGATCATAATTAAAGCCAGGTGAAGATCGGGAGTTAAGCAGAATCTGTCGATGCAACGATGACTTAGATGAGGATAGAAGTCGAGAAAGAGATCATTACTCCAGGCTGTGACCGTAGTCATGAGGGGGCCTCGGGTCCGAGTCAGTGAAACAATTACAGAAGAGATATCAGGCGAGACAACCGCAACAATGATTGCGAAAGCTCTAGACAGCAGCCTTATGACAAAGGGTCACTATTGAGCTCTTTAACAAAAACACCAAGGAAGATCCTGCCAAAAGTGCCATCAAAATTCACCTTTAAGCCGCCCCCACCAATGGAACACCGAGATGCACCAAAGAATAACAAGCATACGTTGACTCACAACTGGTTGCAAACCAGCTCAATGGAGGTTTCGAAGCAAAAGAGCCCACCATGAAGAAATATTTAGAGTTGGCAATTCTGCAAATAGGCCATTGATATTGTTGGCCCGTTTCTCCCAGGTCCTAGAAACATCAAATTCCTGATTGTAGCCATTGACTTTTTCAAAAAGTGGGTTGAGGCAAAACCTTTGGCAACAATCACTAGGTAGCGATTTCACAACTTTGTCTAGGAAGACATTGTATGTCGCTTTGGCATCCTCCGTGAAATGTAAGTGACAATTGGAAGCAATTCGCAGAAGATTCGTTTCAAAGTTGGTGTTCCGAGCTCAAAGTGAAGCAAACTTTCACCTCAGTTTATCACCCCAGGCCAATAGACAAGTCGAAGTCACTAACCATGACATTGTTGTCGGCATCAAAGCCCGTTTAGGCCTCAACCATACTTGGTAGCTCGATAAACTCCCCAATGTCTTGTGGGCTCACCAAACCATACCCAAAGAATGCACTGGTGAAATACCGTTTAGCTTGGTTTATGGATCTGAGGCAGTCATACCTACAGAGATCAACATTCTCATGCATTGAATTATTAACTTTGATGATAAATCTAATACCATCTCCATCAAAGAAAACTTGAACATGCTGAAAGAGCGGCGGATAACGGCATCTATCTGTGAAGCTAAGAAGCGAAAAATGGCCAAGTATTATAACCAGCGTGTCTTACCGCTATTATTCAAGCCCGGGAAAATGGTATAGAGAAAGAACGAAGGTAGCAGAGTTGAAGATAGTGGCGAGCTTGGACTGAGATGGGAAGGTCCTTATTAGGTGATTGAAGCTAATGAAAACGGTTCATACCGCTTAGCAACTCTCGATAACAAAACCATGCCACGCCCTTGGCACGTGACAAATTTGAAGATATGTTATAAGTAATCCATTCAGCTTATGTAAATTGATCGCCCATGTTTAATTGTTTTCATGTATGATTAAAGAAATATAATGGTTATATATTATTACTCCACATGTTTAATTGTTTTCATATACATTCAAGTTAATCATTTTAATAAATGCAACCGCGATGCGCTTAGCCATATGTCATAACGACCAAATAAGCCCGAATACGCCGCATGCCTGCCACCATAAGGGAATGTCTTCTAGCTTCCCAAAGGCAGAGGTCCTCCTCAACTAGTTCAAGTTGTTAGGATGTGACCAAATCCATATTGGTCGTGCCAAGCTATGCCTTGGCCACACACCAACATCAAATGTAGTCTAGAAATCTGCACTTATCATGACATTAAACACAAATAAATAATGAACTAGTTAACAACAAAATACGATTACAATATGATGAAATCATTAACATTATATATATACTTCAAAAAACTTACAAGATAACGGCCATTAAACCTTATAAATTTGTCCTACACAACTATTTCATTGCCAAAATATCTTTAACGAATAATTCCTTATTGCTACTTATTTCCTATACGTATGGGATCACGAGCTGCTCCAGTGCCTTATTCGCTCTCTCTGCCTGTGGATAGCAGTCCGGGTTTATCTTGGAAATAATTGGCTTTGGGAGTGGATCAAGAAGGTTCAGCACATGTTCCTTGAATAGCTTAATTGTTTCCTGGACCACCATGTCCTAAACCGTCAGCCGCAACTCCCAAAATGGCTTTGTTACAGCCTTTGATCCCATTGTGGCTTTAACAATGGCAGGGATGCCAACCTGTAGAGTAGCAAGCTCACATTCAAGATCTTTGTAATCCATCTCAAGGACCTTCTAAGCTTTCTTCGCATAAACATATCTTGTAAACGCTTATACATCTCCACCATCGAAGCTTTCTTCGCATCTAATACGGCCACCCTCTACTCAGCACACTCTCTAGTGAGCTGCCTCTCGTTCATACTGGCCTCAGCTTTCATTCTTGTTTCATTGGCTAGGAACAACTCGGCCTCCAACTTCTGGGACTTCCCGCACCACTCTTTCATTTGTACCTCATTATCATTAGTGGCAGGAGAAGTGGTCTTCAGTAATCCCTCCTTTACCTAATCTCATTTTAAGTCATTACAGGCAAGCGCAAAATTTAGCATAGTAGCTTGAGCCCTAGCGCACCTAGCTTCGCGGTTCTTCAACTTTTTGACCTTTTGTCGAATGCAAGGAGGGAGGAAATTGCTCATAAACTCCCGCAGTGATTACCATCAGTAGCCAAATCATGTTCTCTAAAGTTCCAATGTGGGTTGAAGATTGGTGCCCTAGTGTTGGTGGAGCCCGAGATGGGCACCTTTAAAAACCCGGGCTCAAAGCCTTAGATTGCGGGGAAAGAATGGTGATGTATTCATCGATAACTAGGTCATGTCATAAGTGACCTGGTCATTGGCCACCGTGAAAGCCGAACCTGAAGAAGGCTCCTCTACTACATAAACAGAGCCCTCCTCTTCCTCTTTGCGATATTTGCAAGAATGGGTCAACACCTCTTCCTCTTCCTCTTCTTCCTAAAAAGTTAGTCAATATAAACAAGTACGAAAAATCAAGATTGTGGCACAAGCTAAACGCACCATTAACATGAATTATATATTGGCCACCTATGCTGGGTTGCGTCATGAAGCTCTACACGTTCATTTCCGCGCTTACTTGGCTGAAAGCCTTTTCTTCTTAGGAGGGATCGCCTTCGATGGCATCTGATCTTCTGCTTTGCCGAAATGGGAGAGGCGGTGGTGACGCGTTTCACAACACCGGTCGGCGGCCCGACAACTGCCACAATCACGGATGTCGTAGAAGCGGAGCCAGACTTCTCTCGGTCTGCATCCTCAAGACGTATACAGACATAATTTTCCCCTTATAGGTTGGGCTTCTTCAAAATGGAGTTAAGGTTCATCTATGTGAAGCGAAAACCACAATTAGGAGACTATCTAAATCAAGTAAATAAATAAATAAAAAAGACAAGGAAAAAAACAAAGGTTTGTGTCCCCGTACTATGGCCCTCGAGTAGCACCGGCAGTAACTTATCCTGATGAGGCCAATATGAACTCAGGCACCCAAGCACGAGTACATAGTCATGATAACCCCGCATGTGCAACTTCACACTCCTGCACATTTCTTGTAAGCAAGTTTCCTTCGGAAGTAGCTCCGGAGCCTTACCGAGCCCAAAGGACGGGAAAATTGCCACACGAGTGTCTTTGCATACTCGGTGGGGACCACGGTTTGACCGACAAATAAAAAAGTATCGCGCTAGTCATGTAGAGATGTATCTTTCTTCCCGCTAAAATCTGTTCTCTTGTCAAAAGTATGCTAGCCGTTCTCCGAAGAGGAAATATGGTAGTTGGCATGAAACATATTTATAGAGGGTTTCAACTTTAAAGATTGAAAAAATATTTCAAAAATGGTAATATTTTGCACTCGAAAGGATGCAGTTGACTAAATCCAACATTGTAAAAGGACACTATGTCCTGAAAAAATGGGGTAGGCGAAAGACGGAGATTTCCAATCTCTGTGGATTTACCATACACCGCCACCTTCCCTTCAGGTGAGGTATTGGCTCGTTGTTCTAGAAGCGGAGCAACAGGTTATACTTCCTGATCTATGGAAATCTACCGAGCAGAGATTTCATTAGATCCTCATCAACCTAGCTGGCCTCAGTCTGGATATCAGCGTACACACACTTCTCCTGCCTAGTTACTAGCTCATCTGGGATATTCACAGCACTACTTGAGCCCGCCATGAGAACTATGTAAAAACAGAGTAAGAAGGGAAACTAACCTTGAAGGTTTTAATGTTCGTCGGAAACTGGAAAATTACGCTGGGATGTTTGAATGTTCACCGGAATTCCTTTGAATTTAATGATCGCATTAGGAGTAAATGTTAGCACCGGGGTTGGTATTTATAGTAAATGTCGAGATGGGTCGGGCCTTATAGGCTTCAATTATTGCCCTACACGTGTGTGGCTATAACACTATGAGAAAGTTAACCGTTTGTTTGCCAACCTGTATAGTGATGTCATCAAACACGGTAGGCACGTTTCTGTCCCATCGACCGACACACGCAGAAGCATGATATGAAATGCATTTAATACACATCCCATGTGCATTCAATGCACGCTGACTTCATTAAATAGAAGGAATCACATAGTAGTAGGCAAATGTCCAACTCGAAAAACCTACTTGAGTTCGGCATCACATCGTTGTAGAATATAATACCGAACTGATGGGACTTAATATGTAAATAACATCACAATCTTGTAAATCAACCTCAAATAGAAAGCCTAACCGGTACATGCCATGGTGGAGCTCGTATTCCACTTTTCAGGATAAGCTCCCGTGAACGCTACAATTCACTTTTTAAAAATATAATCCACTTAGCATCATCCAAGCTCAAAGGTAATTATTCCTAAGCCGGAGCTCAGAATCCACTATTTAGAATGGGCTCCCTTGAACGTTACGGTTCACCTCCTAAAAGCATAAGCCGCATAGCGCCACCCGATCTTAGAGGTCATCGTTCCTGAGCTCAGTCAAACACACTTTGCATGATCTCGAGACAATATCTGACAATAGTATAAAAGAGAATATTTATACAAGTGGTTAATTGCATGGCCACCCAATTAACTTGGTCGGCCCATCTAATTGGTCCACATCAGCACAAATCCCAGAGAATGTCCACATTCTCGCACCCTAAATGACATCCTTCTAGACACTCTACAAAGTAGGGTTGCACCTCATACACTTGAAATTGCCTCCCTATGAAATTTCAAGGATTAATCTCTTGGCCACCCTCGATTGAATTTAATCTCAAATTGGTTTTGCACGTTTATCGGAGTGTCAAGGATTAATCACTAAACACTCATTATTTTGCACTCAAGATCAAATATACTTGATCATCTTTGAACTAAACTAAAATCCTTCTGTTTACCTCAACCCAAAAAACTGAAATATATGAAAGTGGAAAGATAGGAAGGTTTAGCAAATTGGGTAACGGATCATATTAGTATGGGTTTGGACGAGCCTGGTCAGTTTGGATTTACCCACACCAATTGTTGGTCCATTTTCAATTTTTCTTGTATAGATTATTTGCTTTGTGATTAGGAAAATAGTATCATTTTACAATATTAAGCTAAATCGTTGAATAAAACTTATTTAGCGAGTGACAGGCGTTTGTAGACTTGAGAACTTAAGATTGCCAACTCTAGAAAGGGGAGAAAACAATTATTCATCTTTTTAAAAGTGAAATTGTCAATTCTTACTTTGATATCTAATCTTCTAATTGTATAGTTTTCATGTATCTTATCAGTTTGCAATGGTAACAAGATTCCCATGTTTTGGGTTGTAGCAACTGCTAGTGGACTTCTTCGACTTGCTATTAGCTTCAACTCCATGTGGTTTTTAAACCAAACCGGTCCTACCACTTACAGGTAAATGCTTTATGGTCCACTCGAAAATCTGTTTAACCAACTCTGATCAAGGTATAAGCGACATTTTCAATCATTATATGGGTTGTATTTATAGTTTGGTGGGCTCGTTAAACAAGATTCCCATCTCAATTGCTGGTCTACTGCTGTTCAATGTTCCAGTGAGCGTACCAAATCTATTCAGCATACCATTTGGTAAGTATGATTTTAACTACACACTAGCAACAATTATAGCCCATATTTTTATGTTGTTATATGTGCTATTTTCTAGGTTTATTTGGTGGTATATTCTTTGTTAAGGCCAAAATGTCATGATCATACATTCTTTAAGTCAAATATCTTCTGCAAGTTACTTTTCTGATTGGTGATAAGAGCCGGATCATATATGATCATGGGTTTAAAACAGAATATAAGAACCAAACTATATTCTGGTCCAAAGTTACACCAGGAGTGAAGATGCCACTTCTCATAATATAAGTAACAAACTTTATGTTCTGTTTGCTATGTTTTTAATAAGATCATAAATACCCAACAATTTTTTTATATACATATATTTTTTCTTCATAGCTTGGGGTAATTTGGGTGTGCAGATGTATGTATTTCGTGTGAACTGGGTCATTGTAGTTCTGTCCGATTGCGGATAAAAAAATAAAGTTAGTGACCGTTAGATATAAAGTTAGAGTAGTCTTTTTATATTTTTATTAGTCTTTTTGAAGATTAATAACGGATTAAAAAGTTAACCAGTTACTCTACTACTAACTTAGTATCCGTGCAATGCGGCGGCGGCAACAATATTATTCAACTATATATTCGACGGTCAAATTGATTCGAATATACGTCTTAGATCAAACAAATAATGATAATATGAAGTAATATGATAGAACAACAAACAAAAAATCATAGAAAAGAAACACGTCGCATGTCAATATATGTAGGTACATTATAGATACCATATTCATATGGTGACGTAAAAAATTACATAAAAAGGTAGTTGAAAATAAAACTATACTTCAAATAGCAAAATCCAAACACACATGAAGAGATTCATTTCATATCGTTGATCATGAGTTCACGTGTAATAATAAGAGATAGTTTAATATCTGGATAGTGAAATAATAGATATATATATATATATACCATAATTAGAAGAATCGTAAATTCCATAATGATTAATGTAATTTACGAAATATCTCCATATGTAGTTACAAAATGAAAGGTATGTAAACTAATATGTAATGACATATTGCATTATAATGTTAAAAATAAACAACTTATTGTACCTTATTCATCATGGAAGACTTCTCGACATACCACGTTTGATGTATATAAACCTTCACGATCGAACTGTTTGACGGGTTTCACTAATATCTTGGTGTTATCACGTGATATTCCTCTTGACAACGCAACATAAAGTTGTCCATGCGAAAATATGGAGTCCGATAGATAAATACCAATATTTGGAATTGTCTGTCCCTAAGCTTTATTTATCGACATAGCAAAGCTAAGCCGAATGGGAAATTGTTTTCGCTTGAGTTTAAATGGAAACATGTCACTTTTTGACTGGCACAAAGGAATTCTGTATAAATACTCATTTGTCATAGTGCTAACCAACAACTATTTCTGCATCGATGACGTTCGGCTAAAAAGTTCTACATATCAATCTCGTTCCATTACACAATTCGTTAGATGGATCGAGATTACGCAATAATTCCAACGAGCATCCAACTTTTAGCCGAAGGCAATGAGGGGGTAGACCAATAACATTTATTGAGTTTCGAAATTCACTAGGATAGTAATTATTCTTACTTCTGCCTCGTCAAATTGTAGTAGATTTTTTCCTCGCCGTGAAATCTACTGACCAGGTGATCATTAATCTTGTCAACGTTATCATTTTTAGTTGATAATATCGTTGTAGAAATTATGTAACCTAACAAACTTTCGTTCCTTTGAAGTAATGGAAAAACTGCATTAATCAAAGTCTTGATCGATTTAGCTTTATCGTTGTTAGGAATAGCCATGTCATCAGGTATGCGGATAAAGGTTTCATCTAAAACCTCTTCGGCACCGTCGCCAACTCGTAACAAAAACTCTGAAAACAAAGGGTTGGTCAAAGCCCTCATATTTATGGTTAAACACGTCTTTATTATTAAAAACCAAAGTGGTGACATTCGTAAGCTAGAGTCTACACTTTGTGCTCATGTGCCACGTCTAACCACTGGCAACACTTGTCTAAAATCAACTCCCAAAACCATTATCTTACCACCGAATGGCAGTCTCATACATGTGATATTTGCATAGTTCTATCGACCGCCTCCATAGCTTGCCTCTTAGCCATCAATGCCTCATCCCATATGATAACTTTTGCAATTCGAAGCAGTTGAGCAGACCCACTTTGTTTCTTGATATTTCACATCGAGTTATTATTAAGAATAAGTGGAATCTTGAACCATGAACGAGTTATTCTCCCTCCTAACATATTATTAGCAGCAGCACCAGAAGAAGTTGCCGCCAATGCAATGACACCACGAGATTGGATCTCGACAGGTAAAGCCTTATACAATTAAGTTTTTCCAGTTCCTCCAGGGCCATCTATGAAGAACACGCCGAGGCAATCGTCATCAACGTGGCTTAAGATCTCATAGTTACGGTACTCCTTCCTCGTCTAGTGGTAGTCTCTACATAAAAAAGGTATAATGTATCTTGTTAGTTAAATGCATATTCAGTAAATAAATGTGATTTACAGTTAAATACCTTCAAGTTCGTCATTATAGTTATCGTCGCCATCAGGAATGTCATTAACGGAAACCCCATGCCTTGGTATTTTAGGATGCCATCCATGCTCACCACTAGGAAAGAATAATGGATAACATAATGGATCATAACAACCAAAGTGATGTAGAATTTTTTAGACTATCCATACACAATGATACTTCTTTCATAAGAAGTGATGTTGTCATTACCTTCAACCCAAATGCCAGCAACCTGCATTATGGTGTTTTTTCAGTAAGGTGTATATTATATATATGATTTACAAATAGAGAACATTGTATTTTGAATGGGTAAAAGTCGACACGTGTAATAAAACCTCAGATGTGGTCGGACAATTGTATACTCGTTGGTCAAGTTCCATAGACGTATTCAAAGCGACTATGTACTTGTCTAGCGGTCCTAGCTCAGAAAGGCTTTGAAATGTTTCTACATATGGATTGGTAGCAAGAACACGTCTTATTATGTGAACGACATTTCTATCAAGATTTGGCCAAGCCAATCTATGTGAAAACTCAGACTACTCATCATAGAAATACAATTGTAAGTACCTAGGTTGGCCATCTCGTGGAACTAATTGATCAAGACTATGATATATCCCTACACAAACACGAAAAGTATATACTCCAGATGTCATACTTGCCATCTGAGTATCTAATTTTACACCCATTGATACGAAGGAAAAACTCGTATTGTACGAACGTATATTATGCCTAAAATGTTTACCCAGTTCACATTAAGACGTGAAAAGAAGGTGTAGTTCATCTGGGATAATTGAGTTTACCAAACTTGTCTTACCACTCATGCAACAAAAGTGAGGAACTCGAATTGAAACATTTTTGCTCTACAATGAACACATGCTTTCTCTTCTTCAAGACACGATGTTTTGTAGGTAATCCATCATAAACGTAGTCATATGGATCCACTAAAAGGATATCATTTTGCAGCGAGGAATTAAAATTGTTTAGAACATGACATTACACCTATGTAATTTAAATATAATTAAATGATAAGTAATATAAGTAATAAGTAATAAAAGTAACATGATAATAGTTTAATGTCATAAATATTTAAGTAGATATAGTATGTGACTGGTTATCACTAAGTTGTTGATATTTGACCGACTTCATAACAAAGGTAGCAGTATACCACATAGACTTTCGATGCCTAATTCAAAATAAAAATAATGTAAATGCTAAAAATAATCGTTAAATAAGTAAAAGATCGTGACATAGAATGTAGCCAAGTTACCAATGATGCTTGCCTATTGATTTAGACTTGCCAACTTGTTTTTTTCCTTTCTCCTTTCATAATACGCTTTATTACTAAGCTTTTTCTTTAAGAAACGATGTTTGTGGTTGATGTCATTTCGCTCCTACCACAATGATTTGAATAATAATATGAATTACTTCGTCGATTTGACGATATCCCTAAAGGGTGTCATTTTGATAGGTTTGTATAGTCTTATGTTGTCACTCCAGTTATTGTACTTGGCGTAGGTGTAAAAGATTAACGACTTCCTTCACCACAAGCTATTTTTTTCATTAGCTTTTTCTCCTTTTGTCGTGCACGGTATTCTTTTTTGTACTCTTTTGTCATTTCCACAAGGATAAAGGTAAGAAAAGAAAGCTTGATATATCATCTTAATTGTAATTTATATATATCAACATACCTTTTTGTATATCTACATTGGCATGAGAAAGATCACCAACGGCATATTTTTTAATCTTGTTATTCTCCTGTCGTCGTGCATAATATTGTTTATTATATTCTTTACGTTTTTCTACATCACAACAATATACAGTGTTAATTCTCGTGTAACTTACTTAGAAAAATTATAATTTCGTACATTTTCGGACATCCATTTCACTTGGAGTAACATCAGCGCTTATATTTGCATCATGTGGGATTTGCATTATAAACTGCAAAATACAAATTGGTTAAGAGTTAGAAACATAATATGAGTAAAGATATGACGATCAACATAAGATAGAGTAGTTTAAAAGTTTAAAGTTGTTTAATTGTTTATTGTTATAGCACTTGAAATTTTGTTCATTTTGGGCGTTTTAGAGGATAAATTTTGATTGTTATTATAATACTCGGATTTGAATCCTTTTGGGCATTTGATATTATTCTTGATTGAAATATAATATCTTGACTTTAAATTTGTTAGAAAACAATTGATATATTTAGATACATGGTTTAAACATCAACCCAATATAATTGGTATGTACATATACAATAACAAATTATATGAAAGTGAAAACAATCATATAAGTATAATGTTGCACATGACAAAGCGATCACATAAAAACCTAATAAAATAAATAATTTGCCAACAATGCGTGATCACACCAAAATCATAAATAGTTGGTTTGTAAGCCAAATAGTCAAAACCACAAATACTTGGTTCGTAAATCAAATAGCCGACCAACATAAACTTAAATATTAAGTAGATTAATTAAAAAGAACACATAATTAACTTTAGAGCCGCCAATTCCTAATGTTGTTAGCTTCAGGCATATCAGGCTCGAAGTTGATCTTCGTTAACTCAATAGATTCCAAAATGTTAACTAGAAATTAAAAGTAGCATTTAATAAAAGACTTTGCTATCTTTAGTAAAGCGAAATTACATAAAATAATGTATCATTTTGTTACTTACTTTCTTCTAGTTGAATAATTTTTACACGAGATGCAAATATTATGCCATGATTAACTATTGATCGAGCAAGCATCACCGGAAGTGTCTTCGGACTATGATACAAGATCAACTTCATTTGTTGCCCTCTATTTATAAGTAACAATAAGTTAGGAATGAAAACTATGATAAATTCTTATTTTTTGATTATTAAACTTTAGAAAATTAGAAAGGTTGACTACAAATATAAACGTACGTCAAATCTGGCAGAGTTAAATGACATGAACCCATGCAGAAAATATTATGCCTTTTAAGATTGCCCTTAACAACGTATCCAACAACATCTAATACAATTAATGTATACTAGTCTTGTACCCGCGCAAAGTAGCGGCGCTATTTAGTTTGGCATCATATTTATTTGTATCTAATGTGTGTGTTTTCTATTGTGTTCATTAGATGTTTTTATGTTCATTTGGTATGTACGTGAGTGAGATAAATAAAACTATTGTGTTAGATTATTGGTCAAAAGTGTTTGTATATTTGTTAGGTGTGTTATTACATAGGTAGGTTAAAGTGAAATGAAGGGATGAGATTAAAAGTAATATAAATTCAATGGTCAGGATTCAATTTACTTAGTCTTAAAGTGATAGAATGAAAAAATGGGTAAATGCATTATAAAGTAGTATAGATAATAGTATTAAAGTAACAAAAATCATAGAATAAATTGAATAAATAAAATGGTGTACCCGTAAGGATTTTTCGACCGGTTCTTTCATTTGCAATATCTCTAAGCGATGGGACATTCGCATAGACTGGATAGTTAGGTTCCTCTTCACTTAACAATGGAATAAGCTTTGTGTTCTTACAAAAAAAAAAATTCCCATTCATCACGTAAAAAGAGTAGTTTTCGAATCTCCTATAATTATAGGCCTTTCCTTCAATGTAGAAATGATCAAGTGACATCATATTCCCGTCTAAAGTCATTTTTTTCATAAGATTTCATGAAACGACGTGGAATGATTGTCGTTATTCTGTCTCTCTATTATACAAAATATTGTGATTAATAAATATATGACATAGATTACTAATTAAAATACATTATATTGATTATACTTATATTTAGATCAAGTAAAAACAAAATAAAATTGTCATCTTGAACGTCTTTATATGCGTATTCAATTCGAATGGCCTTCAACTTTAACCAAGCATGAAGTGGATAAAAAGTTGAAAATACATCATGAAAATAGGGATTTAATTGTTCGCTAAATAACTTAGGACAGTAAAAAATAATAATAATAATAATAATTTTTAACGAAAATAAAATTTTATATTAACTACTAAAATATTTTTTGAGTGGTGAAATTAAAATCGAGTAATTATTTAGAAAAAAACTATAATAGGAACACCAGTGACAAAATTTGAAGAGATGAAATAGTTAACTTGAAAACAACTACTCTATTTGTTTTTACCTTTTCTTTTTCTTTATTACTTGCATTTGTATTTAGAATAAAATGTAAATTGAATATTTAATAAAGTATGTAGATAGATTATTTGGCCATGCTATGTCTAAAAGATGTAACGAAATTAATGAAATGTAGAAATTAAAATGATAATAAAGGACACATGACATCATATTAAGTGCTCGTTTGTCCTAATATGAATGTATTGATTTTATATGATTAATTGATAATAATGATAATAAAATGATGATATTGATATTTCTGTTTCTAAACAGTTATTTGGGAAATGAAAAACTATTCTGAAAGATATTGAGAAATTATTTTATGTAATCTCTAATAGCTATTTTGTGGAATCATGTCTTTTGTTATGTGTATCTTCTACTCTTCTAGCCTTTGCTAACTTTTTATTTTATAAACTCATCCGTTAAGAAAAATATACTAATATCTAATCTTGACATATATATGAAAAAGTTATCTTAAGCTATTTGTCCTCGTAGTGAAATATATCATCTATCATCAACATATCTTTAGCCTCGATGTCAATATATATCTATCTTTTTTGGCATATATTTACAACTTATTGAAATTCTGAATGGTAAATTATATTAAAAGAGTATAATATATCACAAACAAAACATATACATAAATAAATGATAACGATAAAAGAAAACTATAGATAAAATTGGAACATTTTAGTCCTACTAAAATTAAACAATCAATCGCATCTTTGTCTTTGTAATAAAACAATCACTATACCATTTTACCTTATTATAGCCACGTTAAAAAACACATCTTTACTACCAGTATTTTTTTACTATATAAATAAATATATAAATATTAAAAAATGTGTTAAAATTTACGGAGACTATTCGATTTGGAAATAATCATTTTGCTGCAATTATGGAAGTTGGAGATATAATTAGGGGAAACTTCACAATCAAAAGGGTTGATTAAGTTGAAGGTTTAGGTTATAATATGTTTAGTATTTGTCAAATTTGTGACAAAGATTTAGAGGTTCTTTTCCGGAAACGAAGTTGTCATGTTCGAATTAAAAATCGTCAAGAATTGTTAACCGGAACCCGTTCTATAGGGTCATACGCAATGTGTGATGAGACACTACTTACATACAAATCAAATATGATTTTAATTTATTTAGTCTCCTTTATTTTGATACAAAATCATTAATAGTGTGATCTTGTACCTTCTTAACAAGTCAGGTAGGTAGTGCGATCTCGATACCAAGAGAATTTTATGTTGTTTCGAACTCGCAAACAGTACAAAAAAAATTGTAAAAGTTCATTATTTTGGTAAGGAAGTTTTTTGATTTTACTCTGGAAACTTTTGACAAAATTTTGGAGGGAAATTAGTACGGGTCAAAATGTTTAGAGAAGCAGTTGATATCGGATCGAAAAATAAGCATCTAATTGTATTTCAAGGAGACTATTTTCAATGGAGGGACAGAGTTTTCGATTTTATCGAACGACAAGAGAATTACGAGGAGACTATTCACAAACTATTAAGAGAACACACTTAAAAACTATTTGTTTAAATGCTAAAAGTCACGATATCCTAAAATTTTCAAGTTGCTATCTATTCAATTTACTCACTTGATCCCTCAAGGGAGTTTTCTTTATAGTTGAGATAGAACATACTGTAGAAACATTTCAGCCAATCAGACTTCTTTAGGAATTGTTACATTCTCATTGGAGGATTTTGTGCATGATTTCTCCATGTACTGTTAACCAGGATATTCTGGTTATACTTGTTGTCGACAGTGATATACACTTATCTGTGTAATTGGTTAGCATAGTTAGTAGGAATACCTCGATTAAAAAACAGTTATCTTTGCAGGTATGTACAATTTGTATAACCTTACCAATGCCTTAAGGATAATAACGAATGTTCCAAAGTGTAGATTTGTCATAAATATCGAATATGTAACAATTCTAATCTTCAAATTCTTAACGTCGGGTCTTCATTCTGTCTCTTAAACTTCATATTCGACTTTTTGAATGTTGTATGATTATTTAAGCAGCTTAGAAAACAACCTTCATGGATGATGTCAGACTTTAAGGCTCACACAAAGACAGTCTCTAAGTCGGGTAAATATACACGCAATTTTCACTTAGACTCATGATTCTTTAATCTGAGCTCAGACAACCCATGTCATTAGCTGACTATACTATCTTTTTAGATTCAAAGTTGGGGAACATAGACATATATAAAGATGTTATCAAGACTCTATTATCACTAAATAAACATACAGCGACCATGCCTCGACACAAATTAAAATTTCTTTTTGATATTTGAGAAATTATCTCGAATAGCACAATGTAACTCGACTATAATCAACTGAAATGGTTAGCGGATACTTAACACAAGTCAAAAAGAGACTTATGTTTTAATTTAACAACCATGTATTTATCAATCAAATTAGTAAAATCTAACACAACCACATCAAATAAGCTAGAGTTATGCATAATTGAGAAGGAATTTCTCATAGTTCTTGAAATAGATTCAAGAAAACTTTACGTTTATATTTGGTTTCAACGTTATTTATATATCGAAACAATTTTTTTAAAGTAATACAGATCATTATAGTTATAATATTGGTTGATGATATGATTGATGATATAGAGATGTTAAAGATACGTTGATGTGGTATTTGCACATGCAAATGGCACAAAAGAAGTATGGACTTTGGAGGAGACATAATGTTACCATCTCCTTTCACATGTTTTCGGCGTCATCTTGTGTTTGGACTCAATTACCAAATCAATAACTCCATAACTTTAGAAACTTAAATTGATCCCACCAAACCATTTTCCCTTTCAACCACTACCGTTGAATTGAATTTATATTAAAAAGAAAATGTAATAATTATGAGGTGTATTTAATTATTTAATGTAGAATGAACTTTGATAGTACATACAATAGATATAGACCGAAAAATATATGAATTGACACTTTTTAGTAAGGCATTTACGGTTCAGTTTGATTTGGTTTTTAGTCAAAATTAAATTATAATCGAATATTTTAACTTTTTAATAATTAAAATTATTTTATTTGGATTTCGTTTTCACTATGGTTTGATTTTTAGTTTCGGTTCATTTTAATATTGGTTATTACGGTTTATAACAAATTTTATGCTATGACACAATTAAAATTTTTGAGCATAACAATTCGAAAGTTAAGCTTAAAAACAAGTTAAATACATAATATTATGGTAGAAATTGTAGCTAATTAAGTATTATTAAGTATCTTTTTTCATTTCTACCGTAATATTATGTACCTAACTGAATATATATACATTATGAATATGTGTAAATATTCATGTTGCAAGTAAAATCATACTAGTGTTAATTAGTGCAATTGTTTCAACTTACACCTTACGAGCGTGTTGCCGCAAGTTGAATAGACAATTTTGCCCATAGACTAAAAATATCTTTTATAGTAGACATGTGAAAGTCTAACGACGTACACTGTTACTCTTTGTATTGACGCATATGCACGTTCCACGTCATTGGTTGTGCCGTACCTCTATTATTGCATCAGGTACCACTTTTTTTATGTGTTATCATGTCAGTTTGTCTTGATTGCTGACTATATCAAAAGCTATATGCAATAGCCGTTTGCACTTCTTGCTTACATGATTGTAAAACTTATGTTTTAATTTTATTTTCTATTTTATAATAAGTGTTCAAAATTAAATTATATAAAATTTAAAAAAGTGTATAATTAGTATATTAGTATATATTGTGTAAGAGAAAAATAATAGTCTTATTTTATTTTTATACAATTTTTTATAAATTAATATTGTGAAAAAGCAAATTATAAGTAAATTAATATAATTAATATATTTACTTTGAAAATGGACGTTTATTTTTAATAATAATAAAATAATGAGTGATTCGTAGTTTATACTTTCGTACATATGGAATTAAATATTACATCATGGAGAAATGAAGAGAAAGGATAATGAAATGGGTACTCCAAAAACTATCACTCCACTAATTATCTTTGATTTTTATTCATATATTACGTCATTATTCAAAGTTATGTTTAATTGATAAATCAGAGAATTTAAGATAATTGTATGATTATCTATCAAGAATTATCAAATGTAGATATGTTTTCCATTAAACAAAGTGATAAGGCCACACTTTGTTACGTAAAATCCTTTTACTTTTCTAGAAATTGTCTTTAACAAAAGTAGAAAATTATAAAACATATTTAAATTTAGAACTTTTAGAAAACTTCTATTTTCTAGTAAAACTTCTATTTTCATTTATAACTAACAAATTGAAAATTATTTTTAAAGAATTTCTAAATCTTTCATCTTTATTATTTCTCAAAAAAAATAGAAGTAGCCAATTAGGTTTACGACGAAACCTAGAAATCGATCACTGATCCAATTTGAGTACCTCTACAGGATAGACCTCAACAGAAAACTGAAGAGTAACAGCAGCAAGTGATTGAATTCAGTAGTTCCTCATATAAAATTATTGACTGTAGAGATATAGTAATATGAAGAAGACAAAATTGTTTCAAGCACCTACAGAACCGGAAGCGCCCCTTCTTTCAAAGAGAAGAGGACGGATTATTCACATTCCATTTGATGGTCAGAGGCGAATTGAAAGCTAAGCAGTAGTTGTTCAAGTCTTCATATTTAAAAGCGTTTTTTAAAAGTTTTAATTTAAAAAAGTAAAATAAAATACTTGTTATTCTTAAAAAACTAAAAAGACTAAATGAAAATTTTTTTCCGTAATTAAAAGCACCGTAAACATCTTACCTTTGACTAATACACTAAGCGTATACTCGTTGTGTAGTTATATTCATAAATATAATATTTCATTATCAGGATTTTCTCTATAAAATACCACAATCATCAAATGAGATATGATATATCATGATATTTATCTGTATTTGCTCAAAAAGATACTCTTAATTTGTACAACTATTCAAAGTGGTAAGGTGAGATTACGATTACGAGTACTATTCAAAAGGTAACTTACAAATTGCATCACTTTTCTTCGATCATGTGAAATTGAATTTGACTTTTGATGGTTCTTTAAGAACACTTCAAAGCCATCTAAGTTTCTAACTCAAATTTTTGTTTAGATATACTCAATATCAAAATGAGCGTATTCATGTCCTTGTTAAATACCAACATAAGTGTTGTTTCTTTTGCTTTTCTGTTACGAAAAAATGAAAAATAATAATAAATAGAAAATAATAATAATAATAATATTTGCAATACATGTAAATAGTTTTTCTAGACTATTTTAATTGCTTTTCACAACACATAAACAATATTTTGATAAGGTTCGTGAAAGAACAAATTTTATATACGAATAAAATGATCGATAACGGAAACAGAAAATGCTTTTGCACAATAAAAGTGTTAGATGTTCTATTTTACACAATAAAATAATTAACTGTTATTTTTATATTTCATTTAGACGTTGAAAATGGTTGACACAAACACTTAGCCTGTGCAAGGTCCCTTTTTGATTTTATCATCGAATATGTTACTATTTTATTATGCAATATCATTTTATATTCTATTATTGTTCTTCTTTTACAAAATTTACAGTTGTTTCAATTGCAATACCTTTTAACTGCTTAAAATTTTAAAGTTTCTATAAACGACTTCAACACAAGAGAATAACGCGAACTCTTCTCCGTCTGTTCAACTAAATTCATTTTCACTTATATTATCTCATACTCCGTATTAACAAAAGTTAATTACAGATTTTGCCCATTTCATAACCATATTTTTGTCAAGGGGGCAAAGATGTTACAAAATTAAAATTTTATGATGTATATTTTCAACCTTCACGGCCACCGCCAATACCTTCATGCTGCTTGGGTCGTTAGTATCAAACTATCCAAGCTCCTTTTAACCCGAGTTTCATATGATGGCGTTTAATCTAAACAAAATCACCCGTTTCTTGTGAATCAAGAGGGAAACAAGTGTCTTCGCCACCGGTATTCCATAAGAAGTGTGCATAATTTGCAGCATAAAAAGAGTTGTTAGGATCAGCGGAAATCGCCTCCAAATAAGTCTCTTCGGCAGCCCACAAGTCTTTTCGAATTTGCCATAAAAAACTTGCGTATTTGTTTAGCGCTTCTGCGTCTTTAGGTTCAATCTTAGAAGCCCTTTTGAAGTAGTCCTCTGCCCTGTTTGATGAACCAATTAAAATGTGATATAGTTGCAAAAATAAAAAATAAATATAGTTCAGCGGGCCTGTCAAACATGAATTGACCAATAAATATCTTGAACATAATATTTTGTTTTTGTTTACTTTTTTTACCATAAATAGAAATCTAACAAGTCGCTAGTTGCTATCAACCACACATTTCCGAAGCCCCACTCAGAAGAAGACGAAACAGATTTTCTTTATATTGTTCACATTTTTCTATTATTGCATTCGCTAATGTACAAAATTCTTCAGCAATTTTAATATCATATTCATACCTAAATACTCAATATATTTTTAAAGATTACTCTGCTCTTAATTTAATAATAAAAATACAACGTTCGACTTAATAAACAATCTAATAAGATTCTCAACTATCAATTATATATCTATCGTCCGTTAAAATATAACTCATCCAAATTAAAACGTGTAAATTAATTAAAAAATAGTAATAAACTTAGTTTAAAAATTGTAATACCACTTTAAAAAATAAGTAAAAGAATTAGTACCTATTATAATCACGTGCAACAAGGTAGAGAAACTGAGCATAATTTGCAAGAAGTAACGGGTTATCGGGTTCTTGTAACAAACCCGTTTGATAAACTAGCTCCGTTTTGAAATACTCTTGTATATCTTCTTCCTCAATTTCCACTTTTACCGGAGCGACAAATGTTTTCATAACCTCATGATCCAAACCAATTTCACCTAATTCCATTCTTCTATCAGCTTCTCTTACAACCGAATTCCATTCTTCTTCTTGGTCCAAACCAGACTCCTCTATTTGGGTCGTCGTTGGGTTCAATATCATTGAATCCAACGACCCATCACCATCCGTCCCACTAGCAACGGCCCGTGACTTCCCCCCTCCCCCGTTGTTTCCTCCTATTGACGTCGTTTTACTATTATTTGAAGTAGTAATATATTTTTTGATGGTTGTAGAATCAAATACGCTTTGTTGAGTAATAGAAGATTCGTGTATGCTTACCATCGGAGGTGGTGTGGGACCGATTGCGAAGTTCTGTGACATTGAATGGACACTATAATTCGCTAAAAGGATCATGACATATACCATTAGAGTTGGGGTTTGCGAGAAAACTTGTTGAAATAACCAAACGAACGAGGCGTTCATTTCTTTTTGAACTCGAACAAGAATCTCTTGTAAATCTTCGTAAAATAGCATTTCCCTCATTTGAAGTGTGTAGCTTTGTAGCTCTCGAATTATAAACACCATTGATGAAAACGCCTTTTTAACTGAACAATAAGCGGATTCACTTGCTAGTATTAATCCCTCTTGCCATTGTTTCTTCTTTTTTATGATTCGTAACGAAAATGGCAAATCTACACTGTTTGCCTTTCGTTCTATACTCGCTGGTATCATATCGCCCGGCCAGTCTACACCGTTATAATTTTCTTTAATTTCTATGTCCTCCGAAACCTATTAGAATGTATATTGAATTAAGAAAAATATAATTATTCAATTAGCATAAAAATTGAAATTTAATTGATATTAGTTTACATGTATATCTTAGTTATCGTAAAATAGGCCTTAGTTCAAATAACTCATCATCCTAAAAACCAAGTTGAAGATCAAACAGGTCTGACTTACTGATTCATTGGTTCAACCGGTATTAAAAGCAACCAACAAATAAGGAGTTTGTGAATGCAATTAAAAAGTTAACAAGCGTATTAGTAGTCAACCTGAAACTGGAGAGCCAATTCTTGAATCTTGTTGGAAAATTCTTCATCAGAAAACTCTGCACCTAAGCTTGCTGAGACGGCCGTTTTGATCATAAAATGTTTTCTTGATGACTCCGATTTCTTCAGTTTCAACCCAAATATCGCTGACGGGTGAACACTTATTCGCCATTTTGCCGATTGTGAAGTGATCACTGAAGCTAGTGTTTGTGAAGATGAAGATGAACAACAACAAGGGGAGCAAGGAGGAATTGAATATGGTGGCAAATCGAAACACCTATTCACCATTTTAATTCTCATATTTTAGAGAAATTAATAATAATAATATTTTGGAAAAATGAAAGCTTATAGATCCAATAACATAAAGTGATAACTTTCCTTCGAACCTGAAAAGAGTAAGAATTAAGCAAAAATAATAGTCAATAATTATAAACAAATCTCAAGAATATAATCATTACAACACACATAAACACACACTTACTTTTTATATAACACGCATTAATATCAAGATGAGATCTATTTACCTGTAAAAATTATTTTTGTAACGCTTATCGAACGTTATTGATGGCAATAGTGAATGTTTTCCGGCCAAGTACGACAGACCGTATAACTTTCACTTGGCTAAAAATGAAGAAGGGTGTGAGGTCTTTATATATGTCACATAAGAGATTTTTTTTCACATGCATTAATCAGTCACATCGTATGCTTTTGGGTATTTATAATATTTCCTTTTACCTAATAGGGCACTCGAATGTATCGAGAAATGTAATTCCATGTTTTCAACACTGTATGTAATATATATATATATATATATATATCTAAAGTATGGATTAAATAAGAACACTTTAAAAATAATAACGGTAAGAACGCTTCAAATTTACACTTATACTTTATAAAATTATTAGATTCACATTTGTATATCTCAAATATGCAAAGAAAAATGAATGCACATTTATAAAAATGTATACAATTTGAGAAAAACGATTGATGCACAATTCTACATTTTTCATCTAAAATCGTGCATCGATCGTTTTTTCGATTTTTATGCATTTATGAGGATGCGTATCTATTTTTCTCCACATATTTGAGATGTATGAATGTGAATCTATTGATTTCTATGATACATTTGTGGATATGAAGCGTTCTTACCCATTCTTATTTTTAAGGTATTCTTTTTGGAACTCTACCCTATATATATATATATATGTGAGTAGGAGAACTGTAGGTGGAATTAGAATGAAATTTTATACACACTATAATTTTTTATGATATTTAAATAAAAAATAAATAATTATAAGCGTATAATTTCACAAATATATAATATATTAAATATTATTTTAATTAAATAAGTTCATTAAAAAACTTTAAGCTCATTATATTGGATAAATCTAATTTATAATAAAAATACATATATAATTTAGTTAGTAATTTTTTAAAGGATTAATTGTACTTAACAAATTTCACTAATTGCACTTATATTGAAATAATCAAAATTTATATTTTTACACTGTGTGAAATTTTTTAATAGTAACACGTATTATTCTCGTCGTCATAGTGATTCTGCCCTAATGAACATACAGGACTACATGAATACACATAACTTACGAATAATGTATTGGTACTAGACCAAAACTGCTAACAATAATTATAAAAAGCTGATCAAATTTCTATAGATTATAATATTTATGCAAATGTTTATGTTTTTTAAATTCTACGGGGATGATAATGCATTCATCATAATCTTTTATTTGATAGACGACGGATGGATCCCAAGATTTATTTTTAAATATATGATTGTGTAGATATTTTGAGACATAAGAAGAACTGATAAAACTTTAAGGGGGGTAGATGTAAATAAAGGAACCACTTGGAAGCAGCATGGGGTGGTGTAGTGGTTGTTGAATTAACGGGTATCCAGATCTACCATTTTGGGTGTCTCTCCTCATGGGCCATGTGTCTGCACCGATCCACATAAATGTACGTTGGAAATCATCGTGAAACTTACCCGACCCGACTTGTCTGTATGAATTGATTTTGACTTTTGGAGTGCTCAAAGGTTGACCGGCCCGTGTTCCTAGCTAGGCGACCCGTGTAAATTTTAAGATTAATGTTATACAGGATTACTTTAATAAGATTAAAATTAAATATAATTTTTTTATTAGTTGAATTTTTTTTCTTTTAATTTTATTTAATCAATTTTTCTTATTTACCAATCACATATTTAGATTAGATTTAGTCCTACAAATTTAAACCTACCTATTACTTTTTAAGTTTTAAATTCCAATTTTAAGGGTGTGTTTATTTTGACAAGGGTTTTCAAATGGGTTTAATGGTTAGGCATGTGTTAGTTTAGGAGTTATTTGTTATGGGGGTTGGGAACGTTTATTAATGTTAGAGATTTAAAATTGGAATTCTGTTTTAAACTTCAGTTTTAAGGGTGTGTTTATTTTGACAAGGTTTTCAAATGGGTTTAATGGTTATGCATGTGTTAGTTTAGGAGTTGTTTGTTATGGGGTTTGTGAACGGATTTTAATGTTGAGATTTAATATTGGAATTCAACCAAGAATATAAATATTTGAAAAATTATGTTAATTTCATCTCTAATGTATACATTAAAATATTAAATTTGATGTGTTAGTGTAAAAGTTGAACTTCAACTAACTCACAAAATATAGTCTAATTTTTGGTGTACACCAAATTTTTAGAGATTTTATACAAAATTTGGTGCAACACTAAACTTTGCACTAAATTATTGAATGTTTCCTTTTAGTCCTCTTGATTGAAATGTTTTTATATTATTGATTCAAAATTAATTTTTAGAAAAAGAAATATTTTGTTAATAGCTTGACAATCCAAAATGTAATTTATCGTGATCGTGTTGCAACACATCAAAGATTGTGAGATGATTATTTCACGGAGAGTCCAAGTATAAAGAAACAATTTTTCGTAGAAGATTTTGAATGAGTTGAAATTTGTTAGGTCGAATTGTTACTACCGTTGAAGGGCATGACGAGTTTTGTGCAACGAAGAGATGGTTTCGGTAAACTAGGACTGTCTAGTTTACAAAAAGTGACAACCGCGTTTCGAATTTTGGCCTATGGTGTACCAGCTGATTCAACGTATGAATACATTAAAACTGGAGAATCGACTACTATTGAAAGTACAAAAAGATTTTGTCGATCTATTCTTGAGGTCTTTGGGCCTCGTTATCTAAGATCACCGGATGCTAATGATGTTACTAGATTTCTTGAAGTTGGTGAAGCACGTGGGTTTCCAGAAAATGCTAGGAAGTTTGGATTTCATGCATTGGAAATGGAATAATTGTCCATCGACTTGGGGGTGGGGGACTATATAGTAGACGAAGCGGAGTTCCAAATATTATCCTTGAAGTTGTTGCTAACTATGAAATGTGGATATGGCATGCTCATTTTGGTTTGTCGGGACCAAACAATGATATTAAACTTGTTTGCAAACCTAGCTAATAGTATAACACCTCCTGCTGATTATTTCATTCGAGATAAGAATTATGAAGTTGGGTATTATTTATGTTGGTGCAAGAAGCCTTGTGTCAAACATCTTGGTTGAAGACTTAGAATAGTTTTGATTGTTTATGCGACAGTTTGAGTTTGTCTCATGTTGCGACAACTCACATACTGCGACAATTAGATTTCTGTCGCATGTTGCGACAGTATGACATTGTCGCAGATATGAATATTGTCGCATATTCGAATGTCTATAAATAGAACAGTATGTCAACTTATTTTGTAAGAAACTGAGTAAGAACATGCTTGTGAGTTCTAAGAGTTTATGTTATATCTCTGTAATCAATTAACTCATTCAATCAATATAAAACAAATTATTTACGATTGTGCATTCATTCGTTCACGTATTATTTTGGATTATTCAATTTGTATACGGATTCCGCACATTACAGATTGAGATTGTATAGATTATACGATGATTGGAACCTACATTATTGTTAGGAACGAATACGAAATGAAAACGCTGGAGAAAAATTCGAAAAAAGGAGAATTCTTGCAAAATCGGCAAGGCTCCACGGTTTTGACCATAACTCCTTCATACGGACTCCGATGGAAGTGATTCAAAAGTCCAAATTTTTGGAACTCAGAGTACTATAACTTTAAAGAAGATATAAAGGCTGAAAACATGAGTACCCGCTGGGTACTTAGCCTACCCGCACCCGCCGGGTAACATGGTTTCAAACTAGTAAATCGTCACAGAAAAATGATACCTGGCGGGTACTTTTCGTGCCTGCCTAGGTAGCTGTTAGATATGGTATTTTTGGTTTTTAGTAAAACAAATCTTAATTTCACAACAATCTTTTGGTGGCTGTTTCTCTCTGATTCTTGGGTAATTTTTAGTGATTTTGGGAGGATTGAAAACCCTTCCTATCCATTGTAATTCAAGAATCAAGGCTCTAACAACAATCAAATATTACGATGTCGGTTTATCATTTCTTTCCTTGAAACTATGTTTAATTCCATTTCTTTTGTGTTTGTTTTTCTTGTTGGCCTGATCACGGGCTAACTGTATTTACATTCACTTAGATGATGTGACCTAATGATTTTGGGTGTTTATCTATTGAGGTTTACAATTGTTAAATTCATGTTTAATCGAAGAAGTATTTGTGATTGAGTTTTAATTGTTATTTTGTCATATTGGTAAATCATTAAATGCTTATAGTGAACACTTCTACATCATGATTGGTTTATTACAATTATTTGTCTATGAATGATTCTTAATTACTTAATTGATTGTGAACGCAAGATTGAAATAGGACTTGATAATTAAACTTAATTGTATTTGAACTGAACTTAAGTGGATACCTCAACTTAAGTTTAGTAATCTTACGAATGTAGGTTTACAACATTAAATCATGAGTTAACAGATTGAATTAAAACTTAGGTTGGTTAGAAACCTTGAGTGAAAGCGAGAGGTAATTTCTAATAAATATGTCTGGAGGAGTGAATGCGAATCTCATTCTTAATACAGCTTGATAAAACAATAGTATATAAACTAGCTTTAACCAACACCCCGAAATTAGTAGTAAACTACTCAAATTGAGTGTCGTTCTAATACTTTGTTTTTCTTGAATCCACTTGCCTACTTGTTAATTGTAGATTATTAATTAAATCTTGCAAAACCCTCACCTATATTTACCAGTTTAGATTAACTTTACCTGCTATACACTCTCAGTGGAATCTGATAGTGATAATGATGAGGACAAGGTAAAGAAAGCTACTAAGGAACAAAATATTTTCAAGAGATCATTAGAGAATATCTTGTAGCTGAGAAGTAAGTGGAGCAGTCCAAAGAAAGTGATGTTTCTATCAGAGCTCTTACACAAGAAATTGAGCTTGAAAACAAGAAGGGAGAGACTTCCATGGAACTAAATGAGAGACTTTTAAAGATGGCAGCCGAAGAAAAGAAGAAGAGAAAGTTGAACCGGAAGAAACTGAAATACTACGTGAGCTTCAGGAAACACCCAAACAAAATCATCAAAGTCACTCCCAGAATTTACAAGAAAGGAAAGTCTTTTCTAGAGCTTACCAGAGAAGGAGATGATAAGTTGGAAACAGTATATCTAACTGAGCTGAAAAGTATAGGGTTTCCTAAACTTGGTGAAGTATATTCTCGTGTTCAAAATGGTGCCAACGCCTACAATCCAATGGTGATGAAGATTACTGATGACCTGGTCAAAAAGCTAATTGAAACTGAACAAAGTCTCAATAAGGCTCTTTCAAAGTTAAATGTTCAAGGTCCAACCAGAGCTCCCAGACAAAAGAAATCAAAGGCTGATGAAGACGCGATAATTAAAAATCTTCAAAGGATGGGTAATCTGCCTGACGTTGTTGATCTAAATGTCTCTCTCGCTCTTAACATTCACTTTGTGCCAAGACGAGTTATCAGAGAACTAGAGTTTGGTATGTTCATTCTTGATCACCTTAGGCGTCACTGCTTCCATAGAGCATCTTAGATTGCCATAACCAAAAGAGAACATCTTGTGGCTATCAAATATATAGGTGAAGGATGCAACAACGATCATGAGTTTATGAAACTGATAAATGATGAGCTCAAGCAAAGGTTGATAAGCACATATGAGATGAAGTTCTTCAAAGTCAATCAAGAACTAATAGACTATGGATGATGTATGAAAATCTTTTGCATATCCACTTTTGATGTATGATATAAATCAATGTTCTCTATGTAATGATTTATATCCCTGCTAATACTAAAGTAAAATGAAAAACAAAAAGAACCCAAAAAGAAAACATATCAGGGTCAACAAAATCAAAAAATAAACATCAAGTAAAAAATCAAAGAGTCCATTTGTCATAAATAAATAGGGGGAGATTGTTGGGTCAGAAACCCAACTAATGTAATTTATGTATGACACTAAACTAAGTGTTTATCAGTCACTGCATTTGTTAGCAGCGACTTTAGAATTGACTAAGTAATTATATTCGATGTTCATGTTGAACAACGAACCATTCTTTACTTAGAATATATAATGAGGTCTATTAGTCATTGCATTTGTCTTATTGTGTAGTTAATTATCGTAAAGTGATCATTTAATTATCAGTAAAAGAAACTTTAAACTTGAATTTATTGTTATAATTAACATTTGTTGTTAGTAATTTAACGTTAAACTTACAAACTGAAACCAACATTTACTATAAATAATATTATAATAGAAACATTGCATTAAAATAAAAAAATTAAATATAAATTACAATAACATGATACTAGGCTAATTTTCAAAGTTCGGCAAAGGCATACAAATGTGCTCAACAAGATATTTTGAAGGTTTTGATGCACCAATTTATTGTGTAGGTCTTTAATTTTACAAATATGTGACTCGCATCTATACGTAAATGTGTGATTCGTCCTATTACTCGGAATAGAGAGATAGTTCTGCTTTTATTTGATGTATAAACTAATATACTACTAACAACCTAATAAGATGTTTTTATTGGCTCTATATTTCACATCTAACAACTTACTCTATTAAAGTTGGCATCATTTACTTATAATTTCGATTGACATCATTTACTTATAATTCGATTCATATTTGGGGGCTTATTTTTAGTTGATAGCAGGATATTCAAGCTGTTCGCTTCAACAAAGAGGGAAGAACAAGCAGACATCGAACAATTAATTTATGTTTCTTGTTACCGTGAAAAATATCACAATCACAAAAAAGTTACAAACATAATTTTACATAATAATGTGGATATTAAGGTGGATTAATCATATTTACATTTTATTTCTATCTCTAACTTTTGTCTCTTTATATTATATTATTGTTATATTCTTTTGTAAGTCAGTTTTGTAAAAATTTTGTAGTAATTCTCTGGTTATAAGATAGGGCCCTGAAATTTGGGACAACCTGGGTATCATCATATATGCAGAAACAAAGTTTAGTTTGTACACTTGCATCAACTTGCAAAATGAGATTGTTTTCTCAGATAGAAAAACATTTTAGTAAATTCAAAAGTCGAAATATCTAGCCTTAGTCATTGTCAAGTTTGACATAACAATCCTCAATGTGGGTTCAATAAATACTAATCCAGAGGTCATGACCGTTCAAATTTAGACAAAAAATATACAAATAACAGAAGACAAAATTAGTCTATATCATTAGAGAGAAAAAAGACACAATCATTTTTCCCATAATATAGTGTGGTCGTGTGGACCTGGCTACCACCACCGTTAAGGTAGTTATCACACACTATATCCGTATTTTGCTTACTAATTCTCAACCAATCAAAATTACTATCGCATGAATTGATAAATAGAAAACTACAAAAGAAGATAACTCATGGGAATAAGTTTTCAAACTGTTGGAAAAAATGATTTTGCTACGTAGCCCTTAGACTCATACTTAATAACTATAATTTCATGGTGATTGGTAAATAGTGGTTATTAAAGCAATTCATATTGTTAACGTTGACTATTTAATCATAGATGATTGGCGATTTCGTAGTGGTTGACGGGTTTTGTTGATAGTTGATGTTTCTTTAACGGAAGTTAGATAGTAACCATATAAGCACTTCAATAGTAAGATGTGATTCCAAATCTAACTTCTATGACTGTTAGTTGGGAATAAGATCGAATTGAACTTTATGGTTAGCTCACGTATATGTTAGGAGTTAACCTCTTTAGGTTAAAAGCTAACGTTAGTATAATTTGCATAACTAATTAACTATCAATAATAAGAAGTATACTATCCAAAAGTTTGAAGTGCGGAAGTTGTTAATTTTGTATCAATTTGAGTTATTGAATGCTATTTTTATTTTATACAAATTAAATTATTTTAATCTTTTAAATAAATCACTAGTCTACTTAGCAGACTACCTTAGATGTCATTTTTATGTGGATACATGATTCGAGAATTTACTTTATACCGATCTTATTATTGAAAATAATACTACAGATACATGTGTACCTCACATACAAGTAACTGTAATTCAATCTGAGTGAGTAGTCGATCATTAACCTTTTACCTAAATATTAGTACTTGAATTATTCAAAGAGTAAATACAATAAATACGTAACGTACTGTTACTTATTGTTCTATGTATGTAAGTTACCTTTTCTATTTTCTAGGAATGTAACAAAACAGAAAAAACCGTGTCAATATCTTTGCAAAGTTAATTTTTACCGAATACCAATTGAAATTGCTGACTAGGCTGCCACGTATGATGACACATGGACTACGTTTGAGAAAGATATTATAGATGTTTTGATGTATTATACTTTAAATACTTTAATTCATATCAATAATTGAATAAATATCTAGAAAATAAAAGTTATTTATCAATTTTTATTTTATGTATTTCAACAAAAATGTCATGTTTTTTATCACTTGGAAAAATAGTTAAATAAAAAGGGTATGTTGCATACATGAAACAAATTTCTGTAGTACGTTGCTGATCCGGACAGTTTATTCAATTAGTATAAACCATGTCACATTTAAAAAGAAAAAAAAATGCTTACGAAATCCAATTTACCAGGACAACCGGTAACTACCATATTGCGTCTCTAGACAAGGTTTCTTTTTGTTTGTTGCATATCTAGATAATAAAAAGAGTAGCTTATATACATAGAACAATGAGTAAAAGTACGTTATGTATCTATTGCATTTACCCTTATTCAAAATTGAATTTCTAGCAATGAAATGTCAATTGCTAATACGATTTACTTAAGCCCATTAATAAGCTCATGTTTAACATCAGTTCAAGAAGCCAATCATCCGATAAGCCCATGTTTGATTCCAATTGAAGTATCCAACGAAATTTTTCTCAATATGGGCTTGTTGTAGGTGATCAACACAGAGCGCCCAAGATCAAGTAGAGGCAGAAATGCCTTCCACAAATTTAGTCATTTTCAATAACTTGTTTATTTGTATCCCAAAAATACAATCTCGGATACTCGCTTTTTAAACTTATAGATTTCATCCGATTGTCATTCCAAAAGGTAGTATTCTCTACATTTTGCAAGTGAAATATGTACAAGTGAAATATTCAATAGGTCCCAAATTCCCAAATATGTGATAGTATGTTTGAGTTCAACATGATCCTTCTAAAGACTGCCCTCTCTCAGTTGGATGTTGGTCCAGCCTACTACGAGGATCCTGTATCCAGCAACCCAACCTATACAAAGAGCATCTATCAAAGCCCCTTTACTAGATTGGAGCTATGAAGCTTACCTTCTATTTATTAAAAAGGGAAAGGGCTTTGACCTAAAAATGAAGCAAAAGTATTTAATGAGTATTAAGTAAAATAGTATGAACTCAAGTTTGTCACAATTTATCGGGAATCAGATAATCATTGAGAAATTCTAAAAGTAGGTAACGAACCAAATCATTTGTAGAATGCATCTCTTGTTTTCCTTAGTGGAGACTGATTCACATTCTGGTTTCACTGCCGAAGTTTAGTTCTACTTATTGGATTATATGTCCATAACAATGAATAATATAAAAGTCCATTTTCTACTCGGTCACACGCAAAGGTCAATCGGTAAATGCATGAGAAACCTTCCTAATGGGATTAGTTTATTAAACATTTGTTAATGGTTTAGTTAAACTAATGAGCTATGAATTTGCTTAATTAATTAGTTAAATTGTTAACTTATAATAAATTAAACATGAACTAGTTGACTAACTTAACTAGATGGAAGTGTGTAGTTACTTCATCTAATACTTACAACTAGATACGATCTAGTTGGTTGACCATCTAGAATGGTATGACCTCCCTTATACACTTGGACCATGTTTTGGAAGTATGGTGAAGTGTATGGTGTGAAGTATGGCTTTGGGCATAAACTCCTTTATACACACTTACACACTCTATCAACTAACAACACTTCCTCTCTCACTCTTAGTCCTAAATTAGTCATCTTTATCTCTAGAATACACACAAAGTTTCAAGGGTTCTTGATAATTAGCTTGTTCAAAAGAGCTTGTAGAAGGTGATCAAGAACGGAGGCTCTTGCAAACAAATTCAGTTGGAGACTTCGGGTGTACTCCGATAAAGGGGTTCTACTTTGGACCCTCCGTGTCTACCATTACTCTCCAAAGGTTGTCATCTCATTCATCTATGTATTTATCTATTGTTTTGTTGCTATTTGTTTCTTGTACATGTGATCTTTGATGAAGTATGATTTAAATGTTTTATTAAACGTCTTTCGCTGCAAACAAATACTTTGTTAAAATTGTTTTGGTCTAACTATACTCAAACACTTCTTCTAGCAAGCACCAAAAACATAGGAACTTAAATAAATAGTTTTATTATTATTCCTTTAACATGACCTCCAAATATTTAAGCTCCAAACAAGGTGCAGATTAAACAGAAACAACTATCATATTCTTAAATCAAATAATCCCATTAAACCTCCTTCTTCCTCAGATGATTTTTTGGTTCTTCCTTCTTTTCCTCTTTCTCAACAGTTGCTGATGCACTTGATTCCACACCTGCAGACACCGATGCTATTATACCTAAAAATTTTCTTGGATCTTGCAATTCATCATTATTTGATTGAACCTCAAAATTAATATTAGGGACATGTCATAAAAAAGAACTGAAAAAAGAGAGAGTTAGGTCTGCCATTAGGAGCTTCGAACATGCATAAATGACTTTACTTAATCCATTTATCATCAATTATGTTGAGTTAGTTATATTCTTTAGAGCAAATGTCAAAAAAAGGGTGAGAAAAGTTTCAAAAAGCTTGATAAGGGAATGTAAGTTCATTTGTACCCTTAAAAAGTGAATATTCAGTTTTGTTCATAAAAATAAAAAAATGAAAAGGATGTTGAATGCAACCAAATATCTTACCATCTCTTTTTTTTTTTTTTTTTTTTTTTTGTTGTTGATAAAATTGAACTTTCACTTCTTTTATAGAAAAATTAAACTTATAGTCCTTTTAACGTGCAAATGTACGTACATGCCCTATATCAAGATTTTATGAAACTTCCCTTGATTTTTTGGAATTTAGTATTTATGCATTTCTCAAGCTTTTAATTGTTGGATCTTTATGCTCAATGATCATTATAAAAATGATATTGCTAATAACATATGATCTTATAGGGTCACACAAATAGCAAATAAACACTAATTGAATAATTTGTAAGAATTTGATTCTTGCTAATTATCAATAATCCTTGTATTAATTGAAAATTAACATTTTGTTAAAATAATAATGTTACAAGGCATATAACACATTAGAAGTCATTTGATATGAATATAAATCTCATGTACAACTTATTGGACTTAAAAAGTTTGGACATTATAACTTGTACACAACATGGAAGTGTGAAAAGTTCAAAAAGCGGGCCTTCGCCCCTCCTTGCTTCCTTGAGGCCAGCCATCAAAGGGGGTCATCCCCTTTGATGAGTTGAAACTTGCTAGTTTGTCTTTGTGTCATGCTATTGGTCCATACTTGCATGATCTTTAAGTATTGGACTTAAAGTGCTTATGTAAGTGTGCATGCATAAGACTACAAGCATTATTCATTACTTCTACTTGTGCTCTCTACATTCATTCTTCCTCTCTTGCAAAAGTTAGTGTAAGAAGAGTATGAAACATTGACTCTCTCTTAGACAAATTTGATTTGTTCTTAAGAGCTTAAGAGCTTGTTCATACAAGGGAATATAGACTAGCATCTAGTGTTGATTCAAAAGCTACTTGGTGAGCTTGCTATAGAGGAAGTCTTGCCTTGTGTTCTTGTCATCTTCATCTTCATAAACACCTTACAACCAAAAGGGTTCGAAGACTACAAAGGTTGTTATTCTTTAACCCCTATGGTTGTTAATCTTAATATACATGTAACTGGATCTTGGTTGGTTTTATAAAAATGTTTTTATAATATGATCAACTTATTTTTAAGCTTCCGTTGCAATTTATCTTTGTTTTAAACCTTGATTTTGATCTAAAAACCCAACATTAACGACAAAACTTTGGTTCGTTGTTATCATTTATTAGAAAAAAAAATATTGAAAAAAACTACTTTTACCTTAAAGTTTTCTTTGACTTTATCAGCATGTTTGAAGGAGTAGTCACTAGTTACAGCCAAGGTAGTAAATTCTTATAGCAATTGAAGATCATATTTGGCGATGCAGCTAATGGCCAAAGAAAATGAAGCAACTTGTGCAAGGCCATTAGCGAATTTTTCAGCAAGATCATCTTCTATGAGGTTAAGCACTTCTGGACTGAACACTGATCCGTTTTCATAAAAGAATTGAACAATAAGTCCATACGAAAATGGTTTTCTTCCTAGTTTAGTGAGAAGGGAGGCTTCTAAAGAACATACTTTTTCACCCTTCTGAATGAGCTCTACCCGGGTTATAATTTCAACTGTCCCTTTGTTAATCTTTGTAGGAATGTTGAGCACCTAAGGAAATAAATTTGGTCAGAGTTAAGTTGGTTATGGGTCTGTGGATCCCGTTGATGATCATGGAAGAATGTAACTAACCTGGGAAAATGAAGTTTGTAATAGATATAGGCCAGTGTTTCCCCGAGGAACAACAACGTCAATTGGTACAATGAGACCAACACGTGCTGGTGCTGCAACCTATTGAGTTTCAAGTGAATTCAAAATCGAGTAATCAATCATCATATCATATAAAAGGTATTGTAAGTGATATAATATGATAATTATGTTTTATGATTCTTGAGTTTTAAACATCATGTCTATTTTCTAGTAGGTGTTGAGTTCATAACAAATTTTGCTTCAGTAATGAAGAAGTTTATTCAAACTTGACCAAAATTTGACTAACACCGTAGAAATTGGATGAATCTCAATAATCACATAAAATGAACATTCAAACACCCCCTTAAACCAAATGTAGGTTGATACCCGATTCTTACAAGGATAAATTAAAACCAACCCAAGATGTATTAAAATGGCACGTTTGAACACATTTTAAATTGACTATTTAAATCTTAATTTTATATCTTAAATAATAATAACAATAATAATATTATTGTACTCTTAATTAATTGTAGATCAGAAACACCAGAAACTAATGATTAATTTCACCACAACTAATTAGTCACCAAAATCTTACATCCAAGCAACACCTCAATATTAATCACTTCAAAACCAACATTTGCATTTACATATATCTACCAGCGAAAAATATCCCAAATTAATAAATTAATTTCATTACCTTATACTTGGCAATTGGCAACGACCTCACTCACTTCCTTAAGATCACCTTTAGTAAAACCCAATTCAACATTCCCCTGATTCAAATCCAACACAAACACAATTAATCAAATCAAACCTTAGAAGAAAAAGAGAATAACACAACATATAGATCAAATTAATGACATCAAACATCAGAAAAAACAAAAGTTACAACAAGAAGAGGAATAAGGTTAAGGATATCCTTATTTCCGGTTTTCTCAGCAAGTATCAAAATCTTCTTTTTCATCATAGTATTCTTTCACATCACAACAACCGATTCACCTCTCAATCCATGCCTTATGTTTTGTAGCTGATTTGATCCATCATTGTCGACCCCAACGATAATTCTGCCATTTTGGTGTCTAATCAATTAACAGCAAATTGAACGCAAAATTAAACTGGTGAAGTTTAGTGTGCATGAATTAATATATTGTAATGTAAATGGTAGTTGTTTTGTAAGTGAAAATGCTTAGTGATTCAGTTATTGAAAGAGAGAGACGTGGTTGAGTGTAGACGTGCACATCCAAACCGGTTCATGAATCGGAACCGGTTTTCAAACCGAAAATCGGTTTGAGTCAAACCGGTTCCACACCCCTTCATGACAATATTCGATATGAAATTTCCAAATTTAATAAAGTTGTCGAAAGTTTGTTTGATGTTTATTTATGAAAGTATGGTTCCATATCCCTTTATGATGATATTCGAAATGAGACGGCATCCTGATCAAGTTCGCACGCCAATAACGAAATGATGCGATTATATAACACTTTGAGAAATGAGAATACCAAAAGCGCTCGATCAAGCACTCCTAGTAGCGAACTAGGAAGCCATATTGGTTTTCACTTTTTGACGTACTTCACTATCAAAGAGTTTAACAATTTGGATATTTTGGCTTGGTGTAAAGAGCATGAAGTTCAATTTCCGATTATAGCCGCTATGACCCGTGATCTATTAACCGTCCATGCTTCCACGGTAGCTTTGGAGTCTGCTTTTTTCGATTAGTGGTCGGGTTATCTTACCAAGAAGAACCAAGCTCACCCATTTGTTGGTTGAAGTATGTATTTGTTTGAAAAAGTACCTCAATAGCGTCGAACGAATACAAAAAATTTCACCACTTGAAGGAGAAATGGTAAGGATTGAGCAAGAAATACATGAGCAAGAGATTGAAATGGGAGTGTCGGTATCACTTACCGCGCAAGAGCTTGCTTATGAAGAAGACTCACGTAACATGGCTTACGAAGAAGACTAAATAAACGACGACGACTCGAAGAAGAAGACTTCATAAACAACAAAGACTTGAAGACTTTCGTTCATATTTTTATGTTTTGAAGATATATTATGTATTTTTCAATATTAGTTGAAATGAAAATTAACAAGAAAATTGCCCCAAAAACGTTTGTTGATAAGAAATTCGTTTATGTTAGAATTTTTAAAATTTTAAATTGTGATGTTTTTGACCAGAAAGGTCTTATCCGGTGGATAGGTCATATTGTTGGGTCAGAGACCCCACTAAATGTAATTTATAGATGACAAATTCACTTAAGTGTTATAGTTCACTGCATCAGTTAGTAGTGAACAAGTTATAGTAGAAAAGAGAAACTGTCGCTGATCAAACCTGATCAGCGAACAGAAACACTTAGAATATATTTCTTATTCTTCTCTAATCACTGCATATGTTAGCAGTGATTCTCTTGTAACTTGAAGCATTCTCAAAGTATCATCATTCGCTGATGATCATTTAACCTTCATGTTACTAAGGCTGTCGCTGAAAAGATCAAGTTCCATCTGCTGAAGTCGAAGACTGAAGACAGAGACAGAGAGCAGTTCAATGATGTGGAAATCATCACTGCTCTACTGACCAGCGGTTCATGCATTTACCTGAAAGTATATTGGGTCTAACAAATACCCAACGTACAATAGGAGGTCAACTTATGCAGCATACAAGAAAGCGTGCATATCTTTTCTAAGATATGTACGATCACTTATTGTACATTTGCATTTAATTCCTTGTACCTTCTTCTGTAACCTAGGAATAAAGTAATGTATAAACTTGTATAAACTTTAATCCTAGGATGTACTGTCACTTTCAAATGTTGAAAGTTACTTTACTGTCCCAACTAATATGGTGTTGACACGTGTTGTACTTATATCTCATTGTGTGAGAGTATAAATACCACGCTCAATAACCATATTGAATGTCCAGAATTTTGTATTCGAGATCAACTAGTGATAAAGCACGTTCCTACTCTCTAGTGAACGAAGTGCCCTCACTTATCTGTTAAGTGTTGATCACTAAGCCTTATCAGCGATCTATTCGCTGATAAGCTGTTGAGACCAAATTTGTCACAAGTTAGTTTACTTAGACTTTTCTGTCTTGTCTATTTCCGCAAGTAAACTCTGTAAAGTATTCATTTGATTCATATCAATAAAAGAAAACTTTAAACTTGAATTTGTTTGTCTATTTACATTTGTTGTTAGTAGTTAAAACGTTTTAGTTGACAAACCGGGACCAACAATTGGTATCAGAGCAAGTTAGATAAACTAATATCTAGATCTGCAATGACTACTAACTCTTCTTTTGTAGATACGAATGCATACAATGATAATGGTTCGAAAGCGAAACCACCCAGATTTGATGCTGACCATTTCCAAATGTGGAAAGGCCGTATGCTTCTCTTTTTAAGGGCCCAAGATTCTCTCATTATTAAAATCTTAAATGAAGGTCCTTTCATTCCTCACACCATTCTTGAAAGAAATCCTACCTCTACTGGTAGTGATGAGGATATTACTCCTAGGAGTATTATTAAACCTCTAAGTCAATGGTCTGATGAGGATATGAAACTGGTAGACATTGACTTAAAGCTTCAATCTTCTATAGTCATGTCCTTACCAAATTCTGTCTACCACTCTGTGATCAACTACACTAGTGGTAAAGATATATGGGAAACTTTGTGTACCATATATGAAGGACCTGATCAGATATCAAAACTCAGACGTGTCCTTTTGAACAGACAGTATGAACTATTTAAAGCCAATAAAAGTGAATCCATAACTCAAACTTATAATAGGTTTAACTGTCTACTTAATGATATGAAGACAGCTGGTATTCAGAATCAATTGACATAATGAACAAATTTTTAAACTCTCTGCCCATCTGTTATGAAAACTCCATTGATATCCTAAGGGATACTGTTCATATAGAGAAGATGACAATGAAATCACTATTTGGCACTTTTCTATGCAAAGAGCAAAACAAACTACAAAAACTTCTTCTTTCAGAGACCTACAAGTCTTCTAACTCTGCCTTAGTGGCAAAAATTGTATCCATCAAGGATATCCCTTCTGCATCCTCTGCAGAGTCAGCTTATGAACCTTCTGAAAGTGGAGGTGAGGCTGACATCTCTGTAAATGAAGATGAAAGTGATCTTGAATCTCTCGCTGAAGAGATGGCTATGATGGCAAGTAAATTCAAGAAATTTACAAATTATAACAAAAACTCTGCCATCAGGTCAAGAGCTTCTTCCTCAAAATTCATAAAAAATCCCTACATCGAGAAATTCAAAGGGAAACAAAGTTTTGACAAAACTGATGCTGTATGCTTTAACTGTCAAAAACTTGGACATTTTGCTGCTGATTGCAAGGCTCAGCGGGTTGAAATCAACAAATCGCCGCAGTCACAAAAGGCATCAAAATACAAAGCTAAGTATAAGAAACTTAAAGAACATATCAAGAAAAGTGATACTGGGCTTGTAGCTGAACACAGAGACCTTAACAAACTTGGTGTTTGTAATGAAACTTCATCATCTGATGATTCTTCTTCATCTGATCATGAGGATCTTGCTAGACTATGCCTTATGGCCAACTCAATGAGTGAATATGAATCAGATGACTACTCAATAAATGTCTCTGAATCTGATGATCATGCATGTCCGGAGAATGAACTTCTTTTAGAGAACTTCTCACCAGAGACCTCTCCTGTCTATCTTCTTGAAAAAGCTGAATCTCCATCTCAATCAGCTGGTGAAGAAGAAACTATTGCTGAACTTGAATGTCTTATGGTTCAGCTAAACAATGCAATTGAAGCATCTTCTTCTACAACTCCTTCATCAGCTACCACTTGGGACAAAGAACAACTTACCAAGGTACACAAGTTCAAATCTCTCTCTGATGATGAGAAAAATATACTCCTTGACTCTCTGATCTGTGATGTTGAATATGCTCATAAAATTCAAAAAGATTTAAATGAAAAAATTTCAAAACTCGCTGTTGATCTGTCCAACAGCGAACTAGAAAACTTTGAATTGAAAGAAGCTAAGCAACATCTAGCAGAGCAGCGCTATGCTAATGCAATCCTGATGAAGGAAACTGCAAAAGCACAGCAAGAATCTGCACACTTAAAGAAAGTGTGTGAGTCATGGTGTAAATCTGCAAAGTTGGCCACTTAGTGTGTTAATAGCCAGATACCTAGACAAGTCCAAGCCATCATTGGTGGAGACTATGAGCTTGCTGCTAATATAGTTTATGAGCCCTTGACTAGATGGGCTGATGAGTGCTCAGAAGATGAATCATCTCCCATGACCAGCTTTACATGGGGAGATGCTCAAAAACCCAACAGATTTGTTAAATCTTCCACTCCTATAAACAAATATGATGTTCCTATCACTGATATCTCTGAATCAAGTATCTCAGTTGATGAGAAAACTGAGCCAGAGACTCCTTCTATTTCTATCAGTGAACCCTGTCTGAAAATCAAAGGCAAAGAACCCATCAGGGAAGAATGCCTTAGAAAAGAGCTAGGCAAGAAAATTATCAAGCCTAGGAAACTTAAAATTGACTTAAAACAGAAAAATCAATTGAAGTCAATGTCTGATTAGCTCAACCTCCTTACTACACTTGTCATCTCTGACAAAGAAAAAGGAATTTTGGGTCCTGTACCTACTCACAAACCACCAAAAGCTTTTCTTATTAAAAACAGAAAATGCTACAAGTGTGGTAGGAAAGATCATCTAGCTGATAGATGTATTGCTGATCATGTCAAATCCTCTCTAAGTGTTAGTGGAGAGACATCAAACAACAGAATTCGCATGTCTGTTAACACTAACACTTATATCAGCGAACCAAAACCTGATGTCAAGAAGGCATCTGAACCCACTAAAAGGTGGGTTCTCAAAAAGGATTAACTCTATCTTATGTGCAGGAAGGAAAGAGTACCTGGTACTTGGACAGTGGATGCTCTAAACACATGACAGGCTCCAAGTCACTGCTTTGCAACTATCAGGAAACTGATGGTCCTTCTGTATCTTTTGGAGATAACTCTAAGGGTTTCACCAGAGGACATGGTTCTCTGACCAATGGAAACATTTCTTTCTCTAATGTTTCTTTTGTTGAAGGTCTGAAGCACAATCTTCTTAGTGTCAGTCAGATCTGTTCTCTGAAGAACAAAGTTCTTTTTGATGAATTCTCTGGCACTATTCTTAATCAAGAAGGCAAACATGTTCTCTCTGCCAAACGAAAAAGAAATGTTTATACCATTAACATGGATAAATCCAAGTCTCAAAAAGGGATCTGTCTCTACTCAAGATCTGTAGCTGAGAAGAATTGGCTATGGCACAAGAGACTCTCTCATCTTAACTTCAAATCCATTAACAATCTGGTTAAGAATGATCTGGTATATGGGTTACCTTCTCTTACCTTCTCTAAGGACAAACTCTGTTCTGGGTGTGAAAAAGGAAGACAACACAAGTCTTCATTCAAATCTAAACATTTTTCTTCCATCTTTGAAGTGTTTCAACTTCTTCATATGGATCTTTTTGGTCCAGTCAGCACCACTAGCCTTGGTGGCAAGAGATATGCTCTGGTTATTGTAGATGAGTACTCCAGATACACTTGGGTGTTCTTTCTAAAAGTAAAGAGTGATGCTGCTGATGAAATTATAAGTTTCATCAAAAAGATGGAAACCTTAAATGGTAAAAGAATCAGGATGCTCAGAAGTGATAATGGAATTGAATTAAGAAACAATGTCTTGGAATCTTTTTGTGAAGAAAAGGGCATTTCTTAAAACTTCTCTGCCCCTAGAACTCCTGAGCAAAATGGTATTGCTGAACGAAGAAACAGATTTCTTGTTGAAGCTGCCAGGTCAATGCTCGCTGATGCTGGTCTTAAAGGCTATTTCTGGGCAGAAGCTGTCAGCACTGCTTGCTTTACACAGAATAGAAGCATAATTGTGAAAAGACACAACAAGACAGCTTATGAAGTCCTCAGAGGAAGAAAACCTGATATAAGTTTCTTTCATATCTTTGGAAGTACCTGTTATATTCTGAACACCAGAGATCAGCTAAAGAAATTTGATCCTAAAGCTGATGAAGGCATCTTCATTGGATACTCTCTGGTATCCAAAGCCTTCAGGGTGTACAATCTAAGAAGAGAGACCATTGAGGAATCAATCAATGTTACATTAGAAGAATGCTTCAGTTCAGTTAGAAGCTCAGCTAATGATATTGAAACCTTTCACTTTGAAAATCTCAGCAATTCCTTTCCTCTGACTGATGGAAATATCTCTGCTGATATTCAAAATCCATCTCCTTTATCCTCTATCCCTGATCAACCACCTCCTTCTCCTTTCACTGATCAATCTTCTTTAAACCAAAATCTTGACTCTCCCTCTGAAGAATCTCAAGATTAATCTGTCACTGACAATGAACCTCAAAATCAACAGATCATTCTATCTCACATTCCCACCAGAGTCACAAAGTGGACTCGCTGCCATCCTATTGATCAGATAGTTGGTGATCAAGAAGCTGATATTCAAACAAGAACCAAAGCAACAAGCAATGTGTGTCTTTATGTCAACTTTGTCTCTCTGATTGAACCAAAGAAGATAAATGAAGCTATTGAGGATGCTGATTGGATCATTGCCATGCAAGAAGAACTGATGCAGTTTGAAAGACATCAAGTGTGGAAGCTAGTACCTAAGCCAATCAATAAAACAATTATTGGTACTAAATGGGTCTTTCGCAATAAGATGGATGAAAATGGAATTGTGATCAGAAACAAGGCAAGATTGGTTGCTCAAGGGTACAGACAAGAAGAAGGAATTGACTATGATGAGACCTTTGCTCCTGTTGCACGTTTGGAAGCTATAAGACTATTTCTTGCATTCGCTGCTCACAAAAATTCCAAGGTCTATCAGATGGATGTCAAGAGTGCATTTCTGAATGGTGAACTCCAAGAGGAAGTCTATGTTATGCAACCTCCTGGATTCACTGATCCAAAGCTACCCTCTCATGTCTACAAGCTGGACAAAGCTCTCTATGGACTTAAACAAGCTCCTAGAGCCTGGTATGAAACTCTCTCTGATTTCCTTTGCAATAGTAAGTATACTCGTGGCATAATTGACAAAACTCTGTTTTATAAAAAGGTCAGAGATGATATTATCATTGTTCAAATCTATGTTGATGATATCATCTTTGGTGCCACTGATGAAAACTTGTGCAAAGAATTTTCTTCTCTAATGTCTAAAAAGTATGAGATGAGAATGATGGGTGAGTTAACTTTCTTTTTAGGTCTTCAAGTAAAACAATCTGACAGAGGTATCTTCATCTGTCAGAGTAAATACATAAAAGATTTACTCACTAAGTATAGTTTTGATAACTCATCCACCATGAAGACTCCAATGGCTCCTCCTGTTAAGTTAGATGCTGACACTGATGGTACATCAGTGAATGTAACTACTTACAGAGGAATGATTGGATCTCTACTCTATCTCACTGCTAGTAGACCTGACATTCTCTTCTCTACTTGTCTTTGTGCTCGCTACCAAGCTAACCCAAAAGAATCTCACCTGATAGCAGTAAAAAGAATCTCCAGGTACCTAAAAGGTACTCCCAACCTTGGTCTATGGTATCCCAGAGACTCAGGTTTTGATCTAACAGGTTTTTCAGATTCTGACTATGCAGGTTGTAAGTTAGATAGAAAAGTTACATAAGGTGGATGTCAATTCCTTGGTGGAAAACTTGTTAGCTGGTCCAGCAAGAAGCAGCACTCTGTGTCTACATCCACTGCTGAAGCTGAGTATGTTGTCGCTGGTCATTGCACTGCTCAAGTATTATGGATCAAAAATCAGCTTGCTGATTATGGTGTCAAGGTAACAAAAACTCCAATTTTCTGTGATAATCAAAGTGCAATAGCTATCACAAATAACCCTGTTCACCATTCTAGAACAAAACATATTGATGTAAGATATCACTTCATCAGAGATCATGTTATGAAGGGTGATGTGGAGCTGTACTTTATTCCCACAAAACATCAGCTCGCTGACATTTTCACAAAACCCCTAGATGAATTTAGGTTTAACTTCTTAATCAGCGAGCTAGGAATGTTAAATGCTTGACTCAAAACCATCTTTTCTATCTATAACTGACAATCACCTTCTGTGTCAAAATGTTTTCTAAAAACATTGTTGAAATGACTATGAAATTACTCTAACTGATTGATCAGCGAGTAAGATCTTGTCATGACAGCGAACAAAGAAAATTTCCAACTGACCTCATCAGCGAATTTTTATCTCTGATCAAATAATTTCTTCCTAAAACTTCATTGTTTATTTCAGCTTATGCTCTAACGGATCCATCAGCGAGTATAATCTGCAATATAATAGTGTTCTCAAATAAGCAACTTAATATGGGATCTAACTGATGTATCAGCGAAAAGATATTAATGAAACTTATTACTTTTTCAAATTCTTTTCTAAAACCCTCATCAGAGACTCGGCTATCAGATAAATTTCTCCAACATATTGATCAGCGAGAACCTGAACTGATGGTACCTTATCTCTGTTGAAGCCTGAACATAGCTGAGAATTATGTCTAATGAATTCTCTAACTGATTGATCAGCGAGAAAACATCAGATTTTTTTTTGTTCTACCCTCGGGTCATTTAAATGAATTTTCAAAAGTTGATCTCTGATTTGTCCTCTAACTGATCTCATCAGCGAGAATCTATCAGATATCAAATTAATGTACAATTAATAAAGAATGTCCAATCTCACTCTCTAACTGATTGATCAACGAGAATGGAGTTGTGTACATTCTATATTACTTGTTTATTAATCTGTCTTCAAATATTTTTCAAATTGATTATTTAATTACAAATATTTAATTACAAATATTTCTTAGTTAAGAAATTAAAAATATCTTATCCAAACAAAACGATTACTTTTTGATTTGACAGTTTTGAAAACGGCTGCACTTTTCCATTTCCCTCTCTCCAACTTTCTCTCTCATTTTAAACCGACCAATCACAAAACATTAAACCTATATAACCCAAATTTCACCTTTTCATTTCATTCTCACGCAAATCCTTTCCATTTCCATTTTCCCCAAATCCTTCCTTTAGTCTAAAGCAATTCAAACCCTAGAAAATCTCAGATTTCCTCTAAATTCTCAAAATCAAAATGGTGAGATCAAAGAATCCAACTGACAGCATTCCATTCGTTCCTTCTGAGGCTGTTAGAGCTTCAAAACCTTCAAACGTGAAGTTTTCTCCTGACTCCATCATAATCAAACCCTGCAACTATGTTGCAAATCTGTCTTATCCTCCATCAAAACCTCAATACAAACAAATGGTTGAATATCTCTTAAACTCTCCAATATATGAAGCTATAACCAGAGATCCTCACCAATGTATGTTCCTTACCTGTTTGAATTCTGGTACACCGTTCGTTTTGTCAATGGTGAAGAAGAAGATGGATATGTAGGCTTTAAGGCTACGGTGAATAATGGAACCACTCCCATATGTTTTCAACTTTCTAGGTTCAGACTGGCCTTGGGATTGAGTTATCTGAAGTATATTAATAATGTATCTGAATATGAAGAACCAATAGATGCTGATGAAGCTAGGTCAGTAGTGGACTTGATTGACTATGAACATCAAGAAGGTGAAACAAAGGTTTCTAGGGTTCACATGTCTGGTGAATGGAACCCCTTCTTTGCCCACATTATCCAATGTCTGGGCACCAACACTGGATCACATGATCAGGCCAATAGAATGCGGCAGCAGATAGCAGAGGCCCTGATCACTGGAAGGTGTGTGGATTTTGCCAAGCTCATCTTTGATGACTTGAAGAAAAGGGTTACTGCCAAGAAGAGAGAACCCACTGTTCCTTACATCAGGTTCTGTCTCTAATAATTAAAAGAATCATGGAAGATAGATATGGGCTGGATCAGCATGATGAAGCCTATGGCTCTCTGGCATTTTTGCCAGTCTCTAAAGTAGGGAATACTGTGTTCACTCACAAATCAGCTTATAGATCAGATACTACTCTCTCTACCATCCCTCCAACAATGCTCATATTAAACGCTGATGCAGCTAGACCACCTCTTCATCCCACTCCCCTCAAAGTTATTCATCCTAGAGAACCACTGCCAGAAGAAACCTTAGGTAATAACTCTGGTGATCAAGGTGCTGATGAAGGTGTTGATTTGACCAAGGATGATCTAAATGAAGCTGGTGTGTCATCAGTGGGTGATAAGACTGCTGGGCCCTCTGATCTTAAGGACAAGGTTGTCATTGAAACAGATGATGAAGTGTCAAGTGCTGATAGAGAAGAGGCACAAGTGTTGGAACAGAGAGCACATGTTGAAGCTGAAGCTGAAGCTGATAGGAATCCATATTTGGAAGCACTAGCCCACTATGGGTTAGATCAGCCTTCATTGATAGATTCCTTCTTTGATGTGCCTGTGAATGAGCCTGAATTCTTCCCAAGTAGTTTGGGTGAAGATGTTGAAGAAGAAGCTGGCGAGGGTGCTCAGCTTAACTCTGATGAAGAGGTTGAAGAGACTCCACCTCACCTAACTCAGTCTTATACAAGTATCCATCAGAGAACTCCATCACCACCTCCATCTCCATCTCATCAGCAACCCTTGTCATCTGAAGCTACTCCATCACCACCAGGTACTTCCATTAAACCACCATCACCTCCTATTACAACTGCTGTAATTTCACAAGTTACACCACCACCAGCTACTCCACCACATGCTACTCCACAAACTACTCCACCTCATGCCAAGTCCCCACTGGGGCCAGAGATTCAAGAATCTCTGTCTGCTCTCACAGACAAGCTATCTGAGCTGTCAAAGAACATGAATATTTTTCTCTCTATCCAACATAATCACATTCTAGCTGTTGATCATTCCTTCACCTCTCTGTTCAACAGATGTGATTCTCTCCAATCCAGCATCTCTGCTGTGACTCCTCCCATCACAACCGAACTATCTTCCCTCTCCACCAGACTCACTGAACATTCTAACGTCATCTCCTCTCTCACCAATAAAATAAACCAACTGCCAACTGATACTTTCACATCAGCTGACAGAACTAACCTCAACCTTACAAGAAAATCACAACTTCTCACTAGCAAATCTTTGGCCTCTCTACAAAAAGATGTTTATGCGATGAAGGCAATTATGAAGCCTGTCATCTCTCATCTCTCTTCCACTGCTCAAATCTCCAAGACTTCTATTGGAATAACTGCTGATCTGCCGGATTCAGCAGTTCTGGGGGAGAATGTTCAAGAAGAAGCTCTTGTTGTAACTCCTGAGCCTGATACTAATGCTCCACAAGTTGAGAAACCTATTGCTGCTGCAACTGAAAAAGAGCTTGAAATTCAAAGTGGTGCTCAGGCTATGGGGGAGCAAAGTACGAGGCAATCATCATCTCTCATCAGAAGAAGAAGAAAGAATGATGATGATGAAGTAGAGGAAGAGATGATCACTGTTCCTATTACTGGTGATCAGAAGAAGAAGAGGAAATTGGTTGTGGAATCTGACTATGATGATGTTCAAATCAAGAAGAAGGCAAAGGAATTGAGGATTCCTGTTGAGCTTATAAAGGAAGGATTGGAGGCTGAGAAGCAAACTCAGCTAGAAAAAGAAAGTGATGAGGCTGTGAAGGCTCTTTCCAAAGAAATGGAAATTGAGAGCAGGAAGGGAGAGACTGCCTTAGAGATCAACAAAAAATTGTTAAAGCTGGCAGAGAAGGAAAAGGAGAAGAAAGCTGCTGAGCTCAAAAGATTAAAATTCTATCTGTCCGTTAGAAAGAATCCTGCAAGAATCATCAAAGTCACTCCAAGAAGTCATTTCTAGAGTTGACCAGAGATGGGTCTCAGAAGATAGAAACAATTTACTTCTCTGAGCTGAAAGAGATTGGGTTCAGCGAACTGGGTGAGATCTATACTTGTGTTCAGAATGGGTCAAGTGCTGCTAAGCCTCAGATTCTGAAAATCATTGATGATCTGGTAGTGAATCTAAACACCACTGAAGCTGGCCTGAACCAACCTATCTCCACCTTAAATGTCCAAGGTCCCAGCAGAGCCCCCAGAGCCAAGAAAGATAAGGCTGCTGAAGCTGCACTAATTAAGGATCTTCAGCGAAGAGGTGTTCTTCCTGATGCAGCAAATCTTGACACTTCTCTTCCTCCCAATGTCATGTCCATCCCTGGCAGAGTCATCCGAGAGCCTGAATTTGGAATATTCTTTCTTGATCATAACAAGTACCACTGCTTCCAGAGAGCCTCTCAAATCAGTATCGCTAAAACAGAACATCTTGTAGCATGTTGGGACATGTTATTGTGACAATAGATCTAGCTTGTAATAGGACTAGTGTATTTATTATCAAACTTGTATAAATTGGTTTAGACTTGTAAATATATGATATTAACTTGTTATTATTATTTGTTAAATATTGTTAGACAAATATCGATTTTAAGTTAAAGTCTGAATCGCGAATTGAGAAGTCAACTCGCAGGTCAACAGACTTGCGAGTTGAGATCTCAACTCGCAGTCCAATCTGGACTCGCAGCTCTCAGCTGCGAGTTGAGATCTGGGCTCGCAATAAATCTGGACTCGCAGGCCCATGGGCTGCGAGTTGAGTCAACTCGCAAAGCCCATGGCCTGCGAGTTGAACCAGATATAAATAATTTAATGCTGCCTAAAAATAAGGGATCTAGAAATCCGTGCCATTAACACACACACCAAATATTTAAGTATTCTCTCCTCGAAATTCGTGCTGATATAAAGGCTATCATTGAATAGGCTCGGTTTTGATTGTTTAACACTAGTTGATATCAAAACGAAGCTTGTTAATTGATAGATTTGTTATATAAGCCTAAAACCTTAAGTATTGAGGGATTCCGCACCTCAATACCTAAAAGATAATTCGTTATCGCTAACCAAGATCTAGAGACTTACAATTGGTATCAGAGCTTTCGGGCTTAGAAACGTTGTGGTTACAAGGTTTTTGGTTATATAACATCTTTAGGGTCGTTTTTCGAACGAAATCTACGGATTTATTCGTAAAATACCAAAAAGTTTCAGTTCCCAGATTTCGAGGCGCCGTTTTGCGAGTTGAGATTAGGGTTACTGTTATTTGCGAGTTGAGAATTAGGGTTTGAGCTGCAAGCTGAGTTTCTTGCGAGTTGAGATTCAGCTGCGAGTTGAAAGTCTCTTGCGAGTTGAGATTTACTTGCGAACCGAGTTCCTTGCGAACTGAGTTTTCTGCGAGTTGAAATTACTTGCGAACCGAGTTCCTTGCGAACTGAGTTTTCTGCGAGTTGACATTTCCTGCGAACCGAGTTCCTTTGCGAATTGAGTTCCTGCGAGTTGACTTTCTTTGCGAGCTGAAACCCTTTGCGAGCTGAGATATTCCTGCGAATTGAAGTTGTAATATCTTGTGATTTGACAACTTTTAAGACTTACCAAGATGTATGACTTGAGTAGAATGATTGAAATGGAACATGAGGTTGGAAAATCTAATGTTCCACCAAAATTGCTTAGACTCGAGGACTATTATGGGTGGAAAGACAGGTTCGAAAGCTACTGTAGATTCCATGACATAACTATCTGGCTGTTTATTAAAAACGGATATGTTGCACCTACAGCTGAGGTAGGGAACGCAACAGTGATTGTGACTTATGATCGAATGAATGACAATCAGAAGAAAGAATTCACCATCGATAATAAAGCACATTCTTCAATTAAGATGAGCCTTCCTAAGGAGATCAACCATCAGTTGAAGTCCTTTCACACAGCTAAAGAGCTGTGGGACGCTCTAGAAAAGAGATGTGAGGGGAGCCCTCAGGTGAAAGCTGGTAAATGTAATATTCTAAAAAAGCAGTTTATGGTATTTAAGGCTTTTAGAGAAGAAGATCTTGAGGCTTACACCACCCGTTTCTATCATCTATTAAGTGAGCTTGACGACCATGCTATCTTCTATAATGACAAGGAGAAAACCGACAAGTTTATTGAGGGTTTACCTTGTAAATGGGAGATGTACGGTATCATGCTGAAAGATAATGATGAAAGATATGCAACCATGACCCTAGAGAAAGAGATTGATAAACTAAGGGGTTATGATTTCTCTAAGAGAACGAGAGATACGGATTCTGATCATCTACAGAATCCTGGTCTGTACCATGGAAAGACCAGTATCTCTAATTCCTCATCCAATTCGACCACGGCTTTGTTTGCGGGTGAAATTGATGAGATTGGAGAAAAATTGACTGAGGATCTCTATTTCATTGCTTCAGATAGTGGTGAAAAACGAAACAGGAACACCACCTCAGATAAATCCACTCAAGGGCATCATAAGATGCCGATGAGTGTGAAATCAGCCGAACAACAACTTTCTGTGTTGGCATCGTTCGTTGCTTCCTATGAAAACTATATTCAAGGGAAGATAAACGATCCGGCACAATTTGATGAAGATTATGATCAGGTTGACCCTGATGACTTAGAGGAAATGGACCTCCAGTGGCAACTGGCTATGGTGTCAAGGAGAGTAAAGAATTTCCTAAAGCGTACGGGTAAGAGAGTGGTTGGAAATCGACCAGGTTTTGACAAGTCCAAGGTCAAGTGTTATAACTGTCAAGGTTACGGACACTTTGCCAGGGAATGCCAAAGACCAAAGGTTGATGCTGGAACTTCAAAACAAGATTTGGGAAGTAATCTAACTTCCAAAGTCTTAGTGGTTCAGCAAATAGACGGATCTTATGATTGGTCTACACCATCAGAGCAAGCTCTCATGGCTGAGATTGACGATCAAGAGAAACAAATTGAATCCACTTCCTACATGCCGACTACTGAACAACTTCAAGCTAATGTGCCACACACAGAAGTTAAGGGGATTGCGGAAGATGTTCTCTACATCAACTCGACAGAAGAAATGAGTCCCGATGATTTTGTGGCATATATGGCTGATATAATCCGAAAAGAAAAAGGTATGTCTAGATCTCCTTACTCTCGCTGATGTGTGCTATTTAGTTACTGATCTTCAAACACATGTTAGTGTCTTTGCAGAATCTAACAAAACCTTGACCTCAGAATTAGATTTAGCTAAGTCTGATGTTCGTAGGTTAGGTGAAGATAAATTAGCACTGAACGAGAAGATTAAGAGTGATGCTCTAGATAAGACCAGTCTGACTGACATTATAAATGAACAATGTATTAAAATAGACGGGTTATATCTAAACCTTAATGAGCTTAATAGAAATATAGCTATTAGGGATAAGGAGTTATCAGAGTCAAATATGAAACTGGTAGAGCTGAATAGAAAATTTGAAGGTTATAGAACTTCTTCTTTGACCTTAGATAGAATCGTTAGCTCTCAACGTAGTGTAAAGGATGTTACTGGCCTAGGATACTCAGATGTTCCTCCGCCCTTTAATGCCAATTACACTGCTTCCACTTCTGTTGACTTAGAAATGACAGATGTTAATCCTGAGACTGAGGATTTGGAAAATCAACAGTCTATTGCATCTGAGATCCAAAAAGAGACTGTCAATGATTCATCATTAACCAAGAGTACAGTCAAATCTCTCACTAAAGTACAATTCGTATCAAGTGGGATGATTGGAAGTACTGATGGAAATAATGAGGTCATTAAGAAACATAAGGAGTTACCTTCAGTGTCTTTTGATCAGACAAAGAAGGAGTCTGCTAAGACTGCTAAATAACGAAAGCAGATGTCATGCTTCAAATGTCATCAACGAGGACATGTCTCTTCTTGTTGTCCCAATAAGAAGAATGAAGCTGCTCCTAAGCGCGAGGCCAGTGATAAGTCTAAAAATATCTCTAGCACAGACAGGTTAGGTACCAGACTTGGTATTGGTATTAAACCTGTGACTGCTCTGAAAAGAGATGCGTCTCACAGTGTCTCGCCACCAAAACCTAAACGGCATGAAAACTTTGCTAAGGATCAAGTGCCGTCGAGGTTTATGACTCCGAGAAGGAACCAAAGTCATTTTGAGATTGGTTCTACATCTCGCACACAAGGAGTTTACCAAGGGTCCTATGATAATCGTAGCCAAGGGCAAAAATCCCAGGGTTATATTTCGGGGAGGGTTGGAAATCAATCAACTTATAGACCCAGGACCACTAATCATCAGCAAGCTGATGCGTCTTCAAAAGTGACCAAAGCTCATAATGGGAAAAATGGTTATTTTAAAGAGCTACAGTTTGTAGATGATAAGGGACAAACCAAGACCGTAATGGCTTGGGTCCCTCTTGATAACTGATTGTGTACAAATTACATGTGCAGGAGCAGACTGGGAACTACGACAACTGGTGGTATGTTGACAGTGGATGCTCTAGGCACATGACAGGAACCAGAAGTCTACTGACAGACTTCAGAGGTGGACTGAGACAAGGAGTGCACTTCGCTGGTGATAAAGGAGGAGTAATTACTGGGAAAGGAACAGTTTCAAATGGAACTTTGACTCTAGAGGATGTGAATTACGTTGAAGAACTAACGCACAACCTAGTGAGTGTTTCCCAAGTCTGTGATAAAGGTCATCATGTTCTCTTCACTGAGAAAGAGGCCTTGATCCTGAAGCCAGGTTTTATCATTCCCGAAAAATGGATACTGATGAAAGCTCCAAGGAAGAAGGACATTTATGCTATCAACATGAATGCTCCTATTACTTCAATGGTGTCTACTTGTCTGTTATCCAAGGCTTCAGAATCAGACTCTCTCCTATGGCATAGGAAAATGGCACACTTAAACTTTCGAAAAATGAACTATATAACCAAACATGGGTTAGTTCTGGGTGTACCACCGAAGAGTTTTGCATTTGAAGACAAGTGTATATCCTGCTTGAAAGGAAAACAGCATAAGAAACCACACAAGTCTAAAAATGTGAACTCTATTTCCTCGCCTTTTGAGTTGCTACATATGGATCTCTTTGGCCCAATAAGCAAGAGAAGCATAGGTGGCAAATGGTACAGTCTGGTTGTCACAGACGATTTCTCTAGATTCTCTTGGGTATTCTTTTTGGGATCTAAGGATGAAACTCCGGGCATTCTTATGGAGTTTCTAGATCTAATAGAGAACATATATAGAAAAAGAGTTAAGAGAATTCGTAGTGACAATGGGACCGAGTTCAAGAATTCTACATTGAATGTATATTGCTTAAGCAAAGGCATTCAACATCAATTCAGTGCACCATATGAACCTCAACAAAATGGTGTTGCTGAAAGGAAGAATAGAACTCTAATTGAAGCAGCGAGAACAATGCTTGCAGATTCAAGGCTTCCGGTCATATTTTGGGCAGAAGCAGTGAATACAGCATGTCATGTTCTCAATCGGGTTCTTACGGTTAAAAAGCAAAAAAAAACATGTTATGAGCTTTTGAACAAAAAGAAACCGAACTTAAAAGGGTTTGAACCCTTTGGAGTTTCATGTACGTTGTTGAAAACAAGTCATCAACCTAAATTTGGTGAGAAGGTTGACGAAGGATACTTCCTAGGTTACATGCCTAACTCACCAAACAAAAGGGCCTTCAATAAAAATTCGGGACGTGTTGAAATAGTTTATAACATCGAAGTTACGAGCTATACACATGACTCACATAAGGGTTTGGATTGGCAGTTTGATTATTCAGATCTTTTCAAGTCATTTAAAGTCCCTATCAGTGACTATGTCAGTAACTCAGATATTCCTGAGCATTTATTGTCAGGAGATGAGGATCCCACTCCTTCATCGAGTGCTCAAACGTCTGATGCTAGGAATATTGTCGATACTGATGTGGTCCCCCCTATCGAGTCACAACAACCTCAAGATGATATACCTCTAGAGAGTGAAGATCCTGAAATTGCTTCTCAAAAGATTATGGATGATGTTCTTACTCCTCTGAGACAATTAAGGATGTCAACTACTAATGAAGGTATACCACCTTTGGAGGAAATTGGTGCCAACTTACAGGATGATATTCCAGTTGAACCTGTTACTTCAACAAGAATTAATAGGATTCATCCAATAGATAATATCATTGGTGATCCAAATTCTCCTGTTCTGACTCGGAATCAATCTAAAGCTAGTACATCCACTCATTCAAGCTTGTATGTTGAAATGAACGAGACAGGGATCTCAAATCTATGTTTATATTCATGCTTTATCTCACAAATTGAACCTAAGAATGTTCAGATAGCTTTGAAGGAAAATTCGTGGGTCGAGGCAATGCAGGAAGAACTGTCTCAGTTCACAAAATTGCAAGTTTGGGAGTTGGTTGACTTACCTGTTGGAGAATATCCAATTGGAACTAGATGGGTATTTAAGTGCAAGAAAGACGATCGAGGAATCGTGATTCGCAATAAAGCTCGTCTAGTTGTCCAAGGTTTCAATCAACAAGAGGGGATTGATTACAATGAAGTGTTTGCGCCTGTGGCTAGGCTTGAAGCAATTAGGTTATTCTTAGCATTTGCAGCCTCAAAGAAAATAAAAGTATTTCAGCTGGATGTTAAAAGTGCCTTCTTGTATGGCAAAGTCAAAGAAACGGTGTATGTTTCTCAACCACCGAGATTTACTGATCCAAAGTATCCAGATAGAGTATATCGTCTCGATAAGGCTCTATATGGATTACATCAAGCTCCGAGAGCGTGGTATGAAACACTGTCTACTTATCTTCTTGAGAATGGTTTTACAAGAGGAAAAATTGACAGTACACTCTTTGTCAAATGGAAGAAGAGAGACTTTCTACTTGTTCAAGTATATGTGGATGACATCATCTTTGGGTCATCTGACGAAAAGATGTGTAGTGAATTTGAACGAGTTATGAAGAACAAGTTTGAAATGTCAGCGATGGGTGAATTGACATTTTTCTTAGGATTGCAAGTCGATCAAAAGAAAGATGGATATTTCATTCATCAGACTAAGTATACGAATGAGCTTCTAGAACGATTCAAAATGGAAGAATCTAGAATTTTTCATACTCCCATTCCAGAAGCTCATGGTATTGGGCCAGATATATCGAGTGATAGAGATGTGGATCCTACTCTTTATAGGGCCATGATTGGATCACTAATGTATCTTACAGCTTCCAGGCCTGATATAATGTTTGCAGTATGTGTCTGTGCAAGATATCAAGCTACTCCTAAAGAGTCTCACATGCAAGCTGTGAAACGAATTCTTCGTTACCTCAAAGGGAAACCGAAGCTGGGACTTTGGTATCCGACTGATGGAGACTTAGATTTTGTGGCTTACACTGATTCTGATTACGGAGGATGCAATCAGAATAGAAAGTCTACAACCGGTGGATGTCAATTCCTAGGAGGTAGACTGGTCTCTTGGCAATGCAAGAAGCAAACTTCAGTAGCCATTTCTACATGTGAAGCTGAGTATGTTGCAGCTGGCAGCTGTTGTTCCCAAGTTCTGTGGATACAACAACAATTGCTTGATTATGGGTTGAGTATAAAAAATACTCCTATGATGATTGATAATGAATCAACAATCTCAATAACCAATAATCCGGTCAAGCACAGTAAAACTAAACATATTGATATTCGACATCACTTTATTAGAGACTGTGCTCAGAAGAACCTGATAAAGTTAGCTAAGGTTCCATATGTGGATAAAAGCAGACTTATACACCAAAGCGTTCGACAGAGCTCGATTCGAGAAATTGGTGCAACTAAATGGAATGAGAAATCCAGAGGATTAGTCTTCCATAGAGTTGGTTTGTAATAATTAGTCGTTTATATTTATTAGTTTATGCCTATTTTTGTTTTTTTTTTTTTTAAAAAAAAAAAAAAAAGGGAAAAGGGGGTAAGGCGTATGGCATTCATTTGCTTGTTACCGTTGGGGAATCGCCTCCGATAAAGGTTAAGTCTTTATCAACTGGGAAATGATAGTAAATTAGAGGAATTGGCTTAATAAATGTAGGTAAAAGTCTTAAGTTAGATGTGTTAGTAGATTCAAATTTGTTACATGAACTTTACATCTTTAAAACCAGGCCTTCACTTATCTTTATTTTAGTATACTCCTCTCTCCACACGATATAATCTGCTTGAAAAACTTTAGATCTAGACAGCTTCAGTATATGATGTACTGGTAGGCAATTTCTGCTTTGATTTCTGAGCATATAATAAGCTATAAATCTTCTGTGTGTTATCTCGTGTGATTTACTATATGACGTATGACATAAGTCTTAATTGATGAAAGATAGTCTGACCATACACTGTTATCAAGAATCTATGAAAATATGTCAAGACAAATAATAAGAATTATGGTTGTTAGTGAAATTACTGGTGTCTTTATTGTACTAAGTACAGACCTGACTCCTTTAGTTTTGCCAATAGTTTCAAGCTTAGTTTGTCTATACTAAGGGATCTTCTGTTGTACTAAGTACAGAACTAGAACCACTAGTATCTACAAAACGAGTTTGATATTTGTCACATTTACTCTAGGGTATGTCATATGCTTCGCAAAGAACATTATTTAGTGACCTCTACCTTGAAAGAGAAAGATACGGTGTTATGTGTTATTTTTGATTTCTCAGTATGTCATTTTTGAATCACATTAGGTAATACACATTCAAACAATAAAAGGTTTGCTTGGAAATCAGTGTAGACTTTGTTTATATGGATTATAATACCGGTAATCATCTTGAACTGTCTATGATATTTAAATCACTTCATTTTGATGTGAATATTATATTTTGTGGAAATAGGTAACCAAGTTATACTCTTATAAATGTAAGTTGATAAATGGTTAAGTTGTGAGTTCTTATGTAACTTATTGTGAATTTCATAAGGTCTGCATACTAACAATCTTCTTAGACTTTTTACTCATCATTTGGTTCAGCTGTTTCCTTCTGATATGATCCCACTGTCGATAAATTTCTTAATGCCCTCGATTAGGATTTAATTTACTTTATTTTATTGTAATTTTATTTTAGTCAAAGTGTTTCATTAATACAAGGGTACTTGATACCGATGTTTATTATGAATCATTGTACTATTATTTATCTCATTTTATCTTATTTCTCTTTATTTTATTTTACTTATGTTTTTATTGTTCGTTTTATTGCATGATTGCATCACTAGTGAAAGATCCTCAGATTTTAGACTTGTGCGCTTTTTCCAAGAAAGACAAGTGAAAAATATTTTATTTTAGACTTGTTCGCTATTTCATGAGAAAAACAGGTGAAAGATCCTCAGATTTTAAACTTGTACGCGATTTGGACTTAAAAATTACGTTTTATAATTAAAATGTAATTTTTGGACAAAAATTGCGAACTGAGAATAGTGCTGCGAGTTGACAGGGCTGCGAATTGAACTCAACTTTGCGAGTTGAGTTCTGCGAGCCGAGTCTATAGCTTAAATAGGACTGCGAGTTGAAAAATAAAACACACACTTGCGAGTCCAGTTTATTCCCTTTGCGAACCCAGATTTGAACTCGCACATAAATTTGACTTTGATTTCGAAGTAAAGAGATTTTGATCTTGTGACTTTTATACATCTTAACAACGCGAACATTTTGAGGTATAAATTAATCAATTCTATCGTGTAATTAATCCACAATCGGCATTTTTAATAAAATGAGGGTTTTGGTATTTAAATTACAAAAATCATCAAAATAATAGCTCATATAGACAAGAAACCTTAGGGTTTATGTAAATCTGAGTCTATTGAACAAGATGACATAGCTTGATCATGTTATATCTCGTCAAAAATTAAGATTAAAAGGTGATGTCATCATGGCAGTTCATGCTGCGAGTTGAGATCCAGACTCAACTCGCAGCCCGCTTCTGCGAGTCCAACTTGCGAGTTGACTTGCGAGTCCAACCTGCGAGTTGACCTGCGAGTTGACTCTGCGAGTTCAACTTGCGAGTTCAACTTGCGAGTTGACTTTTGTGGACCTGCGAGTTGAACTTGCGAGTTGACTTTTTGAAACTTTTGATTTCTAATTTTAATTTACGATCTCTCGATTAGTTAACTAATTCAGTGTTTATAAGTTAAAATAGTCTACGGTTAGACGTGTCGACTTAAATGTAAACACGTAAAACCGTATACTTTATATATATGACTTATGACTTTCCGTAATAAGTAATATATTTGTGTAGCAGGTTAATTTGAAAGTTAGACTTATTGATTCTATATATGTTGAACAACTATAATTGATAATTAAGTTTCACGACTTAATAGTTCAATTATGAGTTGTAGATCATATAAGTTTATCAATATTGGTTAAACTCATTGTCTAACATTTGTGTGATTTGTGATATTACAGATATGGCTCGACTATTTGTTGCTCATCACAACGTGCTCGTTGATTTGGATGTCAATGCACGAGGTGCATCCAGGGTCGCTCGGATTCTTACTTTTCTGAGTCGATCAAGGATACAGTACGCCATTACAGAGTCACCTGCTCTTTCACAAGATATACTTACCCAGTTCTGGGCTAATATAGTATATGACACATCTGTGAATCCTCCGGTCATCCAGAAGAGGATTAATGATCGTCAGGTTATCTTCTCTGCCTCTGATCTTAGAAACATACTACAGTTGGGGACTGTGGAGCAGGAAGATGGACCAACTGAGTTTCAATCGGATTTTATTGAGGGAGCTCTAGGACGGATGGGGTATGTTGGACCCAAGAGAGGGCGTCAGTTCTTGAAGGCGCTCGTTTTCGGTGAGTGGAGGTTCTTATGGCATGTCCTTGTAACTATCTTTGGACCGAAGAAGGGAGGATACGATGAGTTGAGCTCTTCTCTCCTATCTGCTTTACTGTCACTGGTTTATAACAAACCATACAGCTTTTCAGATTACATCTTTGGGGAGATTGTACGCCAAATTTTGGGGGGAGTTAGATCGCAGTTTATGATCTATCCTCGATTTTGCATGCTGATTATTAGGGCCTCAATCCCTGATCTGCCGGTTTTTCAAGCGGATCTGAAGGTTGATACCATTGGGTTACGGGCATATAATGCGATGTTTATGCAAACCTCTCGTAGATTCGAGATGCAACCACAGCTTACAGAGTTGTTTGGATTTTTGGTTAATCCCGAGTATATTACGCCACCAAATCATGGTTGGCTAGATGTTGATGTGGCTGAGGGTGCTCCTGAGCCACAAGAACTGATTGAGGAGGTTCTTATTCAAGCAAATCAGCAAGAGCAACAAGTTGATGTTGACATTGCAGCTGAAGTGGTGCAGCAAGTACTGGCTGAGAACGATGATGCCAATGATCCCTTCATGCAGGATGTGGATCAGTATGTTGCTGAGGCACCAAGGTTTGAAGAACCATCCACAGAGGCACCTGATGCTGCTGGACCATCAAGAAGAGATGAAGAAGCTGCTCCGGCTTCTGAATCTGATTCTGATGATGATGATGATGACTCTGGACCTCCTGGGTTTGTCTCTGGGATTCCAGAAGGGATGATTCGAAAAGGATCAAGACTGATTATGGATCCGGCGCTGAAATTAAAGAGGAAAGCCGTTGATCAGGATCCTGATTTTGTTCTTGTCGAAGAAGATGAGGATGAAGAAGAAGAGGAGGAGGTGCTTATTACTCGACCTCGCAAGCTGCTCAGACAAACAGCTTCAACCTCTGCAGCTCATCTACAATCAAGTTCTACGCCCTCAGAGGCTGAAATGATTGCTGCTTTGGTTCGCCCGTCTTCGCACCCAACCACCAAATCTAGCAGGGTTGCGGCACGTCTATTAACCGATGTTGCTATCGAGATAGCGAAGAAAATGCAACCGCCTGCTCCCACACCACCAACCACAACTTCTGATGCTCCATCCACCTCACCTATGACTGATGCTGAACGCATTACACAATTGGAGTCTAGGGTTAGAGAATTGCAAGTAGTGGCTAACACTTTTGCTAATCAGCTTCTACAACTGTCCGACAATGTCACTACACAGAATAACGCTTACTCACTACTCATCAAGACAAATAGTAATCTGATAGATGATGTAGCTGATAAGCAAAGACAAATTGACAGACTTGATCGCCTGGTCATCAGCCTTCTGAAGGACAAGCCATCTCAAGGGGAGGTATTGATATATCAAGAGTCCTGCAAGGAAGATGAGCTGGCGAAGAAGAATAAGAATGATGAAGATGATGATCCCTCAGCTCAGAAGGATAGTGAGCTGGCCGGTCCTTCAACGACTGGTCAGCAGACTACATTTCAGGGGGAGTCTGCTGAAGCAAGTGGTAGTGGAGCTGGTGCTGGTACTGCGAAGGGTGGAGCTGAAGAAGGTGACACTTGTATTAATATAGACTGATTGTAATTATTAATACATTGTAACTTTGAATTATTTTGTAATATAATTCTGTAATTAAGATGTTTAAACTTGAATGTTTAAAATGTTATAATTATGAATGTTCGTATATTATAAGCCTTTTGTAATTCTAGATTAACTATGATCGATAAAAGAGTTATAAGATCATATAATATATGATGTTCGCATATTATAAGACTTATTCAAATTTTAGATCGATTATCATAATCGATGAAAGATTTGAATAAGTATATATATATATATAATATATTTTAAATACACAAAGGGATTAATAAGAAAAATCTTAGATTGATTCAGGGAAATCAATGAAAGAACTTATGATATTAATCTATTTGTGTATGTATTTCTATAGGTCATGAAATGTTGAACTTATCAGATTCTGAAGGCGACATGCCAGATGAATTAGATGAGGACATTGACTTTGACCTTGAGGAAGGAGAGTTTGTACCTCCTGAAGATTGGACTTTCATTGTTAATGATGGGGCAGACGAGTGTGTAGATCTTGACGCTGATGTTGTTGAACACATTGTAAGCCCATCTACAACTAAAGTGGTCATCCAGGAAGAAGATGGAGAAAGGGTTGTTGATTTAGATGAAAATCTAGATGAATCAACCAGTTCTGAATCAGAAGATGACCTTCCAGAAAAACTCAGAAATAATCCCATGTTTAGACCTCTGAAAAGGAGAAAGCAAAAGGTTGGGATGTCTGAAGTAGATATAACTGGAAAGAAAGCTCCAAGGAAGGGGATCATCGGTTGGTATTTTGATTCTGACTTGAAACTTTTCGCTATCAAAAGATTTGACGGAGTTCAATATTTCGATAAGAAGCTTAAAGTATTCAGTTCGCTTCCTCGATTTGAAATTCGAGACTTGGCACGCTTAGAACTGATAAATCCCAGTAATGATCCCTACGCAACTTATGTTGAGAGAATCATTCGGACTGAGGGTAGATCAATGAAGTTTGAGAAGATTAAGCCAAGAGTCGGAAAGACGATCAAATTAAAGGAACGAAGTCAAAGAACTGGCCGAAGATTAAGGAAGAAAACTTATCCAGCTGTCAAGTGCATATAGCAGATACCACTGAAGACAATGCCACCGAATATTCTGGGAAATCTTCTGAACTGGCACGTGGACTCAGAGACTGGTGAAGCTGTCATGGTTGAAGCTGATGATGAAGTTGAAGGAGGAGAAAGAGTAATTCTGACAGTCTATGACCATCGACACCTGATGAATCTGTCGAAGAAGGACCTGTTGAAGTTAAACGAAAATAGAATCCTAACGACTGAAGCATGGGGTGATCTTGCAAGAGATTATCAATTAATGGTGAAGACTTGTATTAGAATGAAGATTCATATGGGCAGTAGTATTTACAAGTAAAGACCAAAGACAAAGTTGAAGATAACGACACTAGAGCTATTGTCAAGGGGGAGTCTGTTGGGACATGTTATTGTGACAATAGATCTAGCTTGTAATAGGACTAGTGTATTTATTATCAAACTTGTATAAATTGGTTTAGACTTGTAAATATATGATATTAACTTGTTATTATTATTTGTTAAATATTGTTAGACAAATATCGATTTTAAGTTAAAGTCTGAATCGCGAATTGAGAAGTCAACTCGCAGGTCAACAGACTTGCGAGTTGAGATCTCAACTCGCAGTCCAATCTGGACTCGCAGCTCTCAGCTGCGAGTTGAGATCTGGGCTCGCAATAAATCTGGACTCGCAGGCCCATGGGCTGCGAGTTGAGTCAACTCGCAAAGCCCATGGCCTGCGAGTTGAACCAGATATAAATAATTTAATGCTGCCTAAAAATAAGGGATCTAGAAATCCGTGCCATTAACACACACACCAAATATTTAAGTATTCTCTCCTCGAAATTCGTGCTGATATAAAGGCTATCATTGAATAGGCTCGGTTTTGATTGTTTAACACTAGTTGATATCAAAACGAAGCTTGTTAATTGATAGATTAGTTATATAAGCCTAAAACCTTAAGTATTGAGGGATTCCGCACCTCAATACCTAAAAGATAATTCATTATCGCTAACCAAGATCTAGAGACTTACATAGCAATCAAGTATATGGGTCAAGGAAACAACAGCGATCCTGAGTTCTTGAAGCTGGTTGATGATGAATTAAAAATAAGATTGATGCATGATGATGAGGAGAAGTTTTTTAAAGTGAAGCAGGAACTGTTAGATTAAAAAAATATGGATGGTTGTTATGTAATGAACTTATTTTGTTATATATATAAATCAGTATTCTCTATGTGATGATTTATATCTACTGCTTTCCTTATAAAGAAAAATGAAAAACAAAAAGAACCCAAAAACAGAACATCAGGGTCAAACAAACTAAAAGTAGAAACACCAAGTACTTATCAGAGAGATATTTTGTCATAAATAAATAGGGGGATATTGTTGGGTCAGAGACCCCACTAAATGTAATTTATAGATGACAAATTCACTTAAGTGTTATAGTTCACTGCATCAGTTAGCAGTGAACAAGTTAGAGTAGAAAAGAGAAACTGTCGCTGATCAAACCTGATCAGCGAACAGAAACACTTAGAATATATTTCTTATTCTTCTCTAATCACTGCATATGTTAGCAGTGATTCTCTTGTAACTTGAAGCATTCTCAAAGTATCATCATTCGCTGATGATCATTTAACCTTCATGTTACTAAGGCTGTCGCTGAAAAGATCAAGTTCCATCTGCTGAAGTCGAAGACTGAAGACAGAGACAGAGAGCAGTTCAATGATGTGGAAATCATCACTGCTCTACTGACCAGCGGTTCATGCATTTACCTGAAAGTATATTGGGTCTAACAAATACCCAACGTACAATAGGAGGTCAACTTATGCAGCATACAAGAAAGCGTGCATATCTTTTCTAAGATATGTACGATCACTTATTGTACATTTGCATTTAATTCCTTGTACCTTCTTCTGTAACCTAGGAATAAAGTAATGTATAAACTTGTATAAACTTTAATCCTAGGATGTACTGTCACTTTCAAATGTTGAAAGTTACTTTACTGTCCCAACTAATATGGTGTTGACACGTGTTGTACTTATATCTCATTGTGTGAGAGTATAAATACCACGCTCAATAACCATATTGAATGTCCAGAATTTTGTATTCGAGATCAACTAGTGATAAAGCACGTTCCTACTCTCTAGTGAACGAAGTGCCCTCACTTATCTGTTAAGTGTTGATCACTAAGCCTTATCAGCGATCTATTCGCTGATAAGCTGTTGAGACCAAATTTGTCACAAGTTAGTTTACTTAGACTTGTCTGTCTTGTCTATTTCCGCAAGTAAACTCTGTAAAGTATTCATCTGATTCATATCAATAAAAGAAAACTTTAAACTTGAATTTGTTTGTCTATTTACATTTGTTGTTAGTAGTTAAAACGTTTTAGTTGACAAACCGGGACCAACAATAACCCTTGTATCATTTCATTTGTAATCAACGGAATCAGTTACATTCTAATTTCTTGTTCACCATTGTTGAGCTTCACACAATGTTACTTCAAAATATAATAAAATTACCTCTACAAAGTGTGAAAAAAGCATTAACAAAAAACTGCAGACACGTTTTAAAAACTAGATAACAATGCATAAAATTCTACACAAAAATAGCTAAAGTAGCAAAAATATTGCTCCAAAACAGGCAAAAACTACACTAAAATTGTACAAAAACAGTATATAAAGTGCTAAAAATAGTATGAAATTACATTGTAGTACAATTGGCTTTAATCTTAACTTGAAGGTCTAATGAGAAGCTTTTAGTAACTTTCACTTTTGAAACAAGAAACATTTGGGTTTTAATTTCAATTCGTGTATTTCAATTGGGCCTAATACATATTTGGCTAGAGGGCCTCTTTATATTTACCATAAAATGAACACAATTTATGTCGAGTTTATGGGTTCCACTTATACCATAAAATGACTAACCTACGATGGACGACGAGTAAGTTCTACTTTTGTGAAGATCGACTTTACTAGGTAAGTGACCACCATTACTTCTCTAAGAATAAATATCAACTTTTTCAATAGAACTATGTTTCATCTGACTTTGCTTATTTATCAGGTAGATTGTTTATCTCTTCAATAAAAATAAGGCATAGGCTAAATATACCAACCCAACACTTTTCTCATTATGTAATGATTACATAATAATTATATAATAATTTTATCTTTTTTTAATTTTTAATGTTTTATTTATTGTCAACAATTATATTATGTAATGATTATGTTAAATAATTATTATTATATTCTAGTTTTAAAGTATAATTAAGTATATGATAATTATAATGTTTATTTTTTTTCTTTTTTTTATATTTAGACTTCATCTCAATATACTAATTAAAAAAAAATAAAAAATAAAAACTATTTTAGTTAAAACATAGTTTTTATCAACAATTAATCATTCAAATCTACAAAATCCTTTTTAGAATTACATGATTTGAGTTAAGTATATAATTTTAGACGTGGTTTATACATGATTTCTCATCCAGCTGCATTCGAGGACTTATAAAAAGTCAAATATCGAGTAATGTGAGGCATTGGTTACTCTCCTTGTAATTGTACCATCATATAATGATTATCATTTATATGTGCAATTGTAAGAGTTTTGTGGTGTTGAAACTCTTCCGAGCCTCTCCAGAGAGGAAAGCAAGTCATAGAGCCTCGAATGCTTAAACAGTGAACGATGACACCAAACCTGTTGGCAATCAGAATAGCTGTCATAGGCATAATCATCCAGTGTTGTGGCGGTGTAGGAGATTCTGAAAAACACAACGACTGATACAATTCATTACAACTTGCGTTAAAAACATGTAAGTAGTAGTATCCGTTTTTTAACTCGTCTAGTAACTGAAGTCGAATGTTGAGCCACTGATATTCACCATATCCGAGACAAACAGCAATTGATCGATACCCACAATTACCATCGCCCGTTACATTTTGTATACGTGTTATGTAAGGATGGAATATATTTGGAATTTTGGCCATTAACGGGTGTGAATAGCATGCATCATATGAATCATCCAACATCGGTACCTCGTTCAAGTCAAAAGCATGTAAACTTTTCACTATTGGTTCCTTGTTCAAGTCCATCACGTATGAACTATGTCTCGCTGGTTCCTTGATTGAATCTGACCCAAAAACATTCGGCGTGGTGGAATAACTATTTCTGTGAGGATCTTGATTACTAGGATCGACACTCCTTTTCTGCTGTTGTTTCTTCAAGCTAGGTCGTCCACGAGTATTCTTTTGAACTCGCGGTTCTCGAAATGAACGTTGTAGTTTGACCAATTATATCCTTTAGTTTCTGTAGCAAACTTTTTGAACTCGCGGTTCTCACACTCTCACCTCACGGCCGGATCGCGCCGGGAAAATCTCTTGCCGCCGGAATCCGGTCGATCCGCTCTGTCACGCTACAGATCCAGTCCCACGGTTACCCTCTCTCTCGTCGGATCTCACCGAAAAAATAATTTGTGTAGTTTGTATTTTTATCTTTTGTATAATTTTGTTAGAATGTTGTATGTAAAGTGTTTGTATATATTTATAAGATTGTATTAATTGTTTGTATAAAAGCCTATGAACCTATGAAAAAATATTAAAAAATAAATAATAAAAGTTCTGAATTCTGTATAAGTTGAATTTTATAAAGATATAGAATATTAAAAAAAGTATCAATTTCTGCAATTTTTCTTTTTTAAAATTGTACTATCGGAACCTGCTATAAGAATGGTGGACTGGACCATTTAAATCAGCTTTAAAATCTCTTTTCTCTTTTCAAGGTAAAAAAATAATAAAATGACAAAAAAGAAACAAGGATAAAGACAAGGCACAGGCATGTGATCCGTAAAAATTTTACCTGCAAAAGAAGTCTTATAATATTGAAAAAATAAATGTTGGTGTATACGGAACCCTAAAAATAAATGCTAACTCTCTAACCAGGAAGCGCCTTGTCTTTCAACTGTTGCCAAAGATGATTTTAAGTGTATTCGACAAATGAATTGTCAGAGGTGCGAATTATAGCTGTTCACACCTACATTACTAACCCCTTATTTATGTTAATAGTATACCAGCTTCTGTAATGTTAACTTAAAGTATCTCCAACACTCTTATACAAGATTTTTCTAGGATTTTTTTGCAAAAGTATCTTTTGAAAAAGGTTTTCACATAAAGTGCAGAGATTTCCTTTTTAGGAATGAGTTTGTCATGTGTGTAATTTATTCGTAAATCTAAACTACTTTTTCATTGAAATGAACGAATTATTTCTGTAAGTAACGCTGATGGATAGATGGGATAAAGAACACTTTGAAATGGTTTATCATTGGGATCACTTCCCCTTCTTTTTTATGATGATTTTATTTATTTCATAATTTAGTTGGTATTTGAATGGGCTTATTTTGAATACTTATGTGTTTGTCAGTTTATTTTTATAAAATAAGTTAAAATCTTATGTTTGGATGAACTTATTTGTGTAGGTTTATTAGCTTTCTTAGAGGGTGAAAAATAAGCACCAATTTCATGACTTATTTGTTTATTTTCATATGAGCTAATAAGCTATAAGCTAAACCAAACACTGAAACATAATTTACAAATTTATTTCTTATAAACTATAAGTCGCTTATATAAATTACTCTCTCAAATATTCATTATAATTATGTATGCAATTTTAAAATTCTTCAATAAATACACTCTTCAGTGATAATAAAGAAATGCTATGGACACAAACTTTATTCAAACTCTCCTACACAAAATGATATGGCAAAAATAGTTGGACATCCACATCATATTTAAATTATTTTAACTAATTATTAATTTATTAAGGATTTATCTCTCTCTAATGTTACGTTTACATAATATACATGTCTCATAAATCATATAGAAATTTTTCAAGTGGAATCATTCTTCTTCAACATGATCGAATCTAGCCAAATGAATCAATCTTCCTTTCTATCATCTCCATTACATGAATCAGATCAATCGTTCTCTCTTTCTTCTGCGTTAGATGATGAATACTTATGATCTCATACATCACAAGCCCAAAATTTGGAACGTAACAAGGAAGGAAATGAGTAAGTTGTATTTGTTTATTGATTTAATTACTTCTCATTTAACTATTAATATATTAGTTTTTTCTTTTTTTATTATATTTTAAAACTTTGTGTACTTTCCTTCCTCTTTTCACATTTTCAGAAATCACACATATATGTATGTTTGATGTTTTGTTAAATTGTGTTTCTTCTTTCATGTTTTCTTTAAATCATGCTGATTATAGACATAATCATAATGGCTTGAAAAAGGAAACTAATTACAAGAAAAATGTAATCAAGGTGAATGTCATGAAGATGATTGTAATAAGAATGTTCATCACGATGAAAGCGTTGAAGAACCGAAGACTGGTATAGATTTTGACACAATCGAAGAACTTGCAAAATTTGATGCACAACATGAGAAGAAAAGGTATTAAACTATTTCATGTAGTCGGGTCGGGAAGTCGGTACATAGATCACAATACTTTGAATCCTCGTCCCATTACAATAACAAATTGTGGCGCTAAATTAATGCGGTTCTTGGTGTTGATAAAAGTTGTATATGTCTAAATTTGAGCTCGAACATAATCACCTATTTAGTCCAAGCAAAAGACGATTATATCGATGTCACTAGGTTGTGGCCCAACAATTCTTGAACTAGCAATTTTCATTTAACAGGGAAAGAACATAATTGATTAAAAAGAGCAGAAAATGTTAAACTACCTATAGTAACAATTTGGCTTAAAATAATGTGTATATATTCATCGAAATTCAAAGTATGTATCCATTACAACAAACTGCACCCGTGGATCTAGCTATAAAGATGATATTCTCTACACAACAAATCATCAATCTTAAGGGCACTATGAAACTAACAAAGTTACAACCATCGGTCCCAAAGATTCATCTTCCGTATAAAATCAACTTTGAACATAGCCATATGATTTTTTACAAATTCTAGGGACTTCAATGGTATACTTTACATCATCATACCGTTATAGAATAGTTCCGTGTAAAATCCACGATTCGTCATATAGTAACACCATATCAACGATTCTGACTTTCCCGAAATTTACAAAAATAATTATATGAAAAAATTGCTATAATGCATATTGTTACAATCAAAAAGTTCTTAAGCAATTAATAGTAGTAGTTATAGAAAATAAATATGAAGATCAAGCTCAATAAAATCAAAAAAGTGAGACTTTTCATCAAACAGTTGGTGTGTTGTGAATAAGTAAAACCAAATTTTTGCTTCTTGAATCCAATTAAAACCATCATTTTAATAATGTGTGTAAATTCAGCTCTCAAAAATCATTTGAAAAGCTAAGAAAAACGAGAAGAGATGAAAAAACCGAACAACAACGTCAAATTGTAGCAACCATCAAAATAGATGAAGAAAATCCACAAAAAACATAAAAGTCAAAGCAACATCAATCAATAATAACCATTTAATTCAAGGTTTTTAATCTTTCGGTTTCAGAGATCAAGCATATGGCGGGAGAGGGGCTGGTTCATTCGTGGAGAACGAAGGCGGAGATCTAAAAACAAGATGGAAATTTACGGAAAATTAAAGTAAGGTTTTTTACCTAATATGATGTGGATGTCCAGCTGTTTTTGCCACGTCAGTTTGTATACGAGAGTTTGTAGGAAATTCGTCTCCACAGCATTTCTCCTAATAATATATCATCTACTCATAACTATCAACTTTAACTATACTTTGAGAAAGAAAAAACCAAACAGATTGCTTGTATGATCATCTCATTATTCTATGGATAACATCATCGTCATCGATACATTCTAAACAAACCTCACCTTCTCACCCCACCTCACCCACCCCTTTGAAGCTCATTTTCTCTAAGCCTTTAACCTAACTTATGTAAGTTGCTGTTCTCCGATATCATCCTTCATCACTCCAACTGTTCGATCAAATGTCACAAACATTTTTTTTCCTTCAAATTTATACTTATTCACCTAAAGTACCTGAATAAACTAAAAGGCTCCCTGACCAGGTCAAAGAATTCTGAATGGGCCGAACAAAAATCAGGACGATGGCTTTGTGCCCGAACACCTATAAATCAAAAGAAAAGATAGAGACCTTACCTGAATACCGAAGGGTTGCCTTGATTTTTCTCTACCCGGCCGCCACTAAGTCACAAAAAACCGAAGGGTTGTTGATGTTTAATAAAGCCGATCGGATCAATAAAATAGGCTGGAGGGTTGAATAAGCCCAATAACCGAACACCTCAAGGATTTGCGGAAACTAGACAAACAGAAAACCGATGGGTACAGAACAAAAGCCGAACGAATAATTTCTATTTTATTTTGCAAGTATACTTGTGTCCTCGGTAACCTAGTATATATATACGGGCCGGATACATTTGACTCATGGCCCAAAAACGTCCCATCAACCCAACTCACCTAATCGTACTTTTGAAAGATAAATTAAATAAACTTTTTTTAGCGTACAAACCGGAGGATAAAAACCTTCGGTCACCAATATGGGAATCGCCGACAATACACAAACAAATAAAATCTAGTCCCATATATTCTATAATATATACAAACTAGATTGGGGGCTGATGACGTACTACATACTTGGCCGAAGAGTTTACTTGGCCGATGGATACCTGGCCAGAGAGTCAGTTGGCCGAAGGATACCTGGCCAGCCAGAGAGTTACTTGGCCGAAGACTAATGCTCAAGGCTTGTACACTAAACGAACTAACCTAAAATATACGCGTTTGGTCAACATCACAAATATCAAATCAAGATCAAACCGACGGCGAAACATGAATACGCCAACGGTCCGTTCGAGACACCCGAATTGGATAAAGGGCAGAAGCCAAAGAAGGTATAAATACTATCCAACAACCTCAGGTGATGCATTCAATACTCATTAATTACTACACTTACTTCACTTTGTAGATCGGGCTCGCTTAAAGGTTCACACTATATCCAGCCGGAAACCGAATGGTCCAACCCTTCGGTCATCTTTGTTCACCTAAAGCACTGCACCAGGATTTGCTGGAGCAATAATATTCATGTTACTATTATTCAAAATCAAATAACTTAATTGAACTATTTTATTGATGTAGTCCTATGGATGTAAGAAACTTCAAATTATTTATATCATTATATGTGTAGAACAGAATTAGTGTATCTGGATAAACTTACTTTCTTGATTAAATAATTTTTGCACTGAATTTGCATTTGGTTGTCTGTTTTTATCATTGCTTCAGATGCAAGTATGGCAATCACCAAGATCTATATAATGTAAGTGAATTTGTAAATCAAATTTTTTATTATTATTTCCGAGTTATGTGGTTACAAGATCACATACTGTATCTAAGTCTGTAGTAACTTGAATTAATGTTGTTCCAGTTATTACTCTCTGCATAAACATGTGGAGTATATGGCTAGAGAAATACAACGTGGGGCCAATTCGATTGAAGGAATCGAAGCAACTCTTTGGCAGGTTTTGTTCTCATGGATTTTGATATTTCTATGTAATAACTTGTACAAGAGGAACAAGGTGATAGTAAATTATCGTCCCTAAATGATTCACTATCTACGTATTGTTGCCAATTGATCATAGTCCATGTGAAAATCCCAGCTATTATTTCCAACTATGAGCAATTTGGGACCGAAAAAGAAAGCCCAGAAAGAACATCCTATATGACACTTCTTTTGTTGTTGTCTAACATCACTTATTTTAGAATAACAAATTGTGTGAAATTTTGTGTAGGTACCTGAAACACTGCCTAATGTGGTACTAGAAAAGATGAAGGCTCCTCCAAAACCAGATGATGTGCCGGTGATCAAGCCAGAACAGCTTACAGAAGCTGATGGATTCTTATTTGGTTTTCCTTCTCGTTTTGGTGTGATGGCAGCCCAATGTAAAGCTTTCTTTGATGGAACTAACGATTTGTGGAAAACTCAAGCACTTGCTGGTAAACCTGCTGGAATCTTCTGGAGCACTGGTTTTCATGGTGGAGGCCAGGAACTTACAGCGTAAAATACCACATCTAATTCTACAAATACAGCTTATGGACGCTCCAATAGTAATATATAGAGGTGTGAATTTTGGCCCATTTAGTTATGAATGGGTTGATTTGGGGGTGTTTTATTTCAAATGGGTCGAACTAGTTGAATGTTTCCCAATGTCTAATTTTAAGGCATACAACCTACTGACTTTTTCTATTCACACATTTAGATTATTATTGTAATAATACTGTTTTTGTGGTCAAAATAAACCAACTTATAAAAAATTCAAAAAAATGTTTGTGCGTAAAAAGACCCATTACAACCCTAGTCTATTTTGATCCATTAACCAACCCGTCTGACCCGCCCATCTTGCCCATTTTATCACTTAGTTATATAGGATTGGAAATTGGGTTGGTTTGTGAACCAGGATTTTGAGCTAAATACCAACCCGCCTGACCCACCCCAAGATGGCCTTTGGCGTCTTGATATCCTTATGAGAAGTCTTAGGTTCAAACAATAGCTGTACATCTTGGGGTAGCCAGGGAAAGAGTCGGAAACTGTCATGGGGATACCTTGGTTAGGCCATGTACATCTGAGTAAAAGTACTTGTCCTCCCCTGGTAACCTAAAAAGGGAAAACCTCCATTTACCCGTTTGTGAACTTGGGATTTGGTTTCTTGCTTGTTACCCATTTATCCCATTCAAAAGTTACCCATTTGGACTCGTTACCTAACCCGCCCATGTAACTACCTCTATATTTTCAACTTTTTTTTTGTCAAATCTTGGAAACTGTTTGTCACAGATCATATACCAACATTTAATTTGGTCACTTGGACTGACGGTACTGACTAGCTTGTACACTTGCAGCTTAACAGCGATAACACAGTTAGCACATCATGGGATGATGTTTGTACCACTTGGATACACATTTGGAAGTGGAATGTTTGAAATAGATGAAGTTAAGGGTGGATCCTCTTATGGTGCTGGAACATATGCTGGCAATGGAACACGGACGCCCACTAATTTAGAGCTCCAACAAGCATTTTATCAAGGTAAATATGTTTCTGAAATTACGAAAAAGCTTTCCAAAAACTAAAGCTCAATGTAATCGAACTAAGTTTGTATATTTTGTATCATTCTCAAATAAATAAAGTTTAAACATTTGTTTGTGTGTGCCCAATACATCTTTTAATATGCTACTCGTAACTGCATGTAAACCTGCAGTTTGATACTGCATTAAAATTGTTTGATTTGATATGTGGTTTACCAGAATTTAGATTAACATCAAAATATATCAGATATCCTTTAATGAATTAATGGTTTTAACATATATGATATTGAGCAAACTACAAGCTGTCTTATTGCCTGTTAAGTAAAAACTTATTAAAGTTTTTTAGAACAAGATAAAAGGAGCATTTTACATGGACTAACTAGAAAATACGTGTCAACTACCGTAATTTAGAGGGGAAATACACACCCTACCATTTACAATTACTTGCACATTATAACCCATTAAACAAAGATAAATACATAAAACACCAAAAAAATTCCTAAGTTGGAGCATCTCATCTTGTCAATCTTCTAAGGCTCCACATATCAGTTAATTGCGATTCTATATGATCCTTCATATCTGGACCTTTTGGCTTACCGCTGAATGTTGGAGTTGGAATTAGAAGATAACTGATCAAGCAACTGCATTTCCAATTGGCCCCAAATTATTAATGTCCGATTCATCTGTACACCAAGTAAAAATAATAATAATAATAATGTCTGCTGCTTATAACAAAATATACGTATTTGCAATAAATTGTAGAATTTAAAGAATTAAATAGAAAAGTTGAACCCATGTCAAAAAAGGTCAATATATAAGATAAAGGTCGTTCACTTACCAAAGGGAACATGTTGAACAAAGAAGCATGCCCCAATCACTACATAGGCAAGGGTAAGAGTCACTCCTTTCAAGTAGTGTGAACTTCCATCCTGCATAAGATTCATATTCATAACTTATCACTTTCTTTTTAGGAGGGTCTAAAATCTTTGCTCTACATGTAACAAAACATGCTTACTGGAACTTGGATGAATCACTAGTACCCAAGTGAAAAGGTCCAGATATATATATATATATATATATAATATATAAGTAAGATTAAAAAAAAGGGGAGAAATGTGAAAACCTGTAAAGTGAAGGCTGTGAGAAGAATTGTGAAGGTAAGGCAACCGGTTTCAAGAAGTCCAAAATCAAGATTCATCGGTATTCCCATTATCCAAGCCATAATCACACATAGAGGAACCTGATCCAGTTTCATATATAATTTATTAGAGCTTTCATCTATGATATGCATCAAAGTTGTATAGCACAACACGCACGTTCAAGAAATGTTAATCCTTGAACTTCCATCACTGAGCTGTATGGTGTAGCTCATAATCTCAAGTTCAAGAACTTAATACATGTTTGAACTAACAATATGCATCAAAGAGTTATATCCACTAACATAACAGTATCACGGGAACAGTTATATTTTCAGTAATTTTGTTTAGAAAAATCTCACCACAAACATCATGATCTGAGATGCCGAACCCATAGCAACTCCCAAAGATATGTCCTGCATCATTTGTGACAAAGTTATTTACAGTCAAACAATAACATATAAAGAGATTTGAAATGTGCATGTATATCTTACCAATTTGTTCTTGAATGCGAATATAACAGCTCCAGCATGCTCTGCTGCATTACCAACAATTGGTAGCAGAATTATGCTGATAAAGTTCACAGATATACCCCAAGTTTCTGATGCATCCTGATTCACAAAATATCACTAGATACATGAGTACACATAAACATTGCAAATGTGTTAAAACATTAGTATAATTTTCTGAGATTACGAGAACACGTATTGGAGTGCAATACCTCAATTGTGCCAACAACGTACTCGGACAAAATGGAGATGATTATTGTCATTGCGCATAGCCATGTAAATGCACTCCAAAAACCTATTGATGCTGACTCCTTTTCAAGCTCTTCATTATCATCATCTTCATCCTAATTAATTTCAACCACCCATACAGAATAATATATAAAAACATGTAATCTGTTTGACTGAAAAAGTCAACTAGAAAGTCAAATTGACAAACCTCTTGTGATCCAAAAAGTTGGCTGTGGGTTTTCAATTGAAAGAAGAGATATGCAACATATGCAACCAACATTAGAATGCTACTTGCCCTTGACAACTGGAGAACCGAACTGCTGGTGACTTTGGGTGGATTCGTGACATGGAGATTAAACAGCAACGGTGTGATCTGGCAAAGTAGTCCAAGCAACAACAACATCGAGTTCACATCCGCCTGCTTCTGTTAGTCATAAAACACACCCAAGGAAAAAAAGATTGATTTTCTACGCTGTTTAATGAAATTTGCAAATTTAAAATATGGGGAAAGTAAAGGTGTTGTTAAAGCACATGGTCAAACTTTTGTTCTTTATTGAGGTTGGCAATACCACCACAAAAGAGAGAGGAGCCAAGAACAAGGAGGAGGTTTGAAATGATGGAACCCAAAAGAGAGTATTTTAGCACATGAATCTTTCTTTGATGGAGAGCAAATATTGCTATTATCAACTCTGTTGCATTACCACAAGTTGCATTCACCAGACCTCCCACTGCAAAATTTTCAAATTCAAAAATGTATAAGGTAAAAGGTTATGAGTCAAATACAAGTTTGAGCATGTCTCGCAATATATAGAATCATAGAAGAATTTGAGCATTACGAAGAGTCTTATATTTAATAAAAAAGATCTTATCATAAAACAGGGACAAAACATGACATTTTTGAACGGGTGTGCATTACTCTTATGCACACCCGTCCAAAAATTACCTCATATCACTTCCCTAATGTTTGCTATATATGTTATCATAAACTATGTTTTACTTGAATACGCGGCCTCTGTATATGCTAAAAAGTTATACCTACAACTTATTTAGAGAAAGCAGAAAATGGATTTCCATTAAGCATATATTAAGACCAACTTAAATTAATTTTCTTTTATTGAAAATACCTAAATTAACCCTATACCCTTTATCCTATAAATATGTGTAACAACTTCTTTATACAATGTTCAACAAACAGTCATACATTTTTACCTCCATTTAAATTTAAATTTTATTATTATTATATTTTTGCAAAAATAGACGCAACAATTTATACTTTTATCAAATTTTAAAATCACTTCATCGAAAATTATAGCTTTGGCCCTACAACTTTATCAGATGTATGCGAGCAAAATAGAATAACAGATATGTAAGTTGCATACATAATATTTTTTAAATGTGTGTATTTGGACTAGTAGAAAAATGCAATTCTGCTATGGACAAACGTCATTGCAAAAGCTCAATAAGTGGTCGCGGTAGACCCTTTTGCGATGACATATCGTCACAAAAGGGTCGTCATGCCCTCATGTGTTGTTCTATCCCGAGGACAAAGTGAGTCCACTGTCTAATTTGTTGACAAAAAATAAATCAAAACTAAAATCATGCGCCATTTTGTTTGGTTTGGAGCAAAAAAATAATAAAATTAAAAAGGAAAAAAGATTTGCGACGACATCGCCACAAAGTAAAAGTCAAGGTGAAAGTCGGAGATTGTCATTTTGTGGGCTTTTACGGCGACTTTATATCATTGCAACAAGCCTTCGTCGTATTAGCCCATTATTCTTGTAGTGTTGGGCTTGCATGCAAAATTATTATTTTCAATTGAGAAAATATTTAAAGTTATAAAATTTTATTATATATGATAATTGTTATCATTATTTTCAATGGATCGTCATTTTCATGTGAGAAATGAAGGCAACCTTTATATATATAGTGTGAAAAAATGGAATTTCTATTTATGTGGTTATCCAATTGTTGTCATTATACAATCACCATCATACTTAGTGTGACACTTCACTTGATATGATGAAGTTTAATAAGTACTTTCATTGTCAAATAACGAATTAAAACATTGCGATGTGCTTATTAGATCAATAATCAAATAAAAATAAAAATAAAAATAATAATTTATAGGAAAACCTAACATATACAGTATAATTCAATATCAAGTACAAATTAGGTTTACCTGTAGGACCTGTGTAGACTGCAATTTGTCTGTTTTTGAGTTCGCCAAGAAAGAGTTCAAACATATGAAAACAAAAGTTAGTGATTCCATAAACAAATTAATTTGTAATTTTAATTTCTTTAATGTTAATAATAACTTTTATCAAATGTAATTGTGACACTTACTCTGTTAAAAAACTCAAGCGTTCTGCAAGTGGAGTCAGCCCAAGCAAACTTAAAGCAAAAATCCATGGCTACAAAACCAAATAGTAATAATCACTAATCAAATACTTAATCAACATGTTGTACAACATCTATCCATTAACTCATTTCAATGGCCTCCTTTAACAAAAAAGGTAAAATACATATAATCTCCATTCTAATAAAACTTAAAAAAGGTACCTACTTATAAAAGCGTTAAAAAGTTGTCTCTTAGAACATGCATAAACTATTGCACTTTAACCGTGTACTACAATCCATGCATGTTTTAAATTCTTAGGGCCCTCGTTAGAAAAAGAATAGATGCATGTGCATTTGATTTGTACTTACTCTGCCGAAATTGTAATAATGAGCTACAAACACCATTGGAATTGCCGGGAAAAGCACGAAAAGTTTGGTTTCAAAAATAACTTTTCGAACATTAGTCATGAAAATTCTCAAAACCCGAAACCGAACATTTGAATAAACATCACTTTGAGATCTTGTTCTCAACAACGATTCTCTAGTTTTCGCAACCACAATCGGTTTCGCATTCTCTCCATTTTCCAAATCATAATTCTGAGACGAACCCATAAGAGATGGCACTTGTTTGATGAATTGAAGAGTGATAATTACAACGCAAATGTTGAAACTGCTTTTGAATATTAACAATAGTAAATAGTAAACATATAGAGTTTGTTGAAATATAGGAGAATGAAAGTTCCGGGAAGTTTCGTTTAAGGGGTTTTTGGGATTTTTGGTTTTTTGTTGAAAAAAGGTGATAGATGAAGAACACGTTACGATACTAGAAACGGCAACCGGTGCTGCGTGGCTATTAATGCAGAAAAATACTTCAGAGTGCTAATGCATGGAATCACGTGTCTTCACAATCTATATAAAAAACAAAATTGATTCATTCGTAATAAATTATAGTTGTTTATTTTATTTATATTCTTAAAAGTCATTTTTTAATCGTTTAATAGTTTTACCAAATGTTACCAACCCAAAAGATTAAAATGGTTAATCAACAATATAGAAAAAATCAGAATATATAGTTTATAATTATAATTAAGCCTCTGCTTCGTTAGAGTTTGAAATTAAGTACCAAGATGTAATGGGATTTTATAAAATCTATTTTATATGTGGCCCGTGATGAAAGATGTGTGACTTGCGCACAAGTCAAGACAGACCACCAAATGTCATATGGAAGTCTAGAACAACTGGAGATTTGTAGTGGAAATAAGATCACCTTAGCATGGATTTTGCGACTAAACGACACTAAAAGAGCTAGTGCTCATTTTTTAACAACCCAAGAGAACTTGCCAATGAATAAGTTGGTGACATACCTTGCCGAGGTAGTTGAGACATGGTATTATACACACACACACATATATATATATATATATATGATATATGTCTCTTTATATTGATAGTCTTCGATCGTGATAGTCGACTTAACTCTAACATGGTCTTTTTGGAGGCGCGAGAGTGAACTGCGAGTTGACTCACAGAATACACTAGGTTAAGAGTTTGTGGAAATTTTGCTGGTAATTTTAGTGTAATGGAGATTTACATAGACCGAATAACGGATCTCATATGAAGTTGTGTTAGAGGTTAGGAGGTGCAGAATGCACACTCATATGAACTTATAGGAATTTGGTTTAAAACATCGTAGGAGTCAAGATTTGTGGTGTGATTTTGTAAGAACCAACACCAAATGGATGCAACGTTATTCGATGCTCCTTATCAATCTGTGTGTAAAATTACATGCTCAACACCGATTAACTACATAGTTTATTCGGTGATGCTAAATCTGGGGAAGGAACAAAAAGGTCACAACCTTTGACGAACCGTTGCGACTTTTCACGAAAAGTTGTGACTTTTTCTTGACTTTAACTACATTAGAACGTTTAGTAACTACCTGGGATGACTTGTATCTATATGTAGGTCATTTGAAAGTGTCATAAACACAAACTTTGATCACTATTGATGATATATTGATCATATAATCACATTTTAGGTCTTACAAACACAAACCCAATACAACCTATTTGTTTATTCTCATGTTTCGACACTACTAGAATAACAACTTTTAGAGACGCTGGAAATTCGTCACTAAAGGCTCACATGTCGCCTCAATAGGCCTACTGAGAAGAAAAGTCGTCGCAAAACCGTGGTCGCAGTAGGTTCATCCAGGAAAGTCTACGGCGACGACATTTAGCGACGACAACCTGGGGCCCACCTGTGAATATTTGACCAGGAAATTAAATATAAATTAAAATTCACAGCGATAAAATTCTTGAATAGTGTCGTTGCTAAAAGTTTGGTCAATAGTCGTCGCTGTAGGTTTACTTTGACGACTTGTCATCGCTAAAGGTGTCTGCAAATATGGGTCGACGCGTTGTCGTTAAAGGCGCTGCAGGTTTTGATAGCAACCTGCTGTTTTTTGCGTTTTGCCCAGGTTTGCCCTGCTTTTCGTCGCAGTAAATAACAACCTGTGTTATAAACAGTTTATAACCAATTTCCGCATATTTTTCAAATTCAAACTACAAATACGCAAGCAATTGTTTTCAAATGTCTTCCAAGATCCGAAAAATAAACAAGAAATATTCAAGACCCAAAGTAAAATGTTCAACACGCCCAATAACCAACTAACTTACTCCTAAGGCGTTTCTTCACCATCATCGTCTCCTTCATTTGAGTCCATGATGAGAACATGATTTTCGTTGATTGGCCATCTCCACGCAAGTTTGAAAAAGTCAAAGTATCCAAATTACATCCAATGCAAGATCAGATGAATTGGTATCATGTATAACATCTTATTCGTTCTCTTCCTTGTCTTGTCGTTCCCAGATCTTTCGATGATTCGCCTCTTGGACGACCATCCAACGTTGTTTTCGGCACTGGTCTTCAAGGTAAAAGACTTGTTTTGCTTGTGTTGCAAGAATGTATGGTTGATGTTATTCTTGGTGAATGAAAGTTGAGTACGAGCAGTGTTATTTGTTTTGAACCATTTACATCTAAGCAAAACAACTTTGCAAAGCAAACATATAATTGAGCTCGAGAATTTCTTCCAACTAGCCATAATACGTACGACTATCCCCAAGCGTTGAAACTCCATTATTTTGAGTTGTACGACGTACATCACGACTGTCAACTAAAAACCTCACCCCATTAACTATGCAACTGGTGTAAGAGTTTGCGTGAATTGACAGACCAGTTGCTAGAGAAAGTAATTCATTACTACATCGTTGTAGCTCGTTTACTCGCAGAAAACGTATCTATTAAAAAAACATATTATGTCGAGTAATAATCGTTACTTTTACATAGTAATATATACAATGACTCAATGAGTTTACCTTATTAAGAAACCAGTCAGGAAAATGTTTTTGTAAATCACTTCCAGGATTTTTAGTAGTAAATTCAATGTAAAAGACTTAATAATGTGAGTACGATCATTGTACATATTACTATGAAAAGGATAATTCATAATAACAACACATACTTCTTTTATTCATCGATATCAAGACTATTGTTTAATACCAACCATGCCATGTTCTTCTTAACTTGATGATCCAATGTTGTAGCTACACATTTACTAATTAGAGTACACACCGATTGGAACACATGTAATTACGTGTTGGGAATGAAGTTAAAACCGGTGATTCAATGTTCAATAACGTAATCAAACCAAAATATTTTGATTCGATTCGGGTTATACAAAAAAATCGAACCGATATTTTTCAATTATTTAAAATATTAATTTACAATTTTATAGATATTATTTTTAATATTATTCTAAGTCTCTATATCTATAATGTAGTTAAATAGTAATTACATGTTTTGTTTTATTATATGTAAAGTAGATAGATATTATATTTAATAATCCATGACTCTCATTAACTCTTCAAACATCAATCGATGATGCTCCAGTAATCTATCAAATCCATAGTTTCTTCTTAACCAACAAAACGATAATTGTTAGTTCAATCCAATTCGTAGTTCCTTCTTAACCAACCAAACCATAACCATTAGTCCATCTACATAGTAATTAGTGGTTTGATAAAATTAATAGTGGGAGTCTAGAAGATAATGAGATAATGCATTTGTTATTTATAAAGTAATTAGCTAAATACATAAGATCATAAATTCTTTCAACAAAACAAGTAGAATTATAGGATAACATACTTAATTTATTCTATATAACAAAAGAATTATAACAAATTATATTTACTTTGACTATCAACATTGAAATAGTCACTATTATGTTTATAATAAATAGTAGTTTAAATATTAAACTTATTTATTAAAGGTCTACATTATAGCAACTAATTCAAAAAATTATTCAATGATTGTTTTGAAGGTTGTAATGGTTATAATCAACGAAAACAAGTACATTGAGTGTGGAATCCTCAATTAAACACACGATAATAAACAAGTAACACGAATATGTAAAGAACACTTTTATTGAATGTAAACTCGGTTACATTCAACCTAAGATACAAACTCTCTCTAATCTTCTTTCTGTGAACTTGCACTAAGGACCATAGACTGAGTTTCACGAACTTTCACTAGTTACACAAAGCCTACGGACATATGCATATATAGTGTCTAAGTTCGTATGGGTTGGGCCCTATGAACTTAGCCCACTTCGAAGCTCATACGAACTTGTCTAAGTTCGTATGATCTCCTAAGTTCGTACCTATTCTCTAAGTTTGTCACACAAGATGTACCAACAGACTCTCCCTTGATAATAGCTCTAGTTTCGATGCACCAACAGACTCCCCTTTGACAATAGCTCTAGTTTCACCCGAGATGTTGTCACCTGAGTTGTCTTCGATCTTGATTTTGTTAAGCTCTTTTGACTTCCCGCATACCACCCCTATTCCACAAAATCTTCACTGCCCTCTGACATCTTCAACTTTCATGTCTCCAACTATCTATGTAGTTTCATGAAGCTTCATTAGATCATGTCATACACCCTCGACAACTCTTGTAGCTTCCGATTCACCTTTAGGAATTTCATCTTAGTCAGATCTTAACTCCTCTAGGTCTATCACTTTGATTCACCTTTAGAAGTTTCATCATTTTCTGAACTAAACTTCTCTAGGTATCCTCTAACTCAGACTTAACACTATTAAACTCGTGTATTCAATGGTATCTGTCTCTGTTAGATTGACTAGACTCCCCCTTAACCTGTTCAAGCTTACCAAGTCTTCCAGTTGAAGAGTTAGGCAACTCCCTATCATTTGGCACTGGGATCATCGTCTCTGTCTCTGTCTCTTTCTCAACACATCCTCTTTACAACCAGTCTTCTCCCCTGCCAAGCTTCTCCCCCTGAGCTGCCCTGCTCTTCAACAAGGGATTTATCTCTCCCTAAGTGATAGGTGCAGTTGGAATTGTTGTTGTAATTATGGGTGTGGTGGTGGTTGTGGGATGTGCAGTCTGCTCACTAATGACAACCTCACTAGATCGTCTTCCTTCTGGACCGTCTAGTTAGTAAATGAGGTATCATTATCAGAATCATCATCATCATTTTGCCATGTATAATCATCGTCTTCATTCAACTTCTGTTTGTCTTTATCCGTATTAAAACGAGACCCGGAGTGAGATTCAAACATTTTTAGATCGAGATTCATCCAACAATGGAATATCATTGATATCGCCTAAATTAGACATATTTATAGGGGCGATATCGATCCAATTTGTATATTATTTTAGTCATTTTATAAACTTTTAATACTTAATTAGTCTAGTTTAGTTTCAAGTTAATAATCGAGAAAAGATCGAAAAGATATGAAGAAAAGATCAAGAGTTGATTATTTTTGCAGCTTTTGGGAGGCTCCACGCTTTTGGCCATAACTCCCTCATACGAACTCCGATTGAGGTGGTTCAAGTGTCCAACTTTCAAAAAAGAACCTAAGGCTGAAAATGCATTTTTACCCGCTGGGTACCCCTAGTACCTGCCGGGTACTCATAAAAAGTTCCAGTTTGAGTTAGCCGGGAATCAAACACTCATCCGGGTGGGGAGGCCATAGTACCCGCCGGGTACTTGGACTTTCAGCCGGGTAAAAGGGTCAGTTAAGGCTTTTTGGCCTAAAATATACCCTAAACCCTAATTTTCATTAACCTTTTGATCAAGCAACTTTCCGAGATGATTTTGGGAGCTTTTGGAGAGCTTTTGGGGACACCCTAAGCAATTCATTCCTCTTGTAATCATCATAGAAGTTAGTGTTTATTTCTTCTTATTCGAATCTTATTAGTTTATCTTTAGTTCATTGTTTTAATCAATTATGAATTATTCTTGGATTATTATTGTTTGTTTGATTGAACGAGTTGAGAATGGGCTAAACGCTTTATGTTCATCTAGACTAAATACCCTAGATGTTGGATTTATAATAGTTATATTTTATTTTGCGTATGATATGATGTTTGATTGAAGAACCATTTGTATTTAATTTATTTAGCTTATTCAATTAGTGTGATAATCGTGCTAATGAGTGAGAACTTTTAGATGTCATATTACATTTACTTTTAATTGGACACAATAAAAGAGTTGAATTAAGTTAATAAATTGTAATGTAGATGAGTCATATTGAGAGATATCGTGTATGATCTGGTAATCTCTAGGACACTAGGATTATAAGATTCAATTATCATGTTAGTTGAGTTGATTAACCATAATTGGAAATATTAATTTGTCAAGGACACTTGCTCTTTATGATTTCATTTAAACGACTGCATTGTGAAAACAAGTAGTTTAGGTTATTAATTCCTATATGCAAAATACATGTTTAATTATTATCCAACTCTAGGGGGAACAAGTATAGATGAACATACTTCTGTCACTTGATTTAAATTATCAATTTAATTGCTTTCTTTAATTTAGACACCTTTTGACTACCTATCATTAAGAGGTACAATCCCTAAACTTTAACTATAGATTAGACAAATAACCCTCAAAATACATATAAACTGTTCATGTGAGAGACTACTTGGTAAACTTATCATTGTTATACTACTATTCGATTAGGTATACTTGTCTAGTTGTGTAATAGTTAGCTTTGACTTGTTTTACTAATTTTTATAACTACATTAATACATATCAATCATCTTCATCATCACTTTCATCATCATTCTCGGTCTGTTCACACACAAACCCCAATATCATCCTCAAATTTAGATCTTCTAGCTTCAACATTTAGTAATACCTAGGATTTGAACGAATTGCATTCTAGTAGTTTCTCCGATCGTAGAGTAAAACATTCAAAAGTAATTATCTCCTCATTAGGTAAGAACTTAAATTTAAAATAAAATAAAACATAACAAACAAATACGAAGTTATTCAAATGAAAAATCTCATTCTTTTTGTGAGAGTCATTGTTACGAAGATCATATTAGTCATGATCTAGACTGTACGCAGTATGAATTATTGTATTCCTTTGTTATTATTTATGTAACTAATAGACCAAGACGATTATCGATATTGTTGTCCACATAAGCATTCAACATTCAAAATTTTCAAGTGCGGTTTTAATTATTATTCACGATTACCTGTGTAACTTCCCATTTGACATACTCTTATGATCAAGATACGATCATAACTTCCATGTAATGGGTGTGATTATTTTATTTCATCTTTAAAGTCAAATCATTTATAAATGTTCAAGTACTTTTGTACAAGATTAATGATTAAATTTTACTAGGGTTAGAGCAAAAAAATCTAAAATCAAACCATTGGTGACAGGTTTGTACTTTCGTACATCAAAGCGACGTAGTTTGACTAGAGACCTTGAAAACGGTATTCTTGTTTCTTGGTTTTCAAGGTCTAGTTTGCTCTATGTTAAGATATACTTAATGAAACTAGGCTAACATGTTTTTGGATGTAGCAGAAGAAACACTCAGTTCTCCCATATGAAGTCTTTATGGTACACAATAGCATGTATTATGATATAAGCTATCACATAAGAATTAAGACTTAACTTCATACATCAAAAGAGAGTTTTCACAAGATAATTTCATTAATTGAGTTTATTTTTGTGCACTTAAAAACCTTTATGTTGGATATCCACCGATACATCATATGATGAAGCTATTAGTCACGTTTGGATTATGGTACATTGTATTGTGTAAGTACTACATCTTATAGCCACACTTAATAAAGTTTTAGGCATGGGTAACGTTTTCCTCATCTCTTCGCGTCATTACAGTGACACTCAAATTTGTATAGTGTTTTTAAATTGACTAAGAATACTAATAAATAAAGATAGATAAAAGTTCTTAAGGGAGATACGTTACTCATGAATTGTCACTCCAGCGATTTGGACTAACTACTCAAAATGGGATTTATCAAAAACCTTAGCATAACAGTCATTTAGATTATCGTTTGAGGAATTTGACATCCCAGATTGGATTCTTTCTCCCCCTCAGTTACTACATCCTCTGCTAAACTTGTAGCCTCTGAAGACCTTGTCTTTCCCCGATCATGTGCCTTGAGCAATCGCTATCAACATACCACCAGTTAATAGCCATTTCGGTCAACTCCTGCACATGCACATAAAATAAGAAAATATTAGTTATTACAAGGGACCCAAGCCAACACGGACTTGAGTCGGCCATTCTCATCAACAAATGTAAATTCCTTCAGATATCCAACTCGCCTTTCAGGTGACTTGAATACTTTAGAAAATTCAAGTGTTGGTGAATGAGGAGTATAACCACTAGGCCTTCTTTTCGGAGACTTTCGAAAAAGTCTCTGATTGACTGTTCTTTGGTTTGAAGTATATCTAACCCTAGATTTATAGTTATAATTCGAATTTTAAAAATTTATGTTACTATTACTCTGGTTAGAAAAACTTTTGGGGGTTTGAACACCTTGTGGAGTTTTCGACTGAATTGATTCTCCATTTAAGCTTCCTGTTTCAGGAGAAGTGCTCCGTGGACTATCATTTGTCAAAACTCTAGATTTCTTACTTGGACACACAATTGCTACATGTTCCTTTAGATGGAACATGAAGCACGAACATTTCTCCTAGGCTTTCTTATGAGCCTTAAGATTCGTTTGGTGTTCCATTTTGTGTGGACTTGAATCTTCTTTGATACTTGACTCAGCTTTCTCTGAATTGGTCTCGTCCTGAACTTTCCTCTTTTATGCATCAATTGAGGCTTTGAACGCCTGAGGTTTTTCAACACGTATACTCCAATCATATGAACCGTCTTGTGTTTGAACAACCAAAGCTTTGGAATGTGCATTATTCCCTGAGTTTGGATCTCTAGTAGACGTCCCTTGATATGAGTATCCTTGTCGACCCTGGTTTGAAGATTTGTCTCCTTTCAGTCTTTGTCATTCCCTGGCGAAGTGCCCCAAACCTTCGCAGTTATGACACATAACCTTTGTCTTGTCCAATCCAACCTGTCTTCCAACAACCTTCGGGTACTTCGCAGTTATGACACATAACCTTTGTCTTGTCCAATCCAACCTGTCTTCCAACAACCTTCCTACCCGTTCGACTCATGAACCTCTGCACCCTCTTTGTAAGCATGGCCGGTTACCCTCGCAAGTCCATCTCTTCGAGATCATCAGGGTCAATTTGGTCATAATCCTCATTGATCATGGCAGGATCCGTGACCTTTCCCTATATAAAGTTCTCATTGCCATCTGACCTTCGGCAGATTTCATGCTCATAGACATCGATTTGAACCCATTAACATTGCCAAATGGTGGGTTCCTATTGCCTGAATCCCCGGATGATGCAACATAACAGACCTTGCCTTTAGTATCTATGATGAAATCATATGTCTCGGACTTCCCAATGGAGAATGTTGTTACTAGAATCAGACTTCTTGCCATGATAAACACTAGGCTCTTGAACATGATCAGATCCCGTCTCTTTCTTTTGCATATTCAAGTCGTAGACCCGCAACTTTCCTACAACTTCTTCAAGCATTAACTTTTGATAATCTCTGCTTTTTTGATTAACAAAGTGTATATATCCCACTTTGGTGGTAACGCCTCTAGAAGCTTGTTATTTTCACTGTGTCAGGAAACGACAGTCCCTTGTTGTCTATCTTAGTCATTAGATGATAATATCGAGTGATAATATCTTCCAATGACTCGCCCATCATGTCTTAAAAACGCACAATTGTTTTGTAAGCAAGTCAGCCCTACTCTCCTTGATCTGATCGTTACCGTCAAATCTCTTCTCCAAACCTAACCATAGCTCTCTAGAAGTGTTGTAACGCTTAAAGGTATGTTTGATCTCTTGAGGTAGATACATGGTGATAGCAGACATCGCCTTGTTCTCTGCTTCATACATCCTTTTGTCTTCCTCCTTCATCGTTGAATACAAATAAACCTTAAGTTTCCCTTCGAATTCATAAGTAGGTGCATCATACCCTTCACTTATACAGATCCACATTTTGATGTCATTGAATTTTGCAAATGATTCAAATCTTTCTTTCCCCCCGAAGTAATCTTCAGCCTTTAGAAGCTTTGATGGTGAAGTAGCTTTACCTACTTCATGATCCATCTCAATCAGCTTGTTCAAATTTGACATCGTAATTAGAGAGTATACGAACTTGAGGTATGTTCGTATAAGAAAGTCAACTAAAGTCAAGTTCACTCAAATTTTCCCTCCAAAATTCTCGAAATTTTTTGGAGTAAAATTTAAATTTTCTCAAACCAAAATTAGTCAATGGTAAGAGTTACTGGTAAGTTCGAAGATGGTCAAATGAACTTGGGAAATTTCGAAGACAACTAAGTTCGTAAAAGCTTAGGAACGTTCGAACAACAAGTAAGTTCGAAGGGGTCAACGAACTTGGTCAAACGAACCCGACTACCCAAAAACTATACGAACTTAGGGCTAAGTTCAAACAATAAGCTGTAAGTTCGAACAAATTTATGGTAAGTTGGTACGATACTTTCTAAGTTCGTACGACGAACTGATGAAAAACCTCAGATCTAAAATTTTGAATCTGGGCTCTTCCAAAGTGCAGTTTTCGAATAACCTAGTATCTGCAGTGATCTTTAACACTTTTGGACGTAAAAATCTCTGTTTGAACGTCAAAGTCTTTCATATTCTCTTGTTCTTTATCGAGTAATACCCCGAACCTTAAACGAATCAATCGTTTATAGCTCTGATACCACTTGTAGGTTTCTGGTGACTGGATCCATGAGGTAACAAGTATAGTTGAGTGCGGAATCCTCAAATATGCACAACGATAATAACCGGTAAACACGAATATGTAGAAAACCCTTTTATTGAACGTAAACTCGGTTACATTCAACCTAAGATACAAACTCTCTCTAATCTCCTTTCTACAAACTTGCACTAAGGACTATAGACTCAGTTTCACGAACTTTCACTAGTTACACAAAGCCTACGAACATATGCATATATAGTATCTATGTTTGTAAATCTAAGTTCGTATGGCCTGGGCCCTACAAACTTAGCTCATTTCAAAGCCCATACGAACTTGTCTAAGTTCGCATGATCTCCTAAGTTCGTACCTACTCTCTAAGTTCGTACGAACTTGCATATAAGACAAAAGTTAATGATTACAATAATTAACAAAATGACCAATAACAAACTAGATGTTGTTGTCACACAAGATGTACCAACATAAATTATACATCATCGATCTATATTTAAGATATATATTATTATCGTTTTAATGAGTCAATTGTACATGACGATTAATAAAAACTCATACGACGTATTATCACCTTCTGTTATATTACTTAAACCGTATAAATTAAATTGAATTATAATGTGACGATAAATGTTAATTTTTATAGATATCTCATGTATTTAAAAAATCTATGTGTAATCCTGCGAATCCGCGAGTTATAATATAGTATTGTTTCCAATAAGATGAATAAACATGCTAAAGGGAGACAAACAAACAAAGTACCTAATGGAATTAGAAAAATTAAAATTTTCTTAAAAGTTTTATTTTGATGAAAGTTTAAAATTCGGTTATTAATTGAAAATAACCGATAAAAACCGAATCATAGAGAAACTGAAACCAGAAAGTTTTGTTTATTAAAAAACCGAAATATTTGATTAGATTCGATTTTTGCCAAAAATCGAATCAAATCGAACCGTGAACACTCCTAATTTAAAATGTCTTGAGGGTAAAAAAGTCATTTAACCTTCCATTCTCAAAATACGATCAGTAATTTTTTTGGTGATGCAATTCACACTAATTAAAAAATATAAAACTATCATACGATCATGAAAAGAAAGTTAGATTTTATTCATTCACAATAAAGTTAGATACGTAACCAACACAAATTTGATTCACAAACCATACATGGTTCACCAACAAAATACTTTGATGCACATGATAGAACACCTTGTGCATCGGACGACATCGCAACCCACATTACCATAGCCTTTTCCTAATTGAGCAGCAACAAACTGTGATGAATAAATCTTTATGATTGTGTCAAAATATTATTCAAAACTTCTCATCAGTAGTAACTCTGTTATCTATAACTTCAAAAACATCTCGAAATTATTGATCGAATCAATCGGGATTATATTTCAACGGAGAATCACACCAAGATGAATGTTTTGGCGGCGCTACCGTTTTGCTTCACGAAAGGATTCATTGCTTACATAGATGAACCAGTTTGCGGTGCTTGGCTTCAACGGTTGTAGTTGCGGTAAGGTTTGACAGTTGTGGTCTGATTTGACGCTGTGATTTTATGTTTTAAAGTTACGAAAAAAATGGAGAACGGTGGATATGGTTAATTGTTGAAAATAAAACAACAGAGTTTAGCAACAGGGAGATCGAGTGGCGATAGGCGATTCTAGAGTTTGGGAGAGGAAGTCACTTGTGACAATAAAAATGAAGAGTGGGAGGTTTTTCTTTTTTCTTTTTTTTAATGATCATAAATATTAAGAGTAAATATTCAAAATACCTCTTGATCTATATTAAACGCTAGTGACGGTCTTATATCGTGTCCTATTTGTTATATTTAATTTTTTTTGCACTTGATCCAATCCTTATATATATATACATCTATATAATATTTTAATATCAAATCATATAAGTAATCTCTTACATTTATAACCAACCCATTACAAAGAAAAACTGATAAAAATATCTACATTTTTATACACCGGTTGTTCAACTAAATATCGAGTAACTCGAACAGCTAATGACACTGACCGGTGTATATCTAGATATTGATTTGGTCCGCTTTAATAAGCAAGTTTAGTTATGACGACTACCGGCTGTTTTGCTCGCACTATGCTATTGCTAACTGCTAATATATAGTATTATAAAACATTTAACTTGAATCTTAATCACTTGACTTAAAAGATTTGACAACATCAATATATCTCTTTGATCACACATCGAATAATTAATAATTTTCTTAAAAAATGCAAGTTGAATGAATATATATATACATATATATGCATATATCAAATCATATAAGTGATCTCTTACATATATAACCAACCCCATCATTGTTGATAAAGTGAAAATACAAATAAACAAGTACTTTACTGAGAGAAACACCTCAATTGTATCATTACAATAAAGGGTAAATGATTTAAGCTTGGTTTAGAAAAGTATGCCCAAGTGCCATGAGATACTAGTCAGAGAGCCTTAGTTATACTCTAGGCAAGACGTCGCCGGCCCATTTTAATAAGATATAATGAGTTACACAAATTTGTTTGAACCTATTATGCAATAATGAGTCCATTAGTCTAAATGTTATTTTACCGATCTTATTCTAACAAAAAGTATACAATGACTCTAAGTCTCTGACTACAAAACAACTCCAAACTTCTAATCACTCATATCTTCAAAACACCGAATTGAAGCAAACGGAAATTTTTGAAGTTACATAGAAGTTGGATTATGAATTAATTGAAGATTATGAGCTTCTCAAGTCAAGTATTAATTGAAGACTCCGAAACTAGATAAAATTTGGATTATGTCATTAATCTATGTGAGGCTCACGCCTTAGAGTCTAGCAACTCAGCCTTGGTACCCTGAGCACCTCGGATCACAAGCGACGTAGTTATGTTCTTTCGTTTTTAACTTTTTCGATGGGTCGCATATTAACTAGTCATTTCTCAAAAATCCAATTAAGTATCACCTAAAAGAATAAGGCATACAAAAATGATCTTAAACCTATGTGAAAAGATAAACACATATTGAATTCATAAGTCATAATCAAATATTTTCTCGATTTGGAATATGAACAAAATGTCTTATATTCAAAGAAAAATAAGAAATTTATTTTCATTAGCTCTATCCTTTAGCATAGATTTGGTCATTGCGAAGTGCTTGTTCGTGTATCTTGATCAACTTTAGAAACACGCTCTTCATATTCACAGTGAATGCTTCTTCGTATGATAAGCGTACCGAGCATATCACTCATTGTCATATGAAATCACAATGGTACACATGATTAAGATATGCCAACCCTCCTATACGTTGTGAACAAACAACAATGATATATGATTAATGAGGTGAGATCATTAAAGTATAAATTTGTTTTTAAAGTATGAAAGTACCAATAGGAATGCGTCACGTGGCAAAAACTCACTTTCCTCTACTTTTTTAAAAATTAAATATCTCAAAAACCGTTAGTCAAAAAATTATAAAAATTGCACCATAAAAATCAGCGTTTTCTCCTCTTCGATTTAAGATCCCACAAGGCATATTTTTGACGATTTTTTTTTTTTTTCATTTTTTGTGGGTTAACACATTTGTTATGATGGATTAACAAAAGTGTTACCCGCGGTTATTACATGTGTTATCAACGATTATCACATGTGTTACAATCGATAGTCGATGCTAACACATGTGTTAGTCGCCCGTAACACATGTGTTATTGTTATTTTTATAACACATGTGTTACAAATTTTCAAAACCCACCAAAAAATGAAAAAAAAAACATTTCGTCGAAAGTATACCTTGTGGGATCTTAAATCGAAGAGGAGAAAACGCTGACTTTTATGGTGCAATTTTTATAATTTTTTGACTAGCATTTTTTGAGATATTTAATTTTTAAGAATGTGAGGGTTTTGTTATTTTCATCAAGATCAACGGTTGAGATTTGTACTTTCATATTTTCAAAAAATTTTATACTTTAATGAACTTTTCTCTATGATCAATATAGAGTTGAGTAGATATGGTTATGCTCACTAAGACCACTCCTTATGGTGACTGAACAAGACTGCAAGACAGACCTCCACGTCAGCGCCACGTTAGTGCTAAGACTGAGGACTGACCCAAGACTGAACGCTGCCTATTGTGACTGCAAGACTGAACAAGACTGTGCCACGTCAACGCCACATCATTTCTTAAATATCAATAAAAATACATTTTTTTAATTAATAACAAAAATTACAATAATTAAAAAACTAATTTAAATAAATAATAAAAATTACAATAATTTAAAAAACTAACTTATATTAATACTAAAAATTACAATAATTAAAAAAGTACGTTACATTAATTATTAAATTAATTACGTTACATTAAAAGTCTACGTTACATAAATACTAAAAACATTACAATAATTAAAAGTCTACGTTACAATTACTTGTCGACCGTGTCTTCGTTCGTCGGTTCGTTAGGCGTAACATTATTTCGAATACGGAAATTTGACGGGAGGCTCCAAATGTGTTCGATGAGATTATTACGAAGTGAATGATGCGTTCGTTTATCACGTAATTCTTTTTCCATACGAGCATGAACTGCCACCCTCTCCGACCAAGTACGTCGCGGAAGATTATTCGGGTTTCGGAGGTAGTCTTCCTCAAGTTGACATATATTGCGCCCGTTGTCTTCGGTTATCATGTTGTGTAGAATCACACAAGTGTACATGATTCTTCTTATCTTGTTAATACTATACGGTCTTGCTGGATTTTTAAGTATCGCCCAACGACCTTGAAGAACACCGAATGCTCGTTCTACGTCCTTTCTTGCAGCTTCTTGGAATCTCTTGTATTTGATATTCTTTTCCTCGATCGGACATTTAAACGACTTAACAAGAGTCGCCCATTCCGGATAAATCCCGTCAGCGAGATAATATCATTTGTTATATTCAACCCCATTCACAGTAAACCTTGACTCGGGAGCTCGATCTTGGAGTAAATCGCTAAACAAATCTGATTCATTAAGAACATTAAAATCGTTGTTCAAACTTGCTGGACCAAAGTAAGCGTGCCAAATCCACAAATCGTACGAGGCCACCGCTTCGAGCATGATTGTTGGATGCCCGTGATCACCTCGTGTGTATTGACCTTTCCATGCTACTGGACAATTTTTCCAAGGCCAATGCATACAATCGATGCTTCCGAGCATCCCCGGAAAACCATGTAACTCCGCATGTTTAGCTTGTAAACGTTGAACATCTTGTAGAGTAGGTTTTCTTAAATACTCACTCGAGTATAAATGAAATACCCATTTAGAAAAGTTATCTAAACAATCATATGAAGTTTGTTGACCCATATGTAAATATTCATCAAACGCATCAGCGGCACAACCGTATGCCAATTGTCGTATTGCGGACGTACACTTTTGATAAACATTAAAACCAAGTGTACCGGTGCAATCGGGCGCTTGATGGAAAAAACTAAAATATGGAGGTAGCGGTAGTTGAGAGTAAGACGTTATACCTTCACATATACGGAGAAAGTGACTTGCTCATCCTATATCTTCTTCGAAAGTAATCTTCGGGGAATGTTGGATTATTCGCAAAGTAATCTTGCCACAAACGTTGCCCGGCACCAAGAAGATCTCTATTTAAATGTCTTCCACGTATTTTTGGCCGAGAACTTTCGGCTTCGTCTTCTTCATTTTCTTCTAACCCTTCAAGAATATCGAGCATACCAATTGAATCGTAAGAAGCAACAATTGTTTTGAATTCTTCTAGATCGGAATCGTCGTCGGAATTATTATAGTGATCCATTTGAAGATTTGATAAAAATAAAAAGTATTTGAATTATATATATAGGATGATGTAAATAAAGAAGGAAATGGAAGATTTGTGTGTGAAATAAAGAAGTAAATAGAAGATTTGTGTGTGAAAAATATAGTAAAATGTATGTGTATTTATGGTGTTTAAAAATAATTAAAAAAAAGTTTTTTTTTTTATTTGGATCGGCCCGTTAACTAGCCGTTGGGCTAGCCATTACTGGGTTTTTTTCGTCCTCGTGTCCTGGCACCATTCTCGGCAAGACGAAACAGCCATAGGACGGCCCCAAGACGGGACCGTGCCTATGGCGACGGGGTGCAAGACGGAAAACGTGGCATCCATGTGGGTTTAAGACGGGGACGAAACCCCCCCATAGGCACAAGTCTAAAGACGTACATTTAGCGAGTACTCTAAAACTTTAAAAATTTAAAGTTACAGAATTTGTCACATCAATACTAATAACTGAATTACAAGTTAACAAAATTAATTGAAATGAATTTTTTTATTTTTCTAAAATATATAACATACATATATGTATAAATAGAGAGATGAGGATTAAAGTAAAAAGGCTAAATATCGTGAAACGACTTCAAAAACACTTTTTAACTATCCGAAACATATTTTTCTTCAAAACTTTTTCAATGATTATTAACAAAATAACTTTTAAGGGCTATAATAAATATATAAATAACAAATATTAATTTTTTCTTTGAACTTTTTTTTTATAATCGCCAATGTTGTAATTATTCAAGATAATCACAAAAAATAATATGATAATCACATGTGATTATTCTTTAATATATTGTGATTATCATGTGTTCGAGATAATTACAAAATAAGACTTGATAATTACATATTATTCATATAATTATCAAGTAATTAAATTTGATTGTTAGGTTGCCTACCTTGACCCACTCAAAACAACCAAACTAATAGCAATCGGGTCATTATGATCTAATTCACAACAATAAAAATAATATTCAATCCCATTAATAGAAGATTATAAAAAATGTATAATGTAAATAGTCACACTACTACTAAAGATAAAAAGACTAAAGATGGAAAGACTGTTTTCAAAAATTTCTGACAAACACTTATGCTAAAAAAACGATAATGATGATAAAAATGATATTAATAATAAATAATATATAAGTAAAAAAATATGATTGAGTCTCTCCATGAATCTTCAACGCATACAATTCTATTATAAAAATTATATTAATTTGTTGGTGCACGTTTGGTGACAACAACTCTTATTTTGTAATAGTTAGTTTTGTTATTAGTTTTATAGTTAATAATGTAAATTGTTTATTAACTTAGCCTTTTTAGGATTTAGTTTGTAAGTTCGTACGAACCTAGGAAGTTCGTACGAACCTAGGACCAGTAAGTTCGTACGAACTTGCTGGGTATAAAAACTAAGTTGTAATATTTCATTTGAGAGCTTTTGGAAATCAGTTATATTCGAATATACAGTGCTATCTTCGAATACCTACGAACTTATACACTTAACACTTGCATTTACTTGTTTTGTTGTTGGTTATTGTGTATTATACCATTCCGCAATCTAATACACATTGTAATCCCGTTTGGATCCGTGCAAAGGGACTTTCAATTGGTATCAGAGCTGCAACAAGTCATTGTTGGGTTCGGGATTGCTTTAATCACAAAGCAAACAAGATTTTGAGTGTTTAAGTTGATAAAAGTTGTACTTTTGGATTCCTTAAGCTCTTGTGGTTCTTATCTATCAAGTTTCATTCGAATTCATCGGTTGAATCTCTGTAGATCTAAGTTTTTGTTCGATTTTGGGTGTTGAACAGCAAGTTCGTACAAGTCAAAAAGTTACGTACGAACTTACCCAAAATATCATACGAACCTATAAGTTCGAACGTTTGAATTTTCTGTCAAGTTTGACCAGAAGGTTGACCATACGAACCTAGATAGTTTTCGAACCTATAGTTCGAAGTAATCTAAATTCGTACGAACTTAGGGCTGTTGACTTCTGTTGACTTTTCTGTTTTTACACTTTTGACTTGGTTTGACTGTTTCTAGTGATGACAAATCTCAATAAACTGTTAGAAATGGATCACGAGGTTGGTAAGTCAGCCTCACCACCTAAGCTCCTCAAAGGAGAGGACTACTTTTGGTGGAGAGATCGATTTGAATCGTTTGCGAGATTTCACGATATCCGTATGTGGATATGCATTAAAGATGGGTATGACTTACCCACTTACGAATTTGAGGGAAAGACTAAGTTCTGTACATATTCTGTCATGAAAGATGAAGACAAAAAGATGTACGAGGCTGAGAATAAAGCTTTGTCAGCAATTACTATGTGTCTCCCTCAGGAGATCAAGCATACTTTTAAACGCTACCAATTCTCAAAAGAGCTTTGGGAAGCGTTAGAAAAGCGGTTTGATGGAAACGATAAGATCAAAGAGAGTAGAGCTGATTTACTGACCAAACAGTTCTATGTCTTCAAACATATGAAGGGAGAGTCATTAGAGGAAATTATCACCAGATACTACCATCTTATGACTGAACTAGACAACAATGGTCTATCCTTCACCGACACTGTCAAGAGCAATAAGCTCCTTGAATCACTCCCACCAAAATGGGACATTTATACTCTGATGATCAAGGAGAGTACAGGGTATGACGCTCTGACTCTCGATGATGTGATTGGAAAGCTGCGTGTGTATGACTTAAACATGCGGAGGAAAGAGACGGGATCTGATTAGGTTCAGGATCCCAGCGTTTACCATGGTAAACGAACTGATTCCACTGCATCTACAAGTAGTGGTGTTGCAGCTTTTTATACTGTCGAGGATGAAACAGACTCGGTTATCAGAAGTTCTGATAGCAATGTCTGTCATATTACTTCGTCAGATGATCAAGGGGTCGATAGAAAACCGAAATTTGGAACCTCAAGCAGTTTTAAATCAATGCCCATGAGCATGAAGTCTGCAGAAGAGGAAATAGCCATGCTTGCCTCTTTCATTGCATCCCGTGAGAACTTCATTAAGGGAAAAATCACCGATCCTGAACTAATCAACGAAGATTACGACCAATTGGATCAAGATGACCTAGAAGAAATGGACTTGCAGTGGCAAATGGCCATGATTGCAAGAAGAGCCCAACGATTTATGAACAGAACCGGGAGAAAATTCATGAGTAGCAAAGTGGGATTCGACAAGTCTAAAGTGAAGTGCTATAACTGTGATGGTTTTGGGCACTTTGCTAGAGAATGTCAGAGACCGAAGAGAGATCAAAATTTAGGTCAGAACGGATCAAGATACCACAGTCAAGGTTCCTCTGAGAACAATCAGACCTCGGGAAGTATTCATACTTCTAGAGCTCTGGTGGTTCAAACTCAAGATGGAGCATATGATTGGAGTTCCAAGTCTGAGGAATCACAAGCATTCATGGCCTCCATTACTGAAGAAAAGGAGGAAAGCAATGCTGAATCTGATACAGAAAAGGAAGTAGCTACAGAGATAGAGATAGATGCACCTGCTCCAGAGACCAGAGAGGTAAAATTGAAGTCCACTGAAAACATGAGCTCAGAAGACTTTATCGCCTACATGGCCAATCTGGATGCTGAAAAGCAAAAGGTAGTTCTTAATTTAGACTTAGTTGTTAAAGCTTGTGTATTATGTACTAATTTTCAAGTACAAGCTGAGAAATTAATCGAGTCATCCAACTCGATATCAGCTCAGCTAAACTCTGTAAAAGAGGAAAATGCTATTCTAAAACAAAGAAATGCTGAGCTTTTGAATAAGGTCAAGGCTGACAAAGAGGACTTAAGGGTGTTAAAAGAAAGGGTTAATGAGCAAAGTCAGATTATTGACTTGGCTCATGAACATGTTCTTGATATAACAAAACAGTCCTCTGAAAAGGAAAAGGAGCTTGCTGATGCAAAAGTTAGGATTGCAGAATTAAATAAAAAACTTGAATTAAGAAAATTCTCAATCGAAACTTTGGATAATATGTTAAGCTCACAAAAACAGCCAAGAGACCTTCGAGGAATGGGGTATACTGAGTCCCCTCCTCCTTTTAATCATAACTATACTTCTTCACTTGATGAATCTGAGCAGTTACCTGCTAGTGATTCTGTAGTTTACTCAACCATTCCTGGTTTCATTCAATTTGTGAGATCTGAGGAAGCTGAGGTTACTACCGTGACTGAATCAACATCTTCTGACACTTTAATGTCATCCATCTCTGAACTAAAATTAAATACTATACCAGTGGATGAATGTGAAAAGGAAAGTGTTACAGAGAATGTACAGACCACAACTGAATCTGTTTTACCCAGATCTGAAAAAGAAAAGGGTAAACAGGTGGAAACTATCATACTTCCAAGTTTGCCAAAGTTGGATAACTCAACAGTTCAGAAGGCCCCGAAAAAGGCCTTAGTGAAGCGTTCTTGCTTCGTGTGCCATGAAAAGGGACACGTTGCAAGTATTTGTCCAACAAAGGGCAAAAGTAGAAAGACTCAGGTGAAAAAGGACCAATCACCTATAAAATATGTTTCGTCTCCGGAGAAGAAAACTCTTGTTCCTGATACGACTTGTGTAAGTGATAGAGTGACTAGCTGGTTCTCTAAAACAATGAATACACATGAAGCTAGCTCCTCTGGAAGAATTGGTTTGGGTTATAAGAGAACATTAAGTACTCAGAAAACTCGACCTGTTCAGAAATCTGTTAAGTTCACGACAAATGATGTGTCTAGGAACAATACTCCTTCAAGAGAAGGGTTCCATGGACAGTCTTCCAGGTCTAGAACTCCACAGAGATTTAATACTCCAAATAATCGTTTTTCTAACACAAATAGTAATAATAGGAATTATCACAATTCGAATTATAACTACCCCAACGTGTTTAGATCTACGTCCAACCCCAGACCAGTAAATCCGAGACTTTTTCAGAAGTCTCCGGAAAGAAAGTCTAGTAGTAGTTCCTCCCATACTCAAACGAATGCGACTCTCAAAGCATCCACCTCTAAGCCAAAGAGTAATTAATACTTAAAGGAATTTACATTCGTGGATGAGAATGGCAGACCCAAGACCGTCACGGCTTGGGTCCCCCTTGATGACTAATCTTTTCTATTATGTTTGCAGGAGTTAATCAGACGTGCTACCAATTGGTGGTATGTGGATAGCGGTTGCTCAAGGCACATGACGGGGGAAAGGCAGCTTCTTGTGGATTTCATACACAAGAAGGGAGGATATGTGAACTTCGCTGGTGAAAAAGGTGGACAAATCACGGGATTTGGTACAATAACAAATGGAAAATTTAAGCTAGAGCAAGTCAAATATGTTGAAGAGCTGAAGCACAACCTGATGAGTGTATCTCAGATCTGTGACAAAGGACATCCTGTCCATTTTACGGATAGAGATGCACTCATTTTAAAACCTGGTTTTGTCATTCCAGATGAATGGATAATCATGAGGGCTCCCAGAAGGAATGATACTTATGTGTTGGACATGAGTGTTATTGAATCCTTCCCGGAGTCGACATGCCTTATATCCACAGCATCTGAGTTCGATTCACAGTTGTGGCACCAGAAAATGGCACACTTACACTTTAGAAAGATGAACTATATAGTCAAGAATGGACTAGTGCTAGGTGTTCCAGTACAGATTTTTGGTCCAGAGGATAAATGTGTGCCTTGTCAAAAAGGCAAACAACACAAGAAGCCTCATTAGTCAAAATCTCAAAATTCCATTGCCTCAACCTTTGATCTTCTTCATATGGATCTATTTGTTCCTGTGAACGCAAGGAGTATAGGTGGTAAACATTACTGTCTAGTTATCACTGATGACTTTTCACGTTTTTCATGGGTATTCTTTCTGGCATCAAAGGATGAGACAGCAGAAATGCTGATGACATTCTTTACCCAGATTGGACATCAATTTGGTCGAGGAGTCAAGAAGATACGAAGCGACAATGGCTTAGAGTTCAAGAACTCGGTATTGAATGTCTTTTGCTTAAGTAAAGGAATTCAACACCAGTTCAGTGCACCTTATGAGCCACAACAAAATGGTGTCGCTGAAAGGAAAAACCGTACCTTGATTGAAGCAGCAAGAACAATGCTGGCTGATTCAAAGCTTCCTGTCATTTTCTGGGGAGAAGCAGTGAATACAGCTTGTCATGTACTCAATAGAATTTTAACCGTTAAGAAGCATAACAAAACGTGTTATGAGCTCCTAAATGGTCGAAAACCAAACCTGACTGGTCTTGAACCCTTCGGTGTTCAATGTACCTTATTAAAAACCAAACATCAATCAAAATTTGGTGAGAAAGCTGACGAAGGATTATTCCTAGGTTATGAAGCTGGATCTCCAAACAAAAAGGTCTATAATAAGACAACTGGCAGAGTTGAGATTGTATATAATATACAAGTCACATCCTATACTCCAGCTGTACAAACTGGACCAGAATGGTTATTTGACTATAATGTTGTCTTCAAATCATTCAATCTTCCGTTCTTAAGTGAAGCTGACACCTTGGGGCTAGAACATGTTGTGCTAGATGATGGTGAAATCAATGCGTTTGCACCAAGATCTAGCATTCCAAGTTCGGAAGATGCAAATGATAAAGGGAAAGAAACTACTGTCGATCCTATTGTGGATAGTGATTCAAATCTGAATGACATTCCATCTTCCTCAAAGGTTACAGATCCTATGCATGAAATTGCAGAGGATGAAGTATCACCTCAAAGGGAGATTGGATCAAATCTAGGATCTGACTTACCGGTTGACTCTGTAGTCTCAACTCGTGTGAACAAGTATCATCCGATTGATAATATCATTGGTGATCCGAGTTCTAGAGTAAAGACTCGCAGAGAAATATCAGAAAGCAACAGTCTATATGCATCGATTCAAGATACTGGAATCATGCATAAGTGCCTGTTTAGTTGTTTCATTTCTCAAATTGAGCCCAAAAATGTACAAATGGCTCTTAAGGATAATTCTTGGGTAGAGGCTATGCAAGAGGAGCTTGATCAATTTAAGAAGCTCAAAGTATGGGAGCTAGTTGATCTACCAAAAGGGGAATATGCAATAGGCACCAAATGGGTGTTTAAGTGCAAACGTGATGACAAGGGTGTTGTAACTCGCAACAAAGCCAGATTGGTAGTTCAAGGATTTAACCAGCAGGAAGGGATAGACTATACAGAGGTGTTTGCACCTGTCGCAAGGCTGGAAGCAATTCGATTGTTTCTGGCATATGCTGCACATAAAAGAATCAGAGTCTATCAACTTGATGTAAAGAGTGCCTTCCTACATGGTAAAGTTCAGGAACTTGTGTTTGTTCAACAAGCTCCGGGGTTCAGTGATCCAGACCATCCAGACCGAGTCTATAAATTAGACAAGGCTCTGTATGGACTGCATCAAGCACCTAGAGCTTGGTATGAGACTCTATCTACTTATCTCTTGGAAAATGGGTTCAAAAGAGGGCAGATAGATTGTACATTGTTCATCAAATGGCAAAAGGAAGATTTCCTACTTGTTCAAGTGTATGTCGATGATATCATTTTTGGATCATCCGATGAGAAAATGTGCAGAGACTTTGAACAAGTTATGAAGCGAAGATTTGAAATGAGTGCGATGGGGGAATTGAATTTCTTCTTAGGATTACAAGTTGATCAAAAGAAAGATGGATTCTTCATCCATCAGACAAAGTATGTTCATGAAATGCTCACGCGTTTCAAGATGACTGAAAGCTCGTCATATGGTACTCCAATTCAATTGAATCACAATCTTGGACCAGATTCTGAAAGTACTGAAGATGTGGATCCGACTCTATATCGGGCCATTATTGGTTCTCTCATGTATCTAACAGCTTCTAGACCAGATATAACATTTGCAGTCTGTTTGTGTGCGCGCTTTCAATCTACGCCTAAGGAATCACACATGAAAGCAGCAAAGAGAATTTTGCGTTACCTTAAGGGAAAACCTAAGTTAGGTCTTTGGTATCCCTCAGGAGGCAATTTTGACTTTGTTGCTTATACTGACTCAGATTATGGAGGTTGTAACCTGAATAGGAAATCTACCACGGGAGGTTGTCAGTTATTGGGTGGTCGCATTGTCTCTTGGCAATGTAAGAAACAAACCTCGGTCGCTATCTCAACCTGTGAGGCTGAGTATGTGGCAGCCGGTAGTTGTTGTTCACAAGTATTGTGGATACAACAACAGCTGCGTGACTATGGTTTGAATTTCACTAACACGCCTATTATGATTGACAATCAGTCAACCATGTCTATAACTAATAATCATGTAAAGCATAGTAAGACGAAACACATTGAAATAAGACATCATTTCATTCGTGACTGTGCAGAAAAACATTTGATTAAATTAGTTAAGGTCATTTCTGATGACAATCTGGTTGACCTTTATACAAAGGCATTTGATCGGTCTCGGTTTGAGCTCTTACTTCAACTTAATGGGATGAGAAATCCTGAGTAAATATTTCCACAAAGAACTTAGTATGTTTTTATTTCTATTTCTTAGTTTATTTTACCTTTTATCTTTGCAAAACCAATAAAAATTTTGAGGGTCAATGTACTAATTGCAAAGAAATGATGAATCTTTTACCCATGCCTAGAACATTTTATATGTGTGGCTCTAAGATGCAGAACATTCACAGTAAAATGTACCTAAAAATGCAAACGTATTTGATAGCTTCACTTTACGATGTATTGGTAGGCATACGACATAACGGTTTTCAAGCACGTAATCTATAATAAATAATACGATTTTTGTGCTATCTTTATGTTGATGTACGGCTTAAGTCTTAATTCTTAGGAGATGGACCGTTCCTGAATGCTTGTTACTGGATATAAAATAACATTAAATCATCTAGGGGGTTCACTGACTGGTTCTTCTGCTTCATCTAGAAATATGTTGACCTAGATTCAGCCAGTGTATCCTAAAAACTAGAACAAACTCGACCGCGAAACAAGAATACCGTTTTCAAGGTCTCTAGTCAAACTATGACGCTCTGTTGTACGAAAGTACAGACCTGTCACCTCTGGTTTGATTTTAGATTTGTTTGTTTCTAACCTTAGTCTTGTCATAAAATTGAAACATGTACCTATGTACATTGCTGATAAAGCAAATAGACTTGACTTTAAAGATGAAATAAAAACGAAAATGAAAAATATCCGTTGCATGCTATTCATGACTGTCTAGATCTTAAGGGAATATCAAATGTAAGACTCACAAGAGATTGTGTACAATAATCTTATATGTACTTGAGAATTCTGAATGTCGAATGCGTAAGTGGACAACTATACCACTAATCGTTGTGTTCTATTAATTACAACAATAATAACCAAATGAATAAATGAAAGTTCCTATCTGTGTATTGCTCTCATCATGGCTAATTCGATCTTTGTATCAATGACTCTCTCAAAAATATTGTACTTTTCAAAATATGAACAATTTCATATTTGCAATTTTCATTTTATGACTATTTTTAAGTGTTTTAAATAAATAAATGAATAAAAGTTCTTTGTCTTTGGGAAATGTTTACATTTTGTTTGTTTAATTGTTCAAACCTTGCTCAATTGAATGTCTAAGTATTTAGGTCATTGCTTGTCGTTTTAAAATAGAAAAAGTTGAACTTTTTAAATTTTAAAATTCTAATTTCGTACGAACTTAGAAGGTATGTTCGAAGGTTATGTTCGTACGAACATATAGGTTCGTACGAACCTACTGGTGTTTGAACTTTGAAATCTTTTTTTAAGACTTGCTTTAATCATAGAATCTTGTTTGCAGGGTTCTAAATTAATTATGTCTTTCAACTAACATTATTATTCTTTATTTTTGGTGTGTTTGTGTTTATTTTGCAGAAATGGCTGATCTTGTGCGCGAGTTCCACAACAAACATAATGTGGTTGTTTCCTTTGATCTTGCCAATCCAGCCACCGCACCGTTTCGAGGCATGCTGGAGTTTCTCATGCGCTCACGGGTGTTCTTTGCGCTCAACCATTCGCCAGTGTTGAGTTTCCCATATCTCAGCCAATTCTGGGCCACAGCGGTTCATGATTGTGTGCCTCAGCTACCGGTGATCCGGGCTACCGTGAATGGGGTTGATATCGAGTTTTCTGCTGAGTTCCTTCGACAGGTCTTGCAGCTAGGTACTGAAGCTCAGGAAGACGGTCCCACAACTTTCCCTCTAGAGATGCGTGCTGGCGCTTTTCAGCGCATGGGCTATGTGGGCGATGTTACCCACACCCAATACACCAAAAGTTTGGTGTATGGCCAGTGGCGCTATCTGATGCATATTCTGCTGGTTTCTTTTGGACCGAAGAAGGCAGGGTTCGATACAATGAACCATAAGTTACAATCTGGGATGATCTCTCTTGTCTACAACAAGCCCTACTGTTTCAGTCAGTATTTTTTCGATGAAATGGTTCAGCAGATTAAGGGAAGTGTGAAGGAGCACTTTATTCTCTATCCCCGGTTTGTCATGATGGTGATAAACGCCCTACTTCCGAATCTTCCAGCTATCGACCCGGTGGTTCATTTGATGTCGGTCGACAAGAAGATCTTTGGGCACTGTCTCAGCCACAACAAGAGACATGCAGTTGCTGATAGGCCACAAGATGTGCCTTTGTTTGGGGCAATTATTGATGCAAACTATCAGGCTCCACCAGATAATGGCTGGTTGGGTGTGCCTGTGCCCCAAGCAGCTGCTGAGGTTCAAGCTCAGGAACCAGAGCCGGCACCGGCCCATGCTAAGGTGGCTGTTGATGAGCCACAGCAGGAGGTAGTTGAAGAACTCCTGCACCAGATAGACCACCCTGCTGAGATAGAGCGTGTTGACGCTGATGTTGCTGCTGAGTTGGTTAGGGAAGTTCTTCAGGGCGAAGCAGGGCCCAGTTCTGAGCCCACTTTTGATGATATCTTCAAGGATATTGATGACTATTCTGTAGCCCGAGACACATGGTCTCCACCTGCTGCTGAAGCTGATAAGGATGCAGCTCTTGATTCTGAGGCTACAGAATCTGATGCAGATGATGATGATGGTGATGATGATGAGGATGGTAATGATGATGATGACGACGAGGACCGCCCTATGATTGGGTTTCTTGGGTCCAAGGGGGTGTTGATTAACCCTAAGGCTGCTCGGGAAAAGGAAAAGGGCAAGAGAAAGGTCCAGGAGGACGATGAATATGTACCTGGGAACTCTGATGATGACTCTGAACCGGAACAATTTAGAGTGCAGGCTCGCAAACGCCAGCGACCAACTGGTGTGGTTATTGGAGCGAGTGGTTCAACTCCTATGTTTGTCACACCTACTCCACCACCTGTTACTCCATCAACAACACAACGACCACCAGTTCCCTCCACAACGACGCCACCTGCTACTGTCTTATCTACACCAACAACCGCTCCACCTCTAGCTCGACCCACCCAATCGGTTCCAAATCCAGCTGCTCTTCTCTCTGATCCAGACAAGTTTACCTATCTTGAGGGCCGGATCACTAGCCTGATGGATATGGTGACTGCTTTAACTGCTGTTGTTACAAGCCAAGAAGTTCGAGTCACAAATCTGACGGCTATTAATGAGCACTTAGAGAAGAACCTTGAAAAGTTAGAAGATCAAGTGCGGCTAAATGAGGTCACTATCTTCCAAATGAAGCGCCAGTCGCTCAGGGGGGATAAGACAACAGGATGCAAGGAAGATGAGCTGAGACTCAAAGCTGATAATGACCGTGACAATGATCCAAGTGCACCCAAAGAAGGTGAGCTGCCTGGCTCTTCATCTAGAGTGCAAGGTGCAGTTATAGCTCAGGGGGAGTCTGGTCAAGGTTCTTGTGTGAGCGGATCTGGACAAGGTGCTTCAAAGCCTCAAGAAGAGACTGAACCATCTGGAGGTTGGAACAAAGAGTCCAGTGAGGCACAAGCAGAAGGGACAGACTGGAGCAAGAAAATCGAAGAAAAAACGGATCAGAAAGGTGGTTGGGGAACAGAATCAGGGTCTGGTGTTGGTGCAGTGGCAGATGGTGATGGTAGCCAGAAATCAAGGTGGGGTGCAAAGAAGAATGAAAACGAAGCAGATAAGGAGGGCACCCCTATAGATCTTATAGAGTCTGATACCATCGAAGCACTGCTTGGCTTAGATGAATTTGATAGTGATGGGTCAGAACTAGAAGAAGGAGAAATCCTCAGTACAGGTGTTGCAGACTGGAAATCAGATGAGGAGACTGTTCAAGATACATATGTTGATATAGATGAACATGTCGTGCCCAAGCAACCTGTCACTGAAGTGATTATCGAGTTTAAAGATGGTAAGAAAGTGTTAGATCGCAAGGACATAGAGTCTGATGGTGATGAGGTCCTTGGCGATGAGACATCTGAAGAACCAGAATGTCCAGAGCCGAGCTGAAAGCCTTATAGTTTAAGAAGGCTGAAAAGGAACCTGAGATAAAGTATAAAGGTGATTTAAGGGTTAGAGGGGCAGGAAAGTTGAGCAAAGGCATCATAAGTTGGTTCTATGACAGTGAACTAAAACTGTTCATAATTAAAAGATATGATGGAATTCAGTACTTAAGAAGAAAACTGAAAACTTTCAGCTCGCTACCAAAGATCGAACTGAAGGAACTGGCCTGGATTGACTTGGTAAATGTCAATAATGATCCTTACGCCGGAACTCTAGAGAGAATAATTAAGCGTGAAGAAAGAACGAATAATTTCGTTGATTTAAAACCAAGATCAGGTAAAAGAGTTCCCGATTTAACCCGGATTGATCCTATTACAAATAAGCCGTGGATGAAAATGGTTTATAAACCAGTCAAGTGCTTGAAGAGGGTTCCTTTGAAGAAAATGCCACAGGATATTCTGAGAAATCTCAAGTGGTGGTATGTGGACAGTAAGACAGCTGAAGCAGTCATGGAGGATGCTGATAAGAAGGAGCTGTTGAGAGTATATGACAGTTTACATCTGGTAAACTTGTCAAAAGATGACATGTTGAAGCTTCATGAGAACAAGGTCTTATACAGAGATAGTTGGAGGCATGAAGGGCGAAAGTATCAGAGGGTCATCAAAGTTTGTGTTGAAAAAGGCTTATGGGCTGAGAGTCGACAGAGTTGATCAAGAATCAAGATTCGACAGAGCCAGAAGACTGAAGACTGACTGAGCTATTGTCAAGGGGGAGTCTGTTGGTGCACGTTTGGTGACAACAGCTCTTATTTCGTAATAGTTAGTTTTGTTATTAGTTTTATAGTTAATAATGTAAATTGTTTATTAACTTAGCCTTTTTAGGATTTAGTTTGTAAGTTCGTACGAACCTAGGAAGTTCGTACGAACATGTAAGTTCGTACGAACCTAGGACCAGTAAGTTCGTACAAACTTGCTGGGTATAAAAACTAAGTTGTAATATTTCATTTGAGAGCTTTTGGAAATAAGTTATATTCGAATATACAGTGCTATCTTCGAATACCTACGAACTTATACATTTAACACTTGCATTTACTTGTTTTGTTGTTGGTTATTGTGTATTATACCATTCCGCAATCTAATACACATTGTAATCCCGTTTGGATCCGTGCAAAGGGACTTTCATAATTTTTTTATTTCTATTAAACAAAAGATCATTTTCCCTTATTAATGTATCTACCTAAGTTAGTCAACTTAAGCAGTTTTTTGTAAGATTAACGGATTGTTTATTTATTTTTTTGTCAAGTCCCATAGTTTTGTGTAAGATTAATGGGTTTATTTTCTTTTTTTATTAAATTCTATAAATTAAGTTCAAATGAGAATGAAATTTTTAATAAGAATGAAGAAACTAATCTCAACCATCTATTTCATCAAAATAATAATACTCCTAACATTTTTAAAATTGAATATCTCACAAACGGCTAGTCAAAAAAATATAAAAATTGCACCATAAAAATTAGCGTTTTTTTCTCTTCGATTAGACATCTCACAAGGATACTTTCGACGAACTTTTTTTTCCATTTTTTGGTGGGTTTCGAAAACTGGTAACACATGTGTTAGTCACCGGTAACACATGTGTTAGTCACCGGTAACACATGTATTAATTACCGTAACACCTGTGTTAGCTGTGGTAACACATGTGTTAGTCGCTGGTAACACATGTGTTACCGGTTTGCAATCCAAAAAAAAAAAAAAAAAGGTTTCATCGAAAGTATATCATGAGGTATGTCTAATCATAGAGAAAGGAAAAACTGATTTTTATGGTGCAATTTTTATAATTTTTTGATTAGCCCTTTGTGAGATATTTAACTTTGAGAGAAAATTGAGTTTTGTAAAATGGATTGCTAGGATTCATTTTTTCATTCTCACTAAAATTTTCATTCTCATTTGAACACCCCTAAGTCCTATATGAATATAGATAGTAATGTAAGTATGGAATAATTGTATGCACAAATTAGTGAATGAATAATACTCTTTATTTTTTATGTTAAATAAACGGTCTAAATAATAAAAATTACTATTAAACCCCTATGCTAGATAATTATTTGTCGTGTAATATGTTTGATGACATGATTTTATACACACAGAAATTCCAATTTAATAAATAAATTCATTATACATAAGAAAGTTTAAATGAGAATGAAAAACGTCGTGAGAATTGAGGAATTAATTTTAACCATCAATTTTCATCAAAATGAGAAAACACTCACATTTTTAAAAATTGAATATTTAAAGAAAAACTAGTTAAAAAATTATAAAAATTGCAATATAAAAATCAAAAATTTCTTTTACTTGATTAAACATCTCACATAGTATACTATTTATTTTTATTGATTTTGAGAACGACTATCACACGTGATAATTGTTTTCAAAACTTACAAAAAATTGAAAAAAAATACTTCATCAAAAATTTATCATTTGAGAATTGAGATGTATAATTGAAAAGAAGAAAAAAAAAGTTTATGGTGTAATTGTTATAATTTTTAACTAACCATTTTTAAAATATTTTTAATTTCAAAAAACATAAAGAAGAAAAAAAAATTAAATAAAATTCCCTCATTAATTCTATTTAATTATATTGTATCCGCCAAAACAACTTTACTCATTTGAAACTTTTCTTTCATCATATAAAATATATATTTATATTTATTTATGATTAATTAAATGCACCCTACTTCAATAAAACAACACAGTTTTCAAATCGAACTAGTTGGAATAGGCTAAAAAGGGACCAAGAAAAACCACCATTAAGACAGGAAGCAAACTGGAATTCGTTCATTTGAACAAAAACAAAATTCTACATATAGAAAAATCATTTGCATAAGAAGAGTGACTAATAACACAAAAATTAGCAAATATACAGTATCACTGCAATCACCTCACTAATTCACCACCAAATTAAACCCCTCCTAAATAAAGAAGTGATGATAGATGATATCATTTCAATTTGTAACATTCAACAAAACCCATATATCATGTCATTCGAAGGGGGTGTCTTTTATTTTTGCTTATTAATGAAATCAGTGGTTTCAGAAGAGGATTTGGGACCGGCGGTATGTGGAGGAAGCTGCGGTGGCTGGTGGTGCGGCGATGATGACCGGTTGATTTGGGGATGCAGGTAGTAGCTCAAAATTTGGGGACAAGAGCGTACTGGGACTGCTTGTTTTGTTTTTGATGTGGGAGATGGAAGATGGGAGGGAAGTGTAGGAAGATATTTGGGTGAACCCTGATTTCTCATATGACCGAATGAGTGTTTCATTAAGGAGAGAGAGAAAAATAAGTCTCAAGTGTTGACCGAATGATCCAATAAACTCATTAAGCCCAATAATTCCTTTGTAAACAGCCTGTTAGGCTTACCTAGCTTAAACTTATATGCTTATGGTACTCCATCTTTAACATAAATGAACAGGGAATCAAACAACATCCTTCGTTCCGAAAGTAACTCGCTAAAACAAATTTCGTCCACAAATTCGACATTTATTAACTTGACCAACTCATCGGTCTCCATATATTGCTAAAGGGCCATTTCACGGGAAAAGCTAACGAATCAAAATGCATCTTCAGAGAGTTAATGAAACAAGGCCATGTTCCACTGGAACTCCGCCGCTAACGTAAGTGGCAGGGGTGGTATATTGATTTAAATACAAATTCATATGCGTAAGGAAGTTACGAGGTTGAGATGTTGGCTAAAACAGGAGAGATGAGAGCCTTCAATAGTACAACCTTTTCTGTTTTAAAAAGGTTTAATGGATGTTATTAAGTATTCAACGGTCTATTTACTATGCTTTAAGTTTGTTTTAGTATTTTGAATAGATCGGTTTAATGGATGCCATTTAGGGTTTAGTTTCCTAGGGTTACAATTATATAGGTCATGAACCAAGTACAGCCGGCCCAAGAACATACATATGCCTTGATTTAAACCAATCGAATAAATCGGTGTTCTTCATGAACCAAGTAAACTAGAAAACACAAAAACATACATATGCCTTGATTTAAGATCGGTAATCTGCTTATCGTTTTACTGTGAGACATATAACTTACCGATTTTGTTATACATGTAAGTAATGAGTTTTTATTTCATGTTGCTGGTGATTCAAGTGTGTCCTATGAACTGTGGCAGGGCCCCAATTTTAATGAGCCTCCGAATTTTAAGTAGTTTATATATATGTTCAATTCTAAGCTCAAATTTCATTATATATTTAAACTCATCAGGCCATCAGTTTATTTTACAAAAGGCCCAATACATTAGAGAATAACTTATATGTAGAGACGTGGAGTTGTTGATTAAAACAGAATCGGCAGAATATATGAAAAAAAAAAAAAAGGTATGTGGTTTTTCATTGAAGCAATTTATGATTTCCTCAATTTCTCATTCTATTTGACAATCTTTACAATTTAGGTAACACTCTAAATCTTTAAACTTTTAATATTTATATTTATATTTTTATGAAATTTTAAGTATTTCACCTTCTAGGGTTTGTATTTTTTATTAATTAATGAATTTTAATCATTCAAGTTTGGCATTATGTTTAATTTTAAATTATATATGTATTGAATTCTTTTTATGTTTGTTCGGTAATTAGATAGTAGATTTTGATGCATTTTGATATGAGAGCATGTTTTTTTTTTGTTACACTTCTTTTGATTTTTCTGTTTATAACAATTTCATAGTAGTGATGAACATAATTTATTATGTTATATATAAATATATATACAAAATATATATTTAAAGGGTCTCTTTTTGTCGTGGCACCGGGCCATCCAATTCCTAGCTCGGGCATGTATGCAACTTACTACTATAAGCATGGAATATAAGTGACAAAACAAAGAGTAGGTTGCTGATATAAAACTGTACCCTATAATCAAAGCAGCTATTGGCTTTTATTGAAAAGCCTTACAAGAAAAGTTACTCAACTAAGTTTAACGAGAATGTAAACGAACACACTGAATTAACGTGGTTATATCCAATCTATTCGATTGGTTTAATCCACGACCAACCAAATAGAGATCTTATTAATTTTCGTAGTTCCTAGGGTTACAATTACATAGGATTTGTTTATATAGGAAACAAGAAACTTAGCTAACCAAGAAAACTGCCTTTTTGGCCGAGACAGTAAATTTTCCGCAATACTTTTAGTCGCGCCACGATTATCCCAATTGTGCTGCGATTTAATCTGTTGCGTCTTGATTTACCAATAGTGAATTTGTTTCTAAAATTCACTCCAGATTTGCGCCGCAACTCTGACCATTGCGTCGTAACTTCTTCAACCATCTCATTTTCTTCAATTAAGGTTCACAATCCTAACAATCTCCCACTTGAAGATTAATTGACCCAACTCCAATAACCCATAACTAAAACAACCCTTTAATAGAACCAGTTCTAACCCATACCGCCAAAGCACCATCGGGACACATCGCTCGACCTCGCAGAGTCGAAAGAGTTTCGATACGAAATTAACTGAACTCCACTATTAAACTGGTACCAAGACCTCTCTCTAGTTGCACATCCTCTCACTATCTCATGAGAAGACTGGTTGAAGCTGACCCAACTTCAACACCCTCGTTGCACAAACAACCCATCCATACAACATTCAGTCTACACAATCTTTCTTTCCGACAAAGAGAAAACCACCTGGTAGAACAACCACCCAGTTTCAACTCTTCCTGAACTCCCATTCGTTTTAGATCCTTCAACAATCTCAAAAAGCTTAAGTTCACTAGGACTTCCAGAACCTACATACGTGCCCAACCATTCTTCATTAGGAATGTCGACGATATACAAGGTCCCCCGTTTATACCAGCGAGCAATCACAAAACTACACTTGATAACCTTTCATTTTTGGTCACCGAACCTAATGTGGTACCGTTTATCATCCATCTACCCAATCAAGAGTAACCGCCTCTTGAGCTTGGGAATGAACATCACATTCTTGAGGACCCAATCCGTACCAAGGTGAGTTTTAAGGACTACATCTCTAATACCTACAATAACAAGTATTGTTACATCTGCTAGACGAACCCTACCAGAATAATACTTAAAATCCACCATATCTTCCACGCACGGGATCGCATGAAAAGATGCACCCAAATCCATTACCCAGGATTCTACAAGATTCTCCTAGCAAACCATTAACACATATTTAGTATCATCGGTCGTCACCTTTACACTCAACTTACCGATCGGACGTTGATACCTGAAGTGACCAGTTACATACGATTGCAACACGTGACATTTCTATTCTCCAATGGCTCTTTCCTCGATCTCAATCTACTCATACTACGCCAGCTGTGCGTCCAACTCAAAACCGAACTTGAATACTCAACATAATTCTTCCTCCTAATCTCCTCACCGAGTATCAAATCATGGATCCCGTCAAACAAAGCTTACCAGTTATAAACGAACTACAAACGGCTATAACCATGCCGGACCAACTGTCGGGCAACGCAGATAACAATAACAATGCCTCCAACTCATCATCAAATTTAACCCCACATATTTTAACTTAGATAAAATCGAATTAAATTCGTTCACATGATCCACTACCGATTTACCTTCAACCATCTTCGAGTTCACCAACTATAGAATCAAGAAAAAGTTATTCAAAGTTGAGGGTTTCTCATACATGTTAGACAATGTCGTTATCACACCCGCAGTCGTGGTTTCTACAACAATATAATAGGTGACGTTTTCAGCCATAGAAAGTCGTACCACCCCGAGTACCCGACGATCTACAAAGGCCCACTCCTCCTGCTTCATATCATCAGGTTTAATACCCAACAACGATTGTCATAATTTTTTATGATACGAAACATCCTCGATTTGTATTATTCAAAAACCGAAATCGCTGCCATCAAATTTATCAATAATAATGCTTATATCCGCCATTGTTCCTAATAACTCAAACCACGAGCTCTAATACCTTTTGTTAGGAATTAATAAGCCCTAACCATGAACCGTATAACCACTAATTATATCCCACAACAATAAATGGATCAAAATAAATACAAACATACAATTAAGAAAACAAGAATGGAAACGAACACACTGAATTATCTTGTAGGTAGCAAGGTATAGTGAAACGTCCAATGTTGCCTAGCTTAGAGGGGAGTCCATGTTGTATGATTAAGGAGCATTCGGCATCTAAGGGCAAGCTAACTATCTGCCTAAGTTTTTTTTTATAAGAAAGGTGTTCCTTAAAAAATTTAGCATAACTAGGCATCTCAACTAAGACATCAAATAATTTAACATTTAAGTGTAGGCCTTTAAAAAATTCCTAGGTATTTCCCAAAACTGAGCCTCCTACTTTTCCTTCTTAAGTCACCCGGGATAAGGTATGCGAATACACGGGATAGTTTCCGGGACTTTGGTTGATACTTGTCACACCCTAATAAAATCGTGTCTCGTTTAAGTATTGCGGAAGCACGGGGCGTGACGGGGATCAATCCGACAAGTAAATCGAGAGCATATGATTATCGCAAACATATACTTGGAATGCCATAATTAGTTTAATTTCACGGTTACATGTTCATCGTGTTTACAAGACGATAGATGTTTAGCAAAACAATATGATTAACATTTTTATCACAAATCATAGTTTCAATAATTATCAAAAGAATGGCATCCTATTCATCGTGGTGAGCAAGGGTCCCAAAAATATGCATGCATGATCTTACGTTGCTGCTAATTCCTTGAAAAACATAGTTAAGAGAATCAACAAAATAGTTGAGTGAAATTCACAGGTTTAAGACATCTTCATTCAAAACAAAAGTTTGGTAAATGTTTCCCAAGTCGTTTGTGCCATCCATGGCAAGTAGTACGATGATATACCATTTAAAACAATAAATAGATGACTGTGATCCCCCAAAGGTTAGCCAGACCTCACGAGTTAAAGTGACGACACCTAGGCCTATAACCAAACCACGACTTTTAATGTTTTTGCATGGGACCAATAGAATATACGCTCCTCGTCTCGACATATAGTCGGCAGTTAGCATGACTAACAAAAGTGGGAGGGATGTCATCCCAATAGTACTATTCGCATATTCGGTGGCTAGTGTCATCTAGCTAATGGTTACAGTTTGTAGTCATGAGGACTTCTATGCACTACAACTAGTTTAACATAGGATCACACAAGGATTCGTTGTCAGGTTTTCAATCATCGCATGAAAACAGTTTGTATGTAAAAAGTAAATATGTTTTTCACCCCAAATTTAGAAAGCAGTAAAAAGCAGTAAAATAGGGGTTGTGAACTCACCTGGTGAGCTTATGTGAGTGCTAGCGATTTATAAGGGTGTTTTGCCCAAGTAGCCTCCTAGCGCCCTAAACACATGAGGTCGTTCGTGTAAGTAGATAGCTAACCGCGTATCTAGGTTTGTAAGAGTAGATGGCTACCCACACATCTAAGTTTGCATAGATAGCAACCCGCATATCTATGTTAGTTGTTCACTGGACTCGTATGTTGAAAAAGTATTTCGTTTTCGAAAAGTGTACGACCCGTTGGTGAAAGTTTTTATATGAACGTGTATGTTTCTTGATGGTAACATGAGTTCGATTTTATATCCTTATACTCTTTGTTACACTCAAAGCGTATTTTTTAAACATTTCGAATCGTTTTCGTTTCATTTTTTCCCTCCAAAAATTGTTCTGAAAGTCGCTCGAGTAAAACTAAATTTTTTTCTCAAACTAGAGTTATTCGATGGGAAACTTAAATTTAAATTTTGGAAATCGATAAATTTTCCCGCCAAAAGACTTTTTATATCCTTATACTTTAAAAAAAAAAAAAAACAGAATTAAAGCTTACCAGTCCGGGTGAAGTCTCACCCGTCCGGGTAAGGCTTCCACGGACCGGGTACATGTCACCCGTCCGTGTGACTAGTGGACAGAAACTTAGGTCTCTTAACTCACCCGTCCGGGTGAAGGCTCACCGGTCCGAGTAAGGCCAAAATCTGACCTCACGCGTCCGGGTAAGGCCAAAATCCGGCCTTTTCCCCTGTTTTTCATAAAAAGACTTCTAATCCGATTTTTGGCATCCCAAACCAACTTTTTAGCATTTTAACAATAAGTAACATGTTTTTAGTCCACAATGTGACATTTTCGGTTTTCGCTTCATGTTTTAAAACTCTCGTTTCGTAACTCGTTTTGAAAGCCGTTTCTTGCTCTTTTAGAGGCAAGACTAGCCTTTGAACTAAAACATGGTTTTAACACTTTTCAAATCATTCTCTTTTTACATGTGTTCTCAACATCAAATGTTTAGCCAACCCTTTTTACCATTTTCATGTTAATATATCTAAAACATATCTCCTAGTACACAAGCATTATCAAATCAAAAATGTTGGTACTTATTCTATCACCATCTAGTTCTTGATCATTTGAACACATTTTAACTTGTTTTTAACATACATTTAGTTGATTTAAACTCAAGAGTGAACCTCTAGCATCTAGACATTCATAATGTAGGAAATGACAAGATTAAAAGGAAAGGATTTCCTTACAATGCTTTAGGATGGAATGGTGAGAAGGAAGAGAAAAGAACTTGAAATCTTCAACCCAATCTCCTATTAAATACCCAAATCTCCTAGCTTTCCCTTATTTGTTTGATGTAGAGCTTAAATGACGGTGAATAAAAGTGGTGGTTCATGGTGGTTTGTGGTGGTTGTGTGGTGGTTTGTGGTGGTGGTGTGGTGGTTGTTCTTGAAGAAGGTGGTGAAAGATGATGAAGGATGATGAAGAAGGAGGTGAAAAGTGTGAGAGAATTTGAGAAAGTGCAGAATTTTGAAATGGAAAATATGGAGTGTACGTATGCATATATTTGATTGTTTTCCTTGAAAACACACAAGGGATCTTGCAAGTGGAAGTGTTGATGGGAGGTGGTTAGTCTTTCAATCAATCAAGTGAGCAAGTGGCGATGGGTTAGGTGAATTAAACAAGCAACCAAGCATGTAAGTGTGTAATTAAGCAAGTAAACAAGTAGGAGAAACATGTGGTTGAGAGTGAGTTTGAGAAATGAGATTACGTAGACAAAAGAAGAAAGGAAATTTGCATTTTGAATTAATTGACATACTTGCTAGCTAGCTTGGATTTAATTAGAGCTATGTGCTTACTTGCTTGGTTAAATTAGAGCTATGTGCTTACTTGCTTGGTTTAGTTTCCTTGTTTTTAAGCTAGGTAGTAAGTAGGTGATCAAGTAAGCAAGTAAGCAAGGAGGTTGGAACATGGTTAGTAAATTTCAATCATTCGTAAATTATTGATGTTTCGTTTAGTGAATCACGTGTTACCTTTCTTCGCTGTGCTTGATTTGAATTGTATAGGCTTGATATAAGCCTTTTGAAAGGTTGAGTCTTAAGTCTTATCATAATAGTATAGGTAAGAGACCATTATTAATTAGCTTCACGTTATTTAGGAAACACTTATCACCACGTTTGTGTTTGTCGAAATCATCCGATTTATATTGTGCAATTCTCAATAATTACTTAAACGCAATGCACTATGCATTAAAATGGTGTGCACCAAAGTGTGCAACGTGGGCGTGTGCTAGACTTATCTCAGTTTAAATCACGTTTGTTTTCATTAAAGGGAATTAGCGTAAGAATGCATGATTTTAAGCTGTACGGAATGTACCGATTTTCGAGGGTTGTCACAATACTGGTTTTGGTGAAGTGATCGGGGGTCTTTTTTTACAGAGTCAGTAGGTAAAGGGTTAGGTGAAGAAGGGGTAGTAGGGTCAATAACTGGCTGCTCAACACTGGTTGTCTTTCCTCCCCTAGTAAGCATCAAAATGTCATCATGCTCGTAAGATGAGCAATAGACAGTGTTACTTATTGCAACTAACCTTTATTCCTCATCGAGTTTTAAGAATAGACTATTAAGGTTGATTTCTATATTTTTGATCATGTCTCCCGAAATTTTTAGCAAAGCATCGATTTTATCATGAAAATCTATAATTTTTTTATTTATGATGTTTTGTTCAATCATAAAATCGGTTAAAACTTGAGATGAGAACGAAAGTGAGTTGTTGTGGAAAGGTGGTTGAGTTACCGGGTAGTTTATGCGATCGTGTTTCTTCGGCCACTGAATAGGATAATCTCCTCTAACTGGGTCTACTAATTGTGACAAGACATTCTTCTGAGTGCACATCATTACCAGATAAGCAACTTTGGTGTTGTTTGTCTTGTAGTGGTTTAGAAGATTCTTGTAGACTTTTAGAAACTTTTCAAAGAGCTTTAGCTGAGCTCTCAGAGTTTCCAAGGTCTGTTCAGAAATACTTCTTACTTATGAAACTTCTTCTTCGGTACTCCAGTCATGTTGATGCATCATCATCGTCTCGTGTAGCTCCCATGCTTCGTCTGCAGTGTATCGCATGAAGTTTCCTTTTGAAGCTACATCAAGGATGGATTTGGGATAAGAGGTGAGACCATTGTATAATATGTATCCTAGGTTTGTTTGATTCAACTGATGGTTCAGACATCTCATAAGCATTTTCTTAGATCCATCCCATGCAAAACATAATGATTCATCAGTTCCTTGGTGGAAGTTGATGATGTTATTTTTGAAATGGTTTGTAGGGAAGGAGGGAAAAACTTAGTTAGAAACTTAGTGGCTAACTCCTCCCATGATTGAATCGAATTGGATTCGAGTTCATCAAACCATGTCAAAGCATGTGTAGATAGGGAATAGGGAAAAAAGATGTAGTCTAATGACGTTTTGATTCGTCCCTAGTGTTTTATAAGAGTCAGAAAGATTGATGAATTTTTCAAATGAGAATTTGGGTCATCAAATGGGAAACTGTGAAATTTACACTGAGAATGGATTAGTTGAATGATACGTGGTTTGATTTCAGGGTTTCCTTCAGTTGGTGTTAGGACTGGTCCTCCTCTACCTTCCAGTGATGGCTTCATAGTAGAGGCGAGGGTGATGCGTTCTGTCATGGCTTGCAAAGGTTTGTTTGATAGAATATAGGGTCTTGGATAGAGGTTACGGAAAAGAAAATAACAAAAAGGGAACTTTCAGATGATATTGATCTTCTGAAAGGATTGCTAAATAACTAAGATAAATAATCTCCTAAAATCAGTCATTGAAGTCCCCGGCATCGGCGCCAAATACTTTATGCATCACGGAACAGTAAGTTTTATCACGGCGTGTCGTCGTCGGTTGAAGTTGTCGTACGGTGACCGAATAGTGTGCGATAAGTGGGTGTTTTATATTTGTAGTGCGAGGTATCCTAAATTAATTACTACGTACTAGGGTTTAGTAACTGGTGAGTATGACTTAGGTGTCGTTCTTACTACCTCAACGGGCATAAGTTTTTTGGAAATGTAGCTAATTTTCTTCAAGTGAGAGGGGTTTTAGTTTTTAAGTACTCTAATCTAATTAAAATAAAGCACTAAAATAAATGGGGGAATTGCTCAATTACTTTGTCGGTTTACGTTGAATTTTGGTAGTGGTGAATTCATATTTTTGAGTGATTCATTTCCACGAGCTTGCCACTTATCTGACACGAAGTTGTCCATAATCAGATAAGGGCATGTCACTTGGGTGGTGGACACGAAAGATTATTTAGCATCGAAACATTCTCACAAATGCAATAACCAATTTAATTTGAAAGTTATCGTCGAATCATGTTCCTCATTATCAGGCATCAGAGATGTCTGTATTGATGACATGAATCGTTGAATGAACGATAACATGAACAGGTGTTAACCCACCGGAACAGGTTGGGATGACTTTATCTAACGGCCATTTAAGTTGTCATCATTCATACATAGAAATTACTACTACTATTCTACTACATTATTATGAATATACAACAATCAAATAATATTCAAAGACCTAGTCATGCATTTAACCGAGTAGTGTGATAAATTGATACTGACTAAAAACCTAAGCAACAATCAAACAAGAACATGCAATAGGTATATGAGGGCAGTATTCAATTTTACGACTCAGGTGAAGAAATTAACTGGGTTGTGGATATTATGAAAGTTCTATAAAAAATATCCACTATATGAAACCAAATCTAACCTATCTGTATTCCCATGCTCCCTGTCTCCCACGGACGTATTTTAGTCATGAGAACAGCAGTCATGTGAAGTTCAATCAATCTTCTTACAGAGAATAATTAAGTGACCTACACCTATAAATTTGCTATGTTCATTTAGAAGCAAGGTTTTAACCACAACATGAGTTGGATAGGTAAAGACTTGAGATCTGGTTAACATATTCGTATATTAATTAATTATCGTGTGGACAGAATAACAGTATAATTGGTTACATAACTACGCCAACGTAAACGTCTATCATAGCAGACACTTTAAGCTACTTAGCATAACATGGTAATTCTAGCATGCATTTCTAAATAAAAATAAGTAAAGCAAAACAATATTTAATTTAAATGCGAAGATAGAATAATTAAAACCTAGTACAAGCATAGTAACGTTCTAAATCGTAGTGTCCGTAGCAAGTCCTTACAAATTACTAGTCGTAATTACCTTACTAATTAATTATTAATCTTAGTGATTAATTAATTAATTAATTAGAAAGAGACTATGCTGGATCTAATTATGTGATATGGATGTGATTTGTGTGTAATCCGAATATATGTATATATGCGTATATATGAAAATGTAGCCAAATGCTTCTATATTGATTTATCACAATTAGTTACAAGCTCTAAGACTCTCAGTATTACGGATACAATATACGCACATACAAATTTATGTTCAATTCCAATAACAACTTACAAATGAGACTAAGTCCCGTATTTATACTTGAATCAGCCACTGCGACAATTACTGCGACAATCCTAGATTTTCGCATTTACACTAAATGCAACAATCATGAATTGTCATAGGTTCACTAACTTAGACAATCTTTGATTGTCGCATTCCAACGCATTGTCACAGTTACTTGTACAAATGCAAATCCTTTTTTATAACTAACAAGCTCCCCCTAGGATTTAGCATCTTGTATCTTGAATATTTTCTTTGAAGCAAGTAATCTTTTGCAGCCTTTGATGATCTTTCTTGAATAATCTTGCAAACTCTACTTTTTCTTGAGTAAGCTTTTGTCTTGAAATCTTGTACTGTAATGTCTAGCTTTGACATAAAGATTTAAAACTTTCTTTTGAGTTCTAATATTCTCTTTCCTTAGATCTTTCTTCAAATATGATTTGTTGACATTCCTTTGATCTTTCTTCCGATTTGTTGAAGTTGATCTTCTTTTATCTAATTCTCTTTTCTTTTGAACTTCTTTAATGTAGATAGTTTGACAGTGATCTTCTCTTACTTTGAACCTTATTTTGAATTGATTCCTAAACTTTCATCTCTAGCTCTTTGAAAATAGATATCAGGTCTTCTGGAGCTTTTAATATTTATCCTTGACTAAATCTCTTATTTGCTTCTTTTCTTTCATGTGCATCTGAGCTTGTTGAAAGTCCCTTTGAACGGATCCAAACGAGATTGCAATGTGTATTAGTTTGCGGAATGGTATAATACACAAGAAACAACAACAAAACAACTGAAATGCAAGTGTTTAAGTATATGTTCGTATGTATTCGAAGATAGCTCTGTATATTTGAATATATCTGTTTCAAAAGCGTTCCAAATAAAACATTACAAGTTAGTATTTATACCCAGCAAGTTCGTACGAACTTAGCTGGTCCTAGGTTCGTACGAACTTCCTAGGTTCGTACGAACTTACAATACAACTTACAAAAAGGCTAAGTTAATTAAACAAACTACAAATTAACTATAAAACTAATTAAAAAACTAACTATTACAAAATAAGAGCTGTTGTCACAAAACGTGCACCAACACTTGTAACATCAGTCACTCCTCTTTAACACATCAATTGAAATATATAAATATTTCAATCGAGTTACCTACGTTCATTGTTGGCTTTCATGTTAGCATTGGTAAGATTTCCACTCCATCATTATGGAATACCTTTTTAGGTATCACCATGAATGTTCCGGTATAGTCACATAGACATGCATAATGTCACATAAACATGGAGTGTAAAAATACACTTTGTGTCCTAAAAATATTTTTATATCATTTGGCTCTAGACTCGATTTGTGTATTAAACGAAGTCAGGGACTGGAGCAAATTGTCTTCTTTTTTCAATATCAAGAAACTCCAAAAGAGTTATCGATAAAGTATGTGTAAAATCTCCGTGAAAATAATGAAACATGAATTTGTTTAAGAAATTCATGAGTGGTTTGGAAGATATATTTGCATTGCATCACTGGGTCCATAATGTCTTCTTAAATACCAAAAATCAACGAATGATTTCCGATAGTAGATGTGGCTACCCGGCGATTACTTGTTTAATGAGGGTTTTCTTTTTGTTTTAACCCTTTCACACACTCCTCACTCAACCTTACTCAATTTTTTCTACTCCTCCCTCAGTTTGACATTTAATTTTATAATTATGTTGTTTTGTACTAGTATTCTTCACCCTCCCTCATACTATGACATATCCTTTGGTAAATTCAACCGGCTCTAGAAGATTATAGGAATAGTTTATAAACTAATGCACTTAGTACAGATTTCAGCATTTTGCCAAAACATTTTTTAATTGAAACTGGTGATCTGATTATCCATCGATCGTTTGAGTCACAAAAAGTCTTTGAGAATCTTTCAAAGTGTTGTGCGATTTACAAATAAGTTTGAACACTTGAAAGTTTTGAATTTTGAAAAATACTCCCCTTTAACATATGCATAAGGTTTATAAAATATTACATATGAAGGTGAGTTCTAAAAAAAAAATCTCATTTTCTTTTGAAGATCAGATTTTACTTTAATTTGAGTAAAAACCATCATGCATCAATATGAAATATTTTGAAATGTTTCAACTCTTGATTCTCCCCCTTAAAATATGATAGTATTTTGCATTTCGAGTTGAAATTGATAGATTATTGCTTAAGAGAAAGCATGCCTAACTGGGACACCAAAAAATGAAATCGTTAATAATCTAAAGGTTTAGTAAATAAGTCGGCCAATTGATAATTTGTTTTGAAGAAAAATAACTAGATATGCCCTTTTTCAATGTGATCGTTTATAAAATGATACTGAATATCTATGTGTTTTGTTTTTGAGTGTTGGACCCGATAAACTTGATATAGTTTTGCTTCTTGGAAGTCCAACTTACAAGTTTATCTCCAAGAAATTGTACACCACCAGAAGTACTTTTTCGATCAAGTTTACAACCTACATGATCTGCATCTGAATAGGTTGTTAGTTCAAAACCAGTGTCCTTAGGACACCACAAACCCAAGTCAATTGAATATTTAAGATATCTTAAAATTCGTTTGACGACTTGGAGATGTGAGTCCTTTGGAGATGCCTGATATCTAGCAAAGACATATGTAGAATACTTGATATCTGGATGGCTTGAGGTTAAATACATTAATGAGCCCATCATGCTTCGATATAATGTTTGATCAACTGGTTTGCCCGTGGTATCTACATTTAATCGTGACCGAGCTTCCATGGGTATGGATATGGGTTGACAATCTAGCATTTGGAACTTTTTCAAAAGATCAAAAATATATTTTGTTTGATTGATAAAAATTCCATTTGATAGTTGTTACCCAAGGAAAAAGTTCATTTCACCCATCATGCTCATTTCAAATCTAGATACCATTAATGCCGAAGAATTCTTGCAATATTTGCCATTAGTGGATCCCAATACGATATCATCTACATAGATTTGAATTAATTTGATATCATCTTTTTCTTTTTTAATAAAAAGAGTGGTGTCAATTGTACACTTTGAGAAACCTGATTGGACAAGAAATTTGGACAACACATCGTACCAAGCTTGTGGAGCTTGCTTTAATCTATATAGCGCTTTATCCAGTCAGTATAGATCATTTGGGCGCTGTGGATTGAAAAAACCGTCTGGTTGACCTACATATACATCTTCATTAAGAATGTCATTTCGAAATGTTGTTTTCACATCCATTTGATAGACTCTGAAGTTCTTGTGAGAAGCATAAGCCAGAAAGATCCGAATGGCTTCAATATGTGCGACCGGTCCAAATGTTTCGTTATAATCAATCCCTTTTTGTTGACTGTACCCTTTTGCAACAATTCGAGCTTTATTCCGAATAATGACTCAATTCTCATCCTTTTATTTTTGAATATCCATTTAGTGCCCACAATTGATTTGCCAGGTGGTCTAGGTACAAGTCTCCTTTAAGACGATCAAACTGATTGAGTTTGTCTTGCATGGTATTTATCCAATCATGGTCAAGTAGAGCATCTTTAACATAAGTTGGTTCAATGGAGCTCAGAAAATTTGAATATAAACATTCATTTTGAGTAGCTTTCCTTGTTTGAACTCCAGCTGATGGATCTCCAATTATTAGAGTGTTGGGATGAGACTTTGTCCATTTTCGCTCAAATGGTAGGTGTTAATATTCAAACCGAGTATTTGAAGTATCAACATAGAGTATAGGACTTGATAATTCAACAGGAGAAACATTTGGCGAGGGATTCAGTACATGATAAACTGGTTGGTGATAATGATTCTGGTGATTCAATTGGTATGTTCTGGGAAACCTCTAGAATAGGTAGATCTATGGAATTTTCAATAGTTGAAGTATTCGGAGGAGAATTAGCAGACGACGAGGATGTGCCAAAGTATTCGTCATAAAAATTTGAAAACAATTCATTAATGTCATTCAAAAACCATTTCTGACATTTCATCGAATTTGACATTTACGCTTGCATTTACAATCCGCGTGCGTTTGTTATATACCCAATAAGCAACTTTATCTTTGGAATGTCAAATGAAAATTCCTTCATCACTCTTTAGAGAAAACTTACCTAAATGTTCACGATCGTTCAAAATATAGCATGAACATCCAAAAATACGGAAGAACTTAACATTTGGAGGACGATGGTTGATAACTTCATATGGTGTCTTTTCGAATCTCTGGTTGATAATAGATCGATTCTGAGTAAAACATGCAGTATTGACAGCTTCGGCCCATAAAAACATTGGTATTTTTGAATATAATAGCATTGTTGATGCAGCTTCAACAAGAGTTCGATTGCAACGTTCAACAACAGCATTCTGTTGAGGAGTACGCGCAGCGGAAAATTGATGAGTAATATGAAAGTCCCCTTGGGGTCGGATCTACGAGGTAATATGGTATAATCGAGTGCGGAATCCTCGATTACACTAAACTATAACAAACGAGACAAACAAATGTGTAACTATCACTTTTATTAAATGTAAACGAAGTTACATTCGAACATACACAGAGTATTCGAACTTATCCAGTTCCTGAACTCTAAAACCCGCTACTTAAACTTATTTTCGGACTTGTGTATTTATAGGCAGCCAAGTTCGTACGAACTTAGCTGCTTCTAAGTTCGTACGAACTTACTAAGTTCGGACTTACTTCAAGTTCGTACGAACTTACTAAATTCGTACTTACTCTAAGTTCGTACGAACCTACAAAATACACAGACAAAACTTAAGTTAACGATTACAACGATTAACAAAATGACTTCTAAAACTAACTATCACAAACTAGAAGTTGTTGTCACAAAACATGCACCAACAAACTCCCCCTTGACAATAGCTCTAGTTTCGATGCACCAACAGATTTCTTTTGCAACATCTTGAAACATGCTGACCTAGACTCATTCAATGAATTCTAAAAATAGAGCAAACTCGACCAAGAAACAAGAATACCGTTTTCAAGGTCTCTAGTCAAACTATGTCGCTCTGTTGTACGAAAGTGCAGACCTGTCACCTCTGGTTTGATTTTAGATTTGTTAGGCTTTAACCCTACTCTAGTCTCTTCACATGTACAAAAGTGCATTGCTCTTAATATGAAGGACTTGACTTTAGAGATGAATTTAAATCAAAAACATCCATTACATGGAATTCTGGACTTTCTCGATTCTAAGGGTATATCAAATGTGAGATACATAGTTAATCGTGAACAATAACTAAATGTGTACTTGAAAATCTGAGTGTTGACTGCTTAAGTGGACAATAATACAGATAATCGTCGTGAACTATAAATTACATACATAATAACCAAGGAATCATTCAATTCCTACTGTGTATCGTACGCATTATGGTTAATATGATCTTCGTAACAGTGACTCTCCCAAAAAGAATGTGCTTTTTAATATGAATAATTTCATATTTGTTTGTTTATTTTTAGTTATTTTTCATTTTAAAATTGTACAAATTTAAGTTCTTACTAAATAGGGAGATAATTACTTTTGATTGTTTAACTATGCGATTGGAAAAACAACTCGAATGAGATTTATTCAAAGCCTAGGAATGACAAAGCATTAAAGCAAGAAGATCAAAATTTGAGGAGTAAACAGACCGAAAGTGATGATGAAAGTGATGATGAAGATGAAATTCCACATTTGGATAGATCTCATCATACTTGGATCTCACTTAGGGTCTCGTTTTACTACGGATAAAGGCAAAACGTAAGTTTAATGAAGACGATGATTATACAGTGCAAGATGACGATGCTGATTCTGATAATGATACCTCGTTGTTCACTAGAAAGGTCCAACAAGAAGACCGTCTAGTGGGGTTATCATTAGTAACCCGACTGCCTAATCCACAACAATCACCACCTACACAACAACAATTACAACAACACCTACTACGACTATTTCACCATAGCTTAGGCGGACATCCTTTGTTGAAGAGCGCAGCAGCTCAAGGGGGAGAAGCCTAGCAGGGGGTGAAGACTGCTTGTATAGAGGATGTGTTGTGACAAACGATGATCCCAGTGACCAAACAATGTGAGATGTCTAACTCTTCCACTGGAAGACTTGGTACGCTTGAACAGGGTAAGAGGGAGTCTAGTCAATCTAACAGAGAGAGATACTATTGAACTGACAAATTTAATAGTGAAAATCAGAGTTAGAGAATACCTACAGAAGTCTAGTTCAGAAATGAAGATATGTCTTAAGGTAAATTGTAGTGATAAGATCGAGAGGATTTAAGATCTGAAAAAGATGATTCCTAAAGGTAAGCTACAAGAGTTGTTGAGGGTGTATGACATGATTCGATGAAGATGTCAGAAGCTAGAGATAGTTAGAGACATGAAGATTGAAGATGTCAAAGGGTGTTAAAGACTATGTAGAAAAGGTGTTCTACGCAAGAAGACAAAAGAGCTTAACAGAATCAAGATGGAAGACTACTCAGGTGACAACATCTCCGGTGAAACCAGAGCTATTGTCAATGGGGAGTCTGTTGGTGCATCGAAACTAGAGCTATTGTCAAGGGGGAGTTTGTTGGTGCATGTTTTGTGACAACAGCTTCTAGTTTGTGATAGTTAGTTTTAGAAGTCATTTTGTTAATCGTTGTAATCGTTAACTTAAGTTTTGTCTGTGTATTTTGTAGGTTCGTACGAACTTAGAGTAAGTACGAATTTAGTAAGTTCGTACGAACTTGAAGTACGTACGAACTTAGAAGCAACTAAGTTCGTACGAACTTGGCTGCCTATAAATACACAAGTCCGAAAATAAGTTTAAGTAGCAGGTTTTAGAGTTTAAGAACTGGATAAGTTCGAATACTCTGTGTATGTTCGAATGTAACTTCGTTTACATTCAATAAATGTGATATTTACACATTTGTTTGTCTCGTTTGTTATCGTTTAGTGTAATCGAGGATTCCGCACTCGATTATACCATATTACCTCGTAGATCCGACCCCAAGGGGACTTTCACGTATAATCCGAACACTAATCCGAATCCGTTTAACCTGTATCCGATTAGTCCGTTTCTTATTCGGTTAGGATTACGGGTTAACTTGTGATTGTCCAAAATTCGAATAATCCGACCGAATAACCCGAAATCCGCATAATCCATCCGAATGACACCCCTAACACCTTGGAAACATTCAAGGTGACTAGGCTCAAATTCAAATGAATCTACGAAACTTGAGTGTATAAATAAGATGTAACATGTACGGAGAAAAATGAACACCCAGTACATTTCTTAAATAGTTAGGTCCCCTAAAAGTTTAGAAGCCGAACAAAAAGACATAGACTAATATTTTATATAACTATTTATATAGGATTAAATTTAGACTTAATTATTTCTGGTTAAATTATTTTTCTCTCTTAATCTCATCCAATCAATTTTTCTCATCTACCAATCACACATTTAGGTCTAGATTTGGTCCTACAAGTTTAGACATACTTATCATTTTCCTAAACATAATAATCACAAACACACAGTAAGTTCTATATCACTTCACTCCGCTTTGAGCCTTATGTTTATTATGTTTATTTTGCTATGTTACATCAATTATTGCATATTCATTATGTCATGAGCCAAATTTAATGTTTTATATATTTGTTGTGATTAAGTAGATTTATGATTATCTTGAGCTATAAATTTATTGTGCATCTTACCATTCATTGATAGTCAAACATTTGAGCATACATAATTGAAAATAGACTTTTACGGATCATGAAAAATGAGTCCGCTCCTAAATTAGGATGACGATGTTCAAGGATGCCTAATGAGTATGTCCCTATTAAATTAGGGCGACAAATATTTAGTACGGGAAGTTCTACATAAACAAACCCATGTCAAAGTTTTTAAATGAATTCTTTTCAATAGAATTTCAGGCTTTAAGACTTACATGGAGTTATCTTTGTACTCACTTTAAACCATATTTTAGTTCATAATCTAATGTACCATCGATCATCTCAATTATCTAATAACTCATAATACCTACTTGCATAAAATATCCCTACCTTGGTGTGTAAAATAACTTTATGATGTAAATTTTACCTTTTAGTTCAAATAAATTGTAAAAAACACGATAATATTTGTTTAATATAATTTGTTATATGCCACTACGTTAGTCGAGACGCCGCCTCACTTTCTACGCTATTAAATAAGTGAGATTTATAGCAAATAAAGTGAAGGGTGTTATAGCTAATTATCAAAGTTAGTGATTTTATTGATATGATCAATAATAGTTTGTTAGGTTATGATTCACACTTTCCCATTCGTAAATACTTTGAGCTTAATATTTTGTTGTGTTGGTGGTTGTTGATATTTGTTCATAGCTTCTTGATAATTTATTATTTTTTTGTTTAGAATTTGTGAATTTTGTATTGCGATGAAAAGAAAACAATAAACTATTCAAAAAAAAAATTCCAATGGTTGCGAATCCTCCACCACCGCCTTCAACGGTCGAGAATCCTAAACCGCCGCGTTCAACAATTGGTGTAGACACATATTGTGTAAGAAATATTGGTTGGGTAGATGATTGTGTAAGACTCATTTAAACGTCGGATGGGTTCTCAATAACCAGTTCCTGAGAGCTTGCATTGAATGATGTGGTTTCCCTTGGTAAGATGTCAATATTTCAAAATATTGGCAATGTTCAGGTTGAATGGGTTGACTTACTAACCTAGTATGAGGTGAGATGCCCCTCTTTCATTTAATGGACTTCTCCTTTCGAGAGGTTGGTCCAGATAACGGCTTATCTCTTTTCAACATTGTATCTTTTCTAGAAGATACACCTAAGCTGGCTATAGGGTTATCAAGTGCTTGGTTGGACTCCACACAAATAAAAGTCAAACCAGCCTTGGGAGTTTTTGGTACTGTCAATTTGACATGCACCTTGGATGGCTGAGTGTCAACTTTCATCCTTGTACGCCTTTCTAATGTTATTGGTTGGGATTAATTGTTGGAGTTCTAGCACACCATGCATGCAAGCAACGGAAGCCAAAATCAAGATACACAAACAATAGAACACATGCAACGCTATAACCGCATTATTGGATCTCATTTGAAACTTTTTATGGAACAAAAGTAAAAGATTAGGGGCAGAAACTTTATACCTATGGAGATCGAAAAGGATGACCAAAAACTTCAAGATAAAAGTTCTCTATCGGTAATCCACACGTGTGATTCTTTGACACAACTCGGGTGCTAGCCAAGACCTCCTTTTCTTCTTGATTCCAAATCAAGATGACACCAATAAAACTCTTCTCACACCACACTTAACAAATACACACTCTTGTTAAGAACCCATAAAGTATGTGTATTATTTGATGTTTTGAATCAAGTACAAAGAGAGTTTTAGAAACTAGTTGTTGATGTTTTGTGTGTGTGTCTGTGTGTGTGTAAAACCATTAGATAGAGAGAGATTTTTCAGGTAAAAGATCTGCACTAAATCACTTAGGAAGAAGGAGTATATATTCCTTAAAATTCAAGGAACGACTTTTTTAAGTCAATGAGAAGAAAGTGGATTAAATAAATATAAAATGGGGTGGTTGTGTGGTTTTTATAATACTTGTGCACTTACTATTACAAGTATTACTTAACTTTATAAAAGCTCTTTTATTTTATTTGTTAAAACAATTGTAACAAAATAAAATAAAACATTACAAAACACACACTAATGATTTGGTGTCAAAATAAAGGAGACTAAATATTTGATTTATATGTAAGTAGTGTCTGTGACAACCCTCGAAAATCGGTACATTCCGTACACCTTAAAATCATGCATTCTTACGCTAATTCCCCTTTAATGAAATCAAACGTGATTTAAACTGAGATAAGTCTAGCACACGCGCACGTTGCACATTTTGGTGCACACCATTTTAATGCATGATGCATTACGTTTAAGTGACTATTGAGAATTTCACAATATAATTCGGATGATTCCGACAAACATGAACGTTGGTGATAAGCGTTTCCTAAATAACGTGAAGCTAATAAATAATGGTTACTTACCTATACTATTGTGATAGAACTTAAGACTCAACCTTTCAAAAGGTTATATCGACTTATACAATTCAAAGTTAAACACACCTAAGAAAGGTAATGCGAGATTCACTAAACGAAACGTCAATAACTTACGAATGATTTGGAATTTACTAACCATGTTCCAACCTCCTTTAATCTCCCTAATTAGCCTTGCTAGCACCTAATTAAACACTACCTAAGCAACTAGACACATAGCTAAACCATCAAGTAGCTCAAAGTTTGGAAATTAATTCCAAGCTAGCAAGCTAGCATGTCACCAAAGTCAAGAATGCAGAATTCATTCTTTTCCTTTCTCCTCCTTGCCAACGATATCCTTTCATGTCCGCCTCCTTTCTTGCTTGCTAAAATTAACCACCTACTTTCTAGCTAGCTTAAAAACAAGGAAACTAAACCAAGCAAGTAAGTACATAGCTCTAATTTAACCAAGCAAGCTAGCACATAGCTCTAATTAAATCAAGCAAGGAGACTAGCATGTCTTAAAAGTCAATGAGCATATTTTTTTCCTTCTCTTCTTGCCTACGTTGCCATTTCTCATCCATGTATTCCACCTCCCTCCTTGCTTGCTTAGTTAAACTCCTACATCCTTGCTTACTTGATGATCCCACGCCACTTGCCTAAACACTTGAGTGTTTCTCCTACTTGCCTAGTTGATTGATGGAGTGACTAAACACCTCCCATCAATCCTTCAATTGCTTCCCATTTAAGAAAGGCTATATGCAAGAAATACATACGTACACACACTTTACAATTTCATTTCAAAATCTGCACATTTCTCTCTCAATTTCCCTCTCATTTCACCACCTTCTTCACTACCTTCTTCAAGAACAACCACCACACCACCACCACAAACCACCATGAACCACCACCTTTTATACCTCATTTTTCACCTCCTTTCAAGCTCTTGATCATCATTGGGTTCTTGTGATCTCATAATCTTGAGATTCACACAAAGGAAAAGCTTGTAGTTTGGGTTTTAAGAGGGATTCTAGTGGAAACTTTCAAGTTCTTTTCTCTTCTTTCTCACCATTCCATCCTAAAGCATTGTAAGGAAATCCTCCCTTTTGATCTTGTCATTTCCTACATTATGAATGTCTAGATGCTAGACGTTCACTCTTGAGTTTAAATCAACTAAATGTATGTTAAAAACAAGTTAAAATGTGTTCAAATGATCAAGAACTAGATGGTGATAGAATAAGTACTAACATGTTTGATTTGATAATGTTTGTGTACTAGGAGATATGTTTTAGATATATTAACATGAAAATGGTAAAAAGGGTTGGCTAAACATTTGATGTTGAGAACACATGTATAAAGAGAATGATTTGAAAAGTGTTAAAACCATGTTTTAGTTCAAAGGCTAGTCTTGCCTCTAAAAGAGCAAGAAACGGCTTTCAAAACGAGTTACGAAACGAGAGTTTTAAAACGTGAAGCGAAAACCGAAAATGTCACATTGTGGACTAAAAACATGTTACTTATTGTTAAAATGCTAAAAAGTTGGTTTGGGATGCCAAAAATCGGATTAGAAGTTGGCGGGAAAATTTATCGATTACCAAAATTTAAATTTAAGCTTCCCATCGAGTAACTTTAGTTTGAGAAAAATTTAGTTTTACTCGAGCTATTTTCGGAACAATTTTTGGAGGGAAAAACTGAAACGAAAACAATTCGAAATGTTTAAAAGATACGCTTTGAGTGCAACAAAGAATATATGGATATAAAAACGAACTCATGATACCATCAAGAAACATACACGTTCATATAAAAACTATCACCAACGGGTCGTACACTTTTCAAAAACAAAATACTTTTTCAACTTACGAGTCGAGTGAACAACTAGCATAGATGTGTGGATAGCCATCTACTTGAACATACATAGATATGCGGGTCGCTATCTATGCAAACTTAGATGTGTGGGTAGCCGTCTACTCTTACAAACCTAGATACGCGGTTAGCTATCTACTTACACGAACGACCTCATGCGTTTAGGGCGCTAGGAGGCTACTTGGGCAAAACACCCTTATAAATCGCTAGCACTCACATAAGCTCACCAGGTGAGTTCACAGCCCCTATTTTACTGCTTTTTACTGCTTTCTAAATTTGGGGTGAAAAATATATGTACTTTTTACATACAAACTGTTTTCATGCGATGATTGAAAACCTGACAACGAATCCTTGTGCGATCCTATGTTAAACTAGTTGTAGTGCATAGAAGTCCTCATGACTACAAACTGTAACCATTAGGTAGATGACGCTAGCCACCGAATATGCGAATAGTACTATTGGGATGACATCCCTCCCACTTTTGTTAGTCATGCTAACTGCAGACTATATGTCGAGACGAGGAGCGTATATTCTATTGGTCCCCAGCAAAAACATTAAAAGTTGTGGTTTGGTTATAGGCCTAGGTGTCGTCACTTTAACTCGTGAGGTCTGGCTAACCTTCGGGGGATCACAGTCAGCTATTTATTGTTTTAAATGGTATATCATCGTACTACTTGCCATGGATGGCACAAACGACTTGGGAAACATTTACCAAACTTTTGTTTTGAATGAAGATGTCTTAAACCTGTGAATTTCACTCAACTATTTTGTTGATTCTCTTAACTATGTTTTTCAAGGAATTAGCAGCAACGTAAGATCATGCATGCATATTTTTGGGACCCTTGCTCACCACGATGAATAGGATGACATTCTTTTGATAATTATTGAAACTATGATTTGTGATAAAAATGTTAATCATATTGTTTTGCTAAACATCTATCGTCTTGTAAACACGATGAACATGTAACCGTGAAATTTAAACTATTTATGGCATTCTAAGTATATGTTTGTGATAATCATATGCTCTTGATTTACTTGTCGAATTGATCCCCGTCACGCCTCGTGCTTCCGCAATGCTTAAACGAGACACGATTTTATTGGGGTGTGACAGTGTCTCATCACACATTGCGTGTGACCCGATAGGCTTGTGCATTATCGATAATGTTATCAAATTGTTGTAGCAATAGGCATTTATCCCAACATCAATCACCCTGTGCTGGCTGTGAAGCCTGCATAGTGCTAGTTGAAGATTGAGATTTTGAAAACTTGGTGGTGGATGCTAGGATAGAAGAAGTGGGTTTACTTGACTTCTTAGCATCCTTTTTAGAAAGTTAGGAGGAATGAGTTAATTTAGAAGTCATACCCGAAGTCTTGATAGACTTTTGCTTCTGTGCTAGTTTGGTTGGTCGGTTTTGTGTTGGTTTGCTTGATTTGTCTTTTGTGAAATCACTTTTGAAAAGAACACGATCAAAAGTTGAAAAAGAATCCAAAAAAAAAATATCATATGGATCAAGAAATTAGAAAGTTCACTTGTGTTTAATTCTAACACTAAGTGTGAAGTCCCTGCGATTTCTTCTTATGTAATAAGTAAATCTAAGGAGTTTTTGTCATCATTATTTAGGGGGAGATTGTTGGGTCACTGGTGCTAATCAACTTAGTCATTGGAGAGACCATCATTAGTAATGATGAAGTCAAAACTCCTAAACTAATGAAGTTGGGTCACTGATCGTTGGTCAACCTAGTCATTGATGTGAAGATAAAGTCAAACTCTCATTACAAAAGAAGAAGATCACTGAGTAAATGAATCTCAACTATATATACTCTCGTCACCAGTGATGCAGAAGAGATTTACTAACTCAAACAAACAACACAACACTCATTGTTGAAGAATAAAGAGAGATCACTGCAAGATAACAAGTCAAGTAACTCTACAAGAGCACGTTAGCTCACAGTGAGTGGGGAAGCTTATTAATCCTCCAATGACTTTAGAAATAAAAGAATAAAGTGTTGACAAGTTATAACTCGCTAGTGTGAGGTCCCTGATCAATATTGCGTCAGCAACCTTTAAAGTCAACGTGATAGAATGCATGACGTCAAGCTTGAATGTGATTGGTGGAAAACTAACACATGTAAAAAGCATGATCTGAAGGGGACCATGGTATATTCCTTTTTAACCGGTTGTCAGTTAGAAGGAAGTCAATCATGTAACAAGGCGTGTCATTCTATTTTCTTAGAATTTAAGAGCTATTTACGATAAATATGTTGTCTCTAAATAGAGTGACATATTATATTTAAACGTTTACCTATTTGCATCTATCACTTGTTTGTCAGTGATAAAGTTTGTCTAAGTGCAAATTCGAGTCAGCAAGTTATAGTTTAACTTGTTTGTCAGTGATCATATTATCACAGTGAGTGTTACAATAACTTGTAATTTTGTATTAAATTAATCTTAGCCTTAGCTAATTATTTCGCATTGGATAATTAAGACTAATAAAATACCATTGTTACTGGAAAATAAAATGATTTGTTATTAAGGGACTGGATCAACCAAAATTTCAAATATTGCTAAAAACCACTTACAATTACTTATGTTTTTATTATAAACCTTATGAACCGAAACATTCACGGCTTATATGTCTATTAATGTTAATCACTTATTAATCTTAATCGAAGTAATTGACAAACTTTTGAGCCATTTTTCATCTAAAATTTAGTCGAAACACTAGCAAATCAACTAATTTTTGACAAACTCCGTACTAATTATATTCGTTAAATAACTGCATTTTGACATAATTACATCTTATTAGTTTCCTATCTTTTCTAATATAGTAGGAGTAAGTTTCTCAAAACACTGATTGTCTCGTATTGACTAAATTGTTTGTTACAAATCATCTTCTTAATGATAAATGATGGTGCTCAATTTCAAAACTGATCTATTGCTCAATAACTAAATAGGATGGATGTGTGTAATCTTTTTATATAAAAAGAAAAACCTTTTAAAGATCTTATGTATTTGAATAAAAAGGTTTTTGGATATAGTTGTAAAGAAGTTCTTAATGATTGAAAAAAGAAAAAGTAATAATGTTACATGCCACTTGTTGGACCAAAGACCAATATTTATAGTTGTAAAATTGACCTAAAATAAAAGACAAATTAACAGAAGGGGGTAAAATGTAAATAAAAGGTCATTGGAATTTGGAGAGAAAAAGTCGGTCGTTGGAGTAGGATGCGGGAAACGCTAGTTCAACTATTAAGTCTAATTAACTTAAAGTAGGTAGTTATTTAGTTCACCACTTCACCCTCTTTCCATTTCCATTTTCCATTTTCCATTTCATCCATTAATTCTTGATCAAAATTAACAAAAATCAAAATGGGATTATTCTCCAGAAAAACAGCTAAAACCCTGTTTCCACTCCCTCGGTTATTCATTCTCTTATTAATCTTCACTATCCTCATTCTTATTTTCTTTCAGGTATATTTCATTTCTAATCCTACTGTTTCATTATTATCTATATATATATATGTCTGTTGAGTTGTGAATTGTTGAATTTTGTACTACAGATGGAAAACATGGCTATACAAACAAAAACTGTTATTGGTCATAACTTACAACCAACTCCTTGGCATTTATTTCCTGCCAAGATTTTCAAAATCGAAACGAAAATCGCTAGAGCTTCGAAAATTATACAATGCTCTTATCTTTCGTGTAAGACTGGGCCTAAAGATGCACACGTTACGTACACTCATGAATCAGGACAATGCCCTGAGTTTTATAGATGGATACATCATGATCTTGAGCCATGGTCGAAAACTAGGATTTCGTATGCTAGTTTAATGGAAGCTAAGAAATTTGCTTCTTTAAGGGTTATAATTATTGGTGGGAAGTTATATGTGGATTACTATTATGATTGTGTGCAAAGTCGAGCTTTGTTTACGGTTTGGGGATTGTTGCAGCTTCTTAAAAGGTATCCGGGGAGTATTCCGGATGTGGATTTGATGTTTGATTGTATGGACAGGCCTATTATCGATAGGGAAGAACATTCGGGTATGCCTTTACCCATCTTTCGTTATTGCACGACGCCTAATCATTTTGACATCCCATTTCCTGATTGGTCCTTTTGGGGTTGGTAAGTTTTATTCATTAGTTTATTTTTATCAGTAAAATTATTTGTATCTATTATCTGTATGAAAAAGGGTAACTGACCATCGGGCAGCCCCCACCAACTGGTCTCCTCCATGGTAGTCTAGTGGTGGGGGATATGCAGCATAAAGGCAGATGTCATAGGTTCAATTCTCATCCCCATGATAACTAGTTGACTATCATATCTTATAAATTTGTTTGTGTATTGCATAGGGTAGAGAGGACAAGTGTATATAATTAAATGGAAAGAGACAAGCAAATTAATGAAGTTTTGCAAGAATTTGAGGGCTTAAGAAATATAGTATATTTGTGTCTAGGGTTCTACAAAGTTGACCTTTTTTCCTTAGAATATGGTTAGACTTTAGATTGTTTAGACAGTCATTACGTAAAGTGAGTTTGAGGTCTTCATTGTTTATATTAAAATTTTCAAATACTAGACCAAAGGATTAGCATGTGTTTCAAATCTATAGAAATTTGGACATGGAATCTCGTCCATTGGTCTATTGCTAGCCTTGACCTTTTTGCTTGCAAACAAGATGTTAATTAATTTCACTTTGTAAAATATATTAAAAGTTGAACTGTTACTGAATAAAAATCAAAAGGTGAAAGTAAACGGTTTACAGCTATAAGTGCAGGGACGAATTTGGGGGGAAGACCTTTTTGTGCTACTTGTGCTGATGGATATATTTTGTATCAGGGTAGAAGTTAACCTGGGACCTTGGCAAGATGAATTCAAAAGCATTAAAAAAGGTTCACGAGTGAGAAGTTGGGAGAACAAGTTTCCTTATGCATATTGGAAAGGTAATCCGGATGTTCTCTCTCCAGTTCGAGAAAATTTGTTGAAATGTAATGATACAAATAAATGGGGAGCGCAAATAATGCGTCAGGTACATGTTAAATTTTAGTAAATATAGCAAGGGATTTAATAATTTGAGAACTTATATTAACATTTTATTACAGAATTGGGCACAAGAAATAGCAGATGGATTCAAGCACTCTAAATTATCTGACCAGTGCAATAACCGGTAAGTTACAGGTTTCTTAATTTATGATTGTTCAAAGGTATTTTTATCTGTTTCTGAGAACAGTCGACGAGTTATCAAGAAACTGTATTAAACTTTGGTCATGTGTTATGCAGGTATAAGATATATGCTGAGGGGTATGCTTGGTCTGTAAGCTTAAAATATATTCTGTCATGTGGTTGTGTTCCTCTTATAATCAACCCGAAGTACGAAGACTTTTTCAGCAGAGGACTCTCCCCTATGGAAAATTACTTGCCTATTTCCCCTGACAACATATGTCCGTCCATCAAAACTGCAGTTGATTGGGGTAATTCACACCCAACTGAGGTAACTTCTAACTACCTAGATGAGTAATTTTAACTAGGATATCGGAAATTAGTAGTTTTATCAACCTAGTTTTGGGTCAATGATTTTCCAAGTGCCGAAAGTTTGTATTGATAGATTTCTTAGATAAACACCTTGCATTTTCCTGAAAACTTGGTGGTAGAGAGTTTAGGATAATTTTTTGACTACTTCTCTTAAGACACATACATGAGTCATATGTTAATCCAAATCAATACCATTGTTTATATGGAATAACTGTTAATTATGGTAATAGGCAAATATTAATTGAAAGCGTCCTAAGAAAAGAAAGCAGTAGCAATTCATTACCAGATAAGACGGTTGAAGCATTCTTAAGGTCACAATTCGATCTGTTTATTAGTCAATAGGTTGATTTGGGCTATTCCTCTAACAAGCCAAATGAGTAAAAGTAATATATAAATAAATAATAAAGGTCCCTAACTAGAAACGGGGCAAATGGGTCAAAAATCACCCAAAGATTATTTAGAAAGCATTAAACCACCCAAAAATAAATAAAAAAGTAAACATATATTACAGTAGGAACCCTATATTACAGTAGGAACCATCAACCAAGAGGTTGTGGGTTCAAGTCTCATTGGAGACAATGTGTAAATATATATGTGATTTAATTGGTGGGATACCCTGTATTTTTACCATTCCAACAAAAAAGTAGTACGGCATTTTTTGTAATCGTATTCAACAAATTAATATGTATATAATATAGTAAAGAAAATACAAAAAAACTGCTTGCATGCTGAGCCAACCCGGCAACCTGTTTTGACCCGCATGAACTAATAACCGTTTTGACACATTTAACCAGCCTGCGTCCATTTTGCCACTTATGGAGTATCACTTTAATGTATTTTATTTTATTTTTATCTTTTGGGTGGTTAACAGGCGAAGGCAATAGGAAAAGCTGTGCAAGATTATATGGAGCAATTGACAATCGATAGGGTATATGATTATATGTATCATTTGATAACCGAGTATGCTAAGCTACAAGATTTCAAGCCAACTCGGCCTTCAACATCTTTAGAAGAATGTAGTGGATCTCTGCTTTGCTATGCTGATGAAAAACAACGTGGATTTCTCGAAAGATCAACTGCTTCCCCTTCATCAAACCCTCCTTGCAAACTCCCTCCTCCAAATGCAGATATGATCAAGAAACAAATTGAGCCAAAAACGCAATTTTGAATAAAAAACACCTAATATAGTAGCTACTAAAGCTTATTTAGTGTAACTTGTTTTTTGGTCATTTTAATTGGCATGTGTAATTGTATTCTGGAAATAGTAGCATCTAATATGATTCAGTTGGTATCAGTTATATTCGGTCATTTATGGTTTCATTATTCTTATTATGATACTGGTTTGATCCAGCCCAGTTTTGTCTTAATCAGGGGCGACCATGCTTGAAAGTTGAAACTTCTTACATTGTTTTGTTTAAGTAATTTTGAGTTTTGATAAATCATTAAAGTGTGCAACAGTTTCTCATTTGTTGGTTGAAAAGTGATATATGATCATCGAAGTGAAAAAAAGAAGCGACTAAAAAGAAACTAATCAGTGGTGACCACGGTTCGGTTTACGTGGTTTTCACTAAACTTGTACGTGAACCGAAAAGTGTGGTTTCTTACAATTCAAAAACCATACAGTTCAGTTAATTTGGCTTTAGTTAAAATGACTTGGCTCAGATATGGTTCAATTCAGTTTGGGTTAAACATAAGTTCTTTCATAGTGTATCCATATTTTTGGGCATAGATCTAACTGAAAAAAATTCCAACACTCGTTCAATTGTCATCAATTAGTGAAATATTGACATTTGCTACTTATTACCTCTAATCAATGGATTGATATACTCTCTCACATTGACTTCAACATTACAAGTTATATTTCTTAACCATTGTTGAAGTTATATAGTTTTATTAAACCTGAAACAGTCAGTTTGACTATTGAAATTGCAAAACGAAGTATTGCGACGGTTTAAAAAAAACTCAAAACTTCAACATTACAAATTCAAGTCAGCCGAACCAACCCCATTTAGATATGTAGGGCCACCAAGAAATTATTTTCCTGAGAAAATTATAGAAATTGTTCTTAAAGTTTGTATCAAATTTTACTTGTAGTCCTTAACGGACTTTAGTTAGATAGATTATCCTAATTTTTGAAAGTTGTTACACTGATGATGCTTCACTCTAACGATCATTAGCATTGTTCGTTAAAGCAGTCATGTGCAAGGTACATAAGGGTAAGTTAGTCATTTTGAACTAAAAGACCATTTACGTAATTTATTCTGCAACCCACAATTCTTTCGAGTCGTTCTTCCATCCATTGCTCCTTCTGATCCTGAACCGGCTCCACCTACTTTCGTTACACCATAGCTTAGTTGTCGTTGATTTATCTTGACCGGAGAAGAGCAAGCAAGCTTGAAAAGCCTCTTTGATTTTAACCACCAATATAGATCTGACAAACACTAAATCGACGCTGACATCGAAGAGGTTGGCTGGAATGGAGGTGGTGACGAAAAGATTTTTTGTAGAAGAAGACGCAGATACAAGTGTTATTGTTATTTGGTGAGAACACGCATGATTTTCAATAGTAATATACAAAAAAGATTTGAAAAAATAAATGAGTTCCTAATTAATACAAGTGATTTACTGATGTGTGAATGTTCTTGGTCAGTAGTATGACTATGAAGTGTGGTATAACAATAGAAAACATAATATCAACGGAGTATGTCCAAAAGATAGGAAAATAAAAACAGAAAAGAAAGTACTCCAGATTACAAGAAGTCTAGAAAACAAAGGTATAGATGTTACATGAAATGGTGATTCAAAAGAAAATTACATAAGTGGTCCTTTATTTTAAAATGACTAATTTTTTCTCGTGAGCCTTTACCCCACAGTTATAACGAATGTTAGTCTAAAGAAATATAGATGTACCAAGTTTTAAAAATAAGTATAATTTGTGTAAATAAAGTATGTAAAGGCACGTCAATAAATCTGAATCAAACTTAAAAGACAATTTATATAATTTTCTCTATTATCTATTAGGCAAATATAGATAACAAGGTCTTATTTGTTACTATTTAATTTAAGGTTAGTCACTCTCAATCGTGACGAAAACTAGCTTGTTAGTTTCTGCCAATTCAATACTATATCAACTTTTTTTTAAACTAACTGAAACTAACTAACAACTAACTAACCATTGTCATCGTCACTGATCAATTATAGTTATGAACCCCGCATTTACCAATATACCTCTATTATTTTACACTAAACAAAAAAAAAAGACAATGAACATCGCTTTACTGATATAAAATCAACAAAACTGAACCGACTAGTTGGTGACATTGGTGTCACAAAAGTGACGTGTGTCACTCTCCCAACCGACGAATCGTTGAGAGAGGTTTTAACTCGTATCTTTTGCTTAAATATAGCATTCGGTTATGATTTCATTGTTGGTCGCGAAATCGATCAGTAAGAATCTACCGGTTATTTTTTATTTTATTTCTGACAAATACATAGAATAAAAATCAAACACATGTTAAAACATAACTTTAAAACCAATACAACTAAAATTTTAATAAAAATTTATATACAAATACAAAATTATTAATTATATTAGTAATAATACAAAAATTAATTATGAAAAACATATAACTATTAAATTACTTTTATATATTATGGTACATTAATTAGTATATCCTGATAAATAGGTGAAAGTGATTATAATGAAATTAATAAAAGTTAAAAGAAATAAAATTTTAAATCTTATGATATATAGAAACTTTCATTTGCAAATTGATTATAAGGATAAATAAAGTATTGAATCGGAAAAAGTATCGGAAATTTTGTTATTAACAAAATTAATACGTCAATCCAGATGATGTGTACGCATTTACTCTAAATTCTCCACACAGCTTTTTATGATAAGTTCTGTGTCACCTAAATGGGAAAAAGAAGCATTGATTCTAGAAACTTAGGCTCAAAACACTTCACATGAATGCATAAACGGTCATGCCACTTATGTGAAATTTCTCGACAATGTTTATGTGGTCAAATAAATAAAGTCAATACACAATAATAAAAAAATTTAAGTGTCAGAGGTACACCGTGCACGTATGTTGGGAAGATTAGACAATTATTATTATTTATTATTATTATAAATAATAAATAATTGGTCATCACTTCTTTTCTTCAATTCAAACCTTATCTTCCAAGTGTTTAAAAAAATAAATATAAAAAAATCATTTCTTTTATGGTTTTTCATTATAAAAAATAAAAATAAAAAATCATAAATCAAAAGTTTAAAAAAATAAAAAATAAAAATCATAATGATGGTTTTTCTTTACTTTACTTGTATATTTGAACACGATTTACATTTAAAACATCGCATTTTATTCCATTATTCCATCGTTTTCTTATCATTCTTTGTTTATAGTTATATCTAGTCGACTTGGATAATATCATTTATAGAGTAAGATCATAAGTGTATTATTTTCTCATAAATAAATTGAACAAAACAATGTGCTTATACATAAAGATTATTCAAGAGTACCCGGTCTTATTATTCACTCTTCATCATAGAAATAAATAAATAAAATAGGTAGACCGACTATAAAGAGGTATTTTGCATATATACACAAGCATCACTGGTAGAAAAAGTATATATATATTCAATAGATATATCGATCATATCTGTATGCCTGCTTTTATTTTGTAGCATATATCCACTACGTTTGTTTACATTTTTTCCTTTATCGCATTTTTATTTATAATTTTTAATTATTACTTTATTTGAAAGCAAATCAAGAGCATCTGATTTGATCTATCGTGTTACTTTTAATAAGTTATATGTTAGAAGAAGAAGGAGACACATGATGAAATTAAGGTGAAAAACCCACACGTTAGTCAAATAAGGAAAAGGTATAAATGAATTGGTGGATTGTACTTGAAACGATGTCGTTGCTACGAAAATCAACACTTGCACACGATTAAAGTTTGTTATGCGTTTGTTTAACTTATTTTCCCGAATTTATGCTCGAATCCATCTCCCTTTTTGGGTGTCTTAATTAAAAGTTATATTACTCCATTCAAAGTATTTTGATAATATAAGATAAATAGTTATATACTCATTTGTTATATGTACATATAAATTATATTATCTTATATTAATTTAAGGTTTAATTGCGCAAGTATATAATTATTTACGCCTTGATATTCATAGTATGTAACTGACAATTTTGATTTTCATTGTATGTAATAAACTTGTTATTCGTTGCTATTATATCTAAATCTTTTGGTACTTTTAGTAGTATGACAGTTATATACGGTGTCAAATGTCATCCTTATAACTTGTTACGTCATCAAAATACATACAATCAAAATACATACAATAACTGTACTTTAAAATTTCATTTCACATAATGTACCTCCAAATCCTAAACACTTTATTACATAATATAAATGTCAATATAAATAATTACACTTTTGTCTATTTAAGCCTTCATTAAATTACAATGTTAAGATATGATTTCAACAAATATGTATAAACATGCTTAGTAAAAAGCATACACAGTATATCATAAATAATGACTTAGTTGTTCAGTGGTTTATTAACATTTCACACTTTACACATTTACAAATTCTATACATAAAGCTAGATAAACAAAATAGAGCATTTATTAGAAGCTATTCATATTTCACACATATAAAAGTTGTCAATTGGCAATCTTACAAACCACAAGGTACCTCAGAAGTGATTTGTTATTCATATTCTTCCTACTTGTCCACATAAATCTGATACGGTGACAGTTTCTTATACATATACATACATGTACATTCACACGTACCTTTCTACTAGAGATGAGCATAGTACGGAATCGGTATCGAAGCGTACTGAACCGATTAGAATCGCTTTTCTTTTTTGCCCTAACATGAGTACCGAATATCGTTCCAATTGAAGTAGTATGGTTCGGGTACGGTTCCGGTACCGGTACAGTAAAAAGTAGTACTATACCCATTTGGTACTATATGGTCCTTTTCCTTCGTGTGTGTGTTCTCTTTTACCGTTTTTATCTCCGTTGTGCACTTTATCACTTCACCCACACTAGAATCATCATTAATAATCTCATAAGGTGTCTTCTCATCAATTGTGTCATCTCCCTATACACACATATAATGCAAGTATTAAATAATCATCAATCTTATTAACTGTTGGAATAAAACCAATTCACAAGGTTGTAAGCAGACATGTATAGAATCCAAGTTCTAAACTTAATAAGCACAACACATGCACGAGCAGCTTTACGATTCAAATATAATTGCTTTACATAAAAGAGATACTATGAGTTATATAGGTCATTTTCAGTTTTCATTCTTGTTGGTATTAGAATACGAGTGTAATTAGTAACTTTTTTCCCTTATAGATCAAATAAAATTGTATACAAGAAGATAATCGGTTCAATATCCATTCTTTGCATACATCTTAAAATGCATATATATGATTAATGCATCAAATATCAAAGATACAAGTCAACAACATGGGTACTGATAAAATTGTATGGAGGCAAAAAAGTAGGACTTTATTGAGTATCAAAGCGGAAAAATACTGGTACTATACTAAAAGTACCGCATCCAAAAAAATTGATTATACAAGTTGCGAGTACCTGACCATTTGAAGCTATTTAGTATTGGTACGGATATGATACCATTACGGTATGGGTATTGCATTGAGAATTCGGTACTTATGTTCATCTCTACTTTCTACATGTATTGGGTTTAAAATTTGTACACTATGAAAAACAGAGACAACGATCGATAATCTTTGTATCGTATAGTCTTGTTCACTGAAACAGAGACAAAGATCGATATAAGCCATGTCATTACATCACTCAAAAGAAAAAGAATATACACTTGCCTAATCTACATTCATCGTGACCGAATGCATACCTTTCACATAATCAAATATATAAGACATATACCCATATTAGGGTTTGAACAAGTAGAGAGAAAACCATTATAAGTGTATGATATTAGGATTTCTAGCCAAATAAAATGATTAGAGCACAAGGATTGGTGACATTCGTCTCATAGTGTTCAGCGTGAATATTGTGGCTGAAAAGTGACTGAGTGGGAATGGTGTTCAGGACTGTGTTTAGGTATTTATTTTTTATTTTTTAATTGTTAGAAAATTCAAATAATTTAATAAATTGAAATATATAAAAAAATAAATTAAATAGCTTTGCTTGTCGAAACGGATACCTTCAATGTTACCCATGAGAGACTCGTAAAATGAAGCGCAAGATGAAGCGGCAGAACCGAATGTCGTCTTTCGGGATTTAGCTTTCCTTGCTTTTCCTCGTGGACATTGGAATTGATCATCACCGAATAGCGGCATTCGGGTTCTCTTCGTTATCCTCATGTTCCTCGTCCAAATCAAAATTGTCCAAGTGCACTGTCTCGCGGCGTTCTTGAACGTTTCGCCTTCCAACGATAACAGGATCGGAAGTTAACAACTTTTGACGATTCTTCAAAAAGTTTCATGCTAGAAAACTTTTGAAAGTTTTTAGAATTTCGGTTTTATATTGTGCCTCCACCCAAATCCGAAAGTCATCGACCCTTTCCCCGCTTCTTTGTTGAGATTGAAGCCACTTCCAAAGTCTCCCCACTTTTTGCAATCGGTGCTGAGTTTCTTCCATTTGGAGATCAAAGCGTTTTTGGTCCGAGTAAATGGAGTGTTGCAACCATGGTACTCGTCCATAACAAGATACCAAAAAGAGTCGCCAGTTTGCGCGTTTCCTCGTTTTGCTCAGGTATCGAAAAGACTCCTGCGGGTGTAGAATTTGGTCTCCAATACGGATGTCCACTCCATCGTTTTGCTCGTCCTCAATCTTGTCGAAGTTATACATTAGGTATTTAATTATTTGTCAACTGATTCGTAGACCTTGGTCTTCTAAGACCTCCATCCACTGCTCCAGCCTTGTATTTAGCCCATGTTTGGTTTTCGATACTAGAGCAATATCGTCGACATATATATGGCACCACAGAATGATTTCATGTATCCTACGCGACAACTCGTCCAAGATTAAGGCAAAAAGATACGGCTAGGGGCTAATCGCTGATGTAAGCCTATTTCTACTGGTAAATACTCACCTATTTCTAATGTGATCTTTAATGAATAAGTAAAAGGAGAAGCTAAATTTCAAAACAATTATAACCATTCATTTTTACATAAAAACATAACATTAATATAAAATTACTAATACATTAATTGTTATCCATACAATTTTGCCATAAGACGTTATTTCACCTCTTCCTCTACTAGTGGCAGGTTTTCCTTCGACATCAATACACACATAAATTTGTGGTCATGCACCATTTGAAAATTTTATTGATAAAAGTCTACTTTTTTCATGATTTCAGCTTCATTTTGTCTTGTAATCGCTAATGCACGAAGATTTTCAAAAAAATCATCCGAAAACGAAGAAGGTTGTGATGCCTTACCTTTTCCCGCAAATCGCCTCATCAATTATGTGAGCTACATTCTCAACATCCGTGTTACTCATTTCGCTCTTTTTTTGACGATGTGCTTGTTTCTACGCAGAAATTCACCTGGCTACTTTTTCGTTAAGCCAGGACCAACGACCTTTCATTTGATTTTCGTTCCTACTGCCTAGTCCTTTTGGATTTTCTGCTCGAGTTGCGTCATACTGCTCTTTCACTCGTGACTATAACTTTCCCCTCTTTTAGTTTTTGCCACGAGTAGCATCTTCGCTAACAAAGATCCATGTTGACATCCTAACCATATCTTCTCTCAGCTCCCATGAATCAGCTCTTGAGCCATTTTGTGAAGTTTAGACATTTTTAGGAATGATAACATTATTATTGTAAGAGGCAAACTTAGAATTTTCATATTGTATGTTTGAATAACTTTGAAAGTTATCAAGATGTTAAGAGATTGAGAAAAAAATTGGATCTATAATAGAAGAAAGTATTGAAATAAAGAGAAAGATTAATGTGATGAAAATATGTCAATTTAAAAAATATGATTTTTGATATTTTTAATTTTTAACTTTTTTACTAAGATAATATTTTTAGTATGTTAAGTTTTAATAATTTAAAAATCTAACATTATAAATCTTCACATGTTATTATGTGCGATATATCGTCAGACGTCGACTCATTTATTTCGAAAGCTTTCACTATATTGACTTTAAGATTAAACTAAAAGTTTCTTCTTTTATTTTTATTTTTCTTGACAAACTTCCATTTCATTTTATTTTATTTAAAGACAAAAAAAAGCAAAAAGAAAGTAAATAAAATCCCAACGAGAGCCAAAAAGAAATAGTAAAATGAAAAAATAATAATAAAAAAAGAAACACAAAGCAAAGTTTGTGTCAGAACTCCCTCTTACATACTTTCCTCTTTTATCTTCCACACACACACAAAATATGACTTGATAGGAATCCATAATTCTCCGCCCTAAACCACCCTCTCCACCACCGTCACCTTCTACTTCCGCTAACTTATATCATTTGTTTACTTTCCAATAAGATAATTACATGTGGCAAATTTTCTTTACAATAAAAGAAGAAGAAGATATATATAGTCTAACGAAACCCTATCAAGCTTTGAAACAATGGTAGATTTATAATAATATTCAAACGAGGTTGACATGTTCGACCATACTTTTCCAGACTTGTGAAGATAACCCATTTGAAACCATTCTCATGATTTTTCCTAAATCAGTGAAACAAGTTATTATAGTAGGATTAACTTTTAACAATTGGTTAGTAAGTGTAGATATGAACCTAAAGAATTATGCATTGATTGAAAATGTCGAATTGAATCCATTACAAATTCGTTTTTCTGTAATAAATGATAATAATAATTATTATTATATATTATAAATATATATATATATATATATTATTTCTCTAAATCTATATCCAACCTTGTAAAATCAGAAATATTGCATCATGAATATCTTAACGATTTTTGACCCATTTTGTGCCAAATATTTAATAATAGAAGAAAGGAGAAAAATTCTCATTATTCAAATGAAAAAGGAAATTTTTTGTGATAATACGAAGGAATTAATCTCAACTTTTTATTTTTATCAAAATAATAAAACGTTCATATTTTTAAAAATTAAATATTTCACAAACAGTAAGTCAAAAAATTATAAAAATAGCACCACAAAAATTAGTATTTTTTTCTGTTCAATTAGACATCTCACATGACATACTTTCGACGAACTTCTTTTTTTCATTGTTTGGTAGATTTTGAAATTGCTAATACATGTGTTACTAGTGACTATCACATGTGTTACAAGTTTTCAAAACTCACAAAAAAAGTTCGTTGAAAGTATACCTTATGATATGTCTAATCGAAGAGAAAAAAACGTCAATATTTATAATTTTTAACTAGCTGTGAGAGTTCAAATGAGAATGAGTTTTATTTTTTGAGAATGGGTTTTTTTTTGGGTTAATAGATAGATTGAGTATCAAACCTTACTCAAATGTTCATTTTCATGAACATTCTTCATTTCGATTCGATTGGCTGAACAAACTTTAAAAATGTTCACTTACAAATGTTCACCTACATGATCAGTCGATTCATGTAAATGAATAAACTTCATTAAGATAGTTATCTTGATGAATGAATTTCATTAGATGGATTATATTGTTGAATAATTTTAGAAGTTTGTTTATTCAATCGAATCGAAACGAAGATAGTTCATGAAAGTAAACATTCGAGTAAAGTTTGATGTACTCAATCTGTCTATTAACCATTTTTTTTTAATGAGAGAGTTCCATTTTACAAAACCTCACTTTCTCCCTACGTTTTTAAAAATTTGATATTTCAAAAATGGCTAGTTAAAAAATTATAAAAGTTACACCATAAAAATCAACATTTTTTTCTATTCGATTAGACATCTCACAAAGTATATTTTCGACGAACTTTTTTTTTTCCATTTTTTGGTGGGTTTTGAAAGTTAACGACTATCAAATGTGTTACCAGCAACTATCAAATTTTGTATTAACAGCGACTATCACATGTGTTACCAGTTTTCCAAACCCACCAAAAAATGAAAAAAAAAAAAGTTCGTCAAAAGTATATCATGTAAGATGTTTAATTGTTTGATGAGAAAAAACACTGATTTTTATGGTGCAATTTTGATAATTATTTGACTTGCCCTTTTTAAAATATTCAATTTTTAAAAATATCTAGATTTTATTATTTTGATAAAAATTAAAATTAATTCCTATATTCTAAAAAAAAATATTTAATCCTCGTTTAAATTTTCCTCTATCTCATCTCATATCATTCTCATTAGTAATTATTAGAGCTAGGAAAATGATAAAGGCGCAAGATCAATTAATTAATTAATTGATATTTAATTAACAAGACTTTAATTTCCATCTATGGAATAATTGAGGTTTTACATAAACATTAAATACAAATATAGAATCAAGTCAATGAACATGATCTCCCCAAGTTTTTGGCTGATGGTTTTGTGCATTAAGTGATGATGGGCGTGGAGTAAATATATGATTGGTAAGGTTGTTGGTTGCATATGACTGGGTGACATGTTCGATAAAACAAGACTCCGGTCCAATTGCTACTATTTTAAGTTTCTAACATTTAATACTCCGGTTTGTTTCCACTTACCACTTTGTTTCCACTTTCCACTGTAGTTGCTTGTTGGTATAGCTAGAAAAGTAATGAACGAGAACTGTAAGCATCGGGAACACAAATTACTACGTGTTCCTTCCTTCTCCATAAATGTTAGGAGCTTTAATGAATTTTAGTTTATACAATTTCGACTTTTTTAGTTTAGCAGTGTTCCATAAATTAGTACGTAATTCCTTCCTTCTCCGAAATCAACTTTCGCAAATAAAAAAGACTTGGTGCTGCTAGTTGTTTGTATAAATGAAAAAGGCGTGAAAGTAGGTTACTACATATAAAATGACTAATGAATAAAGGGTATCAAGATTGTCGTATTAAATATGGTATAATTCAAATCATTACAATTAAAATAATGCATAGCTTAGATGGTAAAACCACTGAAAAACAAAAAGAAAGAAACAACAGAAGAAGTTAATTAAGAAATCAAAACGGTTTTTGTAAATCCTAACATGTTTTAGTCGGGCACAATAATTTTCGTAACAGGTCAAATAAAGTTAAACGACCGAAAACAGAGTTAAATAAAAGGTTAAATATTAAATTAGAATTAAATAATTTTCTAAAGAAAAATGTACTTTTCTATTTTAGTAATGAGTTGTGTGTACCACAAGGGCTGGTTATGAGGGCGAGCAGGATGGGCGATCGCCCTGGGTTAGGGTCTCAAAATTTGTATGTATAACATATTAGACTAGGTCCATTTTTTACAAAGGTGTCGTTCTCTTTTACAATCTCGCCTCCGAACTTCAAATTGGCTTGGACTGGCCGTGTATACCAGGTAACGTGGTGATGATTACTAAGAAGAGACGAATGTTCTTGACTTAAATTTAATAGCTTTGCATATTAATAACGGTTTTTGGTGTAGATTCGACAAATTCAATATAGGTAGTTTTGTGCAAGATATAAGCACATATGACGTAGATATCAAACTCTCAAGTGTGAAATGTCTAGCTAAAATGGAGATTCCTAGTTACGAAAAAATAAATATATTTCGAGTTACATAGCAATTAAATAAGAACAAAAGTTAAAATTACAATGACGAAATTAGATATAAAAAAACAAAAATATAGTGCAATGATGTTTTTAGGTAACTAACACTCAATCAATTTATTTCTTAGGTAATTAATCCATAGTTTTGTTACGACAAAAAGAAAACAAGTTAAATTACTAAAACAAATTAGGCATATAAGGGTATGTTTGGTGAAGTAGCTGCAGATTGTAGCTGTAGGTGTAACTGTAGCTTTGGGTTTGAAGCTTTTCGTGAAAAGCTACTTCTAGTAGCTTTAAAAATTTGAGCTTTTCGTTGGATTTTAAAGCTACAACTTGTACATGATAAACAAAGCTTTTATTTTTGTAGGAGTTTTTTGTTCAAAAACTAAAAGCTAAAACTCCTAAAAGCTCAATGCCAAACAGACCCTAAAATTAAAAATAAAAACATAAAATTTAAGCAGTATAAACAAAATCATGAATCATGTGACTTATCTCTAATTCTAAATCGTTAATTTTGTAGGAATATTAATTGTTGTAAGTAAAAAAGGCGGGAACCCGAATACTTCAACCATTCCATTTGACTGATACTGTATGCGTTCATATGCAACCCATTTACTTTATTGTAATCCTCCGATTCTACGATATATATAACCCCACACACTCTGTTTCATCCTTCCATCTCTACCAAAATATAAAATTAAATTTATAATTAGCGTGTCATTATTTGTCTACGGCGCGTTAAATCGCCCCGTGTTGCGTATCTACAATCCTCCCACCTCTCTCTCTCTCTATATATATATATATATATATTCATATTCATATATTTATTTATTTACGTAAATTCTCTCATAACAGAATTTATAGTTATACGATCTGTAAAAATAAGATGAAAAAAATGTGGAATTATAAAGTATGTTATTGTTTTACTAGAAACTTCAAAATAACAGAATCTGAACCACCGTCTGACGTCAAAGAAGCGTTTAAAAAGTACTCCGGTGACGGAATCCACATGACGGCAGATCAGTTCCGGCAGTTTTTAGATGAATATCACAGTGACCAAGTATCGATTGCAGAGGCTGAGCGTATAGTGGATCAGATACTTCACAAACATCATCATCTTGTAAAGTTGAAGAACAGAAAGTCTCTTAATTTAGATGATTTTCATCATTTTTTGTTTAACACGGAGCTGAATCCACCAATTAAATCTCTGGTATATTTATCTTTATTTATCTTCATTACTCCTTGTTTTATTACTGTAATACTCAGTTTACTTAATTATTTCCATTTTAGATAATAATAATAATAATAATAATAATAATAATAATTCAGTCTTAGCTTATGTTCAGTAATTACTAGTTAATTATGTATACGAAATGAGAAAAGCAAGAAGTAAGTAACTGATTCAGTTGATTCGTAACTTTGATTCAAAATTTTACATATTTGAGCAGATTCACAAAATTGTTAACCAAAGCTACTGTTTCTAACTTCGATTCACAATTTTGCTAACCTGTAGGATCATAATCAATTAAAATGGATCTTCATGTATAAAATTGTGAAATTAAAGTTACATATTTAGTGAATCAAAATGCTTCTAACGAATATTTAGCTTCTCATTTGATCTTGATTCTAGGTTAGGATAAATAAAAAGGTGTGTATTTAGTTACTAAAAACATGTGTTTGAATTTTAGGTTCATCAAGATATGACTGCTCCATTATCGCATTACTACATATACACGGGCCACAATTCTTATTTGACTGGGAACCAGTTAAGTAGTAATTGCAGTGAAGTTCCGATTATTAAAGCACTTAAACGAGGTGTGAGAGTAATAGAACTTGATCTATGGCCAAACTCATCTAGAGATAATGTTAATGTTCTTCATGGAAGGTATGCATCTTACTTCCATAATTGTAGGCATTATTTCTAGTATTTAGTTCATAGAGTGGCTATTTTTGGTCCAATTTTCTTATGAATGGGTCGATTTGGGTTGTTTCTATCTTAAACGGGTCAGGTCAAAGTATTGGCAAAAAGAAGAATGAGTCAAATACCTTGAATGCATACAATCTGTTAATTTTTATGGTGTTTATGGGATGCTGCTATTCTGGGCATTTTATTCTTAACATTTTGCAATCATTAGTAACATGTTAATCAATTTAAAATGATTAAGAAAGTGTATTTGGGTAAACCCAACTGCTACTAAAAAAATGCCCTGTTTCATCCCAAACCTGTTGGTCACTTAACCTGTCCATCTCGCCACCTCTAGTAGCAAGTAACTTGACTACCTAATACACTACTCTTTTTTTATAAGATTTGTGTTTATGCATGCAGGACCTTGACAAGCCCTGTAAAAGTTATCGAGTGCTTGAAAGCAATTAAAGAGTACGCATTCGTGGCTTCGCCTTATCCAGTCATCATAACCCTAGAAGATCATCTTACACCTGATCTTCAAGAAAAAGTTGCTGAGGTGAATAGCCTTCTTACTAGTAAAGCTTAATTATTCTGTTTACATTATCATGTGGTTAATGTTCCTATCGTATATTCTTGTAGATGGTCACAGAAATATTTGGGTCGATGCTGTATTACCCTGAATCAGAAAAGTTTGAAGAACTTCCAAGTCCTGAAAGCTTAAAGAATCGGATTCTCATTTCAACCAAACCTCCAAAAGAGTACCTTGAAGCCAAAGATGACGAGCATAGTAGCTCACAGAAGAACCAAGTTTCTGATGTTGATGATACTTGGAGTGAAGACAGAAGTTTTAAGGTTTGGTGAACAATTGAGACACATTCAGACATTTTTATCACTTTACTTTCCAAACTATAAATTCATTCTCTTTAAGATGTTATGTGCTATATGTTGCAGTCAGTAAGTGACAGGAGTGACTATGATGTTGATACTGAAGAACTGTTAAAAGACAAGAAATCACCTTCATCTCCTGCCTACAAGCGGCTGATTGCAATTCATGCCGGCAAACCCAAAGGTGGACTGAAGGATGCACTGAAAGTTGAGAAGGACAAAGTTAGGCGCCTAAGCTTAGCAGAACAAGCACTTGAAAAGGCTGTAGAAAATCATGGACAGGATGTAGTGAGGTATAGACTAGTACTCCGTAATAATTATATTTGTAGGTGGTGATTCCAACCCATTTGTGTACGAATGAGTCAACTTGGGTTGTGTTTATCTCAAACAGGTCAAATTTGAAATTTTGCTGAAAAGGAACGTGTCAAACAAGTTTAGAGTCACCCAATGTCTGTCTTTAATGCACACAACCTCCAAAATTGTTTTCGTTCAAAGATTTAGATTATTATTATGATAACATTGTTTTAGTAACCCGAAGCAATGCGTCAATAATATATGAAAAGTTGACAAAAAGTTGTTTGCAGGTCAATTCGGCCCGGTCCGTTTTGACCAATACTGAAAAATGATTTTTTACCTCTTACACACACAGCCCGCCCGGCCTATATTGGCACCTCTAAGTTATATTGTGAAAGTATGGTAACTTTCTGTTAATAATTTCATATCATGAGTTGTGAATGTATATACTTATTATATTATTGTGAATGTTTCTTGCCAGGTTCACGCAGAAGAACATTCTTAGGATTTATCCCAAAGGGACTCGTATTACCTCCTCAAATTACAAGCCACTAATTGGTTGGCTACATGGAGCTCAGATGGTTGCATTTAATATGCAGGTCAGCATGAGTTTGTACTTATACAATTTCTTACAGAAGAAAATATGATCTTATGCTCCTACAGCCCTCTACCGGTGGCTTTGGAGTTATTAGACGATGTTAGTATTAGTAAGTAACATCTAAATTTCATATTTGATGCAGGGGTATGGTAGATCACTCTGGTTAATGCACGGAATGTTCAGAGCTAATGGAAGTTGTGGTTATGTGAAAAAACCAGATTTTTTGATGAGACGTGGGCCCAAGAATGAGGTGTTTAATCCTAAAGCAAATCTACCAGCCAAGACAAAACTAAAGGTCAATACTCTTGAGAAAAATATAAATTCTTGTTATCTGCTTAATGGGAATCATTTTTCTCACTTTGTAACATGTTTCTTAACAGGTGAAAGTTTACATGGGAGATGGATGGCATTTGGATTTTAAGAAAACCCATTTCGATAAATACTCTCCGCCAGATTTCTACACTAAGGTAATCATCTTTACTTCTTAGTTGCTTAACAGCAGATGATGCATCACTGGATATAAAATTTTTTATTGAAAAATAAAGAGAACGTGCAATGTAGTGTATATATACCAAAAATGAACTTTACATAATGTAACGAATATCAAATGAAGAACTTAAATGTTAAAAGTTATACCTGGATTTGAGTTCAAAGGGAATATTTAAAGTAATGATGCTTACTGTAAAAGTGAAGTGCATAAAGTTCAAAAGATTAAGTAGTTTTACTTTATGTTTCACTGTAACTATTTTTTTGACATGTCAAACTTTAAGGTCCCCATTAAGTTTGATTTTATACATATCATCATACATCAGAAAAAAAAATCCATGATCTATCACACCCGAGATGTAATCTACTACTATACGGTTTATCTTTTATGATATTAGTGAACATAAAGAATAAAAATTCCATTACTCATTATTTTTGTGAGTTTGTGAACTAAGAAAATGAATTGGATATTAGTATTGTAGTATGATGGTCATGGATCATTTCTTAATAAGAAGTACATACTTCTTAATTATTCGTAGAAAGACTCCTGGGAAGTTTTTATTCTGATACAAGATAATACTTTTAGTGTTGTTATTAATAGAACTAATTAGATATATCAAATAGTTTTAGCTAACCTTGTATCTTTGAAACAGGTGGGTATAGCTGGAGCATCTGTTGATAAGCAAATGAAAAAAACCAAGATCAAGGAGGACAATTGGACACCTGTTTGGAATGAAGAGTTTACATTTCCATTAGCAGTTCCTGAATTAGCTATACTTAGAATTGAAGTGCATGATTACAACAGGTCTGAAAAAGATGATTTTGCTGGACAAATTTGTCTCCCTGTTTCAGAGTTGAGGCCAGGAATCCGGGCAATCCCACTCTGTAACCGTAAGGGAGTCCAATACACATCAGCAAGGTTACTCATGAGATTTGAGATCATCTAAAATATGTATTATTTATTTGTTTCTAAGTTATATGCACTAAGATTAGCTCATTATTCATTTTTAGAGTGGTTTTGGCATGCTCATCATGCCTATAGTCAATCATCATTTGTTGTAGGAAAGAGTTGTCATCTTTCAATTTTGAAATAAAACCTTTGTATATAAGTCAACTAGGCATTGAGCCCGTGCGATGCACGGCCGTTTAAAAAATACGGTTTCAAACAGTTTAATAAATAACTAATGTGTCAAATATAGTTTCAACATAATAAGGTCGATAATGATTTAGGTGGTTTTAAGCATTATATTATCATGTAAACATACAAACTTTATACATTTACAACCTTTAAACTTCAAAAATCACAATTAATCTAACATGCTAAGATAATGCAACATTGGTACTGTTACTATTAAAACTAATAATTTATACTTCTTAAAGAAATTGTGAAAAAGAAGAATCACTTAGTATTGAAATAGTTCAACAATGTGGAACTTATAGTTTACGATCAACCAAAATTTTGCCTAAATCAAGACATATAAAATTTCATCTCAAAACTGATTTCTCATTTTCAATAAAAACGATTACTCGTTCTCAACGGTATACAACATGTATGTCAATAAAAGTAGGTGTTTGTGACCATGCCAAGAAAGATAATCAAAAGGTTAATCATATTACCAATAGACTGTACCCAACATCAACATAAAAATATGATAGGATTGCATAGCTACTGATAGTAAAACCCATGCCTTGAAATTATTACGTAGTAAATTAAACATAGGTTGCAAGAGTTCAAAAGTCACATGTAGACAATGGCTGACAACATTTAAAAAACCAAATAACCAAAATTATTCAAAACTCTTCATCATCAGTTTGGGTTAACCCATAAGGGGTGAGTTCAAATACGAATGACAAAAAATCTCACGAATCGTATGTGAATAAATTATAAAAATTACATATTTAGAATCAGCGTTAAAAATAGGAAGAAAAAAAATTCGTCGAAAATATATCATGTGAGATCTCTAATTAAAGATAAAATGACGCTGATTCTAATGATGTAATTTTTATAATTTATTGATGTATAGTTTGTAAGATATTTAAATTTAAAGAAAAAGATGAAAGTGGGTAAGGTGAGGTGGCATAGAGGATTAAATGACAAATAAGCTTAGTTCCTAAGAAATTGACACATAAGCTCAAATTAATAGGAGATTGACACATAAGCAATCCAAAACTTTGTTTTATATATATAGATAGATGATAGAGAAATCCCTTCATTTTTGTGCAATCAATACTTTTCAATTGTTCTTGGATGGGTTTTTTCTCCAAAAATGAACCAATAATATCCGTTATTACATTTGTGGCTATCAAATAATTCAGTTTGTTTAAAAATTAATTACTAATTTATATTCACACATTTGAGGGTACCATGACCCAATGTAAAACTTTTGAAATGACTCGGCAGGTAATTGTGTACATGGCGATCCACATAGACATCCATGTCTATCACTTGTACTTACACGGCAAACATATCATCACATATTTTTTAACAGAATTTTCTTATTAAAAAAATTATATAAAATTGACTTTTTAACAAAATAAACATAAAATTTATTATTATTACATGATTTTTCTAAAAGATTAACTTTTATAATTATTTTTATAACAACATTTATGGAATATATAAACTTAGTTTTTCATTATCCATTTTTGTAAATTACTTTTTGAATATATCAAGGTTATCAAGATCAGAATTCTACGTAGGATTGTCTTCACCATTGCAAGATTGTATTGTAAGATTGAATCGGGAACGTAAGATCCTATCAAAACATCATTATTTATTTAATAGATATCCAATTAGAGAAATTAATGTCACATTCAAACTTTTATATTATAAAAAAGATGCAATTTGTCAACAAATCATACTTTTACTAGGATAAACATACTAAAACAAAATATAGTAGTATAGTACAATTGCACCTCATCATAATTTTAAGATCATATGAGCCTACAAATGAAAATTACTAATCTAAGATATCAATCGGAACTTCAAACGGAGTAATTTAGGATTTTGAGGTTTTAAACTTTTAGGTTAATTTGATAAAGTGCATTTTGAAACAAAGATGTGTGATAATTTTTGAGCATACATTGAATTATGGGGCTATGAGTCATATATACTTTTAGCCCATTTGTTACCATATAAAAGAAATTACAGCTTATCTTATACGAGTAGGATCGGATCGTATACGATCTTATGAGCTACCCTACAATCCTAGTGCAATATTACCTTCCGAGTTACTTTGATCTTATACATTTTCAATTAGTAGGATCGTACGATCCTATGATCAAGATCGCAACCTTGACAATCTTATAACAAATTAATTAAATTGTAATTTATGTGAAGTATATAACATGTGTGTTGTCTTACAGATATGCACAAGTACACATTCGATCAAATCAATGTTTATACGCATGGATGGATTTAGAAAAGTTCTAACAAACGATTAAATTACTGACTAATTCATATAATTAAATATTTTTTCCCAAATGCATAAACAAATATTATGTTACCATCAACCAATTGCCACCAACATCGCATACACTATTCAATGTATATACTTACATATGAACATATGAAGAACATACATTAAATACAAACTAAAAATATATAAAAGAAAATTTACATACAAACCAATGCATCAAAAATAGTCAAATCTATATAACCCTCCAAAACCAAAATTAATTCAGATCTAAAAACGAGAACAACACATCAAAACACCACCACACTTCTAAAAACGAGATTTGATATGTATATAAAAAAGGAGATTTGTATGTATCCACCACCATTAATGTGAAATTTTTTGGGTTGAATCGAAATATCGAAAATGAGATCTTAAAACAAGATAAAGGGGGAAAAATAAAGAGATGTGATTGAGAATTGAAAGAAATAGAGAGGAAATAACGAGATTTGGCGGATGGGTTAGGTCTTGAAAAACTTCAGGCGGTGGTTTGGTGAGGGGTGTGGTGTCTGCTGGTTCGGTAGCGGTATGGTGGTGCTGAAAGAATTGTCGGTGGTAACAGGATTTAAAGGTGCGGCGGTGGTGGTGAGAGTAATGGTCTACACCTATTTAGGTTCATCTTTTATGTTTTATTAGAAAAATATTCGTACAATGCAGCGAAAAAAATTTATTAGGCTCACATTGATTCGAATTTTGAAACATTTTAAAAATTCGAAACTATATGACAATACATGAACTATACTGTTTTGTAATTGGGAAAAATCAATTTTTTAACAATTTTCAAAAAAAGTTTTAACTAAATAACCCAAAATGAAATATATTATAATATGTCACTGCAAATTCGATGGTCGGGTTGTGAGTTGCGAGTGCCAAGTTTCGAGTTCTTAATGGATAGGTTGCGAGTCGTTACGTCGTTTGTTGAGTCTACAGGTTTAACTTTTATTGATTTTTTTACATTTGGTTTGTTTTTTTGTATTTTGATATTAAGGATTATGTATTACATTGTAATCCTAAAACTTGATCAAAAATTTGAATTACTCGTCCCAACCTTAATTAAACGCTTTCATCTCATCCCAACGATTTCGTCCATAATTGACATGTCCCGTAACTACTAACGGTTCAAAAGTTATGTCTATTCCAGAATTTCTCATATGTAGTTATTTCTATTTTAAAAAATATATCTCAAATGCATTATATAATAGTATAAATATAGAAAACTTAAAGTTAAAATTAAATGTCATATGTTAATTAGTTTATAATTTAATAATGTTTGTATCAATGATAATTAAATGTCATATATTAATTAATTTAAGGTTTGATAATGCTTGTATTATTGTTAATAAATGTAAGGGTATGTTAGGTATTCTCATAGATTTTTAAAAAGAAAAAGTTCTTAGTAATTATAGGCGTAAAATAATAAATTTAATTTATAAAAAAAATTAAAATATATTATATGTTAATATACATATTCTTCCGGGTTTTTTTTCTTGTAAACAATAGTTATATACTATTACCCATTGTTTCATGTGTATGAAGAAATAATTCCTGGGGTAGAATGAGAAGCAAAAAAAAACAGAATCTGTAATATTAGCTGGTAGAAATAGGATCAATTCTCACCTACAAACTGAGCGATACTTTATGAAGTTAGAATATATAAAGTTTAGTACCCATTTTATACCCATTCTTTTTTTTATTAGTGGAGGCAATCTCTTTCATATCTTTTGTATTCCAAACACCACTCATGCTTGCTTATTGCCTACCTATACCCATAGGTTTGATAAATAGTAACATAATTGTGTTCTTTGTAATCATTTATTTCTCTTGTGAAGATAATGCAATCTTTTGAAGTATTTGGTTGTTTCATGAGACATTTCAGGCCAAAAAGAGATGAACTTCCACAAGATATTAAACGAGCGCTTCAGAACTACTCAGATAACGGTACAATGAACGTTCACAATCTTCGTGATTTCCTAACACAAATTCAAGGACAAACTGATGCAGATGCTAAATCCATATTTGAAAATGCAAAGCCTCACAATCAACACAAAGGACTGCATCTCTTGCAATTTCTATTTACTGATCTCAATCATCCTCTTAGTGTAATATTCTTTTAATAACTTTTACTATTATTACACTTTTCTTTTAGTGTTCAAAGCTTGATCCCGTTGTAAACAAGCCTAATTTGAGTTCTTCTTTTAACAACCTTTTTGACTTTGCATTGTTTATTCATCTGACTGTTTCTTAGTGTATATTCTTATGTTGTGAGTTTTTCTCTTTAGACGACTCTCATCCGATGGTCGGTCTTTCTTCCGTCTTTTGTGTCAACTAAGCGTTCATTTCCTTAAAAAAACTGAAACACCGCCAACATATGACCGGTCTTCAGAAAGACTGACTCACTATTTACCAATAATACACACACAAAACAAAAAAAGAAGAAGTTAGGCCCGCATTATTCCGCTTCAATCTTTTTCAGCAAGAAAAAAATGGTGGACGAAGGAAGAAGGACGCATGGAGACGGATCGGTGCCAACCGTGGACGTGAAAGACAGAAGGGAGGACGGTTCAAGGACGAACCGTTGGCATCCCTCTTACTTTTCTGAATGAATCAACGATTGCATAATGGAAATATGCAATGATAGCATCTTCAATATGAAATTAAGTAAAAAATAAACAATATATATATATCCTATATATAATTAGATAACCACATCTATGAGAAATCTGAGATATGGTTTAGTATGCTTCACAAGATTATTGATCTAGGCTAAGTTAAGCATCTTCGGATAGAATCACTTGAAAGTAGGTCACTTTGAGCAGACATAGCCTCTAGAAAGCAGAGTAGCAGACCAATTTTGGATTGTTAATATTTTGTTTATTTTTTAATAAAATATTATTCGGATTCGATTGCATCTCATTAATCTTGTTGAAATGTTTTTCTTCGTTCAGGTGGTTCTTGATGACATGGAATCTCCAATTTCTCATTATTATATGTATACAGCCATAATACTTGCTTAACGGGTAACTAGTTTACGAGTGACGGCAGTGTTAAGCCATCCATAAGGGCCCTACTGAAAGGTGTAAGAGGCATTGAACTGGATCTCTGCCCAAAGTCGACCAACACTGACATAAATGTTTGGCATGGAAGGTATGCAGTTGATTGTTATTATTATTTTCTTTTTGAACGGCGAATATATTAAAAACAAAATAACAAGGAGCTATAGAAATTACAAAAACGATAATATTGAATTTTGTAATCAATGTATCTAACTAATTTTGGTTTTACATCTAGAGTTACACCAATTATATGATACTGAAAGTAACTCATCATATAAACCCGTATTTCTTGTATTACTTAACCCGAAAAAAATCTTGTTACGAAACTTGCCACCACAAGACATAGAAAATGCCTTCTAAAACTCGTTTAGCTTGCACTCGAATTTGAATATTCGTAATCCAATTCAACTAATCATCGTAAGATGAACTATCCGGAATTCTAATGTCCGACCAGATTGAAACCTTACGAACGAGATCTTTCATCACTGAACAAGAGAAAAAAATATAAGAGAAGAACATATGCGCCGTAGATTCAACATGTTCGTCACAAATCGGGCATAGGATAGAAGGAATAGGTAACCCTCTAACAGAAAGGTTCAATCTAGTTGGTAATTTATCCAATCGAACTTTCCAAGCAAACACATTGATTTTAATAGGCATCACCTTAATCTATATAGTCTGAGAAGATATAATCGACAACATGTGGTCATCCAGCATCAGTCTAACCGAAACCACATAGAAATATCTCGTACTCGTCATAGACCAAATCAACCGATCTTGCATTTGAGCCAATTCAAAAGCTTCCAAACAAGAGCACAACTCCGATAATTGAACACTCTCTGCCCCACCCCTAGCAAGACGACGAAAGGAAATAGAAACAGACAATTGCACAATCTTTTCTTCTATCGAGATCGATTTTTCGATCTCCAAAGCATATACCCTTGGGTACTGAATTTTGTGAGGAATATCCTCCATCCCAACGTCATCCCAAAATTTAGACTTCTCACCATTACCCACCTTCTTCTTACAATACGCAAGAAGATCTATCCCTTTCTCCTTTAAAAGATGAACATCGTGAACAATATCGATCCACACAGATGACTGATGAGATTTAGAAACTTTATCTACATGACCATATTCCCGTTGCAAATCTTTGATAACCGTAGTCCACAGCAAAGACTTTTGAGTTTTGAAACGCCAAACCCATTTAAACATCAGAGCTCTATTCAACGCGTAAAAACTCGAAACACGTAAACCACCATTTTGTTTATAGGCTAAAAGCACTATCCCAACTCGCCCACACCATCTTTTTTTCATTAGCATCAATTCCATTAAAAAATCGACTATGTATACTTTCCATAATATGTAACACCTTCATAGGTACCTTAAAGATCGACATATGATATATAGGTATCGAGCCCAAAACAGACTTTAAAAGTGTCAATCTACCACCAATTGAAAGGGTTTTCAACTTCCATTTAGATAATCTTTGAGACAACTTGTTAATTATACCATTCCAAGATTTTACTCTTGACATCATGCCACCAACCATAACACCAAGATAAGAAAAAGGAGAAGTAAAAGTGGAACATCCAACCTGAGAAGCTGCGTGATCTACCTGCTCCAGAACTACACCAATTCCCAGCAATTTGCTTTTACTCATATTGATACGAAGAATAGAAGCTAAGTGAAAGCATTTCAAAACCTGAATAATTGTAGCAATATTAGACTCACTCCATTGTCCCATAAAAACGGCATCGTCCACGTAGAATAAATGAGAAACTTGCATTGATGATCCAATTTGAACTCCCGTAAATAAACCATTAGCCACCACTCAATGAAAAGAAAGATGTAGACTTTCCATCAAAAATATAAACAAATACGGAGAAAGGGGATCTCCCTGTGGAATTGAAATTCGTTGGTTGGACTTCCATTAACGAGAATATAACCCCTAGATGATGTAAGACAACTTTGAATCCATCTATACCATAAGCCAAATTTCTTTAAAATATCATCTGAATAATCCCAACAAACCGAGTCATAAGCCTTCTTAAACTCTACCTTGAAAATCATTGTTTGTTTCTTCTTGTATTTGCAACAAGATGTAATCTCGTTTAAAATGAATGGGCCATCAAGAATTTGTCTATTGACAACAAACGCTGACTGAACTTCATTCACGATATCTCCTACTACGGAACCCAAATGATTCGCCAACACCTTAGCGATAATTTTGTAAATGCTTCAAATTAAACTAATCGGACGAAAATCTTTCACCATTTTAGCGTCTTGCTTCTTAGGAATTAAAGCGATAAAGATGCATTACATCCTTTAGGAAATGAGCCAATTTGGAAGAAGCTAGTCACAGCCTCCACTACGTCTTTTTCAATAACATTCCAATATCGTCTATAAAAATCAAAAGTGAACCCGTCCGGACCCGGGGACCTGTCCGACCCACAGTCCCAAACTGCTCGCTTTATCTCTTCTTTTGAAATATCATTCTCCAAATCAGATTGTTGGTCCAACGTCAATTTATTAGGAAAATCCATATCAAGAGTTATACGAAAATTACTTGGTCTATCAAAACTGTAACATCCTATGAACATGATTAATCAAGAAAATGTTTATATAGTAAATTCTTGTTATTACAAAGGACTATGAATGCTAATTAAATGTGAACTTTGAAAGTTACTAAAATTCAGAGTTTATTATGACATAAGTTCATATTTTAAAAATGTGTTATATAATTTCTGCCACAAACACATACGTGTTTAAATACCATATTAGCTTCTTCATACGTGGCTGAAATTCTCCAATTTCTCTTGCATATAATTAGGAGTCTGTGATAGAAATAAAATACACACCAAATTACAGTAAAAATCAAGTAGCAGTGAGTGAAATTGAGCAAAAGAAATGGTGATTCAAAATTTGGCTTATAGTAGCAATAAGTTATAATCTTCTAACCATTATTTGAATTAGATACATGAATATGTTTCATTTTTAGTCCTTAGTATGAAGGTTCAACTAATGTCAGTCCATTGTTGTGTTCTATTGTCCAAATGTAAAGTTTGTATATCTTTTAATTGACTTCGAACGTAAATCGCAAAAACTAGAAATTGGAACAATATGTACAGTTTTAGATGTCTACTTTTATACATAGATGTTAGATACATATATACTTGTAATAATCAGCTTTTAATTTCGAGAAAAATGATGTAGAAACGATCAATTTATAGTTTTAATAATTCGGTTTATAACTTACCGAAAACGTGTCCTGAAACATCAAAATTATAGCTATATAGTTTGTTATAAGTGCTGATATTTTTGCTGAAAGTTCTTTTCATGTGTTTGAGAAGAAATCTTACTTTTTATTTCATGAAAATCGGCCCAAAAATGAGCAAAAACGATGAGCCAGAGAGCTGATTTGCAGTGCTGCGAACTGCGATCAGCAAGGTATGAACTGGGCTGATTTCCTGATAAATGTGGGCTGGTCTGCTTGTAATTGGGCCTTTCATTTGGGCTGCTCTTTTGGGCCATAATAGGAATATTAGTTCTAATTAAATTAAAGTTGTCTCAAGCCCATAACATTTAAGAGTTGTTAAACTACAACTAAAAGTTATAACATATTTTCTTAAATATAAATTAGTATTTGACTTAAATATTTTCTTAAAGTAATAAATAAAATTTATATATTTTTTTAAAAGAAAAGATATATAAATGATTAATATTAAAGAGTCTTATTTATGAAACTTATGAGATTATTATAAGACTAAATGAATGTTTAAGTTTTTATATGGACATACATGATTAAGTTATAAGTTATAAAGAGTATATTTTTTTAGGTTATTACTAACCTACAAGTTTAATGAAAATTTATATTATGGTTATTTTAAATGCAAAAGACATTTTTAAAGAAACGAACAAACTTTGGACTATAGAATGGACTTTAGACACTTATAGTATGAACGGTCAGGCTTTAATATTAAATTATGTATACGTTAAGTAATGGTGACCGATAGAAATGATATTGAAATATAGGTAAATCCGTGAACTAGAAAAGAGTGCTTAGCAACAACGCAATCAGGTGAGTTCACGCTACTTATACACTAATGAGATACATGTAGCATTATTGTTCCTTTTTATGTAAATATTGTCATTAAAGCGTTATTAGTATTCATGCATGAATTGAATATGTATATGAAAATGTTTTGGTGATACATCGGTGGAAATGTTGGAATGCCGACTAATGATTACAGATTACAGATTTACAAGAACCAGTATATGTGTTTATACACTAAGTTATACTTGGTTATGTCGGGGCACCGACCAGTCATGCAAATTACAAGTATTAGTGCTCAGACATAGACACTAACTACTTGATATGATATAAAGATCAGTAAAGTACAATTCCACCCGATGTATTCACTACAGTATGAGATTCCTTTTACCGTTACAGTTATAATTACATGAACCTTTATTCACGTGCAAGTTTAATTGTATGTTATATTAAGAATTTACTATGTTAGCATACGTTTTAATTGTATAATTGTTATTGAACAGTTGTATTGACTTATTAATTGTATGCGTTGAATGCCTGAACTCACTAAGCTTTTGCTGATTAGTATATGTAAACATGTATCTCAGGATCTATCGATAGGACAGGTACAAGCAAAGATAGGGATAAGGCATGACCTTAAGAAGATTGTGCATTTTGGTGGATATTTTGTTATGCTATATAAAATATGTAATTGGTTGTTTAAATTTTAAGACTTCCGCTAATATGTAATGTAAGAAACTCTAGTTTTGTATGTAATTATGTAATACTTATAGTAGTAAGTCATGACCGGTAAAGGAGGGCGTGACAAAAACGTTCTGTAAAATTCTATAAGTGATCCCGCCGTTACCCAATAGCGCCGGAATGAAATCCTAAAATTTCGGAGCAAACCCTACGGAGCACTTGTAAAACATACACCGCATACAATGTGTTAAATTACCTTCAATAGGAGTCGACAAATTTCGACCAATTTACTTACAAATGAGATGTGTTTTATTTGTGACGGTTTTAGATAAAAAAAAAAAGAAAAGAAAAAAACAAATAGCTTTAAAAGAAAACAGGTTGAATGCCCAAAAATTACTCAAATTGTATTTCAATGCATTAAGCATCCTAAGTAATGTAACTTATAAGAATCTGATTAACATTAAAACTAAAAGAAGTTTTGCGTCATATTTGATCCAGTAATCTTTATATATAATTAAAAGAGGATATGATGGAGGAATCTGAGTCCTTCATTGTTTTTCATCATTTGCGATCTAACGATCTTAATTTCTTTCGTATAATTACACTTTAGGCCTCTTAAATATTTGATATATTTATTGAAATTAAAAAAATAAATAAATATTTTATTCATTTATAAAAATTAAATAGTATAAACTATATAAAAATATCGACTACAATATTTTATTCATTTTTATTAAAATTAAATTTGTCCCGTATTATAGCGGTTCTACAAACTATATAAAAAAACTTAACAAAATAAAAATTAAATTCGACCCGCGTCATTGCGGGTCTATAATACTCTTTAAACTATATATAACGGGCAATTCGTCATGCGTTATCGCAGGTCTATAGACTATAGACTATAAATATAAAAAGATCGACTAAATATTTTATTCATTTGTAAAAGTTAAATTTGTCGCGCCTTATCGCGGGTCTATAAACTATATAAAGAAATCAACAACAATACTTTATTCATTTATAAAAGTTAAATTCGTCCCGCATTATCGCAGGTTATAACCTAGTTATTGATAAAAAAAGAACCGCAAAACTTTGGAAAAATATATGTTACCGTCTGTACCTTAACTGTTTAGACCTGTTACCCAACCCAATCCAATCCATCTCCTCCCCTCTCCCACCGCCATTTGTCCCCTTCCAGGATTGTTAATTTCGTTCACAAGTCATCTGTGAAATATGTCTAATATACCTAGTAATTTTATTTCTTCTTTCATTTAAAGGACTCTGACTTTATCTGTTAAGCTGAGGAAATGTTTGAAAGTAATCAAGGATTATGCATTTCATGCTTCCGAATATCCGGTTGTTATCACTTTTGAGGATCATCTCAACAAAAAGCTACGGGCCAAAGTGGCTCTTGTGTGTAACATTTTTCTCTTTATGTTTCTTAGTGACCAACTCATTACTGAAAACATAGTGTCCTTGTAGATGGTCAAATGGATATTTGGGGATATGCTGGTTCAACCAAAAAAAGATTTTACCGAGCTCCCTTCGCCTGCGAATTTAAAGAAAAGGATTGCCATTTCAACAAAACTACCAAACGAGACATTGGAGTCAGAGAGTGTGACTGCTAAGAGAACAACTAATGTAATTTGATTTTTTGATATAATTATTTTTGTATGGTTGGCATGATTGGTCTGACTTTTTTGCAACAGAATATAGTGTTTCCACAATTTCCGATTGCTTAGATAGCAAAAATGGTTCAGATGAAGACAGTAAGAACGAGGAGGAAGATGTGCAAGGTGAAGTCCCTGAGTACAAGGATTTGATTGCTATCCATGCTGTGAAAAATAAAGGAAATGTTCGTGAATCTCTACATGTTGACCCCAATAAAGTCAAACATCTCAGCTTGAGTGAACAAGAGCTTGTAAAAGGTTGCAAAGAACATGGATAACAAATATCTTGAGAAAAATCCAAATCTTTCATGACTTAAAATAAATTTCGATTCGAACTAGTATACATTTCAAAACTGGAAATTGTCAAATGAGTTATAAAGGTCCTACATAGTACAATTCTATAAGTGACGCTGACAGTTGCATATATAGATACCAACTTTGGTCAAATTTCTATTTTGGGTAACCGACCTTTTTTGTCCCTGATGAAACTCTAAATCTCTCGTATAAGTTTGACAAAAGCCCCTCAAATTTGTTAATTTACCTTATCATACTATTGATGCTTTAGCCTTGATATGCGAATCATTATTGTCATTGATATCTGATACCTGGTCATCACCCCAGATTCACGCAGAGGAATATATTGAGGGTGTACCCTAATGGAATGCGCCTTGATTCATCTAATTACAATCCATTTGATGGTTGGAACCATGGAGCACAAATGGTTGCATTCAATATGCAGGTAAGTACATAAATGTTCCTAGCTTATTCGACAGTTCAAAAAACAAGCAAGTACCCACACACATGAGGGATTGCGGGGATATGAAAAGAACCTGTGGTTGATGCAAGGAATGTTCAGAGCAAACAATGGACATGGCTACATTAAAAAACCGAACTTTTTATGCCAGGGTGATCTGACACTTCGTCCTAATGAAGTTAAGAGAATTTTAAAGGTTGATTAAAAATCATAAATCTCTTCTGCAAAAATAAATTCAAGTTGACTTTGTCATAGCCTATATGTCTATTATCTCAATTGTGTGTACTGAACAGGTTAAAGTGTATATGGGAGAAGGATCGGATATGGAGTTTCATCATGCTCACTTCGATTACTGTTCCCCACCGGACTTTTATGCAAAAGTGAGTAAAATTTTCGACAGTATGATGGTTTTTTAGAAAATGAAATATTGGTACGATGATGGATGGTCATTTTAAATTGTAGGTGGGAATAGCGGGATATAAGGATGAAAAAGCTGTAAGAATGTATAAGACTAAGTCAATTGAGGATGATTGGTGGCCCATTTGGGATGAGGAGTTTGAGTTTCCTATCAGAGTCCCAGAACTTGCTTTGTTAAGGATTGAGGTTAAAGATAACGACACTACTAAGAAAAATGAGTTTGGAGGTCAAACGTGCCTACCTGTTTCTGAGTTGAGAACCGGCATTAGATGGTGTCCCATTGTATAACGCAAAAGGTGAAAAGTACAAGTTTATAAAGCTTCTCGTGCAATTTGAGTTCATAATTTCCATCGATTAGTTTAGTTTCTATTTGCTAAAACCACATCAATTCGATTCAAATCAACTTGGTTTTCTTATTACTTGTAGCAAATCCTAGATTATGAGGACATTCAAAATGATATTGTAACTAGCTTGAAGGTCAAAGATGGTAACAGTCAAACCCAATGGTCATTTGACATTTAGCATAGTGGTATTTGACTATTTGTATATATCTTCATTCTTGCTATGTTATAGTACTAAAAAGTCATGTAATTTTGAGTTTCATAATTCAAATCTAATATGGTTAACAAATTTCCAGAGATACATCAACAAGAGAACGTTAGAACTTTACTAGTTATGATTACAATTGCATTTAGGTAAAAAGTTAGTAGTATTATAAATCAAAATTGTTTTCATGTGATGGTGAATAATTCAAGTATCAATTGATCAAGAATCTGCAACACAAAACTCATACCAATCTCTTCAAAATCTTCACCTTTCCATCTTTCTCTTTGCACCGTACTTGAATCCATCACATCTCTTTCTGCAATCTTGCAAATTGCATCCCAAATTTCCTTGTAATCACCAAATACACAACCATCCTTCTTCAGTCCAGCATAACTCTTACACTTTCTGCCCGATTCAACACTATAATCAACTGAATTGCAGCCAACTCTTGTAGACGAAGAAGGAGATAATGCATTCTTGTCAAGATCCCCTCTCAATTTCCTCCTTGAATTCGAATTTTTCAAATTTGAACCTTCTTTTCCTGCAAAAAGATTCATACCCAGATCACTAAACATCACTAAGTCTATAAATCATACAACTAATTATAAAAATAAAAAATAAAGCAAACCTAAAGCTGAAGAAGCTTCTTGATGATCTGGGAATTCAAGAACAGAAACAGGGCTTGAATTTTCAGAATCAGACTCTGTATCACACAAATTCCTTAAATTCTTGTTGAAATCTGACTTCAAATCGAACAATTTACAAATCTCATCATCTTTCTGTTTACTTTGACAAATGGGATTTTCTTGAGTCTTCGTGTTCCTTGTTTTCTCCTTCAATTTAATCAAACCCTTTGAAGAATTCGTCCCTAATTCCTTATCTTTACCACCTCCTTCAAAGCTAAGAATGATAAATTTCTCATTTTCGAGCTCCACAAAGTTTGGTGCTTGAAGAACACAACTACCCTTTTTCTCCAACTCCAATTCATCAACTGGCATAGAATCTAACCCCATAAGTTTTGCAACAATTCCAGGATTACCCTTGAGCCTATTATCACCACAATTAATCTCATCGTCAAATTCATTACTTTTATAAACATTTTGATCAAGAGGGAGAGTGGGAAGGCTGTGGAAACCGAGCACGCGGCGTAAAACTGCGGGGATGCATCCGATTGTGGCATAATTGGAGCGATGAGTTTCGGAAGTTGAAGAAGAGGAAGAAGAAGGTGAACGAAGAAATGTCATAGTGGTTAGATGATCATGAGAGAGGAACAAATTAGGAATGTGTTGAATTGAGAGATTTTGTTTAAAAGATTTGAAATTTGTTAAACAGATTTGAAATCTGTGAGGTGGTAAAAAGAAAAGATGAAAAAGAGAATGAATTGGGATCGATTATGTATGAATTGAGAAAATAAAGTAGTGAGAACAGGGGAAAGGGGTGGGTGGCGGGATATGGATTTGAATGTTGGAAGAATGTTTGCACGGTACCTAACAAAAACAGACTGGCAGGTGCTTCCCACGCGCGTTTAACTATGTGAACTCTTAAATATTCGAGTTGTTTTTTTAGATATTAATGTATCCCATAGTTTTAAATAGAAATTGTTTAAGTTAGCTCTTTTTCCCTCTCATTTATTATCATTATTATTATTATTATTTTTTGTGGCCTTGAACATCGAACATCTGACGTTCTTGACTCTGACCTGGCGTTCATAGCGGGCATTAAAGGTAGGCGGTTGAGACTTGAACGCTGAGTTCTTCAATTTTTATTTTCTGTTTATTTTCCTGTTTTCTTTTTATTTTGAAGAAACAAAATCATGATTAACAAGAGCTGCTAACGATTTGTGTGTGTTGTAAATTTGTAAGTCATCTCCAATGGTTCTTTAAATCATCTCCAATACCTTATAGATGAAAAAAATTACACTTTAACGATTTCGCTATATTTAGAGAAATTTTTAAAGAAAATCAAGTTTCCTTTACATAAAGGGAAACACTATCCATCCCCTAAAAGTTCTAATCAATACTTTTTTATGTTATTATCAATATTAATCAAATTTCAATTAATAAGGATTATTTCTTATTAATTATTATTAATAAATAAATAAAACAAAATTAATGAAAAAAAAATATAAATATATATGTATATATTATTACAGTTTAATGATAAAAATTTAAAGTAACATAATCGAACAAACTTAAACTTAATACACTCTTATAATATTGTGTAAAGATGAATTAAGTAGGATAAACTATATATAGAGTTTTGTTTTTAGAGTCGATGGTTGGAGGAGATATTTTTTTAGACGTGAAATATGCTAAAAAGATTCTCTATTTTCTCAATAGTTAGAGATAGAAATAAAGTTATAGTTCGAGAGGACCTTAAAATGTTTACTCAATGAAAAAGATGAACCAGAGCTGTTGTAGGATTTTATTACTCTAATTGAGCCAAGATCATTAAAATTAAAGTGGACTAAAATAAAAATGGGCTATTAATATATTGTGTTTTTTTTCTTTTTATGAATTAAAATTATTATATTAATCAGTGAATTTTGTATTTGATTTTAATTAGTTTATTGTGTCATTTGTTTTGAAATTATTAAATTAATTGAATTTTTATATTAGAAAAAAATAAAAATATAAAACTAAAGAAAACTAAAGTTTCAGTATTAACCAACACCACACTTCTGAGTTGAAGAACACTAAACACTCAATCAATCACTCGTTGTGCTCTAAGGAGATTTGAGTTCACAACCTTTTAATCAATGGCTCCTTACATATATACTTTTTAATTAATAAGCTTTTTATAAATTTACTTTAAATAATAAAGAAAGTGAGGATGAAATTTTAAGTTCCTAGAAATTTTGTGAAACAAATACGCAAATAGAAAATACGACATTATACACAAATATAGATCACTTGAACGTGAAATTGAAATAACTAAAATTACGAATGTTGTTCTCATTTCCAATCAAAGTATTGTCTGTTTGATAGTAAACTATATCACCAACATCACTAACAAAATGATCTTGTTGAATACTTCTCAACAAGTTTTCTATTAAATGTATTGGTATCAATCCTGACTTTTTAGGCTCTCGATAATACTTCCCAAGCACTGGCTTAGCTGGTTTTGTCTACACAAACCATACACATAATAGCATCACCGTTCAATTAAAAACTTTATTACTTTGTCACATAAATAATACTTACAGCTTCGATTAAATGATAATGTGGGATTTGAGGGAAGAGATGATGGATGACATGAGTGCCGATGTCATGCTGAATGTTGTTAAACAATCCATAATCGCGATCTACGGTTGTAAGACCTCCTCTTACATTACTCAATTCCTGTCCGAACATCATCGATCGTTAAATATACAGAATCCAATTGTTGTTAATTGTCAAGAAAAGTGCAACTTAACGTTGTTTAATTCTCCTATAAAACTTATACCTTGCCACGGTACCAAGGAAGCTTTTGCTCATAACCATGGTGATGCAAATAAGTGACCGTATCTAACCATGCGATAAAAATATAAAAAAAAAAAAAAAAAGATTAGTTATGTTCATTTGAACTGTTTATATTATCTTATATTATCTCTTCTGTATATAGAAATTGTAGAATTATAATCGAGGCCTGGTTGCCGTGGGTCCATGGAGGATCACGAATGTAATGTAATGAGTACTTTTAAATCTGTGCGTTGCAGCCTCATCTGAAAAATTTATATTTTTAATAAACAATGGTACTATAAAAGGTATTATTATAATTCTAAGTATGAAACAAAATAATTGATCATAAATAATAATATTTTCATTGTTCATCATAATATAATTAGATTTTGAGAAGTAAAGTGAAACTTATACATAGAAGTTAGTTATTTAACATGTAAGATATTGTAGTTCTTGTTAACATATGAATCTAACTCCTTCAATGTAAACTAAAAATGTACAATAGTTTGGTGCTCTATCAGATATATCTCACGATCCAATTATCAATACCCGTCGTATGCACTTTCTCATATTTGATTAAAATATATCAAAAACATATATGTTAATCACATTCAAATTGAACATCATAATACGAAGTTTTGTAAAAGTATTATTTTTTTTCTTGTTGACGTTAGAATTTTTTATTTTTTTGAAAATCGTATTGGTTGTCGAACTAATCAGTATATAGATATCTCTTCTACAATACAGTCGTGACTTAATGACTCATTTACACTAAGCTAATAGTGTAACTTGGGATAAACCAGGTTGCCATTTTTTAGGAAAATTGTAAATAATGATCATTTAACAAAAATGACACTTAGCGTTAAATGAAACACATATAAACTATATTTTTTGTCAGACTATCAATCTCCTTATCTGATGGTGATCTCTATATATCTTTGCTACTTTGCATAGCGTTTTGATGTTTCAATCCGATAGAGAAATCTGGAAAGGAGTTTCATGGTGGTTTTGATGTCAGATAAAGAACTGAGAGAGAAATGTTTGCTTCTGATATGAGAACGATTAGATGGGCATCAAGTAGTTGCCTTCAGTGCCTAGTGTTGTTCCATATGGAGCCAAGATATAGATTTTGTTTTCTAGGTAGTTGCCTTCGGTGCCTAGCGTTGTGAATGAATTAGTTCATGTAGTTTTTAATGTTTTTGATGTCCTGAGAATTTACTTGTATATCGAGTTTTTGCATGAATTTTGTTATGAATGAATATTGATGTGGATAAGTGGAATATAAAGTTTCTTCGCAAAATTCGTGCATCAGCTAAGTTGTCGTGAATTATGCTGTTGTGAATAGCTATTCATTTGTGCACCTTAGTTGTTGTGAATCTTGCGGTTACGAATTGCTATTTTTGTTACCGGTTCTTCCATATAATCAAGAATAAAGACTATGCATCAATCTTCTAACATTCGTACACCAACCTAGTTGTTATGAATCGAAATTTTTGTTGTTGTTCTCTTCGATATATCAAAAATAATATTTGCTTCAATTTGTTGAGAATCGTGCATCAACTTAGGAAGGGAAAAATTGAAGAAGAATAAGTTAGGAGTAAGAAAGAATTAATTAGGTGATTTAATGTCCATTGTACTCTCAAAAACTAATTTTTTTATTAGTAAAAATAATTAATTAATAAGATATTAAATACTTGATTCAATAGTTTACATTCTTTTTTAATTAATAAGATGTTTAATTCTCTTATTTGAAATTTACTTTAGAAAAACTTTCGTTGTGCGTAGTTTTTTTGTGTCGTTTTAAACACGAAAGAGTAGAAAGACTTGTATAAGGAGTACGATATAGACCAAATTACAAAACTTACCAAATAAGGAATGCCATAGAGGTTGAACAAGAGGAGTGAACCAATGAGATTGGCCAAGTAGAAAAGCAAAGCAACCATAAGTAGCCAACATATGGTAGATGCTACAATATAATGCCTCTCATTTGGTGAGAATAAATCACTATATGGGTTGAAATGTGACCCACTCTTCCCTGGACTTTTCTTCAACTGCATACATAATTATGTTCAAAAACTTATATAAAACATAAAATGTCCGGATTCGATAAAATGCATAGTCAACAATAAAAAACGTAAAACATACTCACGAGGTATAGTGGATATGCAAACATCGGAAAAGGGATTTTGAATCTAAAGAACTTTGTACTAGTATCTAATCTTTTGTATGTTTTCTCACGAATCTGGAAAAAGAAAAAATAAAACAATTAATAATTTTTTTTGTAGATGTTTATTTGTTTTTTCAGTATTTAGATTTTTGTTACACACAGGCTACATTTTTGCTATTCTGTTAATATGTAGATAGTTTGTAATGAAAATTCAAACACATTTGTTCAAAAATCGTTTTTGGTATTTAACAAAAGATAGTTTGTTACGAAAAATCAAACAGATTTTGTTCAAAACTCATTCACTTATTTGTAGTAGCAATCCCTCAAATTCGTTAAAGTGAAGTAATTACCGGAACCTATGATTCATCGTTCTCCACATGCCCATGATTCTGATGGTGAGTCTTATGACTAATTCTCCTATCAAGAGTTGTACATCATGCATTAAAGAATGTAATTTGTATAAAAATTAGAGAAGATGGGAAAAAGTATAATTTGCAAGTTACCAGCTGTGGTAAGGTACAATTATTGAAGAATGCAGAAAATGGCCCACGATGCTGTTAAGAGTAGCATTATTCGAAAAGCTACCATGCCCAATGTAAAAAATAATAATAAAAAAATACTAAATAAAAACATTATCAGAGACATATGCATGTACAAGCTCCAACTGCATAACTTATCTAAAAGTAGAAAAGATTGTATTGGAACGAGTAAAACGTTAAATAAAGCGATACTAGTCCCTAGACTTCCATAGTTGAACCGTTTGTACACCTTAATGATATACTTCACAAATATATGGATAACCGGATAATGCTCACACATTTCTCACACCCAAAGAAAACTTGATCATTTTCAAAAAACTGAGCCATATATGTGACTAAGGGATGCCCTTGAAATTACAACCTATGAGAGTTGAACTTTGGTATAAACCAAAAATTAAGTCTCCAAACCACTAGGCTACCCTCGAGATGACTTACTACTAATATACTAGTATACTAAATTGATTATATATCTTTTAATGTGATGAACAAATCTAAAGATACATCATCGACATCTATTAGGATGGTTGTTTTTCTCTCTTCAATCATTTATTTTGTTAGCCATTTATGTCTCAAATTGATCATTCATATATGCATTTCGTAACAAAGATTGTTAACAAAAACTGTCATATTATTTGCTTTGAAACAAAATATATACAAAAAAAAAAAAAAAATGGTAGAAAGGGAAGGAAATTGTACCAATCATGGCCAAGAACAAAGATTGCCCATAACATTGTGCCCTGCACAACCCAATAAAATAGCCAGAAAACCCAAGTAATGTTCTTCAAGTAGACAGTCAATGCTACTAAAGATACAATGACTAAGATGTCCCTAAGGACACATGCTAATGACCTCCATTGATTCTTAACCCAACAACATTTAGGAATGGCAGCTCTGATCTCAGCCACCGTGAAAGGAGGAGGGGCGGAAAGGTCAAATAACATATCATCTTCATCTGCATCTCTTTGAAGCTTTCTCCCATTTCCTGATGCAACAACCATTCAATCACTTGTCTTTCTTTGGGGCTACTCTGTATTTGCATTCAAAGGTATATATTAGCAAACATATAGAAACTTAAATAGGTGTGTATATATTTAAAGATGTAATGTAATGTTTTTAAGTATCATTAAACCCAACATAATCTCTATGATTCAATAATTAATGTTTTGATGACAAACCATTAACTATACTAATATAGTTGTACATATATAATATGTGATACTTTAACACCTATAATATATCTTCCATAATAGAAACTTATTTCGTACTGTGGGTATTACTTTGAACCGAATTATTTACCAAATAGTAAGATGAAGAGGAAATGTGGTGACTTCCACCAAATTTTTGTTGTTAATGTTTTAGTGGGTTGTATATATAGCTTAGTGTGTTGCATATATTACACATTGTCAAATAGTGGTGTATGAAAAAAATTTAGTAGTATACAAATCGTTTGTATAGTTGTCTCTTAGACAATTAAGAAATTGGTAGAATGCTATGAAAACAGTTGAAGTAGTGCATGTAAAGTAAAAGGCCCTAAGATTGTCTATTTTGTCACTACATTTAACGAGCATCAAATTGTGTAAAATCAAGTTGTATATGACAACTTTAGAACACAAAGAAAGCTCACATTTTTACCTTTAGTTTAGATCTCGTAACTAATTTGTTGCTACCATGATTGTGCCTAAATGAAGTAGGAAAACAAAATCGTGAGAGGTTATACGCAAAAGTAATGTTAGAGAAACAATCATATAAATTCTTACCTCTTAGATAAAATGAAGAGAGGCGTGTATGAAGAAATGAAAGATTGATCTAAAAAATATAAACATAAACAAAAATGAAGGAAATTAGATTAGAGGTAACATAAATAAGTTCACCATGAAAAGAGGAGATTGAAATGTATTAAGTGGGACAAATTGTTTTTCGGAGATTGAACTAAACAAAAGGATACGATTTAGATTTAGAAAAAGTAAACACAAATATTTATTTTTTAAATAATAAATTGGAAGCGTTAAAAGTATGGTATTTGAAATTATTAATAACCTTCACATATCAAATGTTTTTAGTTACTTTATTCAATATCGGGTCACAATATGAAATCTGATTTTCTTATATGGTTTTTCTTAAATTTCAATAAAAAGCCTGTAGACTATCCCATACTCACCCCACCTCTAATCGAAACAGGTGAAATAAATTAAAAAAAAAAAAGAAGAAATAAAGAAAAATACTTAAATGTTATGTAACCTTATTTTTTAATAGTTACAGGAATAAAATTTAAAGTAATTGACACCGTTAGAATGTGTTGCTTTTGTTTATTTCTATATATGTTTATACTCTTTAGCTTCTAGCGCCTTGCTAGCTACTTTTTTGCTATATATATATATATATATTTATAAGCCGTTCAAAAAATTAAGTAATTGACACCATTAGTGAGTCGCCTTTAAAATTGTTAATCCCAGGTACACTACAAGTAGAATTAGATTATAATTAATTCTAAGTGTAATTGTACTGAAAAGCATACGAAACGGGTGAGTTTCTGTCTATATCTTTGTCAAGTGTTTTAGAATCACATCTCACCTTGGATGCTGTTTGGCATATATATATATATATATATTATTTTTATAGGTTATATTACCGTTTGAAAAAAAATTAAAAAAATAAAATTAAACCAACAGCTCTTTTGACCATTTTTTAAAATCTTATTTTTAATCTATAAATTCCAAATTTCAAATACAATTCTAAACACATCAAAAGATGCATTCTCATCTTCAAATACACTTGAAAAACTAAAAAACTCTAAAATTTACAATAATGTCTTCTGATTTTTCGTCTAACGACGAAACAACGTTGAAGTTGCTCATGCTAGCTCGTAATTATCGGAATGAAGTTTTAATTCTTCAAGAAGAAACCAAAAGTTCCACCTGGTCAAGTCGGTACATTGTGATCGGGTTGGTGCACACGAAACGTTCATGAACAATTACTTTGGCGAAAACTCGAAATACCCCGAGGAGTATTTCAATAGTCGATTCCGTATGAGAGAACGACTATTCCTCTTAATTATTAAAGGTATTACTACTTACTCTATCAAACCTATACCCGATTATTTTGTATACTTTCAAAAATGACCCGATTCACGTGGTATTCTGGGTTTAGCAATACTTAAAAAATGACATGTGGATGTGGCATGCATACTTTGGGGTTACGGGGTCGAACAATGACTTAAACGTCCTGATTCATCTCCATTGGTTAGAAACTTGTAAATGACTCCGCTCCCCAAATCCCGTATCAAGTGTGTGATGTGGATTACAAAAGGGGATACTATCTTGCTGACGTGATATACTCGTCATAGGCATAATTCATTAAGGGGTTTTCAAGTGTTGTTGATGCAAAGAGGGTGAAGTTTACTCGAGCACAAGCGTCTGCCCGAAAGGATGTTGAGTGTAAATTGAATGGCATCCAAGGTTGTTGGCATATACTATAACAACCGGCAAGACCTTATAGCGTAAACGCTATAAAAAGAATCATGTAGACTTGCATCATATTGCATAAGATGATTACCGAAGACAATGGTTTTAATCTTTCCAAGAATGAAAAGTATTATGTGCCTGTTAGGAATATGCAAGGTACTTAGATCGAGAGGTGTGACACATATAAGACGAAAACTAGAGAACTATATGATAGAGACATGCACGAGTGTCTTCGATCCGATCTTGTGGATCATATTTGGAGGAATCATGATAGAGCATAATTTGGTTAACGTACTTTTAATTCTTAGGACTTTTTATTTATTTATATTTTTTAATGAATTTATTTCTTTTATTTAATTTATTTTTTTATTTTATTTCAATTTATTATATTATTTGAATTTGCTAAAAATAATAAATCAAAAATAAAGTCCATAACATTTTTTCAGCAACATTGTTCTCTCATAACATTGTAAACCAGAGGTCACCACTCTTTGTACTCTATAATCGACATAGCTCGTACTAGTGAGTAGATTTCGACGAGATTAATTATACTCACCTCTAAGTACAAGTCATTAATTGATGAGAACACAAATCAAAAATTTTAGATCAAATAAGATATTAAAATTAATATTTTTATGGCAATCAAAAGTAAATCGTATCATACTGACAACTTCATATATAGTTTCAAACAGTATCACATTGAGCTCCTACAAAATGCATACGTTTGCATGTTAAATCACAGGGACCAACATAATAACCGCCAAGCAAATATGCACCATGCAAATGTGTGATAGCGTGTTGGGCATGACATAACCACTACCTTATATCCTACATATTGCCGTGGATCAACCCACAATCATGAGTACTGTCACATCCCTGGTGCACTCAAAAAATGTGCCTATACCCTATGGTACCCAATTGTTTGTATGCCTTATGGTACCCTAAAGGCCGTTTATAGAAAGTAACGGAAATCAAAATCATAAAAAAGTAATTGAGCATACCAAAATAGTTTCATAAGTTTTAGTGCAATGTTTCACAAGTTTAAAACGTTGAAAGTAAAGTTTCACATATTCATAAAAATCAATTTTATTGAGTAAACAAAAAATAAGAACGAATAAATAATAAAATCAAACGAATATGTTAAAGTTTTGAAAGATATATAACACAATTGCAATTTCATAATAGATTAACGTTAAAAGAATCGTAGAGATTAAAATTGATATTTAATACTTTTAAGAACAAGAACATATACCATACTAAATGTAAACAAAAAATTGAAGGAGTTGTACCTCAACATTCACAACTTATACCCCTCGGTATTAACTTAAAGAAAGTTGTTTAGAATAAACAAGTAGATTTAACAAGCGCGTTGTGGTGGATATTAGAAACAAAATATTATTTATACTGCAATAAAGGAACTACAACAAAATGGGGTTTTTGGGTCTTTTCATGGGACACTTTTATAATTGGCGTTCTAAAAACATATCTAATAAGACTCTATTGGTTTTTATTCCTTATATTATAGTATCTAATATGACGCCTTAGTATTATTTCCATAATGTTATGTTTACACGATGTTTTATTAGATAAGAGTTTCATAATTGAAGAGCCTTATATGACACTTTATATGTAAATCTTATTAAAATAAGTTTTATATGACATTTATTTGATGATTCCGCCTAATTGTAGAGTCTAATAGAACACTTGATATGTGAGTCCTATTACTTTGTGTTTATCGGACAATTATTCGTCAAAGTCTTCTTATTGTTGAACTTAACAAGACACATGATATGTGAGTATTATTAGATTAAATTTATAGGACGCTTATTTGCTAGTCTTAATTATTGTAGAGTCTAATAAGACACTTGATAAGTGACTCCTATTATTTAGTTTTATAGGATGCTTAGTCTTATTATCATAAAGCCTAATATGATATTTGATATATGGGTCTTATTACATCATGTTTATTGGAAGCCTTTTTGCTTTGTTGTTATTATTGCATAGTCTAATTGAATACTTGATAAATAATTCTTGATGGTTATTATTTGGGATATTTTGTTGGGTTGCAAACGAGGCGATTTTTTGATCGATGAACTTAGTTTTGCTAGAGATTTTAATCAAGTTAAAGTTTTATTGAGTTCGAGCGCAGAGATAGAACTTAAGCTTAAAAAATTAAGCTCAAAATATATATGCGTCAAACTCGAGCTTATAAGAACTTGTCTCGAATAATTATCAGATTTTTTGAGTTTTAACTAGTATGCATAATAAACATATTAGACTTAATTCCGGTGCAACGTAGAACGATCTAAATTATAAAGAATTTACTTATCGAGAGTTAATTTTATCATCGTCAAACTGAAACTCAAAATTAAGTTTTCGTTTAATTTGGACTATTTTAGATCCTATGTTACATTCCATAACGATAGTAACATGATCACATGTTACAGAAATCCCCATTAATTAATTAACTCTTATAAATAAGAAACTCATAAATAAAGGGGACAAACCTCTGTAAATCATATAATCCCCATCCCAATTAATTTTTATTAACCTCTTTAATCAGAAATAACAACAACAAAAAAAAAAGAGAAGACCAAGCTAAACATTTAATTGTTAGAGAAATATGGGATGTATTGGATAAACCTCTGTAAATCATATAATCCCCATCCCAATTAATTCTTATTAACCTCTTTAGAAATAACAACAACAAAAAAAAAAAGAGAAGACCAAGCTAAACATTTAATTGTTAGAGAAATATGGGATGTATTGGATGGGTAATTAGAGCGCGTAGAGTTGTAAAATTGTTGTTTAATTTTGTAAAAATATTATCATTGAAAAAGTATAGAAGTTGAAAAAAGTATTTTGGACGGTGTTCTGGATTTTAAATTTCTTTTTAACAAATAATTTAATAAAATGAAAAAAAAAAAAAAATTAAATAAAAAAATATATTAATATAAAAAATACATAATTGTAAATATAATAAATTAAAAGTTTTTACAATTAAAAGTACGTTAAACAATTTACACAAACTAATCATGAATCTCTTCATGTTTTACATACAACGGACGAATGTCTTCCTCGGTTGTTTCTCTCATGTATATTTTTTCATATAAATCAATTATCCACCATAAATTTATTGTAAAGTTTCACCTGACGTTCTTCCCGACATTTGCAATTACTCATCAAATATATTCGGTGTTGTGTTGTGTGCCCATTGATGTAGAGTGGACGTAACTTTTAAAATAGTGCTTAAACACAGAACACCACGTGCATCTGGTTGTTGTTGATGAGAATGAGTGTTTTGACGTGTTCTGAATTGTGTTTGAAGTTGGTATTTATAGATATGGACGCATTTTCCCTTCAAATCATGCATGCTAAATCCTATGGGAAGATTGTTGGAAACATATTTAGAGGATTTAGCATGTTTTATAGTATTTATGTATAATTTATGTTGGGGTATAAATACTCTATTTTTTATCGTGCATCATTAAGCATTTCAAAATCTAAAAGACAATCTAAATAGGAATGACAACGGGTTAGTATCGGGCGGGTTTTAGTGTTCTTATACCAAAACCCATTTATAATCTCGTATACATATATGGTGGGTACCCGATTAGTATTACCCATCGATTTTTCGGGTTTATCTGCGTGTTTTGGTTATCTCCGCATATGTAACTTTGATCGAACAAAAAAACGTTAAGAGGTTAAAAATACGTGAAACTTGGCAAAAACACGTACCAAAATACCATAAGCTATAGTAAATTCAAAATTTCAAATATTAAAGCTAACAATTTAAATATTTAATTAACTAATTTAAAGTTTTGAAACGTTGATGATCACGAACAATTTCATCTTTCTAACATACAAAATTCATATGTAATAATTATGGAAATTCATATATAAAAATTGGTATAAAGTTCACAAGTTGACATGTACATTATCTTATATAAAAAGAATTCTATAAAAAAGATTATATACTATATAAGAACTTGTATTAAAAATAATAATTATATGGGTATGGTTACCGATAAACGGGTATGGAAATGGGTACGAGTAATCGAGTGAGTATTATCAAAACTCATTACCATACTAGCACTTGCTAAATAAAGATATTTGTACTGAAATCCCTTTTCAAATCCGTCAACTCGCCTCCAAGCCCGCCCTAACTATTACAAGTTCATTTTTTCTTATTTCTGGTCTTATTGTCATCCCTAAATCTAAATATACATTTGGTAAACATCACAAATACATTCAACAAGACTTTTTTTTACCTTTTCTGTAAACATATATCTATTAAAATATGTAAATAAACATTTAAAAAAACATGTGAGAAACAAAATAAACACAACTTTTAAGAAGTATACATGTATACCTCATGTAGTTGTGTGGGCATAATAAGATATTAATTTAGAGAAAAATTAAAGTAGGAACATTTTTCATAATGGTAACGATACAATTGAATATTTAATTTTTAATTTGAGAATTAGTTAGTTTTTTCATTAAAAATAGTTACATCAAAGTTGTGTAGGCATAATAAATATGTGATAAAAGCTAATTTTTGTGATAATTTTTATATGACACATAAAAGTTGTGTATCGCAAATCGCAAATTTAAGTTTATATTATTTTAGAAAAAAATCAATTTCATTTTGAAAAAATAAAATTATAATAACTTTACTATTACTTTTTTTCTAAAAAATATACATAGAGATTATTATTTTTACTTTTTTATCGATTCCTACATTTACTGCTAGAGAGGAATAAATGATTTTATAATAATAACACTTCCCATAAATTTATTATTTTTCTTTTTCTTTCTCTTTTTCGTTTAGAAGACTAATTCTTACTTGGCCACAACGTTTCGGCAATAGACTTCTAATATTTCTCCTCTTTAAATAAATATCTTTAATTTTAATTTTTAGGGGGTTTTATATGAAGAAATTAGTGAGTGAGAGAAGTAAAACTAAAACCTTTCTTGTTGTGTTGTTTCTTGACCAAACACAGAACTAGGAATCGAAAAGATCAGTCTTAATCAATGGCTGACGACGACATTGAACCTTCAAGAAAAAGAAAAAAACTTACAGCCATTCAGAAGCTTCTGCCACACCAAGAAGTTGAAGTAATTGTTTCTTCCTCAATTTTTACTTTTTTTTGTTTTGTTCTACAGATCATTTATACATTAGAATCTGTGTGTTTCTTAATATGAGTTTTGTTAAAAATCGTAAATTTTTGGTGGGTTTTGATTTATTATCGTCATTTGTTTTGATTAACTAATTGCATGCTATGATTTTGCCTACATTGTGTTGTTATATCTCGTGACTTGATTATGATCAATGGTTAATTTGATCATTAATTTAGGGGTTTGAAGTGCAATGTGGATTGTTTGAGTTAGTATTGGTAGAAGTTGCTAATCGGAGGAGGGTAAATTTTTTGTGCAATTATTTAATCACAGAATTCTATAAGATAAGGAATTTTGGGGTTTTTTGTTTGTTTAGCACAATTTCAAGAATGTGAATTGATTCAGAATTATAAGAATACAATGGTAAGAAAATTGGGGGTTCTTAATTTTTGTTCTATTTTTGGCCATGCAGTATAATTATATGCATCAATATACTTACTTCTAGCTTATTTAAATCATAGTTTGTGTGCGTAATTATAAAATTTTATAAATTGTTTCAGATAAGGAGTCTTGAAGATGGTTTTGAAGGCTCATGGCACTCTGCAACTGTGATTGATATTAAGAACCAGAATCGCGTGGTCAAATTTGATCACATCTTATGTGATGATGGTTTGGATAACGTGGTGGAATCTATCCCAGTTTTTGTTCGTAATCGTGGAAGAATAAGGCCAGTGCCTCCTCGGTTTAAAAATAATTTGAAGTGTCTTCATTATGGACAATGTGTGGATGTGTTTCATCAGGATGCATGGTGGGAAGGTGTTATTTTTGACTATAATGATTTGTCTGATGAAAGATTCATTTTCTTTCCCGATATTGGTGATGAACTTAGGGCTTCAATTTACAACATACGGTTGACTCGTGATTGGAATGCAGATACTGAAGAATGGAACTTTCGTGGGGATTGGGTTTTATTTCAAGTTCTTGAGGAATTAGAACTAGAATGGCCGGTTCTTGTTTCTGTTAAACAAATTTGGTATGAATTGAGGATGAAGAAACGTTTCGAGAAAGACATTAAAGAGTGGACGTGTGAGGTTAGGGATATATGGAAAGAAACCATTAAGGAAGTGATTTTAGATAATTTGAAGTTAACAATGGTTGACTTTTTTGCTAGATTGCAAGGGGAAGGCGATCAAAACTTAGATATAAACAAGCAGTTTCTTGATTCGATTGTCAAAGTCAAACCGTCTTTCTTTAATTCTCTTGCAGTTCTACCCATTGATTCTAATATTTCACCCATGGAATATGAACTTGATGATGATGGTGATGATGATATGGGTCCTCCTGGATTTTCAAAAAGTAAAGTTGTTAGCACCCGAAATGACAACCAAAGTAAAGTTGTTAATGGATGGACTCAAGTAAACGAATTTTGTCTGGTTGAAGATCTGGCTATTGAACCCAAGTGCTGTCCCGATTCAATATATCAGTACTCTGAGTATACAAATGGTAGGCCTCCTCAATCGTTAGCGTTGAAAGTTAGGCAACATCTATTGTATCTAGGTTGGAGAATCGAATTTAGAAGAGATTATAATGTGTCAAAAAAGAGGGAAACTCCTAAATATCGTTACACCAACCCCAGTGGGAGGCAGTACAAATCACTGAATGTTATATGTGAGGATATGTGTAACTGTTCATCTGAATATACTTCACATAAACCACCTCCACCACCACGAGCGTTATTGGAGGTTGACCCTGTGTACTGTCCGCAGGCTGTGGTTGACTATTATTCCATTACATTAGATGAAAATAGTGATTGGAGGCGAAGGAAAGATGTTGACTTTAGGGAGTTACAGAGTAGGGCAAAGAAACATTTGCGTGCAGTTGGATGGTTAATTGGTTATGCTGATGTGATGTGTAGACGGCCTGTGTACACGTCACCAGACGGAAAAAAGTTCCAGTCTATTCGTCAAGCGTGTATTTATTATATACTAAATAATAATAATAATTGTTCTGAAAATGGTTCTGAGGTAAATATCGAGGGAAGTGAAGGAGGAGAGAGTCCAAATGACCATGTGAAGAAGGACAAAGAAAAGGGTGTTGGGAAACTTGTAATCAAGAAAAAGAACGGTCATTTTAGTATTGAAGCAGTGGCGAAGAGAAAAGAATGTTTCACAAAAAAAATAGATGAAGAAACTGAAAGTTCTTTGAGAAAAACACGTGTATTAAGGTTTAGCAAAAGGGCTCGTGAAGAGATTTCTCCAATGCACCAAACCCCGCGAACCGTTCTAGCTTGGTTGGTAGATAATAATGTTATTGTACCAAGATCAAAAGTTCAATACCGTTGTAAGAAAGATGGGCATACAATGAAAGAAGGCCGGGTAAATCGTGATGGGATTAAATGTAGTTGTTGTCAAACCCTTTTTAGTGTTTCAAAGTTTGCATCTCATGCTGGAAGCTCTAATAAACGACCTTCAGCTACCATATTCCTTGAAAATGGTCGTTCATTATTAGATTGTCAATTGCAGCTTAAAAGTGATCAAATTGCAAAACTTTGCAAGACAGAACCTCGTAAATTAAAGGTTAATAGACAAAAAATAATAAATGACAACGATTATATATGTTCTGTTTGTCATTATGGCGGGGAATTAGTTCTATGTGACCAATGCCCGTCTTCTTTTCACACTCGATGCCTAGGATTAGAGGTAATAATATGTGATCTCTTTTCTGTAAAGATTATACATTTAATACTAAATTTGGAGTTATTATTTACGGGTATTGCTGTTTTTGTTTGTTTAGGAGGTCCCGGATGGTGATTGGTTCTGCCCGTCATGCTGTTGCCGAATTTGTAACAAAAACAAATTTAGTGATGAGTGTGAGCAAGACACAGATTGTAACATCTTGAATTGTGAACAGTGTGAAAGAAGATGTATGTAGACTCAAATTTCTTTTTAGTTTGTAGCACTAAGTATGCTGCCTTTTAATTATTCTAATCTATGAACATTTTTGCTGCAGATCATATCGGCTGCTTAAAAAGAAAAAAAGGTTTCTTGAAACTGGAGAGTTATCCTCAAGTAAATTGGTTTTGTAGTCTGAGATGCGAAGAGGTATGTTTTGTCATTTTTATTGGGAAATCATCTACTCTTTATGTCTTGAAATATTTTCAATATTTTGATTATAGAATATTCTATAAAGATCTTAACATTTTTCTATTTTTGCTGAAGTTTCAAACTTAAGTTACATTGATGCTGTATGGATTTGATCCTCAGAATCTGTGTACTTCTAATTTTCCTATTTTTGTAATCAGTAAAGGATATTTTAATCATTTGACTAAAGATTTACTTTTAAATTATATCCTGATGCAACTGTTGTTATCTGGGATGGGGTCACTACTGCTTCTAAGATTTACTTATTGCTAGGTGTAGGAGTTTTGAATCTAGTATTCTAGTTAACTTTAAAAACTTACAGATACATAGGGGCATTAACAAGCTTTTGGGGAAGCCTATTCCAGTGGGGAGGGATGATTTAACATGGACTATATTGAAACACAAGAGACCTGATGGTGCGAATCATGACCCCTCAACTACAGACGAAATGGCTGAGAGCTATGGTAAGCTAAATATTGCCATTAGCGTGATGCATGAGTGTTTTGAGCCCGTCAAGGAACCTCGCACCCAAAGAGATATAATCGAAGATGTTATTTTCTGTAGATGGTAAGTTTAGTGATTTTATATTATTTTTATATATTTATTTGTTTATTTTTTGAATATCAAGTTTTAAAATTAACAAACTCTTGTTATTTAGCCCCAGTAACTTTGGTTGTTATATATAATTAACTGCAGGTCAGAGCTAAACCGTTTGAACTTCAAGGGATTCTATACAGTTCTTCTGGAGAAAGACGACGAACTAGTTTCAGCAGCTTCAATAAGGTATAAAATAATTATAGAGTTAGATTATTCAACTCCTTCTATCTTATTTACTTCACACATTTATCATCTTTTGTTGTTACCATTTAAAGGATTTATGGAGAAAAGGTAGCAGAGCTCCCGCTTATTGGCACAAGATTCCGGTACCGTAGAAGTGGCATGTGTCATGCTCTTATGAGTGTGCTTGAGAAGGTAAAATCGTTTTTCTTTCTGACGATGCGCAATAAACAGATTATTGCGTGTATTATATCATAATCTAGCATTTATTTAGTCATTTGTATTATTTTAATCTTTGGCTTCTTCAGGAACTTGTGGAATTAGGAGTAGAGAGACTAGTTTTGCCTGCTGTCCCGAGTGTGCTACAGACTTGGACCTCATCATTTGGTTTCTCCGTGATGACCGAAGCACAGAAATTGGACTTTCTTGGCTACACATTTCTTGATTTCCAAGGCACACATATGTGTCATAAATACTTGATTTCCAAGGATCAACCTTCTGCAGAATCAAGCATATCAAGAGGTGTGGTTTCTGTAATGTGCCTTATTACTGTAAAGTAGAGGTGGCTATATGTGGGGTGGTGTTGGGTTGGTTTGGGTTTGGATTGACCTTAAAACACTTTTTTGCAATTAGTGTATCAAATATGGTTACAAAGTTTATATCATTTCAATGATAATCTATATGTGGGGTGGTGTTGGGTTGGTTTGGGTTTGGATTTGGATTGACCTTAAAACACTTTTTTGCAATTAGTGTGTCAAATATGGTTACAAAATTTATATCATTTCAATGATAATCTATATTTTGGTGGAATACTTATGAGGCTCTTGATACGAACCAATATCGATTATAATAACTAAAACAGAATAAATAGATAGAAAGATAGATTTATCGACTTTTAGAATGCAAATACACTTTTGGGCGACTTTCAACACTTTTGACCTGTTTCCTTTCAAGCTATAGTTTAATTTACTTGACCCATCAAAGATACTAAGAAAGTAAGCCAATACAATTATATGATCCGCTCATAAGTAAATGGAAACTAAATTCTACAAAATGGATGCAGGGATCAATTATGAGACTATTAACGGTAAAAGCATCGTTGAATTAGACGGTATTAGTGCTGTTTCTGAAGTGTCTCAAGCAGACAGAATCGAAGAGAGTGGAACAATGGTGGATCGGCATTCCTTAGAGTATGCCGTCAAACCGTATTACTTAATTAACATTCTGTAGGTTTCTTCTAATATTATGTCATTTTACTGATTACTTTTGATTTTGCTAGTATTGCTCGAGACAACCAGAACAACAATGGCAGTGGCTCTTCTCCTCTTGAAATCTTGGTAACTTTCCGTCTGACTGTTTTATTACCATAAATGGACAGACTAATATTAAAACAAACAACTTGATGATTGTAGGCAAATGATCAACCAACTCATGTTGAATGCCAAAGTGAAACAAGTGTAGAGTGTTCCATCATGGAAGCTTCAAATCCCAATGAAAATGACAACAATCGCGATAATGGCCATCTGAAATGCTATCAACGGAGAAAAATAGTTGCTTGTGGGAGCTGACTCGTCTTTCAGTTTTGGAGATAAAATAATAAAGTAAATATGAGCAGATTTCCCATTTGCATTTGAAAAGAGGATGTAAAGTAAGTATTGAAATATGTAAATTATATCAACTCCCTGTTTATATTTATGTAGAGCTAGCTATTTACTGGCTGTGTAAGTAAATGCCTACCTGTAAGGTTCCGAATTTTGGGGTTTTTCCTTTGGATTTGTTGGTGCTTACGGTTAGTACGGAGAGTAATATGAGATGGAAGTCGTGTTTAAATTTACGATTTTTATTTTTTTTCTTCAGTTTTACAATGTTGTTGTGACCAGGTTTTTTGAGCTATAAAAGCTGGAATGTGGGGCTTGTGTTGTGAATCCAGGTATAACTGTGTCTAGATCATGGGACTATTTGTGACTGATTGTGGATCGTGATTTACCGGAGATCGTAACTTTGAGGACCTATTGTGGTAGTTTCATAGACTTTACATTGTAAGAAATAACAAGCATCAGTGAATTGAATTTGGTATTTGGCATATGTTTAAAGAAAAAAGCATAAAACTGGGATTTTTTTAGCAAGAAAATGTGTGTTTTATATATTAAAGTAGAGGGGAGTAATCGAGGGAGAGAGTGAGAAGAGTGTGTGAGAGAGAGAGAATATATAAAATGTCTTCGGTGTAACATTTTCCAAGGAGTAAAGCTTGTTTATGCAGCTGTGGAATGAGGAATAGTTGTATTTTTTGTTTGATTAAGAAGTAAAGGCTTAGCTTTGTATATTTTTTTGGTGTATTCTCTTTTGCATATAAAAAGAATTCCAAGGTATCTTGTTTAGTTGAAAGATTGTACTTAGGGGTGTTTCTTTTTCACTTAATGCTCTCTTAATGTATGCTCTTAATATGAAAGAGATCTAGATGGAGCCAGCATTATGTAGTGTTTCTTTCTCACTTTTGACAAAATTAATGTCTTTTTTTGTAAGAGTGAGATAAATGAGTTCTTTCCAAAAAGAGGTACCACTTGACATAAATACCCTTTTATGAATTTGTTCCATCTTCTCTTTCTCTCTAAATTAAAAATACATCACTAACATCTTTGACGGTATAAAATCTGCAATCAAATAAACACTGCTCTCTTCCTTCCATTGCAGCTGCTGCCGGCCTCCTTTACGTGGCCACCGGTGTCCTTCACATCGCCATCATCATCCTCCACTCCAAATCGTGGTTCCGAAGTCGGATCGTCTCTCTTCTTTCTTTTCTTTTTCCTTATTGACTTTTTTATTTTGCTGTGTTTGTGCCCAACGAATCAAATGGTGTTTGCTGTATTTTTGTTTTGCAGAAGAAAGAAAATTACTTTGTGGGTGGGTTTTTTAACATATTGGGTCAATATATCGTATTAAAATTGTATAGCTCAATTTTTGTTTGATGTTTAGTTTTTATATAATGAAAATGTGAATGTGAATGTGAATGTAATATTTAAACAAAAACTAGACAATAAAAATACTTCTATTATAAAATGCAAAAAGGTTCATGTATTTATTATAGTTTTTTTTAATTGTTCAGAATTTACATTCAAAATGTTAAAAAAAAAAATGATTATTTAACATCAATTTAGATAAAAGAATAAAATGTTCATTTAGGATATCAAGATTATTTATTTAAGATAAAAAAACTAGACATGTACTGAAAACAACACTTATTATAAAAAGACATATTCAAATGACACTTAATAAAAAAATAAACTAATAACTCCTTAGTCTCTCAAAATCTAGATTGTTTCATTCATAAATATACCAAACATAGATTTGAATAACATTATAAATGCCTGATCTATGCACAAACACCCTTTATTGACCCATAACTTATAGGTATGGGTTCCAAGATTCTCTTTGCAATCGTACCCTTATGTCCAACAAAAGTGAAACAACATGACTTAACATAAAACTACATTTTCTACTTATAGGTTTAAAGGGGAAACATTAAAGAGATAAAAATTGCTTGTTTTATAGATTGAAATCGAAAGGGAGATTAAAATGTAACAATAAATAAGGAGAATTTTAACAAAACCCACCCGTGCATGCGTTTTACAAAAGTCATACCATTTGAACAAAAACATCTATTACTTCGAATCTCATTTCATCAATTTAAAAGAGCAGTTGATTTTTTATTACGGCCGTTGTCACTTGTGTTTTGAAACTCACCACCGTTGAGTGTGCTGTTTGGTGACATCATGATTGGTCACATAATTATTAGATGTGGTATTGATGTAACACGAAGAGGTAACAGAATTTATAATTTTTTAACGATTTAAATTTATTAAAGAGTTAGCTTGAAGCTAAAAAACAATAAAAGATTACAAAATGAGAATCATTCAATTTTGCATCTACGGTGTCCAATATTTAGGATAATCTCTATCTCTACTAATAAACCAATCACAACTATTAGTCACTATTAGGTTGAAAATATTGTTTCTCTTCATCTTCACAACTCCATAAACAGAATTTTTGCGAGACATACAAATCACCCAAAATGTAGTTATAATAATAGCTTCCAACGCTTTTCTCTGACGGTGACTAATGTTAGCCGCATCTGCCCACAATGTAAACGAATTTGTGTTATAATAGTATATGCACTAATTGTAACCGACTCACACCAAATCATTTTAGCCTATCACATAAAGATTAAATCAAAGCTTAGAATGTGCTTATTGCCACTCACATGTTATACTTGCGGTATCTTGTGGATTGGTCAAGAGCTCAAGACTATCACACAACTTATTGAATAACTTTCCCACAAAATAGATTTCAATACTCAACAACATAATTAAACCCCCACGTAATGTAATAAGGAATATAATTAATTCAAGTTGTTACATTAGAGATAAAGAAAACAAAAGAAAAGGTCCTTAGATAAGTAACTAAACTATACCTAGATTATATTATTAATCAAAATGCATCAGGATAAAATAATATGAAGTAATAACATTGTGTAAGAGTGTTAAAATGAAACATATTAAAACATCTTGTCATGGTTATTGTTGTATCAAACGAGGGCTGGTGACTCGCGCTGGGCTGTGAAAAAGCGTAACGTCTATGATTCGTTCGATTATTTGTAACTAAACACCAACAAATATGATATTTCTACTAATCCCTGAGTAGTTTGAAATTTATTTCATAAACTACTTGTCCGGTTATACTCATTAGGGGTGAGCATGGGTCCGTTCGGTTAGATTTTTTTGTCGGTTTTTAGAGCGAAAACCATAACCAAACCGATTGGTTCGATTTTTAGAAAATTGAAAACCAAACTGTCGGTTTTTGAATTGGTTTGATTTTTTCGATTTGATTTTTTCGGTTTTTCAATTTTTGATTTGGTTTTTGCTCACCCCTAATACTCATCGATGTATAAAGTGTCTTATGCATCAAAGCCATTTTAAATCATACTATTTGTAATTTAAGTTCGTTTGTAGATACATTTGATATAAAAATTCATTTGATAATAGTTTGTAGGAAACAATATTTGCTTTGTAAATGTTATCCTTTATAATAAAGAAGATATACACTAAGAATAATTAGTATTATATCTTCAATTTATGTTAGATGTAAACATATTCTAAACAAAAGAGAAATTATGTTTGGTTATTTATAAACAATAGGCTATGATATGTTGTGAGAGTGAAAAATAAAGAGTAAAGGTTGTCCATAAAAATTTGGACACAACACCTTATGAATACAAATAGGCTTACTTATTACTTTAGTTAAGGCCAAAAATAAAATAAAAATCAAACATTTAATATAATACGCATTTATGTAACATTTAAATTTGTCGTCAAAATTAAAGCATAATGTTATGGTATAAGTGTTAATTCCCACCATCAAAGAATATTTGACTATTAGTACAGTAGAACAAAAAATAGAGAGAAGCTGATGTATTGAACCTGCATCGATCATCACAAAATGTATGACCCTTTTGAAATCACCAGCCAAGCTACAAAATATTTATGTTTGTTTTTGTGACAAATTATATACAGCATCGAACCCCGTAAACTTCAAGGGTCAAACATACTGCTCTAACTATAATAAGAAACATAATTAAGTTTGAATTTTAAAAAACTTTTACACGATATTGGACGAGATCACAAAGATAACAATCTAATCGTTAATTCATTTGATGACGTCATAAATCTTGAGTCTTAAGAGTTTAACAATTTTACCTCTAAATCTTTTGTATTTTAATAACTCATATTAATGACGGACGAAAAAACCCTTACGTCACTACTATAATTAAGATTGAATTAAAAAAAAATAATACTATACATATGTAACTAAAATTGAAAATGTCATATTATCTATAATTATCTTAAACAACGTATAATCCGAATCGCATGTTCTATCCGTCTATATATTACATTTTCTGTAGTTAGATTTCTACATCAAATTCAAATAACTATTTTTGTTTTTTTCATTCACAAGTCCATTAAAATGAAAACATCATCGTCTCTTCAAGATAAACTTTTGTTGCATGGTGATAATGAATCATTCAATGTCACCGTCAATGTTCATTGAGTGTTTTTTGACGAGTCACTAGAAAAAGCAAAAGGTGATTACCTCGATGGATATTTTCGTCATGGACGAAAATGTTTGAAGATGTCCCTCCCACAATCAACCATTTTCCACTTAATACGATTCCTCGGTCGAATTATGTTGTTAGTAAGGAACGTGGAGACTATCATGTTTGAGATATGTTTGCTAATTTTTATCAAGTTAGTCAACTGATCTCATGTTTTTCACATATATATTAATTGTATTTAAAATATGATTCAACAACATATTTCAATTTTAACTTTAAATTTTGCAGGATCAAATTCAACTATCTGGTCAACATACGGTGAGTGATAACCAAAACAAAATGCAAAAATAAATCTTTTCCATTATTTGGATTTTTCAATATTAAGAAAATCAACTATTATGAATGTTTTTAAAAACAATAGTATGATGATATTGATATGTGTTGTTAACCAATTTTACTAACTAAATACAATATATTATATTTAATTAGAGTTTACTATTAATATTTTTGTTATTTTGTATAGGAACATATGCGTGCGACTGGTCTTGATATGGGAAATGTTGATCATCTGAACTATCATAACTTAAAAATTCCTATTGGATCAATATCTGAAAATAACTATCTCAACGGACATGTTGGTCCCTCAACCTCCAAATGCGATGAACAAAAGCCATCACTAAAGATTAAAATTGAAGGTCCATAAAGGTGTCGTCATTTTGGTTGTCATTGGATAGTTGATGTGTTTTTCTATTAATTAGTCGGAACATTGGTTCATCTTACATATCAGGGCGTTCTATTTCATTTTAGTTGTCGTTATTTGATTTTTTAAGGTATGACGTTTGAGAGGTTTATGAATATGATTATCTTTTTTTTTGTTCAATTACTAATTATATTTTAAATTTATTTTCATTTTTTTAAAACTGTCAACGACATTAAATTTCCAATTATATATATTATATGATGCGTACTTATTCATTAGCATAAACTTTTTCTATTTTATGAAACTGTATGTATTAAGTTATAGTTAGGTTTGATATGATTATCATATTTTTTTCAATGCGTAATTAACTACATTTGAAACTCAATATAATCAATTATATGTGAACCTCTTGTGACCGGGTATAACAATGGATATTTGACGCTGTAACGCTCAACATACTAATAAAATTTAATACGCTTTTAAGTAAAATTCTTGGTATAATTAAAATGTTTATATGCAGTGTTCAAATTATTTAATCAAGTCATCAATTGTTTGAATTACTTTTAGTATTTTATGTTGATTGGTGGCTTCTGTTCTATTGAATTGATCAAGGTAAGTTTTAATAATAAAGATTAGTATAAATCGTTACATCAAGGCAAGTATACACTTGTTTGTCTAATATTTCATATTAACTTAAAATCAGATGATCGAGCCTCAATTGAAGCCACTAACAGGAGAACGGTCAGAAAAATTAAACCAGTTGATAATCTCATCAGTTCATGAAATTGGAAAAGTTCCATCGTTCGTTGGCTGATACATTGTTCATTGATTCCTTGATTGTACCGTCTAGGTCAATTTATCTTGGTAATTACATGAGGAAAATGTCACTGGCCATGGGGAAGTTGGCAACACTTGAAGTATTTTGTTTGCAGGTATACATTATTTGATGTATATGTAAAATACAATTTATTAATATTTTGTTCAAACATTAGACTAACAAGTTAAGAGAGATGACATTACAACAATTGCATACAATACTAACTAGTACATAATCAGCTCGTGCCATGATTGCAGATCATGAGTACTTTTCTCGAATGCGTGCATTGAGCACACTTTGACTTCATCGACCGTGAAATTCATTATTGAACTAGTTATGACTTTCCCAATAAATTAATTCCATTCATTGGAAGTTGGTTTCTTGATCTTCTTGAATATGGTGTTAACACGTAATGTTTTAGGATGTATATATGAGTATAAATACTCCCATCAATTACCATATTCAATGTCCATAATTCTGATTTTCAACCTTTGATTTAGGCAATCACTCTACTCATCAGCAAGAATTGTGCCCTCACTTATATATTATGTGCTGATCATTGATAGCCATCAATATATGTCACTAGTGTGCTTGTTGAAGTGCAAATTTCATTAAATGTTATGCGTATAACTTTAAATGATGTAGACCAAACACACATTTGTCAAATGCGTACTTAAGCGAATATGAGTCTAACAATTTATAATGGATTTAAAATATATTTCGACAATCAATTTTAATAAATTTATCCGTGACATTTTATCAAATGCTTAAAATTTAGTTAGAAGTCAAAAATTGGTGTTTAAATCACCATCTTAACCAAATTAATGTGTTCAAAGTGCATTGAGCCACATTTAACTAACAAACTCGAAGATTACCTCTATTTAATTAGAGAGATACGATACTAGGATTTTCATTAAAAGGGTTTTGGGATTTGATTATTTGACTAAAGCACGCAAGTTGTTCATCAGTACAATCTAACTAACATACTCGAAGTTTACCTCTATTGGATCAATAATCAAGGTAACGTAACGATCACAACTTTAATAAATTTATCAAAAATAATGATTGAAATATCATCGTAATAATGATATTTAGGATTGAAAATAAACTAATAAAATCACCTTAATACTGGTTAGGTCTAAAACATTAGTCCCATAAGGTCCATGTCAACGGTTGCTTCTCGCAACCATCCTTGGCCCGTCTTTCGCGTCTTCTGTTGGCACCAGTTCATCCCTATGCGTCTTTCCCTATTCGTCCTTTGTTTCCTTCATAGCCAAGAAGGTGGAAGATAGTCCACCGTGAGGCCTACATGAATAAACTAAAAAAATCGATATTTTTGTTTTTATCCTAACAGTCACCAAGAAAAATATACGCTAATATTTAAAAAAAAAAAAAAAATTCTAATTTTTTCCTTTTGTATAGATACATATAACTTAATTATATTTTTCACACAACCACAACTACACTCTCAACTATAACTACAATTATTATTATTTTCTTTTTTTCCTTTTCAAATCTATACACAATTCTCATCATCTTTTATACTTTCAAACACAATATGATATCCTAATGGATCCATACGAAAATTTCGACGAAGAATCCGATATTGAAGATATCAACTCATTGACTACTTGTCTCAATTTGATTGTTATGCTTGATACCATTGAAACACGATGAAGAAAACAAAGCCGAAAGTTCACGACCAAGAGAACCTAGAAGATTGTTACTTACAAATTGTCTCGATGCCAGTGAACGTTTGTTGCAAGACTACTTTGCCGAAAAACCAACATTCCAGAAAGATTACTTTCGAAGACGCTTTTAGATGAGCAAGTCATTGTTTCTCCGTATATGTTAAGGTATAACGTCTTACTCTCAACTACCAATACCTCCGTATTTTAGTTATTTTCATAAATGGTGTGATGCAGCCGGCAAACTTAGTTTAAATTTTTATCAACAATGCACTTCGGCCATACAACAATTGAAATACGGTTGTGCCGCTGATGAGTTTGATGAATACTTACATATGGGTCAACAAACGTCATACGATTGTTTGGACAACTTTTGTAAATGTGTATTTTATCTATACTCGGCCTAGTACTTGAGAAAAATCAACACACCAAGATATTCAATGTTTACATGCAACATATCAAGAATTGCATGCTTTTTCGAGTATGATCGGAAGTATCGATTGTATGCATTGGCCTTGTAAAAACTGTTCAATAGCGTGGAAATGTCAATACACACGAGGTGATCAAGGTTGTCTTACAATCATGCTCGAAGCGGTGGCATCGTACGATATGTGTATTTGGCACGCTTACTCTAATGTTGTAGGTTCGAACAACGACATCAATGTTCGTAATCAATCAGACTTTTTCAATGATTTACTCTAAGATATAGCTCCCGAGGTTGTGTATAATGTGAATGAGTTTCAATTCAAGAAAGAATATTACCCTGCTGACGGAATTTATCCCGAATAAGCGATTCTTTTTAAGTCGCTTAAATGTCCGATTGAGGAAATGATGACGAAAGACAAGATATTCTAAGAATCTGCGAGAAAGGATTTAGAACGAGTAACAATCAATAAAAACCCGACAAGAGCATATAACATAAACAAGATACGAAGATTCATGTACAATTGTGTGATTATATACAACATGATAACCGAAGATAATGACGCAATATATGTCAACTTGAGGAAGACTACCCCTCATACCCGAATATCTTCCGCGACGATTGTGGTCGGAGGGGGTTGAAGTGCAATTTCTTATGGAAAAAGAATTACTAGATTCGAGGGTGCATCATCAACCTCGAAATGTTCTTATCGAACACATTTGAAATCTCCCGTCAAATTTTCATGTTGGAAATTAATTAATGTAATAGTATTTTTAATTTCTAGTTAATGTAATGTTATTTTTAAAGTAATATTTTATTTTTAATGTACTTGTATTTCTATTTTGTAGTTAATATAATCTTTTATTTTTAATGAATGTGTTTTATTTAAATTTATTTTTAATGAGTGTGTTTTATTTAAATTGATTTTAAATTGTATCTCTATTTAAATGATAGTGTAAACTTTTTAAAAAAGTTTCGTTCGTCGACATTGTTCAATTTTTATTTAATGTTTATAAGGAAATGTCGATACGACGCAAAAGTAAAATGAAAGATAGAAGAAAAAAGTTAATCCGCTTGAAAATATTGTAAAGAAGAAATGAAGTCGATCATTATAAACTTACATCAGCACTCCAATCATATAAGCAGAAAAAACAAAATGACTGTTGTATCACGTTAGGTTCATTAAAAGGAAAATAAATAAGAGATTCTTTAATGTTTATTGTTTTGCATAGGATCTCAAAGAATAATAGAAATAAAAACCGACCCGATCCGACACACGTGAAAAAAACCATTTCTTCACACTCTCCAACATCAACAGCACAAAATAAAAACGAGACACCTCCCTACAGTGACTCTATATCAATAATTACTCTCCCCAATATTTGTTCACCCAAAAAAACATTTTCCCCTCTCGTCAGTCATCTCCTATGGCTTTTCAATTCATTTCACTTTCAATTTCTTTAATTTTATTCTTCAATTTCAACTTACCTTCATCTTCTTACATGTTAGTTCATCATCTTCATAACAATGAGCATAACAATAATCATAATCGTCATCATATCTTACAAACCAACAATCACTCTCAATGTTCTCTCTTCATGGGTTCATGGATCCACGACGATTCCTACCCGGTTTACCTTTCTTCTAACTGTCCCGTTATTGACCCGGATTTTAATTGCCAAATGTACGGTCGACCCGATTCAGATTACCTCAAGTACAGATGGAAACCCGCTAACTGTGAACTCCCTAGGTCAGAAAAGTATCTTTTCATTTTTCTATTTATTTTAATGAAGGTTGTACCTCATGCATTGATGGTTGTGAGGTTTGACTTAGGTTTGACGGTCTCCAGTTTTTGGAGAGAATGAAAGGGAAAACTTTGATGTTTGTTGGAGACTCGTTAGGGAGAAACCAATGGGAGTCGTTGATTTGTCTGACGTGGTCATCTGTGCCACGTGTCGCTACACAAGTCATCAGAGGATATCCGCTTTCTACATTCAAGTTTTTGGTATGATTACTCGTAGTACCATTTTAAGTTTGTTTTAGATTATTGTCTAGTTTCCGAATTGAATAGTTAATTAATACTAATTTTTTATTTTCCGTCAATTTAGGTAAAAGTTTCTGTAAATTTCAAGATTTTTATATACAATTATCTGCTCCAAAACAATGATTTTTATATACAATTATAAAAGCAAATACAAGAATTCGTTAGATTAATGGTAGTATTTATATTGATATTGATATATACTTCAATTGGAAAGTGTAAATGAAATCTTAAAAAAATAATTTAGAGTGGGTCCCGATGAGTAAACGCGTTAATTTTTTTTGGGCAGGATTACGATGTAACGATGTCGTATTATAAAGCACAATATTTGGTGGATATTGATTCGGTTGGAGGGCGAAGAGTGCTTAAATTGGAGGATATATCCGAGAATGCCCAGGCATGGAAGGGAGTTGATATTCTTTCCTTCAACACTGGTCATTGGTGGAGCCACACAGGGGCCACCCAAGGGTTAGTTTTGTCAGTTTACATTCTTGTTAATTTATCGAAACAATAATTAAAATTAGCATAATTTTGACACTATGACGCCAAATACAAACTTTCTTCTAAGTAGTGAATACCGGGTGATAGTGTAGTGAATACAGGGTGATAGTCAGTGTCAGGACGGAGCTAGCATATAAATGTTGAGGGGCGGAATTTGTTATTATTTTTTTTTTCATTTTTAGAGGGCAAAAGTCACAAAATATTATTGATACCCGTAACTTTTTTCTCTTTTACATAATTTGAAACTTTTTGAGGGGCAGGTTTTACATCCCCGCTTCAACATCCGCCTGTGAATGGTATGGCATTTTATAATTGTGATTTAATGATAATGATCCGTGATTAGTGTGCAAGTTGGATAATAAATTCTTGTATGAAGAAGGTTACCCGGACTGTTCATGTGGTTTCCTCGAAATTTCATATGTCATCCTTTAAGTTTTTTTGAAGTTTTTTCACCCGCCGTCCTCTATACTAACGACCGTTGGTGTTGTCCGTTAAGTTTAGACATGTCTCTAGCATATGAGAGTAATTTAGTCTCTTTATAATATATATTTTTAACCTGTCTCTCACGTGCTACATGAATCTTCAAAATAAAAAATCTTTGTCTGTCTTCTCTCTCTCTCTAACATTGGAAAGACAACAATAGCACTGCAATATCAAAACATCTGCATTGGGAATGGTGTTTTGAGTGAAGAATATAAGAAATCAATTGTTGAGATATCGAAAGATAGAACAAAGTTATTGGTGGTAGTGGTTTACGATGGTATGAATCAACGAAGGAATCTAATTGTTAATGTTGTTGTGATTGCAAGGATTATTGGTGTTACTCTTGCTGTACCAATTTTACTCATTAATGTTATTTAGGGAGATGAAAGGTATTGTTTATTAATAAAATATGATAACTGATAGTGAGAGAGATAGGGCAGAGTAGTTGTAGGTAGGAGATAGAGAAGGGGTCGGTGAGGGTGGGGAAGAAAGAAGAGTGGAAAACACTAAACTACCCTACATGTCTAAATTTAACAGACAACACTAATGGTCATTACTCATTAGTGTAAAGGACTGACTTTGCTAAAAAAGGACGATAAGTTTAACAAAAAATCTTAAAGGACAACAACTGAAATTTTGAGTAAAAGGGACTAAGCATGTAGTTTTTTTATTCTTGTATCGTACACACTCATAGATGTGACACACATAACATCTGACCTTGGATTAGATGCCTCCATTCAATGAATGAATCCGATCATCCACACAATATTCTTTGTTCTTCATTACTTCTTTCACCATGAAAGTCAACTTTAATACTTAACGTTTTATTTCACTGAATTAGAAAAACCTTCATCAGGAACCAAAATTGTCTCTTTTTGGTATACAACAAGAGCATTCCTCTCACGGTCATTGCAGTCTTGGTCTGTAGTCTTACTATTGTGTCTTAAATTTGGATAAATAGCTGCATTAAAACAAAGAGATTTTCATTTATGATTATAAATAGATTCAATAGTCGTTAATCAATTATAAAGTGAATACATATGTCGGTAATGAAGCACGGTTGGTCATGAGACACAAGAAACTACAATTTCTTTTTTCCCATTTGTTGGTTGTTGTATTAACTTGGAAATTTGCAGCATGGGCTTCCATGTTTGGTGTTTCAATCAAATTGGTTTGTTCCATCAATCCGTTTTCAAACTCTTGATTTCATCCTCTCCTCCCACCTTGTTCTCTGTTCCAAAGCTTGTTTTAAGCACTCAACTTCCATGTTCAAATTATAATTACAACTCTTCAGAGGATCAATTTGACCTCTCCAATTCCACCTTCAAAACATCATAATGTGGTAGAGTATAATGTCATGATGATGCCATTGCAGAGGTCGAGGGAGGCTGAATTGATCTTGAAGAGCTGTAATGATACTTTGAACATGGATGTTGAGCGCTTAAAACAAGCATTAGAACGGAGAACAAGATAGAAAGAGGCTGATGTATCTGCAATTGTTGAGGAGGAAAATCAAGAGTTTGAAAACGGGTCGATGGAACAAATCAATTTGATTGAAACACCTGAACAAAGTAGGTTAAGCCAAAAGGGTTAAGAAACATGATGATCCTCGATTGGAATTTTTCTTTTAAGTAAGAAAATTTGGGCGTTAATAAAATTTTTGATGAGCACACCATTTATCAAGCATCTTCGAATAGTGAAGTAGAAACTTACCCAAATGTAATTGAAAGTTAATTGCTCAACCCTACGACCCCAACAAAGCTGAAAATACCAAAAGACTTTCTCGTGAATCTTTTGGAGGAGATTCGATCGGTTTTCACCGACTATAAGTTCGGCTTGTTGCTCTCTGCAGTGCTCCATACCGAACTGGGGGACTTAGTGATGTACCATCAGTCACATGACACGATTGGTCTGCATACAAACTCTGCATAGTGATACTCAAAGCGGACCCACTCGCTGGGTCTGCTCTTGCTATACCTACCAGTCAGACGCCTCCCTAAAGTGTCTGCTTAACAGACCCGGTTATAGATTTTTGGCAGACCTGTTACCAGCTCAAATTGGTGCGAATGTATCAGTTATTATATTAAAAAAGTGTTAAACTTGCTTTAGATGAAAGGCCGAAATACTTTATTATTTTAATTCTAGTAAATAAGTATTAGTTCTACATTTATCCAGTTACTACCAGAGAAAATGATACAGTAAGAAAAACATCTCATCTATTATGATATTGTACTGTATTTCATTCAAACAAGTTTGGACTTGCAATTTACATGCTTAGAATTTATATGTATATACATGATGCAGGTGGGATGTGATGGAATCCGGTGGGTCGCTTTACCAAGACATGGATCGTATGGCCGCGATGGAAACTGCCGTGAGGACGTGGGGCCGGTGGGTCGATTCCAATATCGACACTACTAAAACCAGAGTTTTTTTCCAGTCTTTCTCACCTACTCATTACAAGTAACTATGCACCCTTCCGACTCCCCTCTATATGCATCATCTGATATATATGAATAATGACGTGTTAGTATGTTACAAGTATAATTTTGTTTATGAACCAGCTGCACTGCTTTTATATACCAATGTCAGTTTGTCACTATTTTTTACTTTTGAACATGGTGGAAAAACTTTGTAGCTCCGTCCCTGATCAGATCTTGGAGTTATAAGTCCACACTTACTTTTCCATTATAAACATCTTTTCTTTTCCCAATATTTCCTTATATATGAAGTTTTTATATTCTCCCCATCCCGTTTTAATGGCAAGTTTATTTATAGAAAAAAATCTCTACTTTTCCTTTTATGTTTTTTAGAGTTTTGTGTTCCTTAAATTCTAGTCCAAATTCAAAAAATGCATTCAAATGTAAGGGATGAAGTTTTCATTTTCCATAATGCTGATGATAGGAAATGTAGAAAACCGTAAATCATAGATTTTCATTTTCTTAGAAAACTTCATTGGAAAACCCAACTTAAACACGTTTTCTAATTTTTCAGTGTTAGAAATTTTTCCGAAAAACAGGAGTTTTCTGTATGTAAACGCACCCTAAGGGTCTACATTGATATTTTACGTTGTCCAAAACAAGTTTCCATTTTTCTTATCTACCAATAAAAAGAGATTTTTTAAAAATTGTGTGCATTCTTAAAGTAGATACTTGGTAGTGTTCTAAAATTATCACTTGAAATAGTTATAGTTACTTAGTTGCTATATAATCAAATTTACATAAAATAAATTGCAGCCCCGAGGAATGGAGCGGAGGAGCGGCAACCACTAGTAAGAACTGCTATGGTGAGACATCTCCAGTGAGCGCATCCGTATTCTCGGGAGTGTACCCAAACGAGATGAAGGTGGTGGATGCCGTTTTACGAGAAATGGAAACCCCAGTTTACATACTTGACATCACAACTCTTTCAGCTATGAGGAAAGATGCTCACCCATCAATCTATAGTGGAGATACAAGTACTGGTCAAAAGGCCAACCCTAATGGTACTCCTGATTGCACCCATTGGTGTCTGCCTGGGCTGCCCGACACATGGAACCAACTCTTTTACACTGCCTTGTTCTTTTGAAACTGAACTGCCCCGTTTTTGGGTTATGATCGTTTTGCAGTTAGGTACCAATTTAGAATCACAATCTTGAGACAGGATAGGTTTATCTATTGCTGTTTCACTTAACAAAATGTACCATTGACAACCCAGTTTTTTTTTAATTATTATACACGTGGGGTCGATGAAAAGTTGACCCTTTGTTTCGATACAATAAAGTCTTCTAGCTGTGAATTGTGAGCTCAGGGACCGTTGTATCCATCATTCTCCGCCCACCTTCAACAAATTGTGTCACTTGTTACAGGAACGAGGTTAAGTTCGTAAGCTAAATCATGAACTCCAAAAGCAGCTCTTCCTCACAACACGCCAATGACAAAAGAAGCATATTACTACCGAATGATATTTGAACGCTTTTTCCCACAGGCATGTCCTCCATGCACTTTTTGATTGTACATCATGCTTTGATTCAAGTACCGTGATCATTATTCCAACTAACTTTTCATGTGTTGCGTTCAAATATCATTCGGTAGTAATATGTGTTGCGTTAAGCATCATCTTATCAGTCAACTGGATTGATAGTTGGTTAATTACTGTATATACCTAATCATATAATTTAAAATCATGCCTAACTATCTGTTATTTGGCATATGTATTCTAGTTCATTTTCCTTACACTCACCAATCATTTCATTAGGTACGTATTTAGGCTCAAATTTTACACCCGAATATCATAATTCTAAGCAAAAATTGTGCCCTGATTGATTTTCTGACTTATACTTGACTTTGATATAACAAACAACAAAGTCAAGTACTGTAATTGAAAAAATCGATCATTTGATCCACATAATTAGTTAGTAAGCTCTTACATGAAGTTCAGCGTGGCTTTTTAATCCATCGATCCAGCTATACCCAACTCCAGCGCTAAATTGCTCTTTTCTGCCTATAGAAAATATGCTGCATAAAAACGATCTTGCCAGGGTTGGCTTACAGAATTTGAGGACCTAGTGCGACGATAAAAAAGGGCCCTCTGAATACGTAATTCATATATTGGTAGAAAGTTATCATTACTGCAAAATTGTTAATAGTAGAAAAATATCAAAAATAATAATATGTAATGAAGTTTAATCTCATACTTAATTAGTTAAAGGTAACAAATTTACTATTCTAAATCGTGCGACTCTCCTAATATTCTTGAGAACAAAGTTGTTCATCAAATACTTATAATAGCTCTCCACTAACATGATGCATTTTGTGTATCAAACATTATGTCAAATTGAATCATATAATATTAATTTCTAAATTCTATTCCGTTAAGCTCATAACTTAACTACTTACAAATTCATATTATATAACATCAAATCATAGAAACCCTAATATATAAATTAAATAATTGAAATAATAAATCATAGAGCATTAATCAAAATTTATAAGTAAAAACCTCAGTTGAAGAAAGAAAGAAAAATATATATACATATTGCCTATTGTTGCAACTATCGATTACCCAGTTTAATAAAACTGAATGTCGTGGTATTTTAGCTAACAAAAAAAAGAAAAGAATATAAAAAAGACCATGGTTTTTAAACAATGATCTTATCTTATTTCTATAAAAAAAAATGTAATGGTTGTGGTCACTGTTGAAGCACTACACAAGACTGGGGTTAAGTCTTAACTCATGTTATGGGTTGTAGTGCAATCATGGATAATCATATATACATTAGACATATTAAAAATGGGCCCCATTAAAATATAGACACTGTGTAATGGATTAGATTGAGACTGCCTTAATCTGGGCCTGGATCTTGCTATCAATGATGTGACTAACTTGTTAAGTCATATAGCCATATAAAATCATTAATAAAATTTGATACTTTCGGGAAATAAGGATGATGTTCATCGTCAAAAGCCCTTCGAAGAATCCACTTTTCAAGGCGATTTTTCTTCATATCAATCTATGAAACTCAAAGATGTCATTATTAGTCTTCTATTAACCAAAAATAAGCATTAAATATGGGTGGTAACAATTTCTAATCATCTTCATCTCAGGGTCGATACTCATTGCGATGTGATGAATTATTTATCTAGAAACGGCACTCGTGCTTCCAAGGCCCAAGTAGATGTTGACTTATTGCTCTTAAACAATCATACAGATGAATAGCCTTTATCTGAGATAACATTTATTTATGAAATAATAACTAAAAAGTTATATATGAAATAAGAACTGTTGGGTTACAAACCCACTCAGTAATTTATAAATGATAAAAAGACTAAGCGTTTTATCAGTTGCTGCATATGTTAGCAGCAACCTTAAAATAAATCAAGTAGCTTTGTTCGCTACTCAAGATCGAGCATTGAACTACTGGAGACTTTGAATATATATAAACATTGTCTATTCAACTCACTGCATATGTTAGCAGTGACTCCTTGTTATTGTAACTTATAATTTAAGTTATCTATCACTCATTGATGGATACTTAGTCATCTGATGAAGTTACAATGGGTCTGACGCTGACAAGAACATAAAGTATCTTTTTGAAGTCGAAGACCGAAGACAGAGATAGAGAGAAGCTTACTGATGTGGAATTCAAGACTTCTCCATTAACTAACGGTTCATGCCTTTATCACAAAAGTACATTGGATTTGACAAATACCCAATGTACTATATAGAAGGTCAACTTATAAAAAATAATAACATGTGCATATCTTTATCAAAGATATGTACAACTTGTTATTGTACTTTATTCAGAAAAGAACCTTACTTTTTTGAAATACTAGGATTAAATATATAATATACCATACCCTAGTATGTTTAGTCACTTCCATTAATTGGAAGTTGGTTTATTGACCTTCTTGAATACGGTGTTGACACATATATGTTTTGGAATTTATTTATGAGACTATAAATACTCCTCTCAACTACCAAATTCAATGTTTAGAATTTTGATTAACTTCAACCTTTGATTTAGGCAATCACTCTGCTCACCAGCGAGAATTGTGCCCTCACTTATACGTTAAGTGCTGATCACTGATAGCCATCATTGTATATCGATGGTGTGCTTGTTGAAGTAAATTTGTCACAAGTGTAGTTTAATTAGACTAGTTTGTCTTGTCTTATTCGTATTAAACTATTATAAAATATTTTTTGATTAAATCAATAAAAAAAACTTTAAATATGAAATCTTTGTTATTACTTACATTGTTGTTGATTTTAATACGTAAATTAAGTTTACGGGATCAACAAGAACTAAAAACATCTAGTACATTAGTTACTATCGGTTTGTGATCTAAATCATCTACTATGTTACTCTATGATTTATGTGCACGATAAAAACGTTAATTATATTACTAACTACGTAAGAGCGACTGAGCGAATGAAGTCACATACTTAAACACTTAGATACCAATTATTATATATTGTAGATATATAATTATAACCTATAGTTTGACAAAGCATAGTTTAATTAAATATATTTTAATTAATTGAATAAAAGGGTTCTAAGTATTGATTATATATTGTATTTAATTAATATTATTTAGCAACAAAATAATGTTTTTTCTTTTGCACCCGGGCCGGCCAACATGAAGAAAAGAATGGATCGGGTTTTTGTGAACTTGATAATGAGATGATTACTTGATAACTTAGTTTAGTGTTATACATATAAAGGATAAGAACAAATCTTTTTTTATTGAAAGTGAATTTTTTTTATAAAATACCATAATTTTTTAAAGCTATTAAATATACGGTTTTGAAATTGTGATACTGTTTTTGAAATTGTGATCATGTGAGTGTTGACTAGAACATTAATGATATGTCTAATTTTTTTGTTTGGTGTGTGCTCCGACCGACAAGAACAAACCCCAAGGTGTTTTTATTCTTTTGCTTTTTCAATTAGTAGTATAAGCAATACACGGATATTGTTTTCGGGTTATACAAGGATTAGTATTCGGTTGGTGTTGTTTGATGTGTTATGTGAATCAACCATAATATAAGGTATAACTATTATTTATCTTCTTTATTATTATAGGTTCAATATGAGAATACAATTGGATTTAATGGAAATCGGTTTGTACATGTTTATTTGTAATATTTTTGCTACGTTGGTTAGTTAATTGTTAATTAATTAAATCTAATTAGACTACGATTTTCAATAGTGATATTAAAGTCAACTTTTTCTACTATGTTGATCATAATGATTATTTTTAACATAGACTCATGGTGTAAAGTTTGTGTGTTGTTTGTGATTGATTTTTGGATCATCACTGAAGCACATCTTATGGCGCATCTTTAACGTCAAATTAATCATAGCGTTACTAACGATAAAAATCAATTTTTGGATTGTAGATCTAAGAAATCGATTTGGCATGTGTGTTTAACAAGTTGTTTTATTTAAATATTGTTGATATTTAGCTATTATATTAATAGCTTGTTCAGAGGTTATGATTGAGGTTAACTTAAATTATTATAAAATAAAAACATAAATATTATATTGAAACAATATCAAAACGGTTTACTAACGTTAAAAAAAAAATAAAGAATAAAAATTTATTTTGAATGTACACTGACTTATATGTCAAACTTAGTATATAATTTATTGTTAAAAATTAATCTTCAAAGTTTTCTATAGATATAAATTCAATAGCAACTTACGTAGTTTATTATTCAAACTTTAAACGTATCTTCTAGTTTTGCTAGAAAAAAAGTTTTGATATAAAAAATCTTTAACCAACAACTATTCGATATGTTAAATTAAGGCTCCAATACATGATTATTTGTAAAATATATTACTTGGTTATTTGCATAATATATTGATATTTTGACTTTTTTCAACATATGATATTTATTTATATATGATTGGGTTTTAATTGATATACTACTAATTTGAGAGACTAAAATAAAGTGTAAGATACTAGTCGAGGGGCCTTAAATGCAAAAGATGACAAAAAGTCATCTTTCTCACCACACCTACGCCATACCTGATGGTCCCGTAAATGATAGTCAAGTATAAAAACAAACAACAAATGTAAGTAAATACATTAAATTTCAAGTTTAAAGGTTTTCTTTTATTGATTCAATAAAAGAATACTTTACAATAGTTTAATGCGGAATAAGACAAGACAAACTAGTCTAATTAAACTACACTTGTGACAAATTTACTTCCAACAGGTTATCAGCGAGAGTACGCTGATAACACACAATGATCAACACTTAACAAAGAAGTGAGGGCACAATAGCTCACTGACAAACATGAGTATGCTTAAATCAAGGTTGAAGGTGAATACTAAATTCTAGACCTTGAATATAGTAGTTGATGGGAGTATTTATAGTCTCATAAATACATTCGAAACCCTACAGTGTCAATACCATATTCAGAGAAGGTTTAAATGTAACTTCCAATAAATGGAAGTGACAATACATACTAGGGCATGGAATATGAATTAAATATACCTAGTATTTAGAAAAGTAATGCACTTTTATGACAAAGTACAATAACCAGTTGTGCATTCTTTGATGAAGATATCTACATGTTATTATCATTTACAAGTTGACCTTCTTTTCAGTACATTGGGTATTGTCAAACCCAATGTACTTTTAGAGTAAGAGCATGAACCGCTGGTTAATAGAGAAGTCTTGAATTCCACTTCAGTGAGCTTCTCTCTATCTCTGTCTTCAGTCTTGCACTTTAACAGATGCTTCAGATGTTCTTGACAACGTCAGGCTCATTGTAACTTCTTCAGATGATAAGTCTCTATCAGTTAGTGACAGAGACTCCAAATATTATTCTAAGTTACAATTCACTGCTAACAGATGCAGTAACCAATAGACATCAGTATTTTTTAAGTATCAAATAGTTCGTTGTTCCACATGAGCAACGAACAATACTGCTTAGTCTATTCTAGTCACTACTAACAAATGCAGCGACAGATAAAAAAACTTAGTTTATTTTGTCATTCTTAAATTACACAAGTGGGGTACTAACCAACAATACCTACTTGCAACTCCAGATTTAAAGACTTGCAACCCTATTTTCTCGCCATTAAAGCACAAATAAGAACTGAATATACTGTCATAGTTATGGAGGGCCAGACACCCGCCAGCCTCCCTATTAGCTCCCCCACTAGACTAATTTTATTTTAATATATTGTTTGTTACCATGGTTATAAACATGCATAATTAACCATATTAATCCATTTATTTAATTTTATTTTTTGATATCATGTTTATTGGGCATAACCATGTTCGCCTTAGCCTTATGGTTGTGATTGTGTCTGTATGCGTGTTTAGTTTTACGGTGATTTTGGGCCGATTCTTGTGATGATTTATTTTTGAGAATTTTGGTCCCTTTTTGATGTAATTTTAATTTAATGTTTCTTTTCTATTGTTGTAATTTATTTTAAGTTGTAAGTATCTAGAATAGATTATTGTACTTTTACTTGAAATTGTAACAAAACGGACATTTCTAGCATTAAGGATACAATAAGATGGAAACCAAGTCACGTGAAGTCAATCTTGATCACCATTGGATGATGAGTCAAGTGGGAGCTGAAAACACATCTTTTTCTAAAGATGATTGAAGGTTGTTCTTAGATTGACCTATCGGTTTTCATGTTGGCCCATGAAATCAAGCATAGGATTTCTAGCTTAGTAATACATATATATGTGTTGTGTGCGTGTGTGTTTTATATATGTATAGAAACCAGATCAGAAAAGAAAATGAAATTTTGTGAGAGAAGAGGAATTTTTGGACCACTCATTTTAAATTATCATGAAAGTGTATTACAGGAGAATTACATTTAATTAATTTGATAAATATGCATTCCTTTAATTTAGATAATAATTGCGTTAAATACTTTCCTAGATTGCGGAAGATTTGGCGTTTGATCACAATTACTCACTAAAATGTAGCAGATGCAATCTCATAAAATTCGGATTTCACAAAATCAAATTTTATACACTAATCAAATAATCAGATTACATAACCAATTTTGATTACATATCCATCTAGTTAAAATTCGAATTTCATACACCGATCAACACAAGCAAATTTCAATTAAATCTAAACAATGTGGTTGTTGTCTGACCCTTTTCATTGGTATGTTTTAAACTTTTACTTTTTTTAGTGTCTTTTGATGTGTAAAATCTAGTTATAAATTTATAAACAAAGAAGTACCGCAAATAAACTATTACACAACCAGGTAGTGTATCCTGTCGAGTAATAGTATAGCTTGGGTAAGTCCGAGTCGAACCAAGAGGACCGTGCAATTAAGAATATGTAGCAAATGTAAATTAATCTAACATGTAAGTAATTGGGGGGTTTTGCAACCAAATTGTTGTTTTGCAAATGGTAACTAATTAATTAATCTAAATGTAGGCAGGTGAATTCTTTAGAATAAGATATTAATAAGAAAAATTCATCTAGACTAGCTCACTAATGATTTCGGGGTGTTTATTAAAACCAGTTTATATGATATTTTTCATCAAACTAAATTAAGGATGGGATTCACGTTCCCTCTACCCAATAGACTTATTAGAATTAACCTTTCATGTTCACTATGAGTTTCTAATTAATCTAGTATCAATTTAATCTAGTAACTAATGATTTAATCTTGTAAATCTACGTTCGCAGGAATACTAAACTTAAGTTGAGTTGTCTACTTAAATTCAATTCAACCACAATCAAGTTTAATTAATTAACCTATTTAAATCTTGCGTTCGCGTCAATACAATAATTATTTATAGACAAACGATCAAAACAAATTAGAATCATGCAATAGTGTTCACTAGAACAATCAATGATTCATTAATAGATAAATTAAACGAATATAACTTAATCACAATTCGGTCTTCGATTAAAAGTTAATTAAACAATGGTAAACATAAAAAATTAACACCCCTAATCAAGAGTTCACATCATCTAGATGAATGCAAAAGAACTTAGCTCATAGCTAGAGTAGAATCAACAATAAACATGAACTAATCGCAAGTAAACATTAAATTCAATGGAATATATGTAAACTGAATAGTGCGAATGTCATACAAAGTTGAATCTTCCATCTTGTAGCAAGAATGATTGAATAATAATAAGAATAACTCAATATTCACCAAAAATCGCCCAAAGTCGGCTAGAGAAAAAGCTAAGTGAAAGATAAGTTAATGTTCTTTTTAGGGTCTTAATGAGAATAACTAAAAATTCCCGATTAAGCTAAACCTCACGGCGGGAGATAACAATTCCCCCCCGTTTGGCCTTCTTATTCCGTTTCCAAAACCAAAACTAAAAATTCTCTGTTCAGTTTCTCCCGTTTAAACCAACATATCACGTTTGGCTTAAACTTCTTGGCGGGAGAAATTCATCTTTCGAACTTCTGTCGAGATTCTCCCATTTGAGCCATCTCCTCCCGTTTACAAACATTAGGTCTCGGCGGGAGATTACCTGCCCGACGGGAGAAATTCCTGAATTCCTCAAAACTTCATTATTTTGCTGCACTTCCGTATTTTTCTCCTCACAACCGAATTATACACCTAGAAACATAATTTCATCCTTTTAAGTATCGAAAGTACACTAAATTAATAGATATAATCAATGAATTGAGAGATATTGCTAAGTATAAAGATGTATAAATCGAGCAATATCATCTATCAACTTTCTTATGTATATAAATTTATTCTTATCCACTTAAAATAATTAATAGCTCTCCTAACGTTTAAGTTATTCATGATAGATGATTCAGAATTTGGTAGTGGTATTATTGGTTATGACATAAACATTTTATGGATTAGTTAATATTGAGTTGTTCATGTTTGTTTCACCTATCAACAAGTTGATTCACAATTTTATAATAATGATTCATTAATTTTTTACATATTATAATATGGATTCATGCTCTGATACCATTTGTTATTCCTTGTTAACTACTGAGTATTAATTACTTAGGTTAAGTTAGGCTAGAACACGTTTTGGTATCTGTATAATAAAAATTTAAATCTCAAGTAAGAACTAATAAAGCAATTTAACTTTTCAATGGTGTAACTTCTTTATTGAGAAGAATCAAAAAATTATAAGCGCAGAAGATTAAACACATGTTAGCCTAACTTAAACCTATTGAGTTTTCAATGATAAATTGCATCTTTTTTTAATAACTCTATTACGTAAACAGTTGCTTATGACAAAGTGTTTTCGTATGAACAAGGACTCGTTGATAGCAGTCACCGGTGTTCAATTAAAGTTAATGCTCTATAATAATTGTTGCGATTAATGTGAGAGTGAAAAGTATAACATTTACTTCGAACAAACATTTAAAAGGAATATTTTCCAAATTACAAGATGTTTTTGACGTGTTGAGTATCCGTCGTTGAAGTACAAGATTCATTAAATATAAGTGTTCTTTTATACTCCCGAAGGATAAAAGTATTAACAATATTATAATGGGGTATCTGGTTTGTACACCACGTGACCTTTTTGATGGGTGAGTGACTGGATGTGACTCAATATGTGATACTGAGTGTCAGGTTTTTGGGCCCACCATCATAACTTTTCATTTGAAACTTATTATCATCTCTAACTAAACTTCATTTTTGTGAATGTTTTCTTGACTTCAATAATGAAATAAATTTTCAGTACAATAGTTTAATTGGAATATTAAGATAGTCGCAAGCTAATAGCTAGAAATTTTTATTTATAAATGAAAGTTGAATTTTCTATTTTATTTGAATCTTTTCGTTTAAATTTATATACTTTTGATAATAATAATTACTATAATATAATAATCATAGTGATAATAATAATAATAATAAATGTATAAATATAATGTAAATATAATAAAAGGTAGTAAACTAATTAAGAATAATTAACAATTAGCAATTAAAATAATTAATAATAATAATTCACTAATTAAGATAATATAATAATAGTTACACCATTAAAAACTAATTAATAAATTATTACAAAGTCTTAGTCTTATTTATTGGGTAATGTAAAATTTACTAGGGGATATACTGATTTCTTTTTAATTATCTAATCTAATCAAAAACACTCCTTCACCGAGACTCATGATGATATTCCCCTACCTTTTTGACCTTTGACCGTGTGTGTGTTAAAATTACTTTACTAAAAAAGTGACAATTTACTCACGGATAGCACATTCGTTAAAAAAGTCTCATGACTAAAATGGATCTATAAATAGCTCTCAAGGTTTCATCTTTTTTATGTGATAAATTTATTTATTTTTGTTTTAAGAAATTGTTTTGTTTTAAAAAATATGTCATATTTGTATGAAAACAACTCAAATCCAAGTGTTGATGACGCTCAATTTTTTACGAAACTGAATAAGCTCAATTTTCTACGAAATCAAATAAGCTCAATTTTCTACATGGACATTGCCATTTTTTACCGAAATATTAAATATTTATATTGTTTTAATAAAATTAAATATCAATTATCACAACCTCAATCTTACAATGAAATATGAAAGTCAATACGTATACAATGTGCAAAAGTGTAAAGGTGCAACAGTGTACATTTTTAACATTTCTCGAGTTCCGATAAGAAAGCAATTATCTTGAAAATTATGTGAATTTAAGTTAAAATTTTTATGTGAAACTACATTCCAAGAAATATCATTTATTTCGTGTTTATTTTACGAGTTTAAGTCCAACAAACCCAATATATGTTAGTCATGTTTTTCCTTAAACGTAAATACTATAATAAATGAGGTCGATTCTTTAATGTTAAAAGCGTACAAAACTGTAGAAGTTAACTTATATATAGAGATCATTTGGATTTGAAAAACATGCATAGAATATTTATCTATAAAATCAATATTTGACTGTTTGGATTTGACTGTTTATTTTTCTATTTTAAAACTAATATTTGTCATATCATTATTAACAAAAATTAATTCAATTTTAGGTTTTTGAGTCTCGTGAAGATATAATGAATTGGGTGAAAAAGTCAGCATACTCTCTTGGTTATGTCATTGTCACACAAAGATCAACGAAATGCAAAAATGGTCTCATGACTAAAATGGATCTTATGTGTGACCGTAGTGGTAAACCTGACGGATCCGGATCAAGTAAAAATACTAGTTCCAAAAAGACAGATTGTCCGTTTCTGTTGGTAGGAAAATATTCACTGGAACATCATTATTAGACGATAAGAGTGGTATGCGATGAACATAACCACCCCTACAGTGCATCTAGAGGCTCATGCATATGCAAGGCGGTTGTCTGATGATGAATTTAGTTTGGTAGAAGATTTGACGTGGAAGAGTGTGCCACCACGTGAAATTCTATCAACACTAAAGGAGCAAGGGGAGACTAACTTGTCAACACTCTCGACAATATATGAGGCACAAAAAAATTCGCAGAGACGAGAAAGCCGGGAAAACTCCAATGCAAGTTCTTATGTCCCTTTTGCATATTAATCGTTATGTTTATCAAACTCGTACACACCCAATTACAAACGAGTTGCAAGCCTTATTTTTTGTTCATCCTACATCTTATGAGATATGGCGTGCATTCCCACACGTGTTGATTATAGATGCCATGTACAAAACGAACATATATAATATGCCTTTTGTTTGAATTGTTGGTGTAACTTCAACCAACAAGAGATTTTGCATAGCTTTTGTTTTTATAAGTGAGGAAAAGATGGACAACTATAAATAGGCCTTGGAACAGCTAAAGTGGACTCTAAATAAGTGCTTGCACCCACGTGTTATAGTTACAGATAGAGAGTTAGCTCTCAAAAATGTGTGCGGAAAAGTCTTTTCCGCACGCCAATCATTTACTCTATAGATGGCACATTGGTCAAAATATTTTCAAATATTGCAGACCAACTATTAGGTCACATCGTGATTGAGACCTTTTTCAATCGACGTGAAAGTTACTAGAAGGTTCTCCAACGTGGATAGCATACACAGAAACTAACAGAAACATCAAACATTGTTGTTAAAATATCCCTGTAAGTCTCTTATAATATTTATTTTTATTTCATTACCTCCTGTTCAGTACTTGTGTTTCTATTCTTTAAGGTGTTTTAAGATACTTAATGATAACTGGTTGGACAAATATAAAAAACATTTTGTGTCTGCCTCGATTGACCAGTGTTTGAACTTTGAAAATCGCACAACCAACAGAGTTGAGAGCCAACATGCCAAATTGAAGAATTACATGTATAATCGAAGTTATACTTTGAATAAATTTGTTGGTTGTATTGATAAGATCATAAAGTCACAACTTACGGTTTTGAGAAAAGTCAAATTGTTCGTTATCATAAGCATAATATACAATTGTTCAATTTACTATGGGGTTTTGTCTCAAATGAAGCTCTCGATTTGATGGTGAAAGAGATTCATCGTTCTAACGGTTTTCAACTAGATTCCTCAACTTTTAGTTGTCAACTACATAACAGTTATGCGTTAGCGTGTGCTTGCAGGCTTTCATTGTACATGAATTCAGGTCTGTATATACAATTACTCGCGGTTGATTTAATATTTTGAAGTATTTATTTTTTGACATTTGAGAAAATATATATATATATATATATATGCAGGTAAGTGTATTCCTTTGGATTCAATAGATATACTGGAGAACGCTAGATCTTTCACCTGCAATATCTTTGCAAACTGACAATATTTGTTGCGATATTCAATTAAACCATGTCAAAGAACATTTCAACAAGCAGTCTGATGCTGGAAAAAGAAGTGTCTTATGTAAGTTAATTGACATATTCAATCCAAGTGATACTACCCGTTAAACCTCCCAAGGTTAAAAAAAAAACACCCAGGGATGACCAAGTTTGAAAAAACAAGAACATAAAAAAAAATATGTTCCTCCTAAGAGTAAAGATCCACAAACACCTGGTCAGTCAGAGAGGTTTTTTGGGATTGATTTGAACGTTAAACCAGAAAGACATAATTGTTACTCGAACTATCAAACATATTACGATTGCGATCCGACCCCAGACTTAAATGAAGAACCGCCAAGACATAGCTCATTTGTGAGTCAAACGTCTACGTGGCATGATTCATCTATGGACCTACTATGTATTGGTCTCGGGTATACAAAATGTCTTGCCGGATGGAAATTGTGGATTTAGATCGGTCGCTCTCGGTCTTGGTCTCTCTGAGGATCAGTGGCCTCGAATTCGGTTGGATTTGGTGCGCGAGTTAGAGTCCCGACAACAACAATACATGTATATATTTGGAACTATCGGTTGCGAAAATATCTATAGTACCTTGAAATTTGCTGGAAAATGGATGGAAATGTCAGAGACAGGCTTGGTTATTGCTTCGCAATATAACAAAGTAGTTGTAAATCTATCCGACGATGGAGGTTGTACTACGAGTTTTCCTATTTGGTCTAGTCCACCGTAATCAGACTCTCATGTGACCATAGTGATTGCCCATGTGAATGGTAACCATTATATTAGAGTTGCATTACAGGAAGGTTTCCCTTTACTAGTAACTCATCCATTTTGGATCAGATATAGAAGCGATATTGCATCTGGGTGGGAAGACAAATATGTTAGTCGTCAAAATGATTTTCGCGAATATTATTATCGTACTCCTGAAAGTTATTATAACACCCCTTTAATTATCTCAGGGTTAAATTTGTAATTTGACTCGGAAGCGATGGATAAAGATACTATTATATATTATATTACAAAAGACCCATAATAATTTTTCGCGAGTTTTACAACAATTAACAAACTGTCTGCAGCAAATACATACAGCTGTTTACGAAATCTGAATACATATTAGTTAACAAACACATTTACAAAATCATATTCATCAGAGAGTGAGCGCATGTCAAACATTCCTTCCACAGCCCATCTTCCTGCCCAACCCACAAAAGATAAACATAACCTGCAGGAAGGGAAATGGTGGGATTAGCACAAAGCTAAGTGAATGAATGTACAACTAATAATTCAACTTAGCATAACAATCTGATACATTAAGCACGAAAACACATAAACTCAAGAGGATCGGTGGTTACTGAGGAACCCTACAGCCGCGGTGGCCCTCAAATAACGCTTATCACAATCTGTATAGGCCCATACAAGATTTACCGATAACTTGGCACTACAACACAACAACACAGTTTCCAGCGACAACACATGTATCTGGAACCTGTGTTGAACACAGTAGTAACCAAGTCCAATCGCAATTGACCTCTGAATAACACAGATGCCCGAAGGCCACATATACATAACAAGCAGGTATACACAATCATAACTCAGACTAAACAGTCTATCAATATCTACGATACTTGTTGTAACCACACCGTTACAACTAAATCAAATCATGAGTTGCAAATTCACTCACCTGTCTGCAACAGTCCACAACTCAGAATTCTAATATTACTGAGTCTTCGGTTGATCTTAGAATACAACAGACAATGAGTTAATAACTCTTTCCATGATCGTATAATATATTTAATTACTTAGTATCTAAATGGTAAACAATCACCAAGTTGAAATTATTGGATATAATCGCTCTATAACTATCAATTTATATCAAGTTATAACAATTCGTTTGTTTAATTATTATTCAATTAACAATTTCGAAACATTATTATAACCTATTAATCCAAGCAGGTGACCCTTGCAAATCTAGAATCAGTTAATAAGAGTCTGATCAGCAGTTAAAAAGAATCTGTCAAATTTGGTCGCTAAAAGTATAACCTTTTACTTATGCATTTTCAGAATTTGCAGAAAAAGACACAAATCTCAGTTCGCAGCTCAGAAACTCAGTTCGCAGGAACTGGGTTCGCAGTGCAGGAACTCAGTTCGCAGGAACTGGGTTCGCAGTGCAGGAACTCAGTTCGCAGGAACTGGGTTCGCAGCTCAGAAACTCAGTTCGCAGGAACTCAGTTCGCAGTGCAGAAACTCAGTTCGCTGGACGAACTGCGAACTGAACCGCTGTTACCCAAAAAAACGAACTATTCCGACTCTCAAACACGAAAATCAGTTTCCTAACACTCTAACAAGCTTTCTAGCATCTCCTAAACATCAAATAGCATCATATAACAAACTTTCAACTTCAATTACACACTCAATTCAAGAATTTAACAATTTCAAGTTCATTACCCAAAAATGGAAAATGCTTACAACAAAATGAGAACAAGATGAAGATGATGATGACAAGAACAGCAAGGAATCACAGTAGCTCGAAATCCCTCTCAATTAAATGTTAAATTTGATGATTTTTGGAAAGGAGCTTGAAAGAGAATTTAGAGAACAAGTTGGTGAAAATGAGATGAAATGGAGAAAAGTTGGTGATTTATATCACCTACCAACTCAAATGTTGGTAAATTTTAAATCCCTTGTTTGGCTTATTGTCTGGAACCTGAAAACCGTTTTGCGAAACAAGTTATTTTATTTTACCGACAACTAATTTAATTTAAAACTATTAATAGTTTACCTAACACAATTAACAATTTGACCTTCAACTAATTCTCCTATGTAAATAACATGTTAATATAATATAAAACTTATAATTAAATACAAGGTTATGGAAATTACCGAATTACCCCTAAGTCACAAGAGTGGGTGTTACAGTTATGATCTAATTTAATGTACTTTTGCAACACTCTCGTTATTGTAAATTACTTAATAAAAGTTGTAATATTTAATTCTGAATTTTATGTTTATATATATATATATATATTTGAATAAGAAAAAAATATAAGTAATAATTAGGTAATAAATATAAGTAGACACAAATATTGATTAATATTAATTATTATGTAATGATTAAGATATAAACATAGAATTAGTGGTGTACAAATCCATTAACTATTATGAATGATTAAGGTATAAGAGAAAAGTTCAAATAAGAATGTTAAAAAACTAGAGAACGGGAGAACCAATAGAATTGCTCCATTTCAAATACCCATTTTCACCCTTTTTCTTTAAAATTAAATAACTCACAAACCGTACATCAATAAATTATAAAAATTACATATTCGGAATCAGCGTCATTTTATCTTTAATTAGATATCCCTAAAGCTATACTTCCGACGAAATTTTTTTTTCCTATTCTTTTAATGGGTTTTAAAAATTCGTAATATTAAATCACATGTGATTTAAACACTAAATAATAATCACACGTGATTATATCTTCAATCACATGTGATTTTAAATAATAATCATATATGAATTATTATATATTAGTAAGCTAATCAGCAAAGATCAATTTTTAATTGAAAATCACATGTGATTATATACCAAATGATATGTGATTATATGTCAAATCATATATGATTAAATATTAAACTAGCAATCACATTTGATTTTTCCTGAAAACAAATGTAATTTTTAAAATTTTATTAATAATATTCATGTGAATAAATAATCGTGTACCAATTTAAAAGTATACCATGAATAAATAATCGTGTACCAATTTTAACTTTTTGTCATTAATCACACATGGTTATATTTTTAAGACTCGTAAAAAAAAATCGTCGAAAATATAGCTTGCGGGATCTCTAATTAAAGATAAAATGATGATGATTCCAAATATGTAATTCTTATAATTTATTGATGTACAGTTTGTGAGATATTTAATTTTTAAGAAAAAGGTGGAAATGAGTTTTGTAATAAAATGGAGTGATCCTATTGGTTCTTCTATTCTCTACTTTTTTATCATTCTTATTTGAACCCACCTCTAAGGTATAAATCTAGAATTAGTGGTGTACAAATCCATTAATTATTATGTAATGATGAAGGGGTAAAAACCCTAAATTAATGGGGTATAAACCCACAAACCTTATTACAATATTGTCAACTATTCATACATTTTGCATTTCTATTTTTTTTTTCAGAAACTTGTACTTTGTTACAGGAATCTTTTGCAACTTATTTGCTTTTAACAAAGATCCTGCTCAAGTTCAACTTAGCATATCACCAAAAATATCTTAATTGACTTTGAAGTAAATAACATGGACCATTGACACGCTGACCTGAACTTTTCGCATGACCTTGTATCCTGATAGTTATTTCACCCAACAAAAAGACATATCTTCGAATTTCTCTTCGATTTCTATGAAGTATTTGCTTCTAGTAGGCCCACTAACGGACACTGTAATTCGATGGTCATAGTATTTTCGCACAGACCAGTGAATAAACACTCGGGATGGAATATCACATCATCTGAGTAGTCGTCGGGGAACACAAGCTAAAGTTATTACAACATAACAATTAATTTTTGAAGCATATACATATCCTTTCATCTTTCATCAACTTTACACCACCACAATCACTATTACCGCCGCCTACCACAGTCACCTCTAACGCTGTAGTACTGTACCAGTTAAGAACATTAAATGTAATGCTGTTATTGTTGTTATTGTTAAATTATGGAGTATAGTTTCGAGTATAAATTTTGGTAAGAAGGAAATACAGAGTATAGCAAAAACCGAGGTTGTATTATTTGTTATACGGAATCTAACAACATATTGGTTGTATTGGACATTGAAAGTATAATTGAACTGCAATTCTGTTTGCCGGAAGTTAAGTAACCACCATGGATTCAGATAAACCTCTGAGAAAGATTTCAGAAGCCTTTAACAACATTGCCAACTCAATTAATAATAAATCACCACAAGTAGTTGAACTTGAATTGGCCCCTTCCTCTCATGCGTGTTCTCGTGTTTCCCCTTTATTTCATTGCCTCGGTATTGCTTTCAAGTTCGCTGAAATGGACTATGTTGCCAAGGTTAGTTTATTATTAATTATGATTTTTTTTTAATCTTTTTATCAGATCATGCTCAATTAATTAATTTGATTATTTAGTTTGGATAGAAACAGTTGATTTTGTTTATGAATGAATAGGTGAATGATCTATGAGAGACATCGAAGTCGATATCAACGGTGGAATCTATGATGGAAATTGACATGAAAGAGAATTGTGTGAGGAAGGCTGGTAGTCATACAAGGAATCTGCTAAGGGTTAAGCGTGGTTTGGATATGGTTAGACTCTTATTTCAACACCTCCTTGCTCACGAGTACGCTTTTCTTTCCTTTTTACTACTTTTTACTTCACATTTAGTTCACAGAATTTGATGGAATTCGTTGGGAGTTGGAAAGTTAGTTTTCTTTTCATCAACCGTTTGTTTGTTGAAACAAACGTTTTTATTTTTCAAATTTCAATACATGGGAGTGGGAGTTGGAAAATGAAGGTCACTTCTCGATATAGATAGGCTCATCCTTCAAGAAGGTCTGATGAGCACGAGGTGGTGTACAATTGTCCCGATAAAGTTAAATGTCCTCTTATGGCGGGTTGCTTTGAATAGAATTCCCACTAGAGTGAACATTTCAGATAGAGGCGTTGATGTTCCCTCGATGTTGTGTCCGTCGTGTAATGCTCATGCAGAAGATAATAACCATGTGTTTGTTAAGTGCATGGTGGCGGAACAAATTTGGTCTAAGGTAGTGAAGTGGTTAGATCTCCATTTCCTTTCATTGATAATGTGCATGACATGATAACATGGATGGATTCGATTAATGTGGGTGCTAATAAACAAAAAGCTTTAGAAGTCATTGTCTACGCTACGATTTGGATGTTGTGGCGGTATAAAAACAACGTTGTGTTCTAGAATCCGAGTATGAAGAAGAGTCAATATTGTTATTCATTCTTTTGATTGGTATTCCACTATATGTGATAAGCGTATCATTACATGGACTTTGTGGTTGGGAAACCCAATGCTCCATTTCTATGTGTAATTGTTTTTTGCTAGTTTCATGCTAGCTGTTTTATTTATATCATTCAGCAGTTAAAAAAACAATACCTCATGAGTCCAATTTCTTTAAGAACATTTCAAAATTTAATTGGGCCTTCCGATCACTTTTCTGTTTTGTAGAAGCTAGTTGTTATGAAGTTCCTTGCTTGAATTGTATGCAAGTATATAAGAGAAATTTACCCAACTAGCCCGTTCAAGGTTGGATTTACCAAAATAAACCGTGTCAGATAAATTTTACGAATATAGACAACGAAATCGCTATAATAGAATTTCCAACTTGGCGATCCGAGCGATTCACTTTGGCCCAATCAGAACATGCCACGTGCCCGGGATAAATCGCGTTATAACCCTTTCAAATGACTTCGAAGATCGCAACACATGGGAATAAGAATCGCCATAGTTAAAATATAGGCACAAGCGATCCAGGCGATTTGGTTTTGAATTCTTGGAGTTCGTGCTACCACCACATATAACCGAAATTCTCTTCTTCATTCTTGTTCAACCCACAACCAAAACCTTCGATTAAAAGCAAAAGTATTATGGCGATTAAACCCAACATTTTGTCTCGAACAATTAAACATAAACGAATTCCGGCGACTACAGGAACTGTAAACCCTTCGATTTCATTAAAAAAAAGTTAACAATGCGGCGATTAGTGTTTAAAATATGGCGATTTGATGGACCCCGTGGTGGTGACGACGGTTTGCACATTTGACCGGTATGTGGCTTGATTTGACCGGTTAGTTCATATTTTTGGCCGGATTTTCTAATTTTAGTGCGTGTTTTAGGTTGTTTGGTGGTTAAGGGTTTTGTAGTATGGATTAGGTGGGGTGGCAGTTGGTTTGTGTGGTGGTGGCATTTACTGGTAGTGGCAGTGGGTTTCGGGTGGTGGTGGTGGCATTTACAGGTTGTTCCAGTGGTTATCGAGTGGTGGTGGCGGCACTCGTTGCGCTGGTGTCAGAATTATATAGAAACGGTTGGTGGTGGTTTTTGAAGTCATTTTTTTTTCGGTTAGCATTCGTTACATAGTAATGATTGTTTAGTTGTTTAAGGTTAGCGGCGGTTTTCGGCGGTTTGTGGCGATTTGGTGTGTTTTAAGTAGTCAAGTTAATGGGGGCGAATTTCAATCGAGATGAGGTATAAAAATACTATTTACCTTAATCGTATTAGTTTCGGCTTATTTATTATATCGTTTATAATATGTTAGTTTGAATTGCGTTTTTAGATAAATAAATTTAATAGTTTATATGTTGGTGATCCAATTATGTTGTTTATAATTTGTAAGTTAAATTGTGTTTTTAGATAAATAAATTAGCTATTTGTTACGATTTGATCGTTACGGTTTGATTGTTGTTGTTTGAATTAGCTATAGACTGTGTCGGTTTAAATAATTTATATTATATAATTGCATGTTCTTTGTAATCGTTTAAGTTAAATTGCTTTTTTAGATAAATGAATTAGAGAAATGTTGCAGTTACAATTAGTTATAGATTGTTGCCGTTTGAAGCATTTATATTGTATGATTTTTATGATCTTTTTAATACGTTAACTTGGATTGCGCTTTTAGATAAATGAAATAGATTATTGTTACGGTTTGAATTTGGTATAGTTTGTGATAACTGAATTAGGTATAGTTTGTGATAACTGAATTTGGTATAGTTTATGATGTCTGAATTAGGTATAATCTGTTGCGGTTTGAATAATTTATATTATATAATTGTTATGTTTTTCGTAATCGATAATTGGTGCGATATGAATTAGGTATAGATTCTTGCGTTATAATGTAATGGCATAATTACAAAACAAAAAGGAGATTAGCGTTTAATTTTTCAAATATTTGTTGGACATATATGAACGATTTGAATTAATATTTTGTTTTGTTTTATTTATTGCAATGATAATTTATATATTTGTTACTAATGTCTTCTTTTTTGTAATGAAGACGTATCCGGCTACTATTACCATGAGGAGTAGGCTAACTATTTTGCCAAAGATGAAGGAAAAGTTGTATGGCACCCCTAGAGATGCGTTATTTAGGCAACTTGTTTTGGCAGTTGGTTACATATTCTTCATTGGCGAGTAGATGGGCATTTGCTACATTTGATACTGTAGATGCAGGTCTAGTTGCAGCAGCCGCATGATCCCGAGGTTCATCCGTTGATTTATGAGGTAGGGGGTCACTGTTTAAAGTTTGGGTCGAAGGAGTTTTGTTCGATTACGGGATTGCGTTTTGGACCGATAGATTGGGGGAAATTCAAAGCCAAGACGTTCCCATTTCAGTACCGAGTGTTCAGACATGTCAAAACAGAGTCCCTTCACTTGGATGACGTTTAGATATTGTACTACGGTCCTGATTTCGACACTTTACCCGACTTAGATGCGGTTCGTGTGTGTTTGTTAATTGTGTTGGAGCTAGTTTTTTGGGAACCGGTGCCGATGTGCTACACGTAGTTGAATCGGACTTTTTGGAGCTAGTAGAGGATTTGGATGCGTGGAACCGTTTTAATTGGAGATCTCGTATTTGGTTCATCACACACGCACAACTTAAAGATGCAGTACCTATTAGAAGGACAAGACATTTAAAAGATGGTGAAGCAAAATCCTCCGAAAAAGCCCAACTATACACTTATGGGATTTATCTGGGCATTTAAGGTGAGCTAGTTAATCAAATTATGCAAGCTTTCAAATTGGATGTTAATATAATTTGTAATTACATTTGTTTTATTATTTATTTTTTAGATATGGATTTTAGAGACGTTTCTGATATGTCGTGAGTGGTAGATAGCTCGTGACAACATGCTCCCGAGTGGAATTCGGTTGGATAAGAATGTTACCTTTAAAATTGAGCATCAATATCTCTTGACTAGCTCGTATGATCCTGTAAGTATTTGTAATTTAATAATTTTAAATATAATATGTTAATTAGTAAGAACTAACCAAAATGGTCTTTTTAGCCAAACATCCCTAGACATATGCTACAGTTGCTTCCCACAGAGGCACGCACGGATTAATGAATAGCTAGTAGGGTTTTCTTTGACGATGAAGTAAAACATGGCGTGTCCCGTCCACCGCCTCCTCTCCCACCTCCTCCCCTACCTCCTTTTTCTCCACCACATACAAATGTTCCTTCATCAGAGGAACGTTTTACACATTTACAGTGAGATCATTTAGTACTCAAGAATGATCATGTAGCACTCAAGAATGATTATACTACACTCAATAATTATCATTTAGTACTCCAGAATGATCATCGAGAACTAAACGAGTTTTGCTGGCAATTACATCAACGGTTTTTGGCGTTAGAGAAACAGGTTAGGGTGACTAATTTTTACCGTTGCTAGTATTAGAAACTTAACATTTAAATAAATGGTATTCATAGTTTTGCTAATTGTATGGACGTTTTCAAGAGTAGAGAAAATCAAGATGTTGTTCATGATCCTCCTATTATTCGAGATCATAGTCGAAGCAATCCGAAAGAAGCTACCGACATCACATTTTTGGATTTAAATAAAGATTTGAACTTCTTATACTCTCCCGATGAGGTGCGTATAAATTTACAATGTCATATTTATTTTGTTAATACGTTATTATTTGTTTTAATATTTAAGTTATTTATTTTTGTAGACGGACTTTTTGAATCAGGACACCCAAACATGTGGTAGTGTTAATTCGTTGTCGAAGATAGTTACAGCAAATGTCAATCAAGTCTCAAAAGTTGAACTTGATAGTATGATGGCGTCACTTCAAGATACCATGGTAATTGAAAAAAAAATCTTCGATATCAATTGAAAGTGTTTATTGTTTTCTTTGATACAGTTATTTTGAATTACTAGATATGTGTATAAATTGTGACGTATGCAAGAGGGGACGGCGGTTAACGACTCTCACCCACCCACTATGACGAACGAAACACATGACAAAGAAAAGCCGAGTCGATATGATACGGTTAATATGTTTATTAACAAAATACATGAATGCTACTTAATATTTTATAGTAGTAGACTTAATTTAAAATGTTATTTCTTTTAAATGTTTGATTGTGATAGTTGTAATTGTAACATGTTTTGCGACATGTAGATGGATTACAAGCAACTCCCAGGTAAACATAAGAGGATGAAGTTCGTTGGGAAGTACGTGAAATCACCTTTCTGTCCTTTGCCGGACACGACTCATGTTAAAAAACACGAAAAGAAAATGAAACGTGTAGTTATGCAGGTTCATAAGTTGACACTTGAAGATTATATGGAGATATTAGTTATCTATTAAATTAGTGAAACTTTTAATATTATTTACTATTTGTTTATTTTTTTTTTGTTGTTGTTATAGGATGCTGCCCACGAGAATAAATTGAAGACAAATGATGATGAGTCGGTTCTTATTGCTGATGATTCGGATGATTGGGTAAAGAAAAATTACATGGACAAGGTGGAGGTCCGTCCGTTACGAGAACTTCCAGTGTGAAAAGAGGTACAAGTTATTATATTTGCGCTACACAAGAAACTTTATTATTGGCTCAGTATTCTAATAAAGTTGTTGGGTCTTTTAGGATTTTGTAACAATAAATGGAGATCTTCCCGTCCCTATGATGGACAAGGATTTTGATGAGTGGCTGGAATCGGAAAGGTCAAAATGTGTTTGCATGTCGTTTAGAAATAAGTTGACTTGGCCTAGAAAGTATTGATACATACTCCTTTGTCGAGAATGCCCACATGTTGATAGATTAAAGGGTGAATGGACTGCTAATGGATGGCTATATGATAGTGTAAGTATATTCGTTCAACTCGTTGTATAGGTTTTTATGTATATAACTAATTTTTGTATTAACATATGTTAAAAATTCAATAGCATAATTGGTTGTGGATAGACTACTTGAACACACTTAGACCTATAGACGCTGACTGGTGCACGGTCGACCCTTTTGTCATGTCCAATCTCATGTCGGACGACCATGAAATGTCGACATATTACTCTGATGGTGAACTGTTTTGCTGGCACGTGGAAAGACGTCAATCGTGTAAGTGTATATAAACATAAATTGTTATATATTATTTTCCTAAAAAATGTATAACTAATTTGTTTTCATTTTATGTAGGTATTTTTCCCGGTAAACGAGCCTGAAAAACATTTTTTCCTGTTAGAGTTAGATATTGCTACCGGTGTATTTACTAATTATGATAGTAAAATTGACATCGATTCTGCTAGAAGAGTAATCATAAGTAAGTATTGGACAAATTTGGAGTTGAAGATACTTAAGAAACTGCCGGCCTTTTTAGATGTAAGTGGTGTGTTTAAGAGTAAAGGTATCAATAGAGAGGCATACACAATCACATTTAGGACGCATCCGAGAGATCTGACACCTCCACGGGTCGGCTGTTTTGGAGATTGTGGTATATTTGTATGAATGTTCCTTTATCGTGTAGCTTTGTAGAAGCCACTTCTACTTGATGTAGATCCTCGACATGCCGGTTTGTGGTATCGCAAGAGTATGGGTACACTTTTTTATCGCTTTATGGATAGCTAGTTTGGGTACCTACTGATAGGTGAATATTAGATATACCATTTGCAATCTTACGTAACTAAAACACATATTTCCCCTTTAAATTTTACATATACTCACTTTAAAAATCTAGTTACACAAGAATGTTGCCATTTGGTTGTTTCCATCCATTTGGGTGATTCGCTTTATGGATAGCTAGTTTGTGCATACGTTTCCCACAAAGTTAGTTCCCACAAAGTTAGATATACCATTTGCAACCAAGTCCACGTGGCACTAGACTCACCTCCACACACCCTTAAAGCAAGGGGCACAATTTGGTTGTTTCCATCCATTGCTACAGCAAACAAATTTGAATCCAGGTATTTCCCTTTAAGAAAGCAAATGATTGAGAAAAGTTTGTATCTGTATATATATATATACATTATATAAGTACAATAATTAATTTATTATATTATTCTCAATAGTATATTAGAAGTCATAGAATTAAAAAGTTACCGAAACACCCATGGCGACAAACCACATCTCGAAGCAGCCATAGTGATCCGTTTTAATGTCGGCATGCGTTCCTGGATTTTGAAGCTTCAAATTAAATAGATAATACGGCAACTTACTAAACGACTCCGTATGACCACCTCTCAGCTTCTCTAAAGCGACTTCTCTACCACGCCAAGCGTGCTGATAAAATATCTTAATGTCATAAGTATCGTCGATATCTTCCATTATATCTTTTGGCCTTAGAACTCGGTTCGGATCTTTTAACTCATCCATTATAAAGTCACCAACTACCTCTTTGTACGCGTTTCGATGCTTGGTTTTTAGTTGTGTCTTTGAACATGTATGGATGTCATACAAGTTGCTAATGTAGAAGGGTTCGCCATGTTTGGCGCGATTTGTTACTATCTTCCATTCACATCCTATATTATAACATACAACATCATATCTAGTTTTAGAGGAAATTCTTACTTTGTACTAATATCCATCTTCAATTGATTTTTGGGCAATAACGTTCTTGTGATGTTGTTTATTGGAAAACTACACACGTTTAGCCAACTTAACTGTGGTCTTTCCGTTATGCATTTTTGGTATGGTTTGTTTAATATTTTGAGATGGGGTTGGTAACGGGTCAGACATATGAAAACGTTTTATCTTTCCAATCGTTAGGAGATATGTATTTTACATTAACATCGTCCTTTTCGTTTTCTTCCCCACAAATGAATCCATAATCAGTCTTACTTTCTTCTCCATCTTCTTTGGCACCATCTTCTCTACCTTCTTTTGCACCATCTACTTCAAATTCTTCCCTTCGATGTTTCCATCCTTCTCCTCCACTTTGTATGTTGCCTTCTTGGGGATTGTGGTAGTGTATTTTTGATGGTCCTACATCGTAATTGTGTTTTTGCGATGAACTAATATAAAAAAAAAATTGTGTTTGGTAAATTTGATTTTGTGTATGATATTCATTTTGCGTTTGAGAAAGATTAGCGTTTTGATAGGTTTGAGCAGAAAAAAATGGATCACGATAATGACTTGATTGATGATATTGTGATGAGGGAATTTGTAGGTTTATGGGATACTGATTTGGTACTTGAGAAAGTGGTTTATGTGCAGTAGGAATTTGTAGTTGATTATTTGATTGCGCTACAGAAGGTTCTAGAACAAACAATTCAATTGGTTTTCCAATTGCATTACTGGTTGCTTCAACAAAGAAAGAAACTTCATCATCATTAGTTATTTCCATTGGATAATCGTTGGGTGATAGTTTATAAGATAAACTATATCCACGATCCATATTTAGATTGAACTTTTTCTCAACATATGTCGTTAACTTGTTGTAGTTAGTATCTGTGCTCAAATTAACACCACGTCTAGTGGTACTTGTCACAAAAACTACATTGACAACAAATTTCGGAGAATTCATTGTGTTATTGTTTAAGAGAATGGTTAAATTGCAGAGACAATGCTAACGAAATGAATGGATATATATTAATTTAAGCCATGGAGAACATTATATAAACAAGTCGGTCACCTTTAAGGCGATTAGGTTGTACAAGTGACAAGACGAGTCACCTTTATGGCGATTAGGTCATACAACTAACAAGACGAGTCACCTTTATGGCAATTAGGTAGTACAAGTGAAAAGAGGAGTCACCTTTACGGCGATTAGGTAGTATAACTGACAAGACGAGTCACCTTTATGGCGATTAGGTTGTACAACTGACAACACGAGTCACCTTTAAAGTCAGCAGGTAGTACAACTGACAAGAGGAGTCACCTTTAAAGTCAGCAGGTTGTACAAGTGACAAGACGAGTCACCTGTTGATTTAGCCAATAATGAGTATGAATTGAAATATAAATCAACAACTCAATGAGTATAAATTTCAATGTATTCAACGCATAGACAACGTATAACATACCTCAAGTAGGTGCTCCATGTTACTGAAATGCGTCTCTTCTTGCCTTACCTCCTCAATATTGAAACGACGTTCAAACTTAGCCAATAATGAATCTACATCTTCATTTGTCCGATGAAAGAACCGCATTGTCTCCTGATAGTAAGGCCTTTTGTTTTTCCATAGATGTTGGCTCAATATCTTTCGGTGTATACTTTTCCTTATAAAAGACAAAAAAAAAAAAATATAATTGTTGTCATTTAAAAAGTGATATTTAGTTAAAACAATTTGTGGGCCCATATCTTTCAAAAATTTGCAACATGCCTTATCTAGTCTCCGTTTGGATAAGATATTCTCAGATATCCGCAATCTTAAAATTACTATAAATATTGGGTCCCTAACATAACATCATCAATAGCTTGATTTACAAATTCTAGTTAAATTACAGTCACTTTTTGTTACTTTTAAAAAAACATATAACAATTTTCAAAATGGTTCACACTAATCATTTTTGGTAGTTTCGATCTACAAATGAAGAAGCACATACTGAAGAACTATACACAACAGTTCCTGAGTTGTTTAGCATAGCGTTTCATCACGGTGGAGATTTTCAGGGCATAAGAAAAATGTATACGCAAGGCTTATTGACTTTCATTGACTGCGTAGATGTTGATAAGTTTTCAACAAAATTTATGAATTATGTTTTGGAAGAGCTATGTTATTGGGCTCCTAATTGGGGGGGGGGGGGTATTGCTACTTTAAGGAGCATCAGAACAATCTAGATAGTGGTTTGCAATTGATAACGGATGATGTTGATCAATTGAAGCAAATTACTAACTATGCCAAAATACACCGAGAAATTGAGATCTATGTTACACACAATGATTTGACAGATCCGTCAAATTCTGAAACTATGATGCCGGTACCCATTTTAAAGATTAACACCGGCTCTTCAAGTGCAAGACGTTTATTCAATTAGTTGAGAGATAAGTTCTTGTAATTTCTATTTAATTTTTAATCAATCGGATAATTGCAAAACTATGTATTTAAGTAGTAATGAAACATAAATGTTCATAAACGTTGTGAAACTATACCTTCCTAGACATCTTATCGAACTTTACACACACCAACCACCCAAAATCTTTATCTTGGGTCCAAGCAATAGCTCTTGGTAAACGCATTATTTGATCCTTTTTAGCAAGCTCTCGGGAATACGGTAGGACTTCTAAAATCCATATCTATTCAATCAAAAGATACAAAATTAATATAACCTCTTATAGGTGTAGTTTAAACATGACACTAAATAGAATCATAATTAAATCAAAATGTACCTTGAAAATAAACATGAAACCTTGTAGTTGATATTGCAGATCCTTTTTTGGGATCTTAGGATAAACTGTTACTCGTTCTTGAGTTTCACAAAGTGACTGGTATGTAGCACCCCAAGTATAGGAACCCCATGGAAAATCGTTCCATGAGTCCAAGTCTTCAACCAGTCGTAGTAACTCGTCATCAACAACATAATACTCATACGAATCAATAAATCCTTTATGCAAAAGCAGTAACAAACATATTTGCACAACATCCAAATCTTTGTAGTCATAAAGTCGCTCAAAAACATTATGAAGATCACACACGCATACACAATTTGTTTTTCTCAACCACTTAGCAAATACTCGCTTTCTAAAAGACCCTCCACCGTGTCCCGGTATTCTCGGTAAAACACCAAACTTCATCCCATAAATCAAACAAAATTGCTCTGGCCCAAAATGTAGTTTCTTACCAGCAACCTCAAAAACCAACTCCTTCTTATCATTATTCAATTCAACAAGGTTTGACAACATAAAATGCAACAAGCTAGGTTCTTGCCTAAGATCTTCTAACCAAAACCAATGTCCAAAGCATGTTTTAAAGAAAATGCTATGACAAGTTGGTCTTTCCTTCAATACTGGATCTATTTTAGAGATAATAGATATATCGGCATTCAGTTGCACATCGGCATAATAGTACTTACCCTATACAAAATAAACAAATTTACTAGGTTATAAATTGAAATTCCATATTTACCTTATTCATGTACGACTTAAGGATATATGTTTAGAGAACTTACAATATTCATTAACGATACAATTGTACCACTCACTTCGAAATGATCTTACCCGTGACACTTTTTCAAGATACCTATATCAATAACATTGTATATTACGACACTTATTCAAGAAAACTATAACAATAACATTTCATCATATACCCAACTTAATTAAAAACTTAGTAGACACATAATCACGGTCAACTATCTATCTATACAACACTTATGAAATCCGTTCACATTTTATAAATGACAAAATCACAACATAAACACATATAATTCATATGTTAACTTTAAGTTATATTTATATTCATAATGTGTATAACTAATAAAAGTTATAAGTTTTAGATAATAACTTGTTTATAGGAGCTTATATCACAATAATTATAAATTATTAGAAAAAAACATAAACTTATATCACAAAATCAATTAAATAAACTAAACTACATTTACCAAATAAATGTATTAACCTCCAATAAAAATTCAAATATATTTTGTTCTTATAAAACAATAATATGAAATTCAAATTTTATGGACAAAACCTTACCTTCGGATCTTTTTGTTGACTTCGTTGACTTGGTACAACTTCCTTTACACCTAAAATAAGATAAATGTTGGAAGACAAACACAAAATATTATTAAAAGTTTCCTGTAGAAAAAATAAGAGAATTTGAAATAAAAAATCAAACAATCAAACATTTTTTCAACAATAAACTTACCTTTTATTTTTAAGTACTCCGTTAATCTGCTACAACATTCTATAGAAGAAGAACAGAATAATATAAACAGAGACAGAAAGTTATATAAGTTTGAAGTTAAAAGTGAGGAACAAGGCAAGTGTGTGCATATGAATCTAAATTTTTTAAAATACAAAACCAACCATGTATCATCCGTTCTTGCACGATAATCGAAATAAACACAAATCGCCATAATCGCCAGATGTAATTAACATTCCGGCGATTTTACCAACCACCCACGCGGCATCTTTTTAATGGCTTCAGCAAATCGCCATATTGTTCACATAGCGATATGGTCTCGACACGTGGCGTTCTTTGATTGGTCCAAAGTGAATTGCCATATTGTTCACACGTACGTTGCCAGTTTTTAATTTGTATTAAGGCGATTTACTTGACTAGTTTTGTAAAGGTTTTCTGACAATGTCTATTTTAGTAAATTGGAGGTTGAAGTGTTCATCTAGGTAAATTTCTCTAAAACAATTGTATTAAGGACTTCACAGTCATCATTTTGCTATTTCGTTTCTTTTTTCTTTTTTTTTTTTTTTTTTTTTTTGAACCAACATTGTTGCCCAGTGCTAAACAAATACTAGGCAGTAGCCTAGGAATTCCCCTTTTCATTATCATCACTTGCTCCACGAAAGAGTAGGTGGTTTTCATCACCAATTTCACAGAAGCAACTATATAATGGTTACTTAAAATCTTTGGTACTGTGGGCTAAAATAAATTTGTAGACCAAAATAGAAGTTTCGATTATTTAGCAGCAGAGGTGGCAAAATCAACCCATCTACTTGAAAATTGTCTATTTGGGTCAAGTGGGTTAAACAGGTCATAAGTCGTCAAAGTGTGACGTATATTCAAATGCTTAGAGTTCTCTAAATCATTTTATTTCAAATGAAGCAAATTATTCATTAGGCCGTATATATTTTATTTAAGTGTATTAATCCATTATTTACCATTTTTATTAAAAAAAAAAATAGACAAAGAAGTTTTGGCTGACCTGCCCAGTTATAAAAGAATAGAATACTATTAAAATAATATACTATAACAATGATATTTTGACACACTAATTGGTTATATAACTTTGGAAAGCGGTGTATGGTCAACCTTATTTTACCTGACCCTTAAATTCTTTTACGTATTTTGGCTCGTTACTGACCTGGTCTCCCCTGACAATACTACCACCTATATGATCGAGTGTAGTATCTTTGTGGTTTAATATATTATGGTTTTCCTATTGGTTATTAATTGCTTTTTTGTTAATTCTTGCAGAGGAATCTGCAAGAACCGAGATGCAAAATTATGTTACTGCTTCCGCTCTTGTCATTGTGTACATTGACAAGCTTTTTCAGTCGAGAGAACTAGGTGTAGACTGGTGAGTGATTTACTCGGTTATAATTTAGACTGACTAATTCATCCTAATCATGACACCAGGTTTTGTATAACAACGCTCTGATATGATATTTATTGGAACTACCACATGTTTTTTTTTAAAGATTGTATTTATTGCTTTACAAGAATTCATTTATCGTTAAGCTTATAATAGTGATACCAATTCCCTTATAATCACGTTTACGTCTTTCTGATAGTAACTATATTTTTTTACCAAGTTGAACCCTCTTACTGGCTAGCCTGTGGTACATATGTGTTACATACTGTTGAAACAATTTTGTTTTTTCTTATATTGCATCAAGTGTTATATCTAAGAATCCAATTTTCCAAGCTTATACAAATTATATAACAAGTCGTATTTGTGTTAAGTTCCTATGTTTGTGCCTATTGGCATAGTTAGGGGTCAAGTAATGAGTCAAAACGAGTTTGAGCTGAACTGGATAATTTTTTATTGCAGGTCAAAATAGGCCATGTCGGGTTGGGTATACATGTAACATTTATGGGGAATTTGTATATGGATCATTGTTGAGATAGTCTTGACTGCTAAACAATTTGATTATCATAAAAAATCCAAATATACGAATTGAATGATTTAGCGGGACACATTTGAATTAGAGTTATGTTTGACTTATTGGATCCGTTCCCTTGTCGACTACGTTCTCTTTGGAGTAAATTACAAGGATATCTTTCAAGGTATTTGTTATGTTTTGCATGTTTCATTCTGATTAGAGAATCGTTTCAGTGTAGATCCATGTGGTATTTGAAATTACCAAAATAAGGTAGGAGAGGTTGATGACTAAAAAGAAATACAGAAAACGAATTTAAAAATAGGGATTATATTATATTATATTATAAACTAATAAAAAATTCAAAATAGAGGTAAGGGACTAAGGGCATTTTGATCTAACCAAGTGCAAAAAGACTTGGTTGAAATTGCATATAAATTTAAACTTCCCAACACCAATACAAAATCTTAAAATATCGTGTTTACAGTGTATAAGTTCCTGCTATCATCGACTTGTTGATAAATGTGAGCGCATGCAAGATACATCTATTATTTACTTTCATGACCCGTGGTAAGTTTCCTACTAAAATTATAAACAAATTGTTCAAGTTACAAATAAATGAAATTCTATGTCCTAAATACATCAACTCATCATCGCCATGATTAGGGCCGGTCTAAGCTAATTTGAAGCTCGGAGGAGATGTAAAAGAGGACAACATTTATGTAAAAATGGGTAAAGTCTAATAAACTATACAAAAAAATTTGAAAGCCCTCTTTGAAGTGAGGCCTAAGATGATTGACCATCCCGCCCGCCCTCAAGACTGACCTTGACCATGATGAAAAACTTACAATTGATTGTAACATGATCTCTTTAATATAATCTTTAGCGACTAAAAGAATATTAGTAAAAAAGTGAAAATAAGTATTGAATCAATGTGGTTGATAACAATTGAGACATTGTGCACATAATTGTCAAGTCATTATATTTAGCAAGGTGATGATATAAAATATAATTTCTTTACAAAGATACAGAAGAGTAACAAAGCATAATCGAAACAATGTGAACATACACCTATATCATATAAAGTACATCTTACTACAAGTTTACACAAAATCCTTCATCAAACGCTCAAAAGCATGTCCAACAACACATTCATAGTCAAACTTTTTGCATCGAATAAAATTTAAAATTTTCACTCAATCAGAAATTTCGCATACGAAAATGCGTGATAAGAACTTCATACTTAGAAATATGTTGTCTTTTTGGGGTTGGAATGATTTGTGTTTTTTTACTTTAGCATTATGAGATTCTCGCATATCAATTACAAACATATTAAATCTGGAATAATTGCCTCTTTAGCCATCATATTCACGAGGGTTTCTTGCGGTTAAGAGGTTGTTGGTTGAAGTCAGTTTCAGAGCCTAAACATAAAAGGATGAAATATATAGTGTAAGGTGGATTGAGAAACAATTCTAGGTTGTAGTTTGAGAAATGGTTCTAGGAGTGACGAGAAATGATAAATTTTTCGGGAAGAAAAAGAAGACATCTGAAAATGCCAACTATTTACTATGTATATCTAAAGGCTCAAAACACCCGTCATTGCAATCTAATGATTGAGAACGATTGTCAAAGCATAAAACAGTTGAAGTGACAACAATCATATACTTAAAAATTACAAATTTAAAGTAATTCTATACTTTATTTTATTAAGTTTTATTTTACATTTCATTCTAATTTAATGTGTTATCTTTTATTTTTATTTTTATACACTATAAACTATGTCAAAATTTATTTTTATACACTATAAACTATGTCAAAATTTATACTTAAACCATAAGTTGTGTTACACAGATCTATAAGCAATAGATGAATAAATTAAAAAAATACGTTATATCAAAAAACCTAAGAAAAGAAATAAAAATAAACAACAATTAAAATTAGAGGAAAGCGAGGTTCTCGGAGAGGCCTGCGCCTGGGATGAGGGGAAGGGTTGGGAGGGATTTGATTTGGGGGCTGTTCGGTTCGGTTTTTTTTTTTTGTTCTTTTTGTTTTTTCTCTTTCTCTATTGGAAACCCACATATAAATCTCAATCAATAAACCAATCGATGATGGCGATATTCGACGGCATTGCCACCAACACCGGCGGTGCCATACTACTCCTCTTTTTTCTTGTTATTATTTTCTTCATTATTATCTCCTGTAAACCATGGCGCTTATTTTCGCCCAATTTCCGTTCCGGTACCATCAAGGCTTCCACCTCTTCCGATGTATGTTCTTCATTTCTTCTTATTATTATTTTATTTAATTTTACATACCATCATTAGTGTTTTTATTGTTAATATATTCTTTTTTTGTTGTTAGGGTTTTTGTTCCTTCTTTTAATCCTTTTATGCTAAATTAAGCTTAATCTGTGTAGGATTGAATTAATTAACGTTCCAAGTTTATAGATTTATGAACCAACTAGGTTTAGTAAGTTAAAATGACTGCCATTGTTGATGATGCACTTATTGGTTTAGGGTTTATACTTTTAAAAATTAATCAAATTGTGTTCATATTATATGTATATGTATCCCATTAAAACAGCTACTCTGTTGGCTTTTGTTTAATCGGACCAGTGACCACCAAATGCACATAAATCTGATCAATCTTAGTAGTAGACTTGATCAACTGTAGTAGATTATGATATTATATTGAACCCATATAGTTTTTCAAATATATCTAACGATCAGCAACATTGACCAGCTCTGTATTCTCCAAGTTAAAACAATAGAACGGAACAGAAATGAGGTTTAAGAGGATAAATACATGTGATGGATCATGCCTATCAGGCCCGCACCACCGGCTCATTCTATCTCTTTAGCTATTATGATAATCTTCAGTCTAAAATTTCTTTGTGGGGTGGGAGGAGGCTGCATTTACAGAGTCGATCATGCCGTACATCTATCCACAAGCGTTACGTTCTTGTTAAATATGTTATAGGAGGCCTAAGATCTGACTGGATATGCTCATTTATTCATCATCTTGTTCTTTAATCCCAGATTACCAGTCTGGAATTTATTAGATGATGGTCATTTGATGGTCGTTTATGGGTATATAGAATACCCTTGCGGTAAATATTGGAGTTTAGTCGTGATATTATATGCCTAGTAATCCTAGTTAGGGTCGTGACCTCGTTTTAATAACCTGCAGCTGTAAGAGCTGGAGTGGTCCAGAAATGTTGCTTTTCATAATCTGCAATGCATGATAATAAAAATTTTCTATTTGCATTTTAGTTGGTGTTCTATTTTATTTTTCTTTTTTTTTACATGATAAATATGCTCTAAGGGGAAAAGGAAACAAAAGTTATATATTACTCTGCTAACAGTGCAGTGCTACTGACATTGTGATTGTTTGAGCAATTCCATATTGAAGTGTTGAACAATGTGTATGTTCTTATCCAAGATTGTTTTTGTGCTCCCATTATGTTGCTGATGTCTTGTTGCTTACACTTGGTCGATATCCTCTCTAGGTTCAAGAAGACGTAGAACGTCCTCTTGTTTCTCAAGATTCGGATGTACTTGAGAGCAACGAGATCGAGCCTACTAGCAATTGCGCTTCAGAAGGTTCATATAATCAAACTGATGGGCATCTCAGCTCACCTCGAACCCATGGCCATGCTCACAAACATAGGCTTCCACCCACTCATCCGCAGTTGTCACATGGTAGTATATAATGTGATCCGTTTTAATTTGTCATGGTTGAAGATTTGTCTACAGTAAACACATTTGATCTTTTTATCTTTTCAGGTGACAGCCTTATTCTTGATATTTCTGATCATTCTGAAAGTGTCGTGGTTGGTCAAACTCTGCTGAAGCGACCTTCTGTTACTAATGACTCTGCTGGAGAACAGAAATATGATAAAAAAGAAGATTCAAGTTACAAGTCGAGAATCAGATCAGATAATGATAGTTCCAGGAAGTTTATTCCCAGATCAACTGCAAATCAAAGTAATTCTTCCTTCTCTTGCATAAACGTATTATAGTAAGCCATTGCTTCTGTCTCTTGTTGATTGGGTTTGCAAGACGTGTCATCATATATTTCTGTTAGAAGTGCAGGAAGTATCCTCAGTTTGGAGGTTATTTCTGGTCCTTCATGTGGTGCACATTACTCATTACAATCATCAGACAAATCTAAGCTCCCATTGACTCTTGGAAGAGTTTCACCAAGCGATGTGTTGGTAGTAGATTCAGAAGTATCTGGAAAGCATGCCATGATAAATTGGAACCTGGATGTAAGAGCCACCATCTTAACTTTAGTTCTTTTATCTGTTGTTGATGCTATTAGGTTGAATGACCAGTTTTTATGTTGTATGTGATTTCAGAAGTTGAAATGGGAGCTAGTTGATATGGGCAGCTTAAATGGAACTCTATTGAATTCTAAGGCGGTCAACCATCATCAAACTGGAAGTAGACATTGGGGTGATCCAGTTGAGCTGAATAGTGGAGACATTATAACTTTTGGCACAACTTCAAAGATATCTGTGAGCTTATATGCCAAGCTGTATATAGTTTTTATGATCTTTTGTTTTTTAGTGATTTCAAAGCAGTCCACCATCCTCAATAAGAACAACTTTAACGTCTCCCTTGCATTCTTAATTTCTATGCGTATTCATGCTTTACTTTATTCTCAATCATCGTAAACTTGAATTGAATAAATAAAATTGCATAAAAGGAAGAATGCAAATGAAGTACCCATATACCTATTTGTATCACATAAATAGCTGATAATACTTCCCCTAAGTTTCATAGATTACTATTATGTTCAACTTTATTAATGGTTAAGTTCCTTCCATCTCTCTTTTTGCAGGTTCAAATTACATCTCAGTTTCATAAGGTCCCATTCGGAGTTGGAGCAGTGTCAGATCCCATGTCTGTGCGCAGAGGTGGGAAGAAACTACCGATGGAAGATGTCTTCTATTACTATTGGCCTCTTCCTGGGGCTGATCAGGTACCTGAGTTGTTTTGAATCATCACTTGAAGCTTCTGCTCATTTTCTGAAGGCTGGTGATATATACTATTTTCTTTTGCAGTTTGGACTGTTTGGCATATGTGATGGACATGGTGGAGCAGCTGCTGCCTTATCTGCCAGCAAGTCAGTATATCTTTCTCACTCCCCCCCCCCTCTCTCTCTCTCTCTCTCTCGCATTGTCAGTCCCTGTGGTTGTCCCTATATTACGGACCTAGTCCAAGGGTCAGGTATTATGCAGGTCCAGGCCCTTGACTCGGTTTTTTGTTTCATTGCCGGTTCCTCTATCAATTACAACTAGCAAAGACCCGCGCTATGCGGCGCATAAAATCTTTTAAGATCGATCAAGAAATATTGTGATTAACTTTTGCACAGTTCATGCGAATAATATGTATTATTGTCAGCTTGGTCAAAGTTTAACTTTATCTTGATAACAATTAAAAATAAGATTATGTTGCTATCGGACTGTTTTTAACAAAATAAGAATCGAGAGTAAACGGAGGAGGTTTTCACTGTTGAGGTTACCCGGGGAGGGCGAGTATTTTTACTCAGATATACGCTGCCATATGCTGCCTAACTGAGGTATTCCCATGATTGTTTCCGACCCTTTCCCTAGCCACCCCAAGATGTGCAGCTAGTAAGGTTTGAACCTGAGACCTCTTGTAAGGATATCAGGATGCCAACCACTAGGCCATCTTGGTGATGGTTAAAGTCAAGAGTATTAGACGCATTTGATGTTTGGTCCTAATCAGTTGAACTTTTTCTTGATAACTACTAATTAACTTAAAATATTTTCCCATATGTAGTAGTAGTTTTATGATAATTCACTTTCGCATTTCACTTGCATGATTGATTTTCAAGAATTGACATAAATAATATAATCAATATTAGTGAATATTTAGTAAGGAATATCTTTTACTTTTTGGGTTATTTCCAAAATTACAAAAGGTTATTTATGGACCATGTTATATTTCATTTAATATATAGAAAGATTTTGAATATTATAGGTCTTTTCTAAAATTAGTTAGGGGTAGTTTTGTCATTATTATTGTAGGCAGGGGTAACTGAGTCATTTAAGTCATTGAAGAAAATGGGTAAACCATTTATAAGGAGAAAGATAAGGGTAAAATAGTCTATTTCTTTTTTACATTTTTTTTGAGAAAAATAAGTCAAATAGTGTCTCTCTCACACATTCTCAGTCACCAACTCACCATCACCACATTGCTTTTATAAACAACAGTGGCAAAAGCCACCCCATCCGCCGTCACCAAATTTCTATCAACCTTTTGACATAAAAAATCCACATAAATTGTCAAGAATCAACAATTAAACATATGAAATAACATAAAACTTAGCCTTCCGGCCAGGCGGCCACCACTGCGTTCAGCAACCATCATCTCCCCGGCCATTCGAGATCTGTTTTGGTTTTCTCCGGCGACTTCTTCGTAGTTGGATCTTTTTTGGTGGTTGTAAAATCAACGAGGATTTGAAGGACTAAAATCTCTTTCTTTCCTTAAATCCGACGACGTCCTACCCCTTTGTCACCGTCGATGGTTACTCCGCTCTTATAATCCACCTCGCCAACGTTTCTAGCGACTGATCTGACTGTGGCGGTGGTTACTTCGATTGTACACCTTACTCTTTGTCTTCATCCTCTCATGAATATATGTTTAATCGAGATTTGATTAGAGTTTGTGGGGTTTGATTGTTATTTAATAAGAATGAATATAGATGCCATACAATGAATTTGTTTGTGGGATTTTAGATTCAGTTTGATTGGTTGATTTATTTGATGAACGAAAACAACAGATAAAACAATAGCAGAAAGCTTCAAACCCAACATCCTCATATGAAGTGGTTGCTATTCATGTTTTAATGTGGTTTCTGTTCATGGTATTAGCCTTATTTTTATTAAGAAATTAAGGGTATTTTAGTCATTCCATGTAGATGATGGAGGATGAGGGACTGACAATGAAACAAAAAACCAGGTCAAGGGACTGGACCCGCAAAATACCCGACCCAGGGACTGGGTCCGTAATATTGGGACAACCACAGGGACTGCCATTGTAATTTACTCAATATATATATGTATGTATATATGTCACACACTCATACTCACACTGACAGTTCTAGGAATCACGTTTTGTGCCATCATTAAAAAGAAATTAGATCCTGTATGTTTATTCCTTGTAGATATTGTCTATCTCCATGATTCAACATGTATGTCTTCGCAATATAGTTTTTTTTTTCTTTATTCATTTTATTGTGGTGCTCTTGCTAGGAAAATTATTTTCTTATCTGGCCTAAATGACTGGCTATGTGATCTTTGGCCAATTAAATAGTCTGATGATTTTTCTGGACTCTTCGTAATTCTCATTACTGCAAGACCTCATGCCCTTGGTTGCATCATTTAGATTACTGGTTGGTTTCAGCATTATCATAATACATATCTCACGGAGTCACGGTGTATTCCATACTATTGTTTGACGTGCAATGGGTCCTATCCTCTTCTGTTCACAGCTTAGAACCTAGATATGACACATGATGTCGACTATTGTAGTGACAGTTGCTGATTATTTTTGATAACTTGTTTTTTGAAGATGCATTGTGTATCATATAATAATTTAGCCACAGCACAATTGATTCCTAGCAAATGCTACAGTGATGATCTTAACCTTTTCTATATGCTGCATTAGTCATTGTAATATTAGTTTATGTTGTTTTTCTACAGTAAGACTAAGTCATCCCCTCTGACTGAACCTGTACTTGTATTTCACCAAAGCTCTACAGTTTGTATGCATCTGATTTCAACTTTTCACACATACTTTTGGTGCACTCTATTAAAGCAGTTAATCGCTGCTCATCACTCCATATATAATTTATAATAATATATTGTGGCAGGATAATGCCTGAGATGGTTGCTAGAATCTTATCAGATACATTTAGAAGAGAGAAGGTTTTTTCTCATTGTGATGCTTCAGATGTCCTCAGAGAAGCATTCTCTCAAACAGAAGCACATATGGACCACTTATATGAGGTTTTTTTTTCTCTTTTCAGTTATATCTTATAGAAAGTTGCAATTTTTTATTTTTCCTTTTCTATATACATCTGTTTTATTTGTACATAACTCTCTGTCTTTCTTGTATCATGTGGAGCATCCCGTCTTGACCTTTTTTGTCTATGCCTTATGTTTATTAGATGATGAGATTTCTTAAGCTTAAACAATGCACAGTGGTATACACTTATTACATGTTCTACTTAACCTTTAATTCATTTCTTATCGAACATTTCTGATTAAATCTGCAACTGTTACACTGTAGAGTTTTTACTCCGGAAGCATATTTGTAGATGAGGAATAATTGTGTGGAGTTAAGAAAAAAGCAGATGGAAGTTCCTGGAATGAGTAGTGTACTATTACAGTACTTCTCAAAATGAAGTACTTATAATTTGTTAAAGGGCTAATTTCTTATATACCCCATATAAATATCAAAGTATCAAATTTACCCACCTAAACTACAATATATCATATATACCCAATCTATCATCTATATCTATAGTAATTTATGTAATCGTTAAAATTTAACTTACACCATTTTATTCCCAAGTTATCCCCAACACTATAACAAATACAGTATACAAACAATTTGAGCATACTAATACTAAATCAACATACATGAGACACCTGACCACCCATTACACAACACAGATACAAAAACATTTAATTTTATCATACTTGCACAATCAATATATAACGATATAAATATTTCTACGTTTAATCAAATAAAATAAAAATATATTATTAAAATAAACACAATTAGATGGCATCTGATGAAAAAACACCCATATATATGTTAATATAATATAATTACCATAATATAATAGATTAGGGAATCAACACCCATATATGTCAATATATATGTCGAAAAAGGAATAAAATAAAATATACTCCAACCTTGTGATGGCTGTATCTTTGTAGAGAAATCAGGGAATGAACAAACTTGATCTTTACAATTGAGATGTGGTCAATCGACATATGGGTGTTGATAGCAATATGACGAGAGTATTTGCCGATATTAAGTGAAGGGTAGGATTGTCCATATTTTATTATGTGATAAGGATATGAATTTAAATATTTTAATTGTGATTAAATAACTTACTTTGGGTACAGATGATAGATATTGAACTTAGATCGGGTATATATATATGATATATTGTAGTTTAGGTGGGGTACATTTGAAATTTTGAAGTTTATATGGGGTATATAAGAAATTAGCCCTTTGTTAAATACCATTTTGTAACTGTTTGTGCTAAGGTTTATTAATTGTATTCTATTGTGCAATACCAGAAAAGATTGAGAACATACATTGGGAACATACATTGCCCAGAAACAATTCTTATTTATTTAGTAGTATCCTGTTTACTTGAGAAGTTCTATCAGATATAGATGTTAAATATCATATTTCATCATGGAAAAAATAACTCCACTTTAATTTTCAATCGATAAAAGGTTAATGTGCTGTTTTCTTGACACTTATGAACTAGTTCATGCTAGCATATCTTATGTAATTGTATTTGGCCTCATGTATTGTACTAACCGAAGTTCCTTCAGGGTTGTACTGCAACGGTGCTTCTAATCTGGACTAATGGTCATGATAATTACTTTGCTCAATGTGCAAATGTTGGTGATTCAGCATGTATTGCAAAGTATGTCTTTAACCATATGCATCGAATTATATGCTCATAAATTCTTGTAATCTCTTGGATCTTTATTATACTTCTGAAATTTTACGTTAGGTGATTCTCTGTGGCAAACAACCGTCATTTTGCTTTGACTATATAATGTAAATTTTAACAAATGAATATGTTTTGGATTTCTTTCTACTAGTACATCATATTGACAAAGTATTTTGTTGTATAAAAACATGATTGGTATTTTTTTTTTAATATTCAGAGATAGACCTGTCAATGTAACTACTTATTTTTGGTACTGGTTTGTTTATCTCTGTTTCACTTTAAAATAATATTTAGTTGATTAGAGATGCAACTAATGCTCCAGAACCCTTCTAAGTTAGGCTCACCATTTTTGCTCCATTTCGGGTCCCATTTTTAGCCTGTATGGGATATCTTATATGAAAGATGAATATTTCTTTTAAAAAGGATAAGTGAGTGCTGAAGCCATTTTGTAGAGTGCTTGAGTCATCTATATTCTACCAATTGAGGGATTTTTAAAAGTTGGATGAGTTTTTGTTAAGCCCTTTTTAAATTAATTGCAAATGCTTTCCTTATATGTGCAGTATTGAAGGGCAACAAGTTAAGATGTCGGAAGACCACCGGATAGCAAGTTATACCGAAAGATTGCGGATGCAAGCAGCTGGAGAACCTCTTAAAGATGGGGAAACAAGACTATGTGGTAATTTAGAATTTTATATATCCTGTAGAGCTTATCACTATGTTTATCACTCATATTCAATCAGAAAATCTGGATGCACATTCAGGTTTAAATCTTGCACGAATGCTGGGTGACAAGTATCTTAAGCAGCAAGATTCTCGATTCAGCTCTGAACCTTACATAAGTCAGGTGGTGTGCATGAATTCAGAAAGCCGGGATTTTGCTGTAATGGCTAGGTAAAGTTAGTTTATGTTATCATTTGCTAAAGTGTCCTCCCTCTCATATTATGTAATGCTAGTTTCTTCTTTCCTAACGTAAGTTTTTGTTGCTTTATAGTCTTTATAATTGAGCATCGCTATATAGACCTAATCCATTCAACATCCAACACATGGCATATCATATTTCTCTCTTTTTCATTACTATTTATTTACACATGTACCAATCATATTGTTACGCGTATCAGTCATTTTCAGTTAGGTATTCTATCACTGTGGTTATATTAGTTCCTGTGATCCCCTGCCTTATGTTTTTTAATGATAGGATAACAAAATTGGGTTGGTATAAGGTTTGTATGATTTGTATTCGTGAAAGGGTATCTTTGCTCATGGGCTCTTGGATGGAAAATGGCATTGGTTTTTGTAGTAAAGATTTATTAACACTTCATATGAATTGAATGTAGGGACGTGATTATGTCTTCTTTACGGCTAGCTACACCAAATAGCTACCTACATTTGGTGCATTCCAAATCTAGGGAGTAATTTCTTTTATTTAAACACTCTTTAGTGACCTACTTTTGATTTCTTCCATTTTAAGCATTATATGATGGGTACTTCTACTGTTCACTTACTTTGTATGTGTCACCTTAGTACCTACCTTGATGACATCGCAATCTACATGGCCTCTCCATCTTTTTTATAGTTTACTTTTTTTGATCAGTTTAATCACTATGTGGCCGCCACCTAGTTTAATTAATGGGCATGGCAACCTACACTGATGCCTTGTTTGAGAAAACATGTAGCCGACAGTACATGGGTCAATCGTTATGCCTCTAGTAATTACTATAAATTCCAATTGTTAAAACTTACAGTTGGTATAGTGAATGAAGTTAAGTCGGTTGATGTAGACTTCAAATTAAAACCAAATTTGTGTATGACATGCATCTATGAAATTCTATGTTGATATATGTTTTTTTTTAGTGTTGGGCTTATTGTACAAATTTGTGTACTTGTCTGATGCTAAACTGATAAAATTTGATGCAGTGATGGGTTTTGGGATGTCGTAAATTCTAAGAAGGCCATCCAACTTGTCCATCAGGTTACCCTTGTACAACTTCCACACATACATCTGAAAGCTATAAATAATCATGTCAACTCACCTTAAACCTTTTTCTTTTTCTTTTGCAGGCAAGAGATAGAAACATTGTAAGCTCTGAAGAAGATTCAGCAGAGAAGATTGCTAAAGTATTGTTGGGTGAGGCGAGAACACAACGTACAAAGGACAACACATCAATAATTTTCTTAGATTTTGACATAAAGTATTCTTGTAAACATGATGAATGATGATGTATAGTATAATAAAGCTCACATGTTATTTATAATTATGTGTAAAATATAGTGAGCAGTCCTTGGAAGGTGCTTGTGTTCAAAAATAGGGAAAATTGCACCATCAGAGTCCCTACATTTTAGGGTGGTTGCATCAAGAATTTAGGTTTAAAGTTATTGATGGGTTCATTATACATCCAGAGAGGGTCTATTGAATGGCTTCATCTAATGAAGTGACAGTAAGTTAAAAAGTTTATACAGTTACGAGGCTCTAATATAGTTTGATTCTTGTTGGTTGAGATATATCACGTCGTTCAAAGAAACTAATATCGTGTTAAGTTTACATCATTTGTTGGAATTTATTGAAATTGGAATGTTGAATTCCTTCGTTGAATGAAATCCTACTTTCTGAAAACTTGCAAGTTCATGTACTTCCTTTGCTTGCTTCCAATTCCTTCAAAATATCATTCAAATCAAACAACAGATACTAGTGTCGCTTTCGGTTCCCAAAATTTGGTGGATTTTATTGAAATCAAAATATTAAATTCTTTTGTATCAATTGTTTGGTTCAAAAAGTCTGATTCAAGCGAATTCTATATGTTCAAAATTCAAATAGAGTAAAATGGTTTTTTTCTTTTCTTTTTTTTTTACCTTGGAAAGTTCAATTATCTAAGGAATGGTTATCTATATAAAATTTTATGTTAATACCAAGTTTGTATTTAGTTGGTTCATTAGGTGACTCAACTGCATAATCAAATAAAATAAGATTTGTTAATGTGTCTAAAAATAAAATTAGGATTTTATTTAGAAAAAGAAGTTTCAATCAAATAATTCAAAACATGTTAAATGATAATGTAGAAAAAAATAGATCATATTTAGGTTGGGGGTTGTTTGGATTGCTTACTTATAAGCAATAGTTTATTCCATATCATATATAAGTATAAGTATATAAACTATGGGGTGTTTTCTAGGACCGTTCTCATGTACACTACGAGCTGCATCGTAGGCACACTCTAGTAGTATTGAGTATCGGTGAAAATTAGAACCGGTTCGCTATTTTTTATTGTCCAGTGTGGTTACTATAAAATGGACCATTTAACCCTAAGCTTATGTTTATAGGGTTGAGTTCAAATGAGAATGAAAATTTTTGTGAGAATGAATGAATGAATGAATCTTGACCATCCATTTTGTAAAATTCAATTTTTCCCTAAAGTTAAATATCTCACAAACAGCTAATCAAAAAATTATAAAAATTGCACCATAGAAATCAACGTTCTTTTCTCTACGATTAGACATCCATCATGACATATTTTCGGTAAATTTTTTTTTTTTTTTGTGTGGGTTGAAAATCAGTAACACATGTGTTAGTGGTTGGTAACACCTGTGTTAGTTGCGATAACACACATGTTAGTTGCGGTAACATATGTGTTAGTGGTTGGTCACACATGCCACTAACACATGTGTTACCGCAACTAACACATGTGTTACCAGTGTTTGAAACCCACCAAAAACTGAAAAAAAAAATCGTCGAAAGTATACCTACTGAGATGTCTAATCGATGATAAAAAAAATGCTGATTTTTATGGTGCAATTTTTATATTTTTTTGACTAACCGTTTGTGAGATATTTAATTTTTAAAAATGTTGAGGGTATTATTATTTTGATGAAATAGATGGTTGAGATTGATTTCTCCATTCTTACAAAAAATCTCATTCTCATTTGACCTTAATTCTATGTTTATATAGAAAAGTTAACTAGTACATAAGAAAGTGATTAATTGCAATTTAATTGTCATGTTGCTTGCTACAAGTAAAGTCATTTATGTTTAGAAGGCTCAACGCTATTACAGGGATAGCGACTATGATAAACCAAATATATGATTACAAGATTATTGATTAAAATGTGATTTTTCTTTTCAAAATAAGATATTAATATTAATGATCATTAATCAGTTTACAAGATAATGAAAGTTAGCGTAATCTAGTATCATCTTGTCATTATGAAATCTTTTATTGTTTGCATCTTTGATGGACCCTTTTCTAGTTTAGAAACAAAAATTAAAAATGAAAAAAAAAATAGACCACAAATTGACAATTGTGAGTTAGCGAAATAAACAAAAGAAGCAAATTCCAAATTGTACTAAATGGGGGGCTCTTGTTCAAACTTGATCACGAAAAAAATAAAAACAATTAGAGTAAATGCACAGTCAAGCTGCTCCATCGTTAGTACAGATACACAACTTGAAGAAGAAAAAAAATGATTGTGTTAAAACAAGTGCGCTTATGGTCACAATATTATTTTTAGACCCCTATTGAATTTTGGGCTCTGTATAATAACTCAATTTGCATAGGCTCAAATCTGGGCCCGGTGAAAATGTGTGTTTAGTTATATTTTTTATTTATGTTTTATACTTATTTGTCTAAATAACGGTAAAGACTAGAAAGAAAGTAGAGCTCGGCAAGGTTTTCTGTGAGTGAACGAAGAGGATCAAGGCTGTGTTGTTCCACCGGGGTTGGTAAGTGGACCCTAAATTTAACATGAAGTGTTTTTGAATATAGTAGTAGTGAGCAAGTGGTGATGATGCATTAGTTATGCGGCGATTAGTTTTGGTGTAGTGAGTGTTACGATAGAAAGATGACACCATTAAATAACTTAGATTAAAAGGGAATTTGTATATATGATACAAAAGGAATCATTAGGCATGTAATATTTTATTTTGTAAAGCACTACTCTCAGTAAATTATACGACTAGTAATGTATTGTCGCGAAATACAATATATGATAAAATTTGTGAATAAAACAGTGAGTCATAACTACCATGATAAATCGGTGATTTAAAAATTTCAAATCTAAAATGCTTTATACGAGTGATGACACGTAAGACTGTAAACGAGTCGAGCTTTTATCGAACAACTCAAGTTCGATTTGAGCTTGAGCTCGGTCCAGTTGAATTTTTTTTCGAGTTCGCACCTAAACTCGATGTTGGTACATGTTGTGACAACAGCTTCTATTATGTAATAGTTGAGTTTGTAATTAGTCTTTGTTATTAATAAATGAATATTTTGTCTTATGTTATTTATTAATGAATGATATAATATTTTGGTTATGTTTTGTGTAGATTCATATGAACCTATAGGTTCGTACGAACTTAAGTTAGGTACGAACTTAGGAGCTGCTAAGTTCGTACGAACTTAGCTGCTTATATATGCAAAGTTCGAAAATATTATTTCTAATCTTCTACGAACTGAGTTTTCAGTAAAACTAAGTTCAAATATAGAGTCCTAGTTCGAATACATACGAAGTAAGGATTCCTAAGTGATATAAACGTGTTTGAAACACTTGTATCGTTTCTTAGAGTATTCCGCACTCAAAGCATTGTTACCCCGTTGGATCCGTTCAAATGGAACCTATACTCGAGCTTAAAAATAGAGCTTGAAATATATATCGAGCCGAGCTCGAGCCTTTAATAGCTCAGCTATCGAGCTTTAATTAATAATTATATTTATATGTATATGTATATGTATATGTAAATGTATACGTAACTTTGGACACGGTTACTATTATATCTTACTAATTGTTAGATTATCTTACAAAGATGATTGACTAATTGTCACTACTTATTCTAATTTTTATATTTAAATTAATAATAAACAAGTTTGAATACTAAAAAATATCGTTAAATAAAAAATTCTAGCTTTTGTGCGACTCCATTATAGCCTCGGTAATGTAAAACCTTTTGTTTTTCAATCAAAAGTGCAGGATCATTCTCTATGGTGACTAACTAAGATTGCAAGACTGATCTTCACGTCAGTGCCACGCCAGCGCTAAGACTGAGGACTAACCCAAGACTGAAAGCTCCCTATGATGACTACAAGACTACACTTTTCAGTGTCACGTCAGCGTCACGTCATTTCTTAAATATCAATACAAATACATTTTTTATTAATAATAAAAATTACAATAATTAAAAAACTAACTTATATTAATAATAAAAATTACAATAATTAAAAAACTAACTTATATTAATAATAAAAATTACAATAATTAAAAAACTAACTTATATTAATAATAAAAATTACAATAATTAAAAAACTAACTTATATTAATAATAAAAATTACAATAATTAAAAAACTACGTTACAGTAATAATTAAAATTACAATAATTAAAAACCTACAGTATACTAATAATAATTAAAAAGTGATACACTAGTAATAATTAAAAAGTGATACAATTAATCCTCGTCGGTGTCTTCGTTCGTTTCTTGGGTAGGTGCTACACAATCGTGTTTAACTTCTTCCTGAAGATTCTGGAGAAATGCTCGTTCCTCGGGTGGCAAGTTTGGATTAATCGGGTTGTTGAGAACCTTGAACGCCTTGAACATTCCTTTCTTTCTAGAAGTCTCGGCTATTGTTTCCATTGTTTTTTGTTGAGCTAGTGCGGTTTTCAAAAGTTGGGCGTTAAACCTCGTCGGCCGAGACACGTGAGGAAGTAGCATCCAAAGAACCTGAACTTTTTTGGCTTTTTCGACTTTGTGCCCGACCGGGTGGACAGCGAATCGTGTCGTGGGCGAATAAATTGTCGAAGTTCGGTGTCTTCACTTGGTGCGGATCATTGTCTTCCTCGTCAAGATTGACCGGCACGTAATCGTTGTCTTCCATATGTCGTTTGTTGTTCATAACACCTTCCGAGAAAAAGAACTTGGGGACATCTTTTAAAACAAGCCATGCCGACTTGAAAAGAAAGTTCCAGTTTGTTCGATCCTTTAATCCTTCACGGGCCGCCAACATAATGTCTACGTCGGTCATACCACTTTGCTACTCATTTTGATATTTTTGGTAGATGCTTTGAAAAACCTTGACATCTCATTGGAGTTTTGTCCATTTGCCCGTTATTTGGTCAATATTACGTTTCCTATCCGCACAACGGTTGTAATTTTCTTGTACGACTTTCCAAAAAGAGTCGTCCGTTTGTGAATTCCCGATCACTCCATTTTGAGAAGCGTCAACCCACTGTTCCGCCAATATCTTGTTTTCTTCGGCGGACTACAACACTCTTTGGCCTTTTGGTCGTTCACTTGATTCGGCGACTTGTTTACCTTTTCCTAAATATTAATACAAACACATTTTTATAATTAATAAAAAAGCTATATAATTAAAACGACTACGTTATATTTATATAATTAATAAGAAAACTATATGTAGATCACCATTGAACGGATCCAACGGGGTAACAATGCTTGTAAGAGTGCGGAATACTCTTAGAAACGATACAAGTGTTCAAAACACGTTTATCTCACTAGCAATCCCTTACTTCGAATGTATTCGAACTAGGATGAATCGTACGAACCTATAACACTGATCTCAGTTCGTATGAAAAGCTTAGAAATAATATTTTCGAACTTTATATTTATAAGCTGCTAGGTTCGTACGAACTAGCAGCTCCGAAGTTCGTACCATGACTAAGTTCGTACGAACCTGTAGGTTCGTACGAACCTATAACATAAAATATATTTCTAACACATTATATTAACAAACAATTATCATAACAAAATATTCATTCATTAATATCAAAGACTATTACAGAAACTAATCTATTACACAATAGAAGTTGTTGTCACAAACATATACCAACAGACTCCCCCTTGACAATAGCTCTATTAGTCTTCAGTCTTTGCTTCGTCTTCAAAGCCTTTTTCTTTCTAACTCTGATTACTTCCAGCCCACATACCCTTCTTGACACAAAGATCGACAACTCTTTGATATCTTCTGCCCTCGTGTCTCCAATTATCTCTGTAAAGAATCTTTTTGACATGCAGCGTCATTAGATCATCTTTAGACAAGTTTACCAGATGTAAACTATCGTACACTCTCAGCACCACATTCCCGTCATTATCCTCCATCACTGCGTCTGCAGTTTCACTATCCACAAACTACCATTTGAGGTTTGCAAGAATGTCCTGTGGCATTTTCTTTAATGGAACCCTCTTCAAGCACTTGGCCGGTTTATAAACCATCTTCATCCACGGCTTGTTTGTAGTGGGATCAATCTTGGTCAAGTCAGGAACTCTTTATCCTGCTCTTGGTTTTAAATCAACGAAGTTATTCGTTCTTCCTTCACGCTTTACGATTCTCTCTAAACTCCACGCGTAAGGATCATTACTGTAGTTCACCAAGTCAATCCAGGCTAGTTCCTTCAGTTCAATTCTTGGCAACGAGCTGAATACTTTCAGTTTTCTTCTCAAGTACTGGATTCCATCATATCTTTTGATATTGAACAGTTTGAGTTCACTGTCATAGAACCAACTTATGATCCCTTTCTTCAGTTTGCCCGATCCCTTGACCCTGATATCACCTCTAAAATTTTTCTCTAGTTCCTTTTCTGCCTTTTTGAACCATAAGGTCTTCATTTCAGCTCTGGACAGTTGTTTTTCTTCAGTAGTTTCATCGCCAAGGATTTCATCATCTTCTGACTCTATATCTTTGCGATCTAACACTTTCTCACCAGATTCAGTCTCAATTATCACTTCAGTGACAGGTTGCTTAGCCACGACGTGTTCATCTATATCAATATCTGTATCTTGAACCATTTCTTCGTCTGACTTCCAGTCTGCAACGCCTATACTGAAGATCTCTCATTCTTCAAGTTCTGACCCATCGCTGTCAAATTTATCTAATCCAAGCAATGCTTCGATGGTGTCAGATTCATCCAAATTTACAGGAGTTTGAGCTGAACCACTCGCTCCTTCCTTATGACCTGACTCCCCCTAAGCCTGTTGCACTAGTCTTCCAGTTGAAGAGCTAGGCAGCTCACCTTCCTTAGATGCCTCGGGATCATTGTCATGGTCGTGGTTTTTCTTGCGTCTCAACTCATCATCTTTACAGCTCATCATCTCCCCTGAGCTACCTTGCGCTTCAACCGAAAGAGAAGAATCATATTGTCACCCAAGATCTCTTCCAGTTTGGCATTTCGCTTCTCAAGCTCGTGATTTAAATCCGTTAGGTTCTGAACATGGATTTCTTGACTTGCAACAACCGCAGTTAAGTTTGCAACCATATCCGACAAGCTGTTGATCCGGCCCTCAAGATAAGTGAACTTGTCCGGATCAGAGAGACGAGCAGCAGGGTTGGGGATTGATGGTGTCGATTGAGTCGTAGGAGGAGTGGGAACTGATGGAGGTGGAGCAGTAGTAGTAGTTGGAGGTTCAGTAGTTGTGGTCTCTGGAGTTGTGGTTGGAGTGGTAGTTGGTGGTTGGACGGTAGGCGGTGGAACGGTTGGTGGAGCCATGGAGGTTGGAGGTCGGACGGTGGGAAGAGTGGGAGTGATGATCCGTGGAGAAGCACTACCCTCTCGAATAACAATGTCTGTGGGTCTCTGGCGTTTCCTAGCCCAGACCTCATAACCAGAGACTTCCTCTTCCTCTGGCATGTAGTCCTCATCCTCTAGGACTTTCCTTTTGCCCTGGCAGCCTTGGGGTCCAGCAAGACAGCCTTAGACCCAACAAACCCAATCATGGGTGGGTCATCATCATCATCATTACCATTATTCTCATCATCAGCATCAGTCTCGATTTCCTCTGAATCTGATGACTTGCTCTTTTTAGCTTCAGCAGTAGGTGAAGGCCCTGCTCTACCCTCAGAGAAGAAAGTGTCAACTTCTCTTAATACTTCATCAATGGTCTGTCATTGTGATCCAGTGGCAGCAGCACTTGAGCTGGCTCCTCCCTGCATAACATCTCGCACAACTTCAGCAGCAATCTCAGCGACTACGCTCTCTCCTCTGCGGGGTGCTCTAGTTGGTGCATGATATCCTCAACAACCTCAGCAGCCACAGGCGGTGGCTCTGGAATATCAGCTTGAACCTGGGGGGTGACTCAGCAACATGTTCTACAGCCACATTCTCTTCAGCAACATCCTCTGCAGCCCCCTCTACAGCTTGAGGTACATCCTACCAACCATCATTCGGTGGAGCTTCATAGTGGGCATCCACAATTGCCCCAAAAAGAGGTACAGCTTGCGGTCTGTCAGCAACAGCACGACGGCTGCTGTGACTGAGACAGTGGCCAAAAATCTTCTTGTCTACCGACACCAGATGAACTACTAGGTTGCCAGCCGGGAGATTTGGAATCAGCCCGTTCAAAATCATCATCACGAAACGGGGATACAGAATAAACTGATCTTTGACGCTCCCCCGTATTTGCAGCACCATCTCATCGAAGAAGAATTGCGAGAAGCTGTAAGGCTTGTTGTATACCAATGAAGCCATGCCCGGTTGCATTTTGTGGTTCATAGTATCAAACCCAACCTTCTTTGGTCCAAAGGAGACCAACAAGATATGCATAAAGTATCTCCACTGTCCGTAGAGTAAACTCTTTGTGTACTGGGTATGATGTGGGACCCTCTTCTTGTTCCTCAGTCCCTAGATGCAGTGCCATTCTCAGATAAGGAGCAGAGAACTCAATCACCCTCCTACCCACCGTTGCACGGATAACTGGAAAGTTAGGACGACAATCATGCTCAGCGGTCGCCTAGAACTGACTTAAGAACTCATACTTCAGCTCCGGTGAGTGAGTCAGTGCATAGAACACTCTGGACCGCATCAAAGGAGATGTCAAGATTATGCTTGTTGTAGAAAACACGTTGATCAGCCATTTCTGTACATAAGACGAAAACAAACCAAAATAGATAACAAGAATGTGAGTTACAAACAATAATCAATGTCAGAATCCTGCAAGAAAGATTTAACACTTTATTATAGTTTTATAACATCAAGTTAAGTTAAAATGATGATTGTGTTATCCAAAACCAAGTAGGTTCGTACAAACTTACCTCCCTGTATAGGTTCATACGAACTTACTGTTTGACTTAGTCAAACTTAAGTTCGTACGAAGTTACACTTGGCTAGGTTCGTAAGAACTTACAAGTTCGTACGAACCAGTAAGTTCGAACGCAAGAACACTTTATCAACTTTAAAATTTTTGGCCATAATAATATGATCAGGCACTTGAAATGGATACACATAGGTCCGATATATAGTGCCCAACAAGTTCCAATCAATTTTAACCATTAACACACGTCTAATTTTTAAGCTAAAGTTGTTTTTGTAAAAAAAAACCCACTTTAATTCAAATTTTACATGTTTTAGGGGTTTGACCTAGTCTGCCCCTTATATACCCATCAAGGTTCGTACGAACTTAGCCATTCGAACATCTAAGTTCGTACGAACTTAGATACTTACCAAAAATTCAAAATTTTCAAATTTTGCCATTTTTCAAAATCTCACATCCTTTAGAACTTGAAAACATTTAGCGACCACCAATACACTTAGACAATTTATAGAGCAAGGTTTGGGCATCGAATCAAACAAAATGTAAGTATTTCCCTTAAACTAAGAACTTTGATTAAAAAGATAAAATAACTTATAATTGTAAAAACACAAATATGAAATTGTTCATATTTTGAAACATACAATCTTTTTGAAAGAATCACTGATACAAAGATCGAATTAGCCATGATTAGCACTATGCACACTTAGGAATTTTCATTAATTCCTTGTTTATTATTGTTGTAAGTCATAGGTCACTTCGATTATTGGTATTGTTTTCCACTTAAGCATTCGACATTCAGAGTTGTCAAGTACATATTAGATTATCGTTCACGATCTCCGATGTATCTTACATTTGATATACCCTTAGAATTTAGAAAGTCAAGAATAATCAAGGATCGGATATTTTTCATTTTTTATGTCATCTTTAAAGTCAAGTCATTTTGTTTTATCAGCAATGTACATAAATGTTTCAGCTATAAGACAAGACTAGGGTTAGAATCAAACAAATCTAAAATCAAACCAGAGGTGACAGGTCTGTACTTCCGTACAACAGAGCGACATGGTTTGACTAGAGACCTTGAAAACGGTATTCTTGTTTTCACGGTCTAGTTTGTTCCAGATTTAGAATACACCGACTGAATCTAGGTCAGCATGTTTCTTGATGTAGCAAAAGAAATAGTCAGTGAATCCCCCAGATGAGTTATTTTCATTATTTATCTGATATCGAGCATTCAAGTACGATCTACTTCCTAAGAATTAAGACTTAAGTCGTACATCACAATAAAGATTTCACAGGAGACTCGCATATGTTATTAGAGATTAAGTACTTGAAAACCTTTATATCTAATGCCTACCAACACATCGAATAGTGAAGCTATTAAATACTTTGAACTTTAGGTACTTTTACTGTGTATAGTCCACATCCAAAAGCCAAACATATAAAATGTTCTTGGCATGGCTAATGTTTTCGTCATGTCTTTGCAATAGAACTGTGACCCTCAATTTTTCTGTTTTTCAAAGATAAAAATTAACTATACAAGATAAAGATAAAATAAACGATAGCAAAAACACAGTTCTTTTTTGGAAATAATTACTCAGGATTTTTCATCCAATTTAGTTGGATTAATAGCTCAAACCGAGACCTATCAAACACCTTGGTATACAGGTCGGCTAGATTGTCATCAGTTGGAACTTTAACTAAATTAATCAAGTGTTTTTCAGCACAATCACAAATAAAATGATGTCTAATGTCAATATGTTTCGTTTTACTATGCTTAACCGGATTATTAGTTATAGACATGGTGGACTGATTATCAATCATAATAGGGGTGTTAGAGAAATTTAAACCATAGTCACGCATCTGTTGTTGTATCCACAAAACTTGTGAACAACAACTACCTGCTGCCACATACTCAGCCTCACAGGTTGAGATGGCGACCGAGGTTTACTTTTTGAACTGCCATGAGACAATGCGACCACCTAATAATTGACAGCCACCAGTGGTGGATTTCCTGTTCAAGTTACAACCGCCATAGTCTGAGTCGGTGTAGGCTACAAAGTCAAAATTGCCGCCAGAGGGATACCAAAGACCCAGCTTAGGTTTTCCCTTTAGATAACACAATATTCTATTTGCTGCCTTCAAGTGTGAATCTTTTGGATTAGCTTGAAAGCGAGCGCACAAACAAAATGCAAACATTATGTCTGGTCGTGATGCACTTAAATACATGAGAGAACCGATAATAGCCCGATATTGAGTCGGATCCACATCTTCAGTACTCTCAGTATCTGGTCCGAGACTATGATTCTCTTGAATTGGAGTGCCGAAAGACGAACTATCTTTCATATTAAAACGTGTGAGCATTTCATGCACATATTTCGTCTGATGAATGAAAAATCCGTCCTTCTTTTGATCAACCTGTAATCCTAAGAAGAAGTTCAATTTACCCATAGCACTCATCTCAAACCGCCGCTTCATCACTTGTTCAAAATCTCTGCACATGTTCTCGTTAGATGACCCAAAGATTATGTCATCAACATACACTTGTACAAGAAGGAAATCATCCTTGTTCCACATGATGAACAACATACTATCTATTTGTCCTCTCTTGAATCCATTTTCCAACAGATACGTAGATAGAGTCTCATACCAAGCTCTGGGTGCTTGATGCAGTCCATACAAAACCTTATCTAATTTATAGACTCGGTCAGGATGATCTGGATCACTGAACCCCGGAGCTTGTTGGACAAACACCAGTTATTGAACTTTACCATAGAGAAATGCACTCTTTAAGTCGAGTTGATAGACTTTTATTCTTTTATGTGCAACAAATGCCAGAAATAATCGAATTGCTTCCAACCTTGCTACAGGTGCGAACACCTCTGTATAGTCAATCCCTTCCTGTTGGTTAAAGCCTTGAACTACTAGCCGCGCTTTATTCTGTGTTACTATCCCTCTATCATCTCTTTTGCACTTAAACACCCATTTGGTGCCTATAGCAAACTCTCCTCTTGGTAGATCAACTAACTCCCAAACTTTGAGTTTTTCAAATTGTGCAAGTTCCTCTTGCATAGCTTCTACCCAGGAGTTTTCCTTTAAAGCCAGCTCAACTTGAGATATGTAACAGTTGTACAGACACTTATGCATGATTCCTGTGTCTTGAATCGATACTTACAGACTGGTGCTTCAGATATCTCTCTACGAGTCCTTACTCTAGAACTTGGATCACCAATGATATTATCAATTGGATGATACTTGTTCACACGAGTTGAGATCGTAGTGTCAACCGGTAAATCAGATCCTAGATTTGATCCAATCTCCCCCTGAGGTGGTACTTCTTTCACAGGAAATTCTTGCACAGAATCAGTAACCTCTGATGAAGATGGGATATCATTCAAATTTGAATCACTATCCGCAATAGGATCGACAAGAATATCCTTTCCTTTATCAGTTGAATCTTCTGAACACGGAACACCAGATCTTGGTGTAAAACCATTGTTTTCACCATCATCCAGTGCTACATGTTCTAATCCCAAAGAGTCAAAGTCACTTAGGATCGGAAGATTAAATGATTTGAAGACAGCATCATAATTAAACAACCATTCTGGTCTGGTTTGTACTGCTGGAGTATAAGTAGTAACTTGTATATTAAACACAATATCAACTTTTCCAGCAGTCTGATTGAAAACCCTTTTGTTTGGAGATCCGGCTTCATATCCAAGGAAAAATCCTTCGTCAGCCTTTTCACCAAATTTAGATTGATGTTTGGTCTTCAATAAGGTACAACGAATACCGAAGGGTTCTAAACCAGTGAGATTTGATTTTCGACCATTTAGAAGCTCATAACACGTTTTGTTATGCTTCTTGACGGTTAAAACCCTATTCAGCACATGACAGGCTGTATTCACTGCTTCTCCCCAGAAAATGACGGGAACCTTTGAATCAGCCAGCATCGTTCTTGCTACTTCTATTAGTGTTCTATTTTTCCTTTCAGCGACACCATTTTGTTGTGGCTCATAGGGTGCACTGAACTGATGTTGAATTCCTTTGCTTAAGCAAAAGACGTTCAACACCGAGTTCTTGAATTCTAAGCCATTGTCGCTTCTAATTTTTTTGACTCCTCGACTAAATTGGTGTTCAATCTGGGTAAAGAATGTCATCAACATTTCTGCTGTCTCATCCTTTGTTGCCAAAAAGAATACCTATGAAAACCGTGTGTAGTCATCAGTAACCACCAAGCAGTAATGTTTACCGCCTATACTCCTTGGATTCACAGGACCGAACAAATCCATGTGAAGAAGGTCAAACGCTGAGGCAATAGAATTTTGAGCTTTGGGTTTGTGAGAATTCTTGTGTTGTTTTCCTTTTAGACAAGGTAGACACTTATCCTCTAACTCAAATCTCAACAATGGAACACCTTGCACTAGTCCATTTTTGACTATAAAGTTTATCTTTCTAAAGGACAAGTTATAACACCCCTCTTTCTATCTAAGAATATTATATTAATAAACTCGGAAGCATGAATTTAAAATACATTACCTTAATATATATATTAAAGTATTATACATAAACAGTTTACATTTTCAATATATACACCAAATTCAAACTGTTAAAAACTACAAAAGACGGGGTATTATAAAAATTCTCCAAACAAGGTTTATTACAAAAACCATATCAGAGTCCTCAAGCGCAGTCAAACATTCCTTGATCAACCACTCATCTCCTGCACCCACAATTAATCAAAATATATCCTGCAGGAAGTAAAATGAGAGGTTAGCACGAAGCTAAGTGAATAGATTCATCACACTCCATTCAACTTAGCATAACCAGTTGTTTACACCAAATAATCGTAAACACACATATTTCAATGAGGATCGTTGGCTCTTGGGATATCATAATACCCTGGGATTCCCCAAGAACACTTACCGTCAATCCGTATGGCCAATACAGAATAGACCGATAACTAATGGTTATTAAACTCATACACAGGTTTCAAACACAACAAATGAATCAAAACCTGTGTAAATCACATAATAACCAGAAGTCCAACTACACGTTGACCTCAATAACATAATACACATTGGTTCACATATCACGTAGATCAATAATCAATAATCAAGACTAAACAGTCTAATACACATCTACGTTTACTTGTTGTAACCAAATAGTTACAACTAAATCAAATGATGAGTTCTGAATCCACTCACCGATACCTTTGACGTCTCCACACTCAGGATTCTTATATCATTGAGTCTTACGTTGATCTGAAACAGAAAATCATATACAAGTTAGAAATTCGTTCCATAATTATCATTATAGCCTATTTATCAAATCAGGTAATCCCTGAAGTCTAGGCAAACAAAAGTTCAATCAGAAATGAACTTAGAAAAGTCCTAAATGACGTTTAAAACTGAAAAATGTCATTTTCGGGCCCTAGATGACCCCAAATGGCCAAAAACTGCCTAGGCTATAATATATAGTCTAGATTACTAGGTCGTTTCCGAGTGACCATGCAAATTTCAACTAAATCCGAGTTAGTGAGATTTTCACAAAACCGCGTCTCAAAAACACTTATTTTCAAAAACTCTTTTATAAACTTAGCGACACATTCATTGTGTCGCACCATAAACCCTTGCGACACTACTACTGTGTCGCACAACAGAATCCTGCGACACTAACATTGTGTCGCAATACACAATATGGCCGCCTTAAGCGACATAACCAACTGTGTCGCAGAACACTCATGCGACACAACCTGCGACACAACCCTTGTGTCGCAATGAAAAACAGACCAGTTCCCAGATTCGAAATTCTCGAATTCAAACATGTAATACTCAAATTAACTTATTCCAATCTGTGTAATTCACTTATAACCAACTGTAATACATAATAATTGGAACCTTACCTCGAATTCACAGTTAATTAGCTCAAATTTGATCCAAAACTCAACTTCTCACTTCTTTCTCTCTTTTCTCTTTGTTTTTCATTTTAAAACTAGATTAGAACGTATGGAAACGATGTGGAAATGTTTGGGTGGCGTATTAATATATATAACTTCGAATTACACTTAAGCTCCTTAATTAATTTCAGTTCAGCTCGTTTTGCGACACAGTCCTGCGACACAACTATTGTGTCGCACAGACACCACTTGCGACACTACCCTTGTGTCGCAGAAAAATCAAAACTTTCAAATTTTGAAACGACTAATATTTCACTAGTCACAATAAGTCAAAGGGCTTATTTATCTACGTTTCACAATGAAACACATAATATTAAATAATTTCTAAAACAATTGGATAATCAATTAAAATAATAGAAATTACCAGACCGCAGGATAGGATGTTACACAAGTGAGCCATTTTTCTATGCCACAACTGCGAATCAGTCTCAGAGGCTTTGGAAATCAGACATGTTGATTCCTGAGACGTTTCAGCAGCACTCATGTCCATGACATAAGTGTCATTCTTCCTAGGTGCTTTCATGAGAATCCATTCTTCTGGAATAACAAATCCAGGTTTCAGTATCAACGTTTCTCTATTTGTGAAATGAACGGGATGTCCCTTATCACATATCTGAGAGACACTCATGAGATTATGTTTTAGCTCCTCAACATAGTTACTTGCTCTAACATTAATTTCCCATTTGTGACATTACATACTCCCGTGATTTGTCCACCTTTAGCACCAGCAAAGTTAACGTACCCTCATTTCTTGTGCACAAAATCCACAAGATTTAACTTTTCCCCCATCATGTGCCTTGAGCAACCACTATCAACGTACCACCAATTGATAGCTCTTCTTGTTAACTCCTGCACAATAAATAGAGACTTTTAGTTATCGAGGGGGACCCAAGCCACGACGGTCTTGGGTCGGCCATTCTCATCAACGAATGTGAACTCCTTCAAGTATCCATTGCTCTTATCAATAGAGCTGGATGCTTTAGGAATCTCACTCGTGTGAGCATGGGAGGTACTACCACTAGGCTTTCTTTTCGGAGACTTCTGAAAAAGTCTAGGATTTACAGGCCTTGGGTTTGATGTAGCTCTAACCCTAGTTGGATAGTTATAACTTGAATTTTGATAATTCCTATTATTACTGTTAGGGTTGCTAAAGCGGTTGTTGGGAGTTTGAAATCTCTGTGGAGTCTTAGACCTTGAAGACTGTCCATAAGAGCTTCCTCCAGATGAGGTAGTGCTCCTAGAACTATCATGAGACGAAAACTTCACAGATTTGAGTGAGGGTTGTGTTCTCTGAGAACTTTGAGTTCTCTTATATCCTAACCCATTTCTCCCAGAATTCCCTGTATTTTCATTTTCTTTAGATTTGACTTTAGGTATGAAAACACCGGACAACCTTAGTTTTATACTTGTCACCTTAGGATTTTTCTTTTTAGGAGGCGACACAGATTTCACAGGTGATTGGTCTTTCTTCACATGTGCCTTTCCCATTTTGCCCTTATTTGGACAAATACTTGCCACATACCCCTTTTGATGGCATGTGAAGCAAGAACGTTTTACAAAGGCTCTTTTAGCAGCCTTTTGAATCGCTTCATCGTCCAAATAAGGTAAACTTGGAGTGGAGACAGTTATAACCTTTTTACCCTCATTGATTAATTTTTCCTTTTCAGATTTGGGTAAATCAGAAGTTACTTTGTTCTTTAACTTCTCCTCAACACTTGTTTGTTTAAATGCACCTTCTTTTACAAAATTCATTTTTAGTTCAGAAACAGGTGTCATTGAAGTGTCGGTAGATTTTGATTCAGGTTCAGTACTTCCTTCAGCTTTCGCAGGTCTAACAAATTGTATTATACCCGGAACTGCTGATTGTTTAGCAGAATCATCTACAGGTAACATCTCAGTATCATCAGACATAAAGGAATAGTTGTGATTAAAGGGAGGTGGGCTTTCATTATAACCCATTCCCGTGTGATCACCTGGCTTTTTACCTACACTAAGCATGTTAGCCAAGGTTTCGATAGAGAATTTTCTTAACTCTAGTTTTCTGTTAAGATTGGCTATCCTAACCTTTGCATCAGCCAGTTCCTTTTCTTTATCAGCGGACAATTTTGTTAACTCCGAAATATGTTCATGAGCCAAGTCATTTAAAACACTTTGCTCATTTAGCTTATCTTTTAAGTATTTCATGTCCGCTTTCTCAGATTTTGATTTACTTATAAGATCTGAGTTTCTGATGTTTAATCCAGTGTTTTCTTTAGTTAAAGATTTAATTGAGATGTTATCTTATCAGATGATTCCACTAACTTCTCATCTTTTTCCTGAAAGTTAGTACACAATACACAAGCTTTAACTACTAGATCTAAATTAAGTAGTAGCTTCTGCTTATCAACGTCAAGATTTGCCATGTACGCAATGAAGTCCTTTGAGCACATGTCCTCAGTCGACTTCAGAGATTGGACTCTAACTTCGTCAGCAGGTACTTCAACTTCCATCTCAGTAGTGGCTTCCTTCTCTGAATCGGATCCCGCATTGCTTTCCTCCTTATCTTCAGTAATGGAGGTCATAAAGGCTTGCGGTTCCTCAAATTTAGTACTCCAGTCATATGCTCCTTCTTGAGATTGAACAACCAGAGCTCTTGAAGTCTGATGACTTCCTAAGTTTTGATTATCCCTGGAGGAGCCTTGACTGAAGTGACTCGGCCCGTTTTGACCAGGAGTTTGATCTCTTTTAGGTCTCTGACATTCTCGAGCAAAGTGCCCAAAACCATCACAGTTATAGCACTTCACCTTGGACTTGTTGAAACCCAATTTGCTACTCACAAATTTTCTCCCAGTTCTATTCATAAACCGTTGGGCTCTTCTTGCAATCATGGCCATTTGCCACTGCAAGTCCATCTCCTATAGATCATCTTGATCCAATTGGTCATAGTCCTCGTAATTGGTCCCGGTTTATCAACTAAAACGTTTTAACTACTAACAACAAATGTAAATAGACAAACAAATTCAAGTTTAAAGTTTTCTTTTATTGATATGAATCAATTGAATACTTTACAGAGTTTACTTGCGGAAATAGACAAGACAGACAAGTCTAAGTAAACTAACTTGTGACAAATTTGGTCTCAACAGCTTATCAGCGAATAGATCGCTGATAAGGCTTAGTGATCAACACTTAACAGATAAGTGAGGGCACTTGGTTCACTAGAGAGTAGGAACGTGCGTTATCACTAGTTGATCTCGAATACAAAATTCTGGACTTTTAATATGGTTATTGAGCGTGGTATTTATACTCTCACACAATGAGATATAAGTACAACACGTGTCAACACCATATTAGTTGGGACAGTAAAGTAACTTTCAACATTTGAAAGTGACAGTACATCCTAGGATTAAAGTTTATACATTACTTTATTCCTAGGTTACAGAAGAAGGTACAAGGAATTAAATGCAAATGTACAATAAGTGATCGTACATATCTTAGAAAAGATATGCACGCTTTCTTGTATGCTGCATAAGTTGACCTCCTATTGTACGTTGGGTATTTGTCAGACCCAATGTACTTTCAGGTAAAGGCATGAACCGCTGGTCAGTAGAGTAGTGATGATTTCCACATCATTGAACTGCTCTCTGTCTCTGTCTTCAGTCTTTGACTTCAACAGATGAGACTTGATCTTTTCAGCAACAGCCTCAGTAACATGAAGGTTAAATGATCATCAGCCAATGATGATGCTTTGAAAATGCTTACAAGAGAATCACTGCAAACATATGCAGTGATTAGAGAAGAACAAGAGATATTCCGTGTTTTTGTTCGCTGATCAGGTTTGATCAACGACAGTTTCTCTTTCTACTCTAACTTGTTCACTGCTAACTGATGCAGTGAACTATAACACAAGTGAATTTGTCATCTATAAATTACATTTAGTGGGGTCTCTGACCCAACAATCTCCCCTTATTTATTTATGACAAATTATCTCTCTGATAGGTACTTGGTGTTTTTATCTTGTGTTTTGGTTGACCCTGATGTTCTGTTTTTGGGTTCTTTTCATTTTACTTTTTATGGAAAGCAGTAAATATAAATCATCACATAGAGAACATTGATTTATAGAACAAGAGAAGTTCAGTACAAAACAACCATCATACACAACCTAATCTAACAGCTCCTGTTTGACTTTGAAGAACTTGAGCTCATCATCATTTATCAGCCTCACTTTCAGCTCATCATTAACCAGCTTCATAAACTCAGGATCGCTGTTAGTCCCTTGGCCCATGTACTTGATTGCCACCAGATGCTCAGTTTTGGCAATTCCGATCTGGCTGGCCCTCTGAAAGCAATTTTTCTTATCATGATTGAGGAAGTACATCCCATACTCAGGTTCTCTGATAACTCTGCCAGGGATGGGCATGATGTTGGGAGGAAGAGAGATGTTGAGATTGGCGGGATCAGGAAGAACACCCCTTCGCTGAAGATCTCTAATTAGAGCAGCTTCAGCAGCTTTGTCCTTTCTTGCTCTGGGGGCTCTTCTGGGTCCTTGAACATTTAGCTCTGACAAGGGCTGATTCAGACCAGCTTCAGTGTTGTTCAGGTTGGTCACAAGATCATCAATGATCTTTAGTATTTGTGGCTTAGCAGCACTTGACCCATTCTGAACACAAGAATAGATCTCACCCAGTTCGCTGAACCCAATCTCTTTCAGCTCAGAGAAGTAAATTGTTTCTATCTTCTGAGACCCATCTCTAGTCAACTCTAGAAATGACTTCTTGTTTTTGAAGACTCTTGGAGTGACTTTGATGATTCTTGCAGGATTCTTTCTAACAGAAAGATAGAATTTTAATCGTTTGAGCTCAGCAGCTTTCTTCTCCTTTTCCTTCTCTGCCAGCTTTAACAATTTTTTGTTGATCTCTAAGGCAGTCTCTCCCTTCTTGCTCTCAATTTCCATTTCTTTGGAAAGAGCCTTCACAGACACATCACTTTCTTTTTCTAGTTGAGCTTGCTTCTCAGCCTCCAATCCTTCCTTTATAAGCTCAACAGAAACCCTCAATTCCTTTGCCTTCTTCTTGATCTGAACATCATCATCATCAGAGTCAGATTCCACAACCAATTTCCTCTTCATCTGATCACCAGCGATAGGAACAGTGATCATCTCTTCCTCTACTTCTTCTTCATCATTCTGTCTTCTTCTTCTAATGATGGATGATGATTGCCTCGCACTTTGCTCCCCCATATCCTGAGCACCACTTTGAATTTCAGGCTCTTTAGCAATAGGTTTCTCAACTTGTGGAGCAGTAGCATCAGGCTCAGGAGTGACAACAAGAGCTTCTTCTTGAACATTCTCCCCCAGAACTGGTGAATCCGGCTGAGCACCTTTTCCAGTTTCTTGTGTTTCAACATCTTCTTCACCCAAACTACTTGGGAAGAAATCAGGCTCATTCACAGGCACATCAAAGAAAGAATCTATCAAAGAAGGTTGATCTAATCCATAGTGGGATAGAGCTTCCAGATATGGATTCCTATCAGCTTCAGCTTCAGCAGGTGCTCCCTGTTCCAGCACTTGTGCTTCATCTCTATCAACACTGGATACTTCATTATCTGTTTCAATTATTACCTTATCCTTAGAATCAGAAGGCCCAGCTGCCTTATCACCTACTGAAGAGACACCAGCCTCTTCATGAATATTATCTTTTGTAAGGTCAACAGCTTCTTCAGCAGCTATTGGAACAGGAGGTCTGATAGAAAGACGAGTTGGGTGCAGAACCTTGGTTTGACGTGTTGCTGGTGAAGGAGATGAATGAAGATGAAGAAAGTCAACATCTCTAATGGTTAACATGGTGGCTGGAATAGTTGATAGAGTGGATCCTTCTCTGAGTGCTGGTTTGTGAGTGAAAACTGTAGGACCCATTCTTGTCACTGGCAGAAATGCTAAGCTGCCATAAGCTTCCTCATTCTGATCAAGACCATACTTATCTTCCATAATTCTTTTGATCACCAGAGAAATGAATCTGATGTAGGGAATAGTTGATTCTCTCTTCTTGGCACAAACTCTTTTCTTCAGATCATCAAATATTAGTTTAGCAAAGTCTATACATCTGCTTGTGATCAGAGCTTCAGCTATCTGCTGTTGCATTCGATTGGCTTGATCATGAGAACCAGTATTGGTGCCTAGACATTGAATTATGTGTGCAAAAAATAGGTTCCACTCTCCACTCATATAAACACGTGTAACCTTACTATCTCCTTCAACATGTTCATAATCAATGAAATTAACTAAAGATCTAGCTTCTTTAGGATCAATGGGATCCTCATAATCAGATACATTATCCAGAAACTTTAAGTAGCTTAAACCCAATGCTAACCTGAATCTTGACAACTGAAAACATATAGGAACAGTTCCATTGTTGATAGTGGCTTTGAATCCCACATACCCATCCTCTTCATTACCATCAACAAACCTAACAGTATACCAGAATTCTGAGAGATAGGGAATGTACATGGGAGATGGGTCTCTTGTGATGGCTTCATATATCGGGGAGTTCAATAGATAATCCACCATGGGTTTGTATTCAGGTCTGGAGGGTGGATAAGAGAGATTTGCAACATAGTTGCAGGGTTTTATAACAATAGAATCAGGAGCAAACTTCACATTTGCAGGTTTTGATGCTCTCACAGCATCAGAGGGTACGAATGGAACACTATCAGTTGGGTTCTTTGATCTTACCATGTTTGATTTTGAGGAAAGATGAATTTGGGGTTTCTAGGGTTTAATTGCTTTGAAGTGAAGAAAGGATTTGGGGAAAATGGAAATGGAAAGGATTTGCGTGAGAATGAAATGAAAAAGGTGAAATTTGGGTTATATAGGTTTAATGTTTTGTGATTGGTAGGTTTAAAATGAGAGAGAAAGTTGGAGAGAGGGAAATGGAAAAGTGCAGCCGTTTTCAAAACTGTCAAATCAAAAAGTAATCATTTTGTTTGGATAAGATATTTTAATTTTTTAATTAAGAAACATAAAATATCTGATTAAAATAATTGTTTTTGAAAAACATTTAAGAGCAGACTAATGTGCAAGTAATATAGAGTATACACAACTCTATTCTCGTTGATCAATCAGTTAGAGAGTGAGATTGGACATTCTTTATTGCTTGTACATTAATTTGATATCTGATAGATTCTCGCTGATGAGATCAGTTAGAGAACAAATTAGAGGTCAACTTTTGTAAATTCATTTAAATGACCTGAGGGGAGAACGAACACATCTGATGTTTTCTCGCTGATCAATCAGTTAGAGAATTCATTAGACATAATTCTCAGCTCTGTTCAGGCTTCAGCAGAGATAAGGTACCATCAGTTCAGGTTCTCGCCGATCAATCAGTTGGAAATTTTCTATGTTCGCTGTCATGACAAGATCTTACTCGCTGATCAATCAGTTAGAGTAATTTCATAGTCTTTTCAACAATGTTTTTAGGAAACATTTTGACAATTGTAGAAAGTGATTGTCAGTTTTAGATAGAAAAGATTGTTTTGAGTTAAGCATTTAGCATTCCCAGCTCACTGATTAAGAAATTAAACCTAGATTCATCTAGGGGTTTTGTAAAGATGTCAGCGAGCTGATGTTCTGTGGGAATAAAGTACAGCTCCACATCACCCTTCATAACATGATCTCTGATGAAGTGATATCTTACATCAATATGTTTTGTTCTAGAATGATGAACATGGTTATTTGTGATAGCTATTGCACTTTGATTATCACAGAAAATTGGAGTTTTTGTTACCTTGACACCATAATCTGCAAGCTGATTTTTGATCCATAACACTTGAGCAGTGCAATGACCAGCGGCAACATACTCAGCTTCAGCAGTGGATGTAGACACAGAGTGTTGCTTTTTGCTGGACCAGCTAACAAGTTTTCCACCAAGGAATTGACATCCACCTGATGTGCTTTTTCTATCTAACTTACAACCTGCATAGTCAGAATCTTAAAAACTTGTTAGATCAAAACCTGAGTCTCTGGGATACCAGAGACCAAGGTTGGGAGTACCTTTTACGTACCTGAAGATCCTTTTTACTGCTATCAGGTGAGATTCTTTTGGGTTAGCTTGATAGCGAGCACAAAGACAAGTAGAGAAGAGAATGTCAGGTCTACTAGCAGTGAGATAGAGTAGAGATCCAATCATTCCTCTGTAAGTAGTTACATTCACTGATGTACCATCAGTGTCAGCATCTAACTTAACAGGAGGAGCCATTGGATTCTTCATGGTGGATGAGTTATCAAAACTATACTTAGTGAGTAAATCTTTTATGTATTTACTCTGACAGATGAAGATACCTCTGTCAGATTGTTTTACTTGAAGACCTAAAAAGAAAGTCAACTCACCCATCATGCTCATCTCATACTTTTTAGACATTAGAGAAGAGAATTCTTTGCACAAGTTTTCATCAGTGGCACCAAAGATGATATCATCAACATAGATTTGAACGATGATAATATCATCTCTGACCTTTTTATAAAACAGCGTTTTGTCAATTATGCCGCGAGTATACTTACTTTTGCAAAGGAAGTCAGAGAGAGTTTCATACCAGGCTCTAGGAGCTTGTTTAAGTCCATAGAGAGCTTTGTCCAGCTTGTAGACATGAGAGGGTAGCTTTGGATCAGTGAATCCAGGACGTTGCATTACATAGACTTCCTCTTGGAGTTCACCATTCAGAAATGCACTCTTGACGTCCATCTGATAGACCTTGAAATTCTTGTGAGCAGCGAATGCAAGAAATAGTCTGATAGCTTCCAGACGTGCAACAGGAGCAAAGGTCTCATCATAGTCAATTCCTTCTTCTTGTCTGTACCCTTGAGCAACCAATCTTGCCTTGTTTCTGATCACAATTCCATTTTCATCCATCTTATTGCGAAAGACCCATTTAGTACCAATAATTGTTTTATTGATTGGCTTAGGTACCAGCTTCCACACTTGATGTCTTTCAAACTGCATCAGTTCTTCTTGCATGGCAATGATCCAATCAGCATCCTCAATAGCTTCATTTATCTTCTTTGGTTCAATCAGAGAGACAAAGTTGACATAGAGACACACATTGCTTGTTGCTTTGGTTCTTGTTTGAATACCAGCTTCTTGATCACCAACTATCTGATCAATAGGATGGCAGCGAGTCCACTTTGTGACTCTGGTGGGAATGTGAGGAGATAGAATGATCTGTTGATTTTGAGGTTCATTGTCAGTGACAGATTGATCTTGAGTTTCTTCAGAGGGAGAGTCAAGATTTTGGTTCAAAGAAGACTGATCAGTGAAAGGAGAAGTAGGAGGTTGATCAGGAATAGAGGATAAAGGAGATGGATTCTGAATATCAGCAGAGATATTTCCATCAGTCAGATGAAAGGAATTGCTGAGATTTTCAAAGTGAAAGGTTTCAATATCATTAACTGAGCTTCTATCTGAACTAAAGCATTCTTCAAATGTAACATTGATTGATTCCTCAATGGTCTCTCTTCTGAGATTGTACACCCTGAAGGCTTTGGATACCAGAGAGTATCCAATGAAGATGCCTTCATCAGCTTTAGGATCAAATTTCTTTAGCTGATCTCTGGTGTTCAGAATATAACAGGTACTTCCAAAGATATGAAAGAAACTTATATCAGGTTTTCTTCCTCTGAGGATTTCATAAGCTGTCTTGTTGTGTCTTTTCACAATTATGCTTCTATTCTTTGTAAAGCAAGCAGTGCTGACAGCCTCTGCCCAGAAATAGCCTTTAAGACCAGCATCAGCGAGCATTGATCTGGCAGCTTCAACAAGAGTTCTGTTTCTTCTTTCAGCAATACCATTTTGCTCAGGGGTTTTAGGAGCAGAGAAGTTTTGAGAAATGCCCTTTTCTTCACAAAAAGATTCCAAGACATAGTTTCTGAATTCAATTCCATTATCACTTCTGAGCATCCTGATTCTTCTACCATTTAAGGTTTCCATCTTTTTTATGAAACTTATAATTTCATCAGCAGCATCACTCTTTGCTTTTAGAAAGAACACCCAAGTGTATCTGGAGTACTCATCTACAATAACCAGAGCATATCTCTTGCCACCAAGGCTAGTGGTGCTGACTGGACCAAAAAGATCCATATGAAGAAGTTGAAATACTTCAGAGATGGAAGAAAAGTGTTTAGATTTGAAGGAAGACTTGTGTTGTTTTCCTTTTTCACACCCAGAACAGAGTTTGTCCTTAGAGAAGGTAAGAGAAGGTAACCCATACACCAGATCATTCTTAACAAGGTTATTAATAGATTTGAAGTTAAGATGAGAGAGTCTCTTGTGCCACAAGCAATTCTTCTCAGCTACAGATCTTGAGTAGAGACAGATCCCTTTTTGAGACTTGGATTCATCCATGTTAATGGTATAAACATTCCTTTTTCGTTTGGCAGAGAGAACAGGATTGCCTTCTTGATTGAGAATAGTGCCAGAGAATTCATCAAAAAGAACTTTGTTCTTCAGAGAACAGATTTGACTGACACTAAGAAGATTGTGCTTCAGACCTTCAACAAAAGAAACATTAGAGAAGGAAATGTTTCCATTGGTCAGAGAACCATGTCCTCTGGTGAAACCCTTTGAGTTATCTCCAAAAGATACAGAAGGACCATCAGTTTCCTGATAGTTGCAGAGCAGTGACTTGGAGCCTGTCATGTGTTTAGAGCATCCACTGTCCAAGTACCAGGTACTCTTTCCTTCCTTGGTAAGTTGTTCTTTGTCCCAAGTGGTAGCTGATGAAGGAGTTGTAGAAGAAGATGCTTCAGTTGCATTGTTTAGCTGAACCATGAGACATTCAAGTTCAGCAATAGTTTCTTCTTCACCAGCTGATTGAGATGGAGATTCAGTTTTTTCAAGAGAGACAGGAGAGGTCTCTGGTGAGAAGTTCTCTAAAAGAAGTTCATTCTCCAGACTTGCATGATCATCAGATTCAGAGACATTTATTGAGTAGTCATCTGATTTATATTCACTCACTGAGTTGGCCATGAGGCATAGTCCAGCAAGATCCTCATGATCAGATGAAGAAGAATCATCAGATGATGAAGTTTCATTACAAACACCAAGTTTGTTAAGGTCTCTGTGTTCAGCTATAAGCCCAGTATCATTTTTCTTGATATGTTCTTTAAGTTTCTTATACTTAGCTTTGTATTTTGATGCCTTTTGTGACTGCAGCGATTTGTTGATTTCAACCCGCCGAGCCTTGCAATCAGCAGCAAAATGTCCAAGTTTTTGACAGTTAAAGCATACAGCATCAGTTTTGTCAAAACTTTGTTTCCCTTTGAATTTCTCACTGTAGGGATTTTTTATGAATTTTGAGGAAGAAGCTCCTAACCTGATGACAGAGTTTTTGTTATAATTTGTAAATTTTTTGAATTTACTTGCCATCATAGCCATCTCTGCAGCAAGAGATTCAAGATCACTTTCATCTTCATTTACAGAGATGTCAGCCTCACCTCCACTTTCAGAAGGTTCATAAGCTGACTCTGCAGAGGATGCAGAAGGGATATCCTTGATGGATACAATTTTTGCCACTAAGGCAGAGTTAGAGGATTTGTAGGTCTTTGAAAGAGCAAGTTTTTGTAGTTTGTTTTGCTCTTTGCATAGAAAAGTGCCAAATAGTGATTTCATTGTCATCATCTCTATATGACCAGTATTCCTTAGGATATCAATGGAGTTTTCATAACAGCTGGGCAGAGAGTCTAAAAATTTGTTCATTATGTCAATTGATTCTTTCTGAATACCAGCTGTCTTCATATCATTAAGTAGACAGTTAAACCTATTATAAGTTTGAGTTATGGATTCATTTTTATTGGCTTTAAATAGTTCATACTGTCTGTTCAGAAGGACACGTCTGAGTTTTGATATCTGATCAGGTCCTTCATATATGGTACACAAAGTTTCCCACATATCTTTACCACTAGTGCAGTTGATCACAAAGTGGTAGACAGAATTTGGTAAGGACATGACTATAAAAGATTGAAGCTTTGAGTCAATGTCTACCAGTTTCTTGTCCTCATCAGACCATTGACTTAGAGGTTTAATAATACTCCTAAGAGTAATATCCTCATCACTACCAGTAGAGGTAGGATTTCTTTCAAGGATGGTGTGAGGAATGAAAGGACCTTCATTTAAGATTTTAATAATGATAGAATCTTGGGCCCTTAAAAAGAGAAGCATACGGCCTTTCCACATTTGGAAATGGTCAGCATCAAATCTGGGTGGTTTCGCTTTTGAACCATTATCATTGTATGCATTCGTATCTTCAAAAGAAGAGTTAGTAGTCATTGCAGATCTAGATATTAGTTTATCTAACTTGCTTTGATACCAATTATTGGTCCCGATTTGTCAACTAAAACGTTTTAACTACTAACAACAAATGTAAATAGACAAAAAAATTCAAGTTTAAAATTTTCTTTTATTGATATGAATCAATTGAATACTTTACAGAGTTTACTTGCGGAAATAGACAAGACAGACAAATCTAAGTAAACTAACTTGTGACAAATTTGGTCTCAACAGCTTATCAGCGAATAGATCGCTAATAAGACTTAGTGATCAACACTTAACAGATAAGTGAGGGCACTTGGTTCACTAGAGAGTAGGAACGTGCGTTATCACTAGTTGATCTCGAATACAAAATTCTGGACTTTTAATATGGTTATTGAGCGTGGTATTTATACTCTCACACAATGAGATATAAGTACAACACGTGTCAACATCATATTAGTTGGGACAGTAAAGTAACTTTCAACATTTGAAAGTGACAGTACATCCTAGGATTAAAGTTTATACATTACTTTATTCCTAGGTTACAGAAGAAGGTACAAGGAATTAAATGCAAATGTACAATAAGTGATCGTACATATCTTAGAAAAGATATGCACGCTTTCTTGTATGCTGCATAAGTTGACCTCCTATTGTACGTTGGGTATTTGTCAGACCCAATGTACTTTCAGGTAAAGGCATGAACCGCTGGTCAGTAGAGTAGTGATGATTTCCACATCATTGAACTGCTCTCTGTCTTTGTCTTCAGTCTTTGACTTCAACAGATGAGACTTGATCTTTTCAGCAACAGCCTCAGTAACATGAAGGTTAAATGATCATCAGTGAATGATGATGCTTTGAAAATGCTTCAAGTTACAAGAGAATCACTGCAAACATATGCAGTGATTAGAGAAGAACAAGAGATATTCCGTGTTTTTGTTCGCTGATCAGGTTTGATCAGCGATAGTTTCTCTTTCTACTCTAACTTGTTCACTGCTAACTGATGCAGTGAACTATAACACAAGTGAATTTGTCATCTATAAATTACATTTAGTGGGGTCTCTAACCTAACACTCGTTTATTAGCTCTGGATCAGTGATCTTGCCCTTAATAAAGTTCTCATGAGATGCAATGAAAGAGGCAAGCAGGGCTACTTCCTCTTCAGCTGACTTCATGCTCATGGGCATTGATTTAAAACCGCTTGATGTCCCAGATTTCGGTTTTCTATCAACCCCTTGATCATCAGATGAGGCAATATAATAGACATTGCTACCAGAATTTCTGATAGCCGAGTCCGTCTCAGCCTCGCACGTATAGAAAGCTGCAACACCACCACTTGTAGACGCAGGTGAATCAGACCGTTTACCATGGTAAACACTGAGATCCTGAACCTGATCGGATCCGGTCTCTTTCCTCTCCATGTTCAAGTCATAAACACGCAACTTTCCTATCACCTCATCAAGAGTCAGAGTATTATAGTTAGCACTCTCCTTGATCATCAGAGTGTAGATGTCCCACTTTGATGGGAGTGCTTCAAGAAGTTTGTTACTTCTGACAGTTTCGGTGAATGAAAGACCATTGTTGTCTAATTCAGTCATCAGGTGGTAGTATCTTGTGATAATCTCCTCCAATGACTCGCCTTTCATATGCTTGAAGACATAGAACTGTTTAGTCAGCAAATCAGCTTTACTCTCCTTGATCTTGTCGTTCCCATCAAACCTCTTTTCTAACGCTTCCCAAAGCTCTTTCGCGAATTGGTAAACGTTTAAAAGTATGTTTGATCTCTTGAGGAAGACACATTTGAATTGCAGACAATGCCTTATTCTCAGCCTCGTACATCTTTTTGTCTTCCTCTTTCATGACAGAATACGTACAAAACTTTGTTTTTCCATTCAACTCATAAGTGGGTAAGTCATACCCATCCTTAATGCATATCCACATGCGAATGTCGTGGAATCTTGCAAATGATTCAAATCGATCTCTCCACCAGAAGTAATCCTCTCCTTTGAGAAGCTTAGGTGGTGAGGCTGATTTCCCAACCTCGTGATCCATTTCTAACATTTTATTAAGATTCGTCATTGATAATCAGGTCAACAAAAGTCAAACAAGTCAGGTTCGTACGAACTTAGATCTACTAAGTTCGAATGGTCAACCAAAGTCAAACGAACTAACTGACTGAAATTCAAACTGTTCGAATGTAGGTTTGTACGAACTTACAATTCAGGTAAGTTTGTACGATGCTTTCGTACAAGTTCGAATAAAAAGCAAAATCCGTACTAGTTCGAAGAATGGCTGTTGAACAAACTAAGAATCTCAGATCTATGATTTTGAGTAACTTTCAACCGACCAAAATTGAACTACAGCGTACAATATGATTATAAACACGTTTGAGAGCAAAAACCAAGGATTTTAACGGTCCAAACTCTCGAAAACACTCAAACTCTTACCCCGAACCTAAACGCTAATTTCTAACGCTCTGATACCAACTGTAGGTCACCCTTGAACGGATCCAACGGGGTAACAACGCTTGTAAGAGTGCGGAATACTCTTAGAAACGATACAAGTGTTCAAAACACGTTTATCTCACAACAATCCCTTACTTCGAATGTATTCGAACTAGGATGAATCGTACGAACCTATAACACTGATCTCAGTTCGTATGAAAAGCTTAGAAATAATATTTTCGAACTTCATATTTATAAGCTGCTAGGTTCGTATGAACGTAGCAGCTCCTAAGTTCGTACGAGCCTATCAGTTCGTTCCATGACTAAGTTCGTACGAACTTGTAGGTTCGTACGAACCTATAACATAAAATATATTTCTAACACATTATATTAACAAACAATTATCATAAAAAAATATTCATTCATTAATATCAAAGACTATTACAGAAACTAATCTATTACACAATAGAAGTTGTTGTCACAAACATGTACCAACACTATATAATTAAAACAACTACGTTACATTTATATAATTAATAAGAAAGCTATATAATTAAAACAACTACGTTACATTTATATAATTAATAAGAAAACTATATAATTAAAACAACTACATTACATTTATATTATTAATAAGAAAACTATATACTTAAAACAATAAGAAAACTATATAATTAAAACAACTACATTACATTTATATTATTAATAAAAAAACTATATAATTAAAACAACTACGTTACATTTATATTATTAATAAGAAAACTATATAATTTGAAAAGTACGTTACATTAATAATAAAAATTACCTTTTTCTTTTCTATTCCTTTTGACCGATTCGGCTTCGGGTACATATTCGGCTTCCTCTTCGAGTGGTGTGTGGACGTTTTCGAATTGATTTTGTGATAGTGGCTGTTGTTTGTATTGTTGTTGTTGTTGTGTGAATTCTTGTTGATGTGTGTATTGTTGTTGTTGTGAATATTGTTGTGATTGATGGTACATATTTAAATAAAATTGGGTTCGTGGGTCGTCGGTTGGTATTGAAAACGGATTGACGAGAAGTAGATATTGAGCAAAACCCGTTAGACTTGAGCTCGAATGTTGTGCGGAAGACCAACCCGTAGGTGAATTCATACCCGGAATTGGGTTGTTAATTAGGTTATTTAAAAAATAATTGGATGGTGATTGAGATTGAGATTTTTTATTTTGTTTTTCAGACATTTGGTAGGTGGATGTTTTTGATATAATTTGTGAGTAAAGTGGATGTGAATTGGGTGTGAAAAATAATGGGTTATAAGATAAAGATTGAAAGAATTGGATGTGAATTGAATTGTGTATGAAATAGAATAAAGATTTAGAGAATTGTGTGTGAAAAGTTAAATAATTGTATGTGTATATATATAGTGTTTGATATTTATTAAATTTTTTTTTTTGATTTGCCCGTTAACTAGCCATGCTAAGACGCTCGCTCTCTCCGTTCTGAATTCGTTCCGCACAAGACGAAAATTCATAGGACGGTCTTTAAGACAGGACCGTGTCTATGATAACGACCTAGGACAGGACGAAGCGGATGGCCAGCTAGAACGAAAACAGGGACGAATAGTGCCATAGATACCGGTCTAACAGTCGTTGCCGTTCTTACACTTTTACTCCCTACAAAGAAAAAATAAAACATAAAAAAGCCATAAACAGTTGCAGAGGGAGTCAGTTATGGGTAAAAAGAAGAGAGACGAACAACTGCCCAATGGCGGCGGCAGCAATAGTTGTCACGATAATGAAAAGAAAAACAAAAAGAAGAAGAAGAAACACCACGATATAATTATCGATGATGATGATGATGATGATTCTGTTAGTGTTGATGTTAATACTATTAATAATACTAATACTAATACTAATACTAATAATAGTCGTCCTACTGTAACTATCGCCCTTCCTGGCTCTACCATCGACAATACCCAGTCTTTCGAGCTCGCTACTCGGGTATTCACCCATTTTTTCTTTCTTGCACGCCAACTGTTTGATAAAATGTCGTCATACAAAAAGCTCTATATATACTGGGTTGTTTTTAGTTTATTGCCGTGTGAAATCAACTCTGTCCTTTCTCTTTGAAGCTTGCTGGCCAAATTGCCCGTGCCGCCACTATTTTCCGAATTGACGAGGTGCTTTATTACCATCTTTCACTAGTATTTCAATATGAGTGCATTTTTTTGCGATTACAGTTACTAAGAATAAAAAGTTCCATTCTTTTATCATTGACAAATCATTCTAGTTGTGGTGGTGGTGGTGATATGGGAGATGTAATGACATCAATGATATTAGTTTCGTTTGTGTTTGATTAAATGCACGAGTTCTACAAGTTTATTCATGGGTTCTAGTTTATAGGTTGTAATATTCGATAACCAAAAGGATGATTCACATGTAATTGCTGCTTCTGATAATGATGAAAACGAGAGCGGTAGTGCTTTCTTAATAAGGATCTTGAAGTATCTAGAGACACCACAATATCTGAGAAAGACTCTTTTCCCAAAACATAACAGCTTAAGATTTGTGGTATTCCTCTTTTTTTCTTACATATCTCAAGTATTCAGTTAATGCTTGTTATATAATGTTTAAGCTTTGTGTGACACGTTTTACAGGGTTTACTGCCACCGCTTGACGCCCCGCATCATCTTCGGAAGCATGAATGGGCTCCATATAGAGAAGGTTGTTGTTTTTTTCTTACTCTTACATGCCCCTGTTTTAATTGCATTATTATGAAAAACTAAGTGACTTTTCATGAGGCTTACATTTTTTTAAGCTTAACTTTACAAGGTTTTGTTCCATTTCATCTTTTTTAGTTATTTTTACTTTCAGCTCATAGTCTCGTACGCATTCCCAATCCTAATGAACTGAAATGATATGCACTCCAATATATATTGGAATGTTGAATTCTGTGCAACAGCTTGTGAAAAGGCTTCTTTATGATCTCATGATCCTGTTTCATAGTTACTGATATTGGAAACTGAAGAGGAGTGTTTCATGTTTGTTTTAAAGGAATTTACTGTAGATTATTTGGAATGATGCTTGTAAGTAATAGTTGATAAGTTGTGGTATTCCAGTATTCGAAGTGCTTTGACTGCTCCATCAATATTCTTAATTTAGCAATTTTGTGTACCAAATTTTGATATCACTATGCTCATAACATGATAGGTGTCACACTAGCAGAACAAGCTCCAAGTTCTGTAAGCATGCTCGTGGATGTGGGGCTTAGTAAGGTATGTATTGGATTGTTATCTGCATACTAAATTTTCCGTACATCCGGTGTTGTGGTTTATAATCTACTCTCTTATCGATGATTAAATAGATTTATTATGTTAACATGGACGGTTAAAATGTGCATGCCTAATAACTTTGTGATGTAGCGTAAAGGTGGCTATAGTTTACACATGCATTTGTACCCAGACACCGGGGAGCTCTTTTGTGAATCACTAAAAGAATCAAGTTTACAATAAAGCTGTTCCCTTCATCGATATAATACAATTAGAAATAGCAATGCCATAAGAGGAGTACTGGATATGTCATGACTAAGCTTCACATTAAGTATGTATCTGTGTTAATGCATTTAGTTTTTACTTCTTTTTTTCAGACCGGAAAGTAATAATCATAAAACCAGAAAATTCTTTCTGGTGGTTCAGTTTGGATGTAGAATTGGTAGAATAAATGGTGCAGATCTATGACCCTGAGGAAGAATAAGAAGGATATATTATGCTGATTCTATGTATTTCATATATACATTTAAACCCCCGATGCTCTGACATCTACCCTAGTAGAGATCCACAAATAGGTCAAAGAATGGGTTATTGATATTATTTCAGCATGCAATATTTAAGTTGCTCTGATATACTCTATGTAACTCTAAATGTCCAAGTTATTCTTGAGAATGAATTGACATGTTATTAGTTTTGGAAATCAGAGTAGTATTTGAGGGAGAGGCCTGTTCTTCGTTATCTTTGTGACAACTGTCATCAATCTCTATTATCTGATGGAACTCACATTCATATTATATTCAAACACCACTTATATTCTGTATACATGAAACGACTAAATTTTGAAAGCATAAAAGAAATCCAAATTTATCTTGTGTTATGACTAACTTACTAAAGGAAACCTATATGATTCTGGCATTGTGGGATAAATGCTTGTACCCAAGATTTTCATCCCTTCATCCATCTATCGCTCTCTGCGCGTTCTAAATTTTTTTAACTACCTTCAATGTAATATTCCGACTTTGGGGCTTGAGTGACGTTACTTGTGTAAATGATTTGATTGCTCTGTAGTTCTGTCTGATACAACTGAGGGGATAAGAGGTATTGATATTAGAATTTATTTCTGTTAGTTGTTAATGCTTTGTTTAATTTTAGGGTTATTAATGTGTTGGTTGTTTTCTATGTAGCAGTGTAGCACTTATATATGCTGTCTTTATTCTGTAAATTGACTTGTTTACCTCTTAGTAATTGAGGTAAACAAGTTCATATTTGATAATTTTAGATGTTTGATTCATCTAAGTCCACTAAAATTGAGTGAATATGACAAATAGCAGAGTTGATTACATATCTGGAATTCTCTGCACATGTCGGCGATAATTATTCCTTGATGAAGGACGGACTCTGATTTGTTTAGTTGCGTTTACTTTCTTATAGTTAGAAGGGGATGCATTATATTTGTGCCACAAATGATCATGTACCTGTAAAAAAGAAACAATGTAGAAACATAGAATGCTGAGGCTATTATTTTGTAAATCATTCTCTCTGTAATCAATTAGGTAAATTGCATATTTGCAAGACATAGATTGCAGAGGTTTGTCATTTTTTTTGCTATCATGCTTTAGGTGTATTAAAGACATAATGTATATATAATTAAAAACAAAATTCCTAAGAGTAAGAATATAATTGGGGATTGTCCATGGGATATTGCTGTCATTTGGGCATAACATCTAAATGCTTATCCCAACCACTGGATGACATCATCCGTGGTTCATAGATTTTTACTGAAGATTGACTTCTTTAGTTAAATAGTATCGTACTAGTAGCTCTGTATGTGTTTGTTAATTGATTGTCTGTCCCTGCAGAATGTGGTAATTGATCAAACACTTGAGCCCGGAACAAGAGTAACTGTAGCCATGGGAACCAATCGGCAACTGGATGGTATTGTACAATTATTTTCTTACATGTTTGATGTGTTTTAAATGCTTACTCCATAGGCTATGTAATGTATTGTAGGAATTGTTAAGGTAGAGTTAACTGACCAAGAGACCTTTATTAATTTCTTAAGCTGATTTTAAATGTCTACTTCTACAGAAGTTTCCCAATTTACTATATGTAGGTGTTAGATTTGCAATGAAATTTCACTGATTTTGTGATTATAACATAATCAACACTTTATTTGAAAATTTTAAATTAACTAGTACAACCGCAAAGGAGCAAGCACCAAATTCTTTTATAGTGATTCCAATAATTTCTTTTGAACAGCTAGTAATTCCAATTAAATAATATAGCATTTGATTGATATTACTAACGGTTTTACTTGAGTTTGAAAAATAACACAAGTATAAGCTCGCAACATGAAAAGTGGAACAAAATTTCTATTGTAGATTTTAATAACTAAATGAATAATCATAATATAGAACTATGGTATTTAGTAATTTCAGTTTTCTGAACATATTTTGTCCGTTATATACGAGGCTGAGTGTCCTGTTGTGTTCCTTATAGATCATCCTCACCAGGTTGTCTCATCGTCCAAGCCTAGGGAAGAAGCAGGAATGTATTGGGGCTATAAAGTTCGATATGCTCCGAATATCAGTTCAGTACTTAAATGCTGCCCGTATAAGGTATTCTCTTGGTTAAATATAGTATTTTATTTTTAAGAGCAGTCCCCTTATTTTTATGGCAGATTTTTTTCATCTAACATCATATTTTGTAGGGTGGCTATGACTATCTCATTGGTACCTCAGAGCATGGTCGTATTGTCAAGTCATCTGAGCTTGAGTTACCGTCTTTCAGGTATTGTTAGTATTATTAGGGCTGTCGACGTAATCTTTTATTTCTCTTGGGAAGCAGCCAAGCAGGGAAGCAATATGTTTTGCCTATAATGTTCATAGGTGAATATGGATTACTATTCACCTACAATGTTCATTGGTGAATATGGACTACTACTCACCGGTAAATATATTCAACATGTTCACCAATGAATATTATAGGATAAAAGCTGAACGTACCTGCTACCCTCTTAATCAAATGAATATTTTTGACGACATACCTGCCCCCTATATATATCTATATTTATAGATATATATATATATATATATATAGGGGAGGGATCAATGGGGAAGCAAAAAAATTAGGGAAGGAGGGAAGCAAATCTCAACCATTGATTTCATCATAAATGAATTTTAAATATTAAAAAAAAATTCAAAATTTAACATTCATCACCAATGAATGTTAAAAATATTTTTTAATAAAAAAATCAAGGGCTAAGATTTACTTCCCTCATTCCCTAAATTTTGAAGCTTCCCTATGGATCCTTCCCCTATATATATATATAGAGAGAGAGAGGAGCAACCAGATAAGAATGTTCTTATGAAACAAATTGGTAAGAACATCGATGGTTATAAAATTTTAAGGCCTTTTTAAAATTAAAAATAATTAATAAGGGCACATATGGAAACTTACATCCCTAAAACTTCTCAAGCTACTTTACCTCTCTAGCATGCTCATTCTTCATCTCTATTTACAACAATTACTGGTGAGTGCAACAAACCCATCATCAATCCATCAGTCACCGCAAAACAATGAGGAAACGACCATCAATCACCACTGAAAAACCGCCAATGATAATTCAGCGCTACGGTGAATGACGATTGCCGCTGACTGTAAATACTATTCTTCGACTCACTGGCGCATCGAGTAGCACCATTGGCCATCCGATGCATCCACGCTAATCGCTCGAACTCTTGGGTGCATCCACGCTAGTCGCTCAAACTCTCGGGTGCATCCACGCTAATCGCTTGAACTCTCAGGTGCATCCACGCTCATCGCTCGAACACTCGGGTGCATCCACTCTAGTCACTCGAACTCTCGGGTGCATCCACACTAGTCGCTCGAACTCTCAGGTGCATCCACACTCATCGCTAGAACTCTCGGGTGCATCGACGCTAATTTTGCTCGAATTCTTAGATGCATCCACGCTAATCGCTCGAACTCTCGTGTACATAATCCACGCTAATGCTCATCGCTAGAACTCTTAGTGTTGTTATACAATCTGTAATTTGAGTGTGTAATGTTGATTTGATTTTGTGAAGAATGAGTGTATATGATTAAGTTTGCTGTCAAGAAGTAAACTTCTGTTATTTTCATATGGATGCATCCTCGTTTTGCATGTTTCTTGCTTGATCTTCGTTTTTGTTATAAGCACGTCTAGGTATATGTAAGATGCATCCCTATTTCATCCAATTAAATATGTTTCTCTTGTATCCATGGAAATTTAATTTGAAAAATAAACATGATATCAAATTAAAAAGAATGAAATATTGGATTCAGCGATATATGGTCTTTGATTGCAACTTTAATAATTCATATATATATATAAACGTTTGAATGAATCATATACAAAAGGAGGTTAAGAAGCTGAATTTTGTTCCAAAGCCAGAAAAATAGGGAGATAATTCCATATCTACCCTGGTTATTATTTTTATTTGTAAGAATGTTTTTACGGGAATGCATATATATATATATATAGGGGACTGATCTATAGGGAAGGGGTAATCTTGGGGGAAGGGGGAAGCAAATCTGGGCCGTCCATTAATATTCATTACGGTGAATGTTAATTAACATTCATGATGACCAAATTAACATTCATCGTAATGAATATTAATTAACATTCACCGTGATGAATGTTAACGGATGGCCCATATTTGCTTCTCCCCTTCCCCCAAGATTACCCCTTCCTTCTGGATCATCCCTCTGTATATATAATGGGCTTTGCTAGTAAGCTGACCTTTTATTGATATTTGATATGACTGGATGGTTGCAGACATCTATTAATTGCTTTTGGTGGACTTGCTGGATTGGAAGAGTGCATTGAAGAAGACAAAAACTTCAAGGTCCCTGTTTGTCAATTTCTTATGATTTGTAACATTAGATATGTATTTGTATTTATGAAGGTTTTACTTCTTCACGTTTCTCTCTTCAGGCTCATGAACCCATCTATTATAACTATTTCGTTTAACTATTATAATCATGAAATCTAAAGTATGTTGCAAATGATCAAAGTACGTTGTGTGAACCATGAACAATAACAGTTCATGATCAACCATTCAACATTTTGGAGCTTACGTGAACGTGAAAGGCGAACAGATAAATAATTATCCTATTATTTCAGGGAAAAGATCCAAGGGAGGTTTTCAGCACGTATTTGAACATATGCCCTCATCAAGGAAGCAGAACAATTCGAACAGAGGTATGTTCTAACTTCTAATACCTGAACTAGACCTTTCATTCCAAATAAACTTGCAAACTGGGGTGTAGTTGAGTGGTGAATGCTTGGGATTCTCCAAAGGAGGTCTCAGGTGCGATTCGTGCCAGCTTCAACTCTTTAGGTTACCTTACTTTTAAGGAGAACTTTATCAATTTATCTGTGTCGGGAACTTCTAATTCGTTCGATTATTGTATACAGGAAGCGGTCTTCATCTCACTTCAATATTTCCAAGAACCAATTGATCGTGTATTACAGAAGTCTGATTAAACTGGATAATTTGCATACTTTGATTGTTTATCATCTATTCATAGTCATGTGTTTTAGTTGTAGTCGCATATGCCGTTTGTTTTAGGAGGTTTAGTTTTGAAATTTTTCGTTCTTTCTGGCTGAACTAACATGTAGATGTTTGAGATCACATATCAATCATTTAGCTTGTTCTTTCCGTTTTGTTACATATAAGGTGGACTTTGGTCTTTTTATTTATTTTTATTTTTTTTGGAACGGCAATTGTGGCTACTTCGCCCCTAGCCCAGAAGGCGTAGCGAGCCCACACAACCCGGTTGGGTCCAGCCCAGAAGGCAAGGGCACCCTTCCCTTTACACACGCGAGAGGAAATCCCTTATCGCCCTAGACAAGGCTCAAACTTGAGACCTTGCCTAGGAGGGTAAAACCTTCATACCATTGGACCAGAAATCCGTTAGTCTTTTTATTACGTGATGGATATCATATACCCCCGGTCCAAAACATTATCCACCCTGGGTTGGGATCTCAGATTTCTTGAAAAACACTTGTTTGGGTAGTTGGATTGTTATATTACAGGGATGATTTTTTAAATGTTTTTAAACCGGTGAAATAATAGTCAATATATAATTAATGATGAATAATAACAAGAATATTCACACAGATTTGATATGCCCTACACAGAAATATATATATACATATATATATATATGAATATACATAGCCAACCTATTATTTTTAGTGGCGCTACGACACAATAGTGGCCCTTTATAAAGAAAAGTTGTATATATAGCATGTAAAAGTACTTCATCAATGCTACAAAATTGTTTTAAAATAATCAACTATGTAAGACAATATACATATACAAGTTATTGAGATGTCTTAACTATTTATTGAGATCTTTGTGCTGGTTGCATATAGAACTGATTTAGTGTTAAATACAAATTATTGTTATCATAAAATCAATGTAGAAAGGTCATACCTCAACAATCTCCCTTATTTGATGATAACAAAACTTCAACACTTAGTCCAACATATAAGACAATATACATACACAATTTCATAAAGTGAAGATTATGAAAACTGAATAAGTACATATCCCTTTGATTTCTTTTATGGGATCTTTTTGAGTTATTTGTATCAGTTATACTTTGATATTTCTTTTGAAGATAAAATAAACTTTTTTCATTTCACTTGAACATTAAAGTATACAGAGCTAGTTACATTTGAAATGAAAAATACGTATAGTGTATCTACATGTTGTATTCATTAATCAATTGTCTTCATCCTTCTTCCTACTCTTTAATTGGCTTCAAGATGTTTGGACTGTCAGGATCTAAACCTCTCCTTCTCATCTTCGCAACTATTTGAATTGAATACATTCCTGCATCAGTTGCAAGAAATGCCATAACTCAAATTGATGAGATGTTGAATGTTGGTCGTACCTAATTATGATGTTCTTTGGAATCTTAGAATATCACCATCTTTGTAGAAAATGCCATGAATTCAGTTGTCAATGGCCAAACCATGATAACCTTGTACACTCATAGGTGGATCAGAATTTCTACGTACGATGTAGATTAATAGAGGAATCCTTCATCAGCAACAAGCATAACAGACATGTTCACCAATTAGTCAATGATGATCTTCTTATTTGGTTGACTTTGTTGACCAAAGTGAGTTGGTTGAACTTGACTACTTCTAATTGTTATGAGTTGCCCAACTTTCTTCTGCTTGAGCTTGGGAGCTCGTTTAAAAACATTCATTCTAGGTGTACCTTCCAACCTAGATGCTTTATCAAACAATTCAATCACCCTCTAACCACTTTAGAAGACCAAAAGTTGTTTAGATTCAACAATCTAACAATGTTCAATTGTCTCATATGATCTTGTGATGTTACCAACTTGATCATGCATCTAATAACCTTGACAATTTTTGATAGGTGTTTTCTTCATTTTGAGAAATCCTTATACCTTTTTAACTCTCTTGGGAGATAGAAGCTGTCAACTATATTTGAGGATCTTAGTTGGGGTACATGAGCAACATTTTGCTGATCTTTCTTCTCTTCTTCATCTTTTTGAGCCTCAACATCTAACTTTTCTTGCTCAAAAGTTATGGCTTGTGACTCTTCTGCTAGTAACATTTTAGGAACAACTCTGTGAGCTGACTTCTCTTTCATTGCTCTCATATTTTTTGCCCTTGCTAATATCTTTGCTTCTGTTTCATCTTTCTTCAAATTTCTTTCTTCTTCTTCTGCAACAGCCAAAGAATCAAATCCAAAACTCTTGGCTTCTACATCAAGAATATCTTCTCGTGTCTTCTCTATTTCATCAACTCCAATGATTGATTTAAATTCTTCCAATGACATATTCAACTTCCATACATAGAATAAGCATCAAGTTAAACTTGATTTGCAACTTTGAGTTCTTCAACAGATATACCCAATTGTAATGCTTCTCTAAACAATGCCTTATCTTCATCTGGCATGCCTTCTGGGTATTCAAATCATGTTAGTTTGGATTTCTTCTTTGGTTTATCATCCACCACCCATAGATTGTTTTTTTTGGATTTGCTTGGTAGATGGCATATGAACTTTTCTAGAACTTGAAGATTCAGGTTGTTCAACTATCATGGAGATGTCTGCTTGATCTAGCTTTTCTTGTGGAGACGGCTCGTTAATAGTTTTCATTTTCTCTTCTGCTTCAACATCAACATCATCATCACTTTTCTTCTCGGTACCGCCATTACCAATTACAAACTCTTCATCTTTTGAATCCACCACAAACTTGGATTTCTTAGCAACTATTTTCTTTGAAATTGACTAGACTCTACTTGATCACTTTTTAGTTGGAATGACAACTGGTTGTTCAGGAATTCTCTTTAATGTATCATTAACTTTCTCCTCTCAGATAATGATAAAGATGAACTAGTTTTAACATTTATAACTTCACCAGCTTCCATCTTCCATCTTCTTCTCGATCTTAATGTTCTAATTTCATATCTCCTCTTTTTAGATTCTTCTTCAAGTCTTCTCTCTAATGGCTCATCTCTTTTCTCTTATTGGCTTCATTCTTCTCCTTTTTCTTCTGTAAGATAGACTAAATGGTTTGAGATCTGCTATAAGTTTTAGAACTACCACTACCTGGTTGAGCATTATCATCGTCATCAACTTTCTTATGATGTCTTTTCGCAATTTCATGCTCCCCCTCGGAAGTTGACTTTTTCTTTTACTTTTTCATCTTTTTTATTCTCGCTTTTCCCCTTGATCTCTATTCTCCCCCTTTTTGTCATGATCAACTGGGGTAGAAGTAGAAGGAGGAGGAGATGGTGGTTAAGTGCGCAGAGGTGTAGGATAATGAGATAAAATCTCCTTTAGAAGCTTTTCTTGATTATTCAAGGTTGGTTAACATCTCTGATCAAGTTTTTAAGTGCTAGAGAATTCTTGAATTCTTTAAAAGCATTGGCAGCTATAACATTCTCTTCTCTCAATGCTTCTAATTTTGAAAAGAAATTTGACTTTTGTTTTGGTGTAATAAAATGAGCTTTTAATGATTCACTCTCCTTTTTTAATGCATCTCTTTCTTCAATCGTCAAAAGCATTGGCATCTATAAATTTATTAGTCAACATCTTTTTGCCAGCAACAACCTTAGCAAATGTTTCTGCTAAGATTTTTACTTTATCAAGAACCGGATCCATTATTGTTACCTCTGTTATGGCTGTAGCTACTTCAAAATCACCATTTAGGATTGCCTTAACTTGGTGTGGCACTTTCTCTTGAACACATTTAGCTGTTTTTTGAGCAGAATGACACCAAGATTCAACAACCTTTTTAAGGTTGGTTAATTGATTTTTTCATGTTAGCTAATTCTTGCAAATAAACTTGGGAAGCATAAACTTTTGATTCAAGTTCAATTATTTCATTTTAAGACACTTGTTTTTAGTTTTTAAAATGTTAATTTGAGATTTTCACTCTTTAATAGTGGTCTTAAATTCATCTTCCCTTTTGAAAGCCATATTAAGATCAATTATGATATAATCAAACATTTCTGTTTTTTCATCATCAGTATAGGAATGAAAATTGTCTACATTGTACAACATTCTAGCTTTTCAATCATCTGATTGCATCTTGGTAGCTACTTCCCTCATATTATCCAAAAATGTATTCTTTTTCTTCTGCTCTACAAAATCTTCTTTGGACATTAAACATTTCCCACATGTTGTTCTTTGCACAATAATCATCACTATCACTTGATAATGATGATGATAATAAGCTATAGTCATCCAAGTCATGTGACTAAGCAATCAAACTCTTCCCCTTAAGTTTCTTCTTATCTTTAGAATCAACTTTCATTCCAGCCTTCATTGCCTTGTGTTTTGCTTTATACTTGGCAGCTTTGAAGTAGGTATCTGTGTGTGTGGATGTCTTCTTCGACTCATAATTAATGGCGTATTGTCCAATCTTTATACAGTTATAACATTCTGCCTTTGAAACCATTCTTGTTTTACCAACATTCCCTAAGCTGGCTCTTCTACTGAATCTAAAACTTGTTTTTCCTTTCCTTCTGTTGAACTATTTGAACTTATGAGCTAACATAGTCATTCGATAAGCAAAGTTCTCAACGTCATCTTCATCACAACTCTCATCAGTATACTCTTCTTCTTCACTTGCATTTTCTTCTTCTTTACCAAATTTGGAATTGTACACAACCATAGCCTTTGAATATTTCTTATTAGGCTCAACAACGACTAGGGAAACATTAGAATGATTGAGTAACTTCCATTTTTGCATGAATTCTTATCATGCATGGCTTGGGATTTCTCATGATTCATGAGAGCTCCATACAATGAAGCCAAATCAAAATTCTTAAGAGACTAGAGTAACTTTAAGTGATGTTTCAACTTGTTCCCATGATGTTGGAGCTGAATCAACAAACTTATTTCTAACTTCAAACACATCAATATAAACCTCCATAGCTGCTAGGTCATTTAGCAGGGCTATAAACCTGGTATACATGTCTACAAGATATTCACCCTTGTAATAGAAAAACAACTCATATTCTCTCTTAAGGGCTATGATATTGTATTGTTTGACCTCTTCCTTACCCTCATATGTTACATCAAGAGCATCCCACATTTTCTGGACAATATGTAATCTACATACAGAAATGTATACATAATTTCGAAATGAGATAGCTATTTGAGTTCTAGCTTTAGCATCTAACTCTGTACTTCTTTTGTCTTCATCAGACCATAGGTTTGATGCTTTAACTACATCCCTAATAATAGTAGGAGTAGTTCCAAAAGCATGAACATCAATAGAGGTTGTTGAAACAAATGGTGCATGTACGACAATGCTAGGCATAAGTGGGTCAATTGATTCAAAATGAAGCATCATTATAGATTTCCAGGTTTGAAATTCTCTTGCATCAAACTTAGGTGGTCTAGATGCAGAACCATTTCCAGATAGGCAGAGTTCGAACTATCGGTGGCTATCTTTACAGATCTAAGATTAGAACAATCTTAATTGCTCTGATGCTAGTTATTGGTCCAAAACTAACAACAGAAGTTGTAGAGGAAGGGGGAATACAATCTTTTTAACTATTTGATTTAAATAAACAGAATGTTTTCAATAAATTTCTAATTTGATTTGAATCAAAGAAATTACAAGTTAGTTGTATGCGGAACAATTAACTATTTGAATATATATTAAACACTATATAGCAACTTGAGAACACACTCAAAACTGGTTATAAAGGAATGATAAACTGCTAATACTATTTCTCTCAAACTCACAAGTAGTTCACTCTTGATTCACACACTTGACTTCAAGGTTGAAGTCCAGTATTTATTTGTGAGCAAGTATTTTCCTTGTAACCACTTCAACCAATCAAAATCTTCCAATTGTTTTCTTCATTTCATAATTCTATACATGCTTGTTGTATGTTCTGACATGAACTGCCAGATAATGTCTACTGTCTGGATAGTCTATCCATAGTACACTGCATATTCTTATTTTTTTTGTTTGACATTGATAATGGGAATACCATATGCACAAGCGGACATGTTTAGAAGGTATACATTTGTATCACTCTGAAGATGCCATTTGTATAAGGATTATAGTTCCAAAGTGTTAGTGAATCATAAACTTGAATCTGCAACAAATATGAGCATCTTCATTGTATGTGTTGATCACTTCAAGTAGAATCCATTCCCACTGTTGGGTCTTCATTCTCCATTTTCAACTTTGTTTTTGACTTAGTTGAATGTGTTAAAGTATAGATAGTACATGGAACAACTTTCAATATGATGAAACTTGAAAATTATCCAAAATTTATTCTCTATGTTGGCTGAACGTGTACATAAACTCTTTGGACCCAACTCACGGAAAAAAAACTTGTTAGCTGTCTTAAATATCTGTTGAGATCTCTGTGCTGGTCGTACATAAAACTAGTTTAGTGTTAAATACTAATAGTTGTCATTATAAGATTAATGTAGAAGGATCATGCCTCAACAACATTCTATAAAAGCAAATAAACACCGATTCAATACTTTGGTCAGTAATGTTTTCACAATATTATTCATAAGCAATCTTCTTCCAATATAATATGGATTATTAACTAAAAGGTAACTATGGGTTAAGAATCATACATCAACTTAAATTACCTCGTAGGTGAATCAATTAATAACGAGCTTTATAAAGTGTAACGAAACTTGATATCATATCTTTGTCTTAAGTAATTCTAAATAGACAGCTACCATTTTATATCTATTCATATGCATGATTTACTTTGCCAACGAAGTTTTCAAACCATCTATAATATAGATAAATTGTGGCATATAATATACAAGAATTGATTGTGTCAAAGCGAGACACTCCAATCATACAAAATTAATCATCATATTTATCATTATATAAAGCAAGTTGTCAATGAAATAAAGATTAGAATACCTTAACTAAGTAGTGTTTGATTGCTCGAGTTTTTCACATACATTAATCATTATAAAAAAGACTAGTAGAATACTCGCGCAATACAGTGGAAAAAATTTACTAGCTTTGATTTTAGGAAAGAAGAGTTTTCACTAATATAAGAAATGGACGAGAATCGACTTTTTAACTTACTTATCTTAAATAAATGAGAAAACCTCTTACTTTAAAGGCGAGCTACTCTCTTTTGTGCATGATTATTATATTTTCTAAAATATTTAGAAAGTCAAAATTATATGACAATACACGAAGTATACTGTTTTGTAAATGGAAAAATCATTTTGTAACAACTTTCAACACAATTTGTAACAAAATAACTCAAATTTAAATATATCATAGTATGTCATTGCAAACTCGATGCGCGAGTCGCGAGTTGTGAGTGATGGGTTTCGAGTTCTTAATGGATATGTTGCGAGTTGTGGAGTCGTTTGTTGAGTCTACATGTTTAACTTTCATCGATTTTTTATTTTTGGTTTGTTTGTTTTTTTTTTTTTTTTTTTTCTTTTTTTTTTTTTTTTTTTTTTTGTATTTTTATATTAAACATTATGTACGTTACATTGTAATCCTAAAACTTGATCAAATATTTTAATTACTTGGATATAGAAATTGACAACATAACATTGAAATTAAACATGTAAATGAAGGTGTAAACATAGACTTCCATTAAAAACACATGTAATAGTTCATTTCTTACTTTTTTAAAATTTACAATACGTATAAAATTGGGGGAAAGTTAACTTTTAAACGCTGTAGAGGCTTTAGAGGCGGAATTTGACTCCAAAATTCTGTCTATAATTGGCACGTCTCATAACTACTAACAGTTCAATAGTTATGTATTTTCCAGAATTCCTCGTTTGTAGTCATTTCTACCTTAAAAAATATATCTCAAATGCATTATATTATTAGTATATATATATAGAGAGAAGTTGAAGTTAAAATTAAATCTCATATGTTAATTAGTTTATGGTTTAATAATGCTTGTATTGATGATAATTTAATAAATGTACGGGGTATGATAGTCATTTCTATAGATTTTTAAAAAAACTTTTAGTAATTGTAGGGGTAAAATAGTCATTTTTGTCTTTAAAAACATCTCAAATGCATTATATAATAGTATGAAAGTATAGATATAGAGAAGTTTAAGTTAAAAATAAATCTCATATATATTAATTAGTTTATGGTTTAATAATACTTGTATAAATCATAATTTATTAAATGTAGGGGTATGTTAGTTATTACTATGAATTTTTTTAAAAACTCTTAGTAATTATAGGAGTAAAATAGTCATTTCTATCTTAAATACATTATATAATAGTATATATAATTGTAATTTCTATATGTTCAAGACTATTAAATAACCAAACTTTTTATATAGTACTAATATATTAACTTTAATAATTACTTGAATTGACAATAATTATTTAAATGTTGAATAACATAACTAAAAGGGCAAAAAGAAATTCCTAAGTATATATTTTGTAAGATTTTAAAATATTGTGTCGAACTCTTTATATATGAGTATAGAAGTAAATACTATGATATTCAGTTTTTCACCAATCTTGACATTTTAATATCCATTAATATAGTATGTATATTGCATCAGTTACAATATTCATCAAATAATTATGAAGTTAAATATTTTGTAAAATAAATTTAATTATGATATGTTGACTTTTATAATTAGTTATACAATCACATTGACTTAAACTATTTAAATACTAATAAAGGATGGTTAGAAAGGTAAAATAGTAATTTGCATTGTTCTCCTTTTAAGTTGTTAAGACTTAAGGACCAAGCTTTTTATTTAGTAGTATGGTAATTGACATTTTAATATTCGTTAATATCTTACGTCAGTTACATGTTAATAAAGGCCAAACTCTTTATTAAGTAGTATAGATAAGAGTCATGTATCAATTAACTAGCCTTGCAAGCTATTCACGCAAAACTTAACCAAAGTCATAACTAGCCTTCCATACTAATTCAAACAAAACTCAACCAAAGTCATAAGACGTTTCATCCGTTGATAATCAGCATTAACCGATCCCTCATGATTGAACAAAATCAAACATCGATCAAATGTATAATAGTTCAAGCACGTCACTAATCCAAAATCAGAAACTTTTCCTATATCTAACCGACACATCAATTAATGAACCACCTTCAATATGAGATCGATCATAACTAAATGTTTATCAATTTAAACAATACTACCCAATGTTGTGCAAATCATTACATTACACATTTAATTTATTCCAAAGTGTTTCTATTGATTTTTAGATTCCGATAACAATTTGAACCAAGAAATTGCTATCAATATAGTTAACCCTATTATTCAAAGTACTGAAATCATAAGATTGAAAGTACATATATATTTGTCCAAACAAAACAACTAACATTTATATATTATGTCATATAATCAGGGAGCATAGGAATAAGTAACTTTAAACAAATAGGCCATATATCTATTACAGAGTATTATCTTCTACTATTAAATGGGCTTACCCATATTCTTCATCAGATAGGAAATCAAATCAGTCACCTCCTTTCGACTTTCAAGCTCGTGCTGATAACGTATTGTGAAAGAACCAATCAATTTGCAACATATACGACAAGTGTAAAATATAATAATATAGTGAATAGAAGAATTTCTTTTCATTGAGAGCGATGTCATAAAAGTACAATAGAAACCACAATATATAGGACTAGATATAATGAACACAATAAGTATAACACTAATGATCATCGGAGTTTCTGAATATGAATAGCCGTGTTCATTTCCATCCATAACATATATGAAAGTAGGTCTTTACAAGGGTATTCAGATGGATAATTCTTTGATGTTATCCCACTTATTTTATGTCGATGACGCGGTCTTTGTAGGAAAATGGGACACTTCCAATATCAATACTATTGTCAATGTCTTGAAGTGCTTTTACATGGCATCAGGTCTCAAGATAAATCTTCACAAAAGTAAACTAACGGGGATTGGCGTAAATACATAAGAGGTAGATTCAGCAGCTTGTTTCGTGGGTTGTTCTACTTTCTCTCCTCCTTTCACTTATCTTGGAGTTAAAGTGCACAGTGTTATGTCGAGAATTAGCTCTTGGGATGAAGTTACTTCTAAATTTTCTTCTCGGTTATTTAAATGGAAGCTTAAAACTCTCTCAATAGGTGGCCGACTCCCTATAACTAAATCGGTTCTAAGCTCCATTTCGATATATCATATGTCTATTTTCAAAGTTCCCATGGGTGTGCTAAATGATATAGAGTCAATTCGTAGAAATTTTTTCAATGGTGTTGAAGGTTTGGTGAGAAAAATAACGTAGATTGGTTGGAAAATAGTTTTGGCTTCAAAGAAAAACGGAGGTCTTTGCATGTCTAGCTTCTTTGCCACTAACCATGCTCTTAGAGGCTAAGGAAGACACTCTTTTTTTGGGATGAAATTTGGCTAGATAAGTTAGCTTTGAAGCATCAATATCCTAGACTTTATGCCTTAGAGTCGCATAAGCAAATTAGTGTGGCTGAGAAAATGAGGCATGCTTCCTTGGATTTTTCTCACGGTCGTGCTCCTAGAGGTGGGGTCAAAGAGGAGCAACAACTTCATCTCTTATCTCGTACTGCTGATCTTCTTTTGCCTTATATGTTAGATCGTTGGGTTTGGGAGTTGGAGACTTCAGGAGATTTCTCGGTGAAATCGGTTTGTAACCTTATTGATGATATGTTATTGCCAAAGGATGAGGTGCCTTCTCAATGGGTCAATGTTATCCCCATTAAGATAAATGTTTTTGCTTGGAGACTTCGCTTGGATAAGTTACCTACGCGGTTGAATCTTTCACTTAGAGGGCTGGAAATTCCTTCTATCCTTTGCCTGTGATGTAGTATTTCATGATGTAGTATTTAAGTGGAGTCTACTTCTCACCTTTTTTCTTGTGTTCTTTGGCTCGTCAAGTAAGGAGTAAGGTAAACCGTTGGTGGGAGCTTGATGATCCTGATATTCATTCTTATGAAGAGTGGCTTCTTTGGTTTAATAACCTTCGATTGTTTAAGCGCGAAAGAGGTTTTTGAAGGCGTTTGCTATGTGATGTGGTGGTCTATATGACGATTCAGAAATCGCTTCTTATTCGGGGAAGTCATCCGAGAAGGGATATTCTTTTTGACGATATAGTTCAATTGTCATTTACTTGGTGACCTAGCCGTTGTATTTCTAAATTTAATTGGGTTACTTGGATGCAATCTCTTCTAGCTCCTTGGTAGTTTTTGTTATAAAATCGTCGTTCAAAACAAAAACATATCACATAAAATGCTTCCTATAATAAGCGATATTGAACGTTAGAGAATTTGTAAATCGACTGTTAATTATCATCACATAAAATCTTTTATGTGTTCAAGCTAGCATCATGTAAGATAACAAGTGTATTCTCGTTTTCTTTGACGTAATTTTGAGTGAGTTTGTTTATGTTAGGTTTGTCCTTTTGATATGTCGTAACAAACTTGTAATTCTTGTTTGATTAAAATAGAAAATTAAGTATTAAAAAAAACAAATATGTTAGACATTCTAACTCGATGTTAACAGACCATAATAATTGTCATTGTTATTATCATACCATTTCAGGATAAACATTTATCAATAATGAATTCATAATGTATTTAATAATACTCTTTTGTTTCCTAAATTAATATAGGAAGCTTAAAAAAGTAATCCCAAAATTAAATAACTTTTTCTTTCAGAGGGTGAGTCTGGCCACCGTTGACAGCGGTAACAACCGTCAAAACCCTAATTGGAATGGGGTTTTTTTGCTGAATGCTGTTGCTAAAACAGTTGTTGGACCCCTGTAAATTAGTGAAAGTTTATCGTGTGTCACGTACGATAAGCTTGTGTATTAGTTAACAATTAACATCAGCAAGTTGAACAGAAGCCCTTAAAAAGATCAATCAAATTGATCATAAACCCTTAAACTAAAGATATCATAGGGTTGAGTTCAAATGAGAATTATAATTTTAGTGAGAATTAAGGAATGAATTGTAGTCATTCATTTGGCAAAACCTAATTTTCCCAAAAGTTAAATATCTTAAAAACGGCCAGTCAAAAAATTATAAAAAGTACATCACAATAATCAACGTTTTTTTCTCTACAATTAGATATTTCTCATAATACACTTTCGATGAATTTTTTTTTTGTGGGTTGAAAACCAGTATCACATGTGTTAATTGTCATAATACATGTGTTAGCTGTGTTACCGGCAGCTAACACATATGTTACCGGTTTTTAAAACCGACCAAAAAAAAAGTTGGTCGAAAGTATACCTTCTTATATGTCTAATCGAAGAGAAAATTGCTAATTTTTGTGGTGCAATTTTTATATTTTTTAACTAGCCGTTTGTGAGATATTCAATATTTAAATATGTTGGAGTATTATTATCTTTGGTGAAATGGATGGTCGAAACTGATTCCTCTATTCTCACAAAAAATCTTATTCTCATTTGAACTTAGTCAAGATATTACAACTATCATATCCAAATAAAAAAACCAAATAATAAAGAAAGGAAAACCATGAATTATAAATTCTTCTTCCCATTTCAAGATATTTGACTTCTACCGTTAACAACGAATATGAAATTCATAAATTCATGACCGACAACTAACAAACACCAGTTCTTTACAATTTTGATAAGAAAAAATTGCAAAAACAAAAACTTGATATGAAACTAGTATGCATCAATGTTTTTAGCAGATAATTAGGTCACCAATGAAAGCTATATATATATATGTATATAATTTGGTCTTTAACATGATTATGGATCTTTGATAACACAAGAGTCGAGGGAATATGTTTTTCTCTAATAAAATTCAACAAGTTAATTTCAATCATAAATCTAATAGATTTGAGACAACGCATAACTCAAACTGACATGTTACCCATACATGATACACTAGTTGAAATTTCTACCTCTAGGATTAGATAATGTATTTTTTCTTTCATCAATTTTAGTTCTGATTTAAGGTATACTTTCATCCTCTGCTTTTGTTTGGTTGAAGAATTCAAGATGCATATATTTTGGTGTCTTCGCCGCATCCTTGTGCAGCACTTCATAATTTGCACTACTTTCCCAAATTAGTTGCTCTAAAAGGAATTTTGGAACAGTGACATATGCTTGAGGGGCCGAATTCTGAAGGCGCTGTTAGAGCTAGGCCGAACCAAGACGTAATAATCACACGTCATAATGTATATTTATATGTTTGACTTTATAGAGAAAAACTTGTTCCATGTACACTAATATCCTAGGTTTCATGAAGCATGATCAGATTTCTATGTTGTACTTAATTCAATGTGCATGTGATATCAGTGGTGGCAAATGCACCTTGACATTCCTCTAAGTGTAGATATTTTACTCTGTATCATACTTGTAATTGTTCATGTCCACAATTTTGTGACCCGCATACATGCATAAATATTTGGAAAATATGGTTCAGGAGTGCAGTCCTTTTAAAGAGGGAAAGTAGGCAGCCGGAAAAAAACTTTTTTTTTCCTTTTATTTTCAAACTTTTTTTTATCTTTTCTTTTTTCCGTTTTTTACATCTTTCTTTAAGTTTTTTACGTTTTATTAACGTTATTACGGTTTTTATTCGTTTTCATTCGTTTTTTTATTTTCTTTTCGTTTTTTTTTTACGCTTTTTTATTTTCTTTTCGTTTTTTAATGTTTTCTTTATGTTTTCATTTTGTTTTTTTATGTTTTCACATTAGATTATTATATGTAACACTTATTAAAAAATGTTGCTTTCTAATCGATGTTATCTATAATCTATAATGCAACAATTTTAAAAAGTGATACTTTTAAATTGTTGCATTAGTCTTACTTTCTAGTAGTGTTCGCCTTCCGTCCTATAAGTCATCTTTCGTACAATAGAAGTGCACTTTTGTAGCAGAGTAAAATTAAGTCGACCAAGCGCATCCGGACGCTGACCAAGCGCATCCGGACGCTGTTTAAATAACATAAAATGATCGGAGATATCTTCAATAGAGTAGTCCAAAATATCTTGTACTATTTGAAGAAATAACTCTTGACGCATTCGAAAACGCCTTTTAAACAAGTTAGGAGGGTACTTCGGCTCATCGGAAAAGTAGTTATCCACCAAATGTTACCGATACCTTCACGACACTTCGTATGTAGCTTTGTGGTCGTTGCGGCAACTTCACGTTCTTTTTCTTCGGTGACGTATTGTTGCAAAATTTCAAGAATTTCTTAATTAGTCCTTCGAAGAAGATTCAAGAATACAATTCAATGAATGCATTTTGTGAGAGTATTTGTGATTGTGTATGTATGTATATAGGTGAATTGTATAAATTTGTTGTGATATTAGAAAGGTAATAATGAGGTATCTATAGATAGTTACGAGGGGTTAAAAAATGTCTAAAATTGTTAGCCAACGATCTCATTTTTTTTTTCTTTTAATCTAAATTTTTTATTTAATTTTAAACATTAAAATGGAAAAAAAGAAAATGAAAATGAAAGAAAAAGAAAAAAGGTCACGCGGGCCCACTTTTTGATCGTCCTGGATTGTGTTTCTCACCACGATGGCCGGTAGCCTCGTGTTGTGGTCAAGGCAAATGGTGTCGAGCACGCTGGTTGCAAACTGATCTTACTTGCATAAACAACACGAAGACATAGTTGGAATATCTTCAATAGGATGACGACAGTATATAATAATAATAATAATATATGTACGATCTCTTGCCTCTAAAATGATCATTACAATCGGGTGAAAATAAATATAAAATTAAAGTGTTTTACATGTAGTTCAAGTACATGATTCTTTACATAATAATATAAACATAAAAGTAAATTAAAGGCTCAAATAATAGTCCAATAATTTGCATTTTTCATATAGTGTAAACACTCAATTGTAAATAGTATATTTTAAAATAGATTAGCATTTTTTAATTATTGATATCTTTATATCACCCTTTAAATTTTTCATTTAGTGTAAACACTCACATGTTTTATTATGTTAAAGTCAATAGCCCAATAATTTCATAATGACACTCATAGAAATTCAGAGTAAAAAAGTGAAAGACTGTAAAGTTAAATTATGGTCACAATATGAATTTTTTAATGTGTGAGAGGTTGAATGTATATAAGTGAGAATTTTACATAACTCTAGCTGCTTTTTAAATGCAAATGTATTACTTAAAAGAACTGAAGTGTATTTAAAGGTGACCACTATAAGAAAGTGCTCCATTAAAATTGAGGACCATTTGAAGATATAGTAGAGTGTAGACCTTGATTTGGTATTAGAGTTCAAGTTGAAGAGTTGAACAAATGAAACACTTAAAATGCCTTTCATGTTAAAGTTCAAAGATTCTTTTTTCGCACACCAGATAAATGAATATAATATAATTCTTTCTATTTTAATGCTTCTAAAAGAACTTGACATCATCATAGTCCTACAATATTACTTATTAGAGAATGTGTGATTCAATTGTGAGTATCCATGTCATATAAAATCTTATGTGTTTTTGCTACTCATCTGTGTAAGGAAACAAGTATTCTTTGTTAAGTACTCCATACATTCCTACACTGAATTGAATATGTGTATAGTATAAACTCTTAATGAATGTATTTATCGAAAATATTTGTAAAAATATCACTATCCTTATAAAATAGATAGATGCATATAATTAAAAAAAGTTCATTTATTATATGTACAAGTTGTGGATACATACAAAGGTACAAATGCATGTGTGAGTGTGGGTGGCTCGTGAAGAGATGAAAATAAAAAGACAAGAAAAGATAGAGAGAGGTGTTTTTGTCATCACATTATACATACACACATATCGTATATTTTGTGCTTCTGCCTGTCTATGGGCCCCAACAGAAATCAAAATAAAATTAAAAATAGAAATTTAATCATTTATTTTGTGTTTGCCTTTTCAGAAATCTTTTTGCCTCGTTGTCTCTGAGTTGTTGAAATATCTCATTTCTCTTTCCTTATAATTATTATTTATATATTATATTATATTTATATAATATAATGTATAATCATATTCATAAATTATTATAGTTATTTTATTATTTGTGATGGACTCTACGAGGAGGATTCCAATCTTAACCTCAATCTGGATCCCCCTCAAAATAATTGCAAGTACTACTACAAACTAGTTGCTGCAACTTTATCTTTTTATCTGTATCTATTTATGTATGTATTTGTATTTGTATATCTATAATTGATAAGTTTGCCCCAAATTGATTGATTGATTGATTGAAGTAAAGTAAAAAAGATAGAATGAATGGTGGTATTGTTGACTCAGATCAATCTGAATTTGTTGAAGTAGATCCTACAGGAAGATATGGAAGGGTAACTAACTTCAACCAAACTTTTTTTCTTCTTCTTAATTTCATTTCTTTTTTTAGCAAGATTTTTGATTTGTTTGTTGTTGTTGCAGTATAATGAGATTTTGGGTAAGGGTGCTTCAAAGACAGTGTGAGAAAGAAACTATCTTTTTTTTTTTTCTTTCTAATTAGCATTATTTTTCTTGATTAACTTTAGCAAAAAATTGATTTTTTTCTTTTCTTTTGGGATTATAAAGTTATAGGGGTTTTGATGAGTATGAAGGAATAGAAGTGGCATGGAATCAGGTAAAGCTTTATGATTTTCTGCAAAGTCCTGAAGATCTTGAAAGGCTGTATTGTGAAATTCACCTGCTGAAAACGTTGAAACACAATAACATCATGAAGTTCTACACATCTTGGGTTGATACTTCAAACAGGAACATGAATTTTGTTACTGAAATGTTCACTTCTGGTACTCTTAGACAGTAAGCTACTTTCATCCATTATTTCCCACAGAAAAAGTTTATATTCTTATTTTGTTGTTTGTGAAATTGATTTTGGGTTGATTTTGATTAGGTATAGGCAGAGACATAAGAGGGTTAATATTAGAGCAATAAAACATTGGTGTAGGCAGATCTTGAAAGGCTTACTTTATCTTCATAGCCATGATCCTCCTGTGATTCATAGAGATCTTAAATGTGACAATATTTTTGTTAATGGGAATCAAGGTGAAGTCAAAATTGGTGATTTAGGCCTTGCTGCCATTCTCCGTAAATCTCATGCTGCTCGCTGTGTCGGTAAATTCCCATATCATACCGATACTTATAAGGATGTACTTGACGTGCTTTGAGCTTGATTATGTGATCTCAAGTTCTGCTTACTGAAAAGGATGTTTTTTCTTTTATGTATGTGTCTAGAAATGCTCTGAAATTAGGTTGAAAGAAAAGCAGGTGTTACATAATCAGTTTTCTTGCAATCAAAACGAAATTGGTTAACATCTCAATTAGAAGCAGAATTTTAACATTTAAATTAGTTATTGTGCAAATGCATTGAACTCTTGCTTGATGAATATGAAAATGTCAAAATATGTATCTATGGTAGGTTTGAATAATATGTATCGTTGTCATAATTGTACTAGAGATCTTAAGTAATTTGATTTTGTAGTCTGCAAATGCATTTAACTCGATAAATGCTAAACATCAATGACAGTACCTTAGAGACTGGTAGTAATTGATAACTGCATTTTCTTATTTACTTTCAGGAACACCAGAGTTTATGGCTCCTGAAGTTTACGCTGAGGAATACAATGAATTGGTTGACATTTATGCCTTTGGCATGTGCATTTTGGAAATGGTCACATTTGAATATCCTTACAGCGAATGCACCCACCCTGCTCAAATCTACAAAAAAGTTGTTTCTGTATGAACTTGATACTTGTTACTATGTTTTCATATACAATTTCCAGATATGATATTCTTTTTTTAACTTTTTTGTTTTTGTTTTCCGAAATAGGGTAAAAAGCCAGATGCTTTGTACAAAGTTAAGGACCCTGAAGTGCGAGAATTTGTGGAGAAATGTCTAGTTACAGTTTCTCTAAGGCTTCCAGCAAAAGAACTACTTAAAGACCCCTTTCTTCAGCCTGATGATTATGGTTACGATTTAAGGCCAATTGATTATTGGAGAGAGTTTGATGGAATACCTCACATGAATACTCATCTTACTAATGGCCCATCAACTGATAACTACTCAAACTATGTTAGTTATGAATCAGAAGCAAATGAATTTGAACTATTCTCAACCCATGAAGAAGACCATATTGAAGATGTCGATATTTCTATCAAGGGTAGAAGGGGAGAAGATGATGGTATCTTCTTAAGGCTAAGAATCGCAGATAGAGAAGGTATGTTCAAGACGGTTAAACAATACGTAGTCACCATTAATAGAATACGTACAATATTTCCTTCACAAGACTATTGTTGGGAGTTCGTCTTAACAATTTTAACCTCTTCCCATTTTGTAACTAAAAGCAGCAATGCATCTTGACTATCAATTATTTAAGGGGTATTAAACTTTCGTATCTTTAGAAATATTTAAGGGAAATATCTTCAAGAATAAGTAGAGACGCAGAGTGCTTGTTTTAAATATTTCTAAGATACGGAAGTCTCTCATATTTCTTAATGTAATGAAAAACCCTATAAGATGAAAAATGATTTTCTAGATGCAATGCAATTGAAATAAGGTCATATATGATGAAATTCCAACTATTTTCACAATAAAATTGTTCAAATTCAATTAATGGCGTAGAGAACATTCTTTTATTGGCAAAAAATCCTGTATTGTACAAGACATTTTATTACCAATTTGAACAGAAAGCCTTTGTACTATATGAGTCAAAATGATATTTCTTTGTTAAGCTGTTATTCGTGGCGACGCATTTCAGGACGTGTTCGCAATATTTACTTCCCATTTGACATCGAATCGGATACAGCATTTAGTGTTGCAAATGAAATGGTTTTCGAGTTGGATATCACCAATCAAGATGTCCATAAGATAGCTGACTTGATTGATGGTGAAATTTCTATCTTGGTGCCAGAGTGGAAAAAGGGATTATTAGAAGAAAGTCCTCATCATGAAAACAACGGTTACTGTCAAAACTGTGCATCAAACGGTTCTCGAGTCAACTACTTATCCACAAAAAGTAGCCAATCAAAGAACTTACTTCACTGTTCAAGACACCATTGTGGTGGCGCCATTCATGGGCGGTTTGAAGAAATAACTTATCAATTTGATGGTTCAGAGCAGTGTGTGACAGAAGGTGCACCGGTTGTTTCTAGTCAGTCTGATGGATTACAGTATTCTGATATATGGGCCCACCATGAAGTACCGAGCGAATATCAGTCATGTACTGAAGATGAACCAGTAGAAAAAGAAGTTGGGAAGGCTGTTAAGTTAGGTGTATTGGAGGAAACCGAGACAACTGAATATGCAGATGATTATGAACATGAGATCAGACAGGAATTGAGATGGCTTAAGGCTAAGTATGAAATGGAGTTAAGGGAACTTAGAGATAAACAATTAGGCCTTACATCAAAAGTTGACAAACACAAAGATACTAGATCATTGAGAGAACGTAAACATGACGATAATCATTTACTAAAGTCGTTTGCTTCAGGGACACATTTTGTATCGGTTTCTTTAAACGAAGGACAAAGAGAGACGTCTAGTTTTGACGAAAGATTTATTAGCACAAGTAAAAACTTGTGCACTGGGGACTTGCTTCCTGAAGCTTTGCATAGGGCAACTTCACTTCCTGTTGATGCCATAGATGCTTAAGTTGAGATGAGATTCTCTTCTGCTGATTATTTTTTTGCACCCCACAATACAATAAGGTTATGATGATGATATGATATGATAGATCCCTTTTTTTTCTTTTCCTTTTTTAGTTGTACAGCCCTCAGCTCAAGATGGAAAAAACCATCTTTTTGAGATGTGTTGTGAGAGTGTACATTGCCAACTAATATCATTATTATGTTTGCTAATACATCAGGGGTTTGCAATAATGTACTTTTTTTTTTTTCTGATGGAGGAAAAATGAAATGTGTTCTCTTTGTTGATATTGGTTCTTGAGGCATTGATTGAGATTGGACTTGTCTCAATTAACTACAAGGTAATTATTATATTTAATGATAATCTTATTGATACACACCATTATTATATTTGGATTCCTAATGCAAAAGATGTCACCATGTTCATCTCAATTTTTTTGTATGGAAATCTTCCTAAGGTAATAAATTTATATTAATGACGGCAACTGGAATCTCATCCACATACAAAGCAGGAACATATAGTTGTTCTGGCAGTGGGGAATTTTAACATAAATGCAATTATTTTGTAAACAGTGTATAAGAAAAGGTCTTTTTGACTCACGGAAAAACATATAGTGGGGGAATTTAAACATGACTAGTTTTTTGTATAGTGGGCCTTAAAAATATAAATGTAAGTATGCCCAGGTATAATTCTTCTTTTGGTCAGTTTCATCTTCCTAGCGTCTTTCTTTTAGATATATAAAAGAAAAGAAAATAGCAAGAAGAAATATGAATCTCAATCCTTATAACAAGAACCCACGAGCACATGCTATAAGATGGGGAAGGGCCTTAAACACAAAAATAAAGTAGGTTCTTCTAAAGTTGCCGGAGGGTCCATCATTGAGAATAGCCTAGGATGGTCAGAAGCATTCCTAACAATGCTAGCCACGACATAATATTCCAGCAAAATGGTCGCCATTTTACAGAATCGAACACTCTAAAAGGAATATTTCATTTGCTTTTTGTTTTGTGGAACGAAATTGATCCATAGTTATTGGGATGTTTATCAGGATGTCTATGTTAAATGAGAACCTAACCTGAAGAGTTATTGATTTTTCAACTTGAAAAATTAAGTAAACAACTTAATTGGTTTCATCCTTTTAATTGGACGACTGCGATTATTTCCTATATCAAATTTTAATCTTTAAATGCGTACCTAGAACTTTATCTAATATCCCGTTTTAGCCCTTCCTCTTTATATATCAATAATTTAAGTTTAATTTACATGACATTTTTCTACCGTGAAATTTATAATATTAAGTTCTTTCATCTTTCAAGTATTTGCATTCAACGTTACTTAATTAACATGTCATCATTTACATTTCACTAATATTGTGTTTTTTGAGTTCTGGGATCTTTAAATTCATTGAATGCAATAGGAAAGTTACATTAATTATTGAATATTTAAAAGAACTAAATATTCATAATTATAGATTTTTAATAAAATGATTATATATATATATATATTGCCTACATTATATAACATTACAAGTTATTAAATTTAACAAAAATTTAAAGACAACAAAATTTATTCTTAGACAATTGAAGGTTTTGATATATGTTTTCATAATATTTGTAACTAAGGTTATTTGTTGCAGGTATAAGTTAATTAGAAGTTAATTAAGGTCATGTCATAATAACATTTAGTAACTTAGATGATATAGATTATAAGCTATATGTAATGTATGTTAGTAAATGTAAGTAAACATTGTAAGCTACCGTAATAATTTCGTAAATGTAAAAATTATTATAAAGAGATAGTATGCAAAATTTAAGTATATAATCACAATGATATTATAACAAATGATGTTAAGTTTAGTCTCTCAAAATAATAAAAATATAACGTAAAATGAATGACTCCATCATTAAAAAAAATCATGTGTAATCATGCGTAGTCACCGGTGAATAAAATAGTTACACTTATAAACGTGTATATATGTGTGTAATTTTTGTTAACACAGGAATTTGAATATTCTACTAAAACTAAGTCACAAATATTTTTTACATTTGATATAAATCTAAGGATTAAGTTCAAATGAGAATGAGATTTTTTGTGAGAATGGATGAATCAATCTCAACTATCCATTTAATCAAAATAATAATGCCCCCGACATTTTTAAAAATTGAATATCTCACAAACGGCTAGTCAAAAAAATATAAAAATTGCACCATAAAAATCGGCATTTTTTTCTCTTCGATTAGACATCTCACAAGGTATACTTTCGACGAACTTTTTTTTTTCAATTTTTGGTGGGTTTCGAAAACTGGTAGCACATGTGTTAGTTGCGGTAACACATGTGTTAGTGGTTGGTAACAACCAACCACTAACACATGTGTTACCGCAACTAACATATGTGTTACCAACCACTAACACATGTGTGTAAAAAAAAAAAAAAAAAAAAAAAATTTTACCGAAAATATGTCACGGATGATGTCTAATCGTAGAGAAAAGAACGCTGATTTCTTTGGTGCAATTTTTATAATTTTTTGATTAGCTGTTTGTAAGATATTTAACTTTAGGGGAAAATTGGATTTTGCAAAAGGAATGATCAGGATTCATTCCTTCATTCTCACTAAAATTTCCATTATCAATTTAACTCAACTCATAAATCTAATTGTCATATCATTCTAAAAACAAACAAAATAGTAAATAAGATAAATAATAGATATTTAGAAACTCTTCAACTATTTACTTTCTAGAGATAAACAAACACGCTTAATTGAAATCCAAATCAATTCATAATATTTGGTATAAATTCCATTACAACCATAAAGCCCTATCTATCGATTTTATTTAACTAGTTCTTTAATACTTACCTAATTAAACTAGATCTTAATAGTACTTTTTTTCCTTTTCTAAAAATAAAATAAAAATTAATAGTACTTTCCAAATAATAATGTGCTTACATAGAATTATAAATAATACAACTTAATTATTGTTTCCTAATAATAAATTTAAATCGTAATATTACACCCGCCGAAAAAACATCTTGCCCTCAAGGATTTGCTTTGAAAACTTTTTCCCAGATCCTTACTTTAGAGTCAAAAACAACATAATGTGGCTCGAAAACAGGTTTAAAGACACCCCAAGGCTGCTTATATAAGAAATATATGACATGTCTTTTTAGATTCACAAAACTACGTCCAACGGTATGCCCATATAGTAGGTCAGATTTAGCCCCACAATTGAGCCCTTGGTGAAGTATGTTGTTAAGATTAGAAAAGCTTTTCCATTCCCAACCTCGAAGTTGGTCCGTTAAGTAGACAAAAATCATGCTTCATAAATTTCTTGTTGGGGTATAACCCAAGGTAGTCAGTTTCTTCCTGAATAAGGATGATAGCATTGAATCCCCTTTTCCTTGTGACTGGAGACAACAACTCACACGAGCCGCCTACTTGTTGCATGTTTTCATCAATGGTGGTTGATATGGAACTACTCTGTTTGGTATCATCTCTCGCAAGAAAGATTTGATTTCTTCATCATTGTCGACTACATCATCTACCTCTACCTCCATCAATGGTGGTCGATATGGAACTATATTGTTAATGTGTTTAGTTTATGTATTTTGTTAAAGTTTATGTTTGTTAAGTATTTACAGATTTTGTTAAAAGTGTATGGACTTTTAAAGTGTTTTTATTTGTTAAAGTGTATAGATTTGTTAAAGTGTATGAGTTGTTGAATTGTATGTATTTGTTAAAGTGTAGAAATGGATGTATATAATTGATTTAGAAGTGTTGAATTTATCTATTGTTTTGTTAATTGTGGAATTAAAGTCTTATATATATGTATGCTTATTGAATTTAGTTAAAATTGTTAAAGTGTATGCTTTAGTTAGTATTGTTAATGTGTATGTATTTGTTACAAGTGAATGTATTTAGTTAGAATTGTTAAAGTGTATGCGTTTAGTTCGTACTGTTAATGTGTATGTATTTCTTAAAAGTGTATGCATTTAGTTAGAGTTGTTAAAAGTGCATGCATCAACAGACTTCACCGAGTTAACAGACAAAGAACCATGGCTGTCATCAACAAAGCTGGGGTGTGAAACCTGATATGTTGTTTGGGAAGCGTGGGAAGAGCTTGGTTGCTTTGGACTAGATGTAGCTCAAGTTGCTGATTTTGTGAAAGCTCTTCTTGGAGTTGAGGTAAACATTCAATGTGTCAAAGCTAGAGCTCTCAGTTACTTGTATATTTGTCAATTTGGACTTTGTTTTATATCTCTGACGAGCCAAACAGGTAAAATAATTTTTTTTTAGCTTAAACCGCAACAGTTCAAATGTGTTGAGAGGGTCAAAAGTCTACCCAAAGGGTATTTTTAATTCATAGGAAGTCCTATATTTTTTTTGTTCCAAAGACAAGATCATTAATGAAAAGTTAAAATTTGTAACCATCCATTATTTATTTATTTATTAATTAGAAAAAATATATTGAACATGAAGTGTTTTGATCAACCCAACTCAGTCAGACTCGCGCCAATAAAATTCCTGTTTTGAGCCATTACGAACCCGCCAATTCTGCCACCTTTTGTGAGTGCTTATATTATGGTCCACTCATCTGTCAAGACTTCTTGTGATGCAGTAATAGCTACTAATGTGAAAGGGTTTTCTCATAGGTTGAGATGGGAGGATGTAAACACCAATAATAACATTTATTGTAGAATCATTTGTTCCGCATGATCAAGAATGTTACCTTTCCATTGTCTCTGAAAGGCTTGGTAGTACCATTAGCTTTTCAGAATGTGGTGGTATCGATATCGAAGAGAATTGGGAAAAGGTGAGTTGATAGTTAGTAACGTTATCACAGTAAAGACTTGTTATGCAGTTTTCAGATTTGACAGATTGATTCATTTTCTGATCCTTTCAGGTTAAGACTGCCTTTCTTCCAACAGAAAAACCTTTCACACTGCAGCATTTTAAGAACTTCAAAAAGTATTTTTTTTGGCTATTGATCTGCATTCCATAATTTGAACTGTGGTGATCTCATCGTATACTTATTCCTTTTGCATTTAGTTGGGGTAACATAGAATTCCCTTTGCCATTTGGAAGGGTTCCTAAGCTCCACCAAGAGCTTCCTTCATACGTTAGACGAAAAAATAAGTTCATGTATGTTTTAGAAATACGAGCTTTGTGGTTTTGGACTTTTGTCTTCTCAGTCGCTTCTTATTTCGGTTGTTAATCCGGTATTAGAAGTAGATGTGGCAGCTTCGACCAATCTACTTATGAATAGGTTGATTTTGGCCGTGTTTTATCTCAAACAGGTCAAAGGGGCAAATAGATAGTTTTAGCTGCAATAGAAATGGCTCTAATGGGTCAAATATCATTGTATCAAGCATCAACATAGTTTTTGTAATCATAATTAATTCATTATTATTTGTATATTTTTGCCAAAAGTGGAAGAAAGTGTCTGTGGGTCGATCCAATTTACCTTGTACTAAAAATGACTTGTTTTATCTTGAACCCCATTTGATTATTTACCCCTTCTGGTTGAAATTGCCAGCTAACACGTGTTCAAATTATATAGGTATCTTACGCATGTGTTTTATGCACATTTATGTTCGAAGAGGTGGTCCTAATTACCAGACTGGTTTGGCAAAAATGTGTGCATTGGGAGAAGAACTGGGAGTTCCCCTTGAGGTATGATATTGAATCTGTTTACTATTTTGAACTAGACAAATATGGAAACTAGTTTAGGAATTGGGAGTGTCTAGTTATGTTATTCCACTTACAAATAATTAAAAGTATTCTTTACCTTCACTCCTTAAATTTGCATTTTTCTAGCGATGAGTGTATAAAGATAAAATGGTAATTTGTTTTTGAGTAAATTGCAGTTTAGCTTTACTTTTTAGATTGCGTTTGATTCGCAAAACTCTAAAATTTGATGGAATTGAAATCTCAATTCGATTCCTTATTGATGTTTGGTTGAAGAATAAATTGAGTTGAAGAATAAATTGAGTTGACAGTCATCAAATTTGTTCACTTCCAATTTCTTTGATGAATTACAATTCCATCGAAAATATTATACCAACCAAACACACCGTTAGAGTCGCACCTTGTAACAATGTGTAAATAATTATAAAATGAAGAGCTCCGTAGTTTACTTTTGATTGAATTCCATTAGTCGTCCTGTAGTCTTTCCAATTCGACAATTTCATCACTAATATTTTTTCACTTTTTATGTCCTTGAACTTATCAATTTTTGTCAAGTTTGTCTTTTCCCGTTAAACTTAGCGGATGATTTGTAAACTCATTTTAAAAAACCTGAAATAGCTTCGTGTTTCTTTTGGTAATCAATTATGGTTGTTCTCTTGTTTTTTCATCATACGCTTATAGTATATGTTGTAGGTTTATGGACCAGAGGCTAAGATGACTGGCATTTGTAAGCAAGCCATCGAATGCATGATGTCATAGGCATAAGCCACAACAAAAAATGGCGGCTATTGTTTTTGGTCCTTTAGAAACCCTATTTATTACTTGTGTGGTGAAAAGTTGAATGAGAGGAGACTACGGATTGATCGAGTATTTTTATTTTCATTATTGCTTATCAATCGTATTACATATTATATTTCATTTGTATTTTATATTTTGCTTTCTTTTTAGGTCTTTCTAATAAGTTTTGATAAAAATGAAGGGATTAATGCAAGATATGTTAACCCATTATGTTTATAGTTTCATACTTTAATTTACAATAATTATATGTAAAGTAGAACCGTAGCTTTATAGTGCTTTCAATTTACGTTGCTATGAAGTGTTCAAATGCTTTTTATAACATAAAACTCCGTGTATAAGTAAGAAATGTTAACTTTCATGAATCATCTTCATTTCGATTTGATTGAATGAATAAACTTCTAAAATATTCACTTAGATGAATGAATTTCATTAAGATAGTTTATCTTGATGAATGAATTTTATTAGATGAGTTATGTTGTTGAATAATTTCAGTAGTTTGTTCATCCAATCAAATCGAAATGAAGATGATTTATGAAAGTGAACATTTGAATAAAGTTTGATACGTAATCTGTCTATTAACCCTAAGTAAGAAATATTATGTAAAGATATGTGTGGATATGCGTATGTCTTTATATGTCACAATTTTGTTGCGTATTTAGCTTACTATTCTTCCTTATTTGTGATCATGAAAGTTACGTATTGATAGATTAAATAAATTTGCCTGTTTTAGATCCTCTAACCGCTTAGCCATGATTCAATATGTAGTATCCACATCTAGTTATCATCATGGCTTTTGCATGTAGATGCCCTTAAAGTAGTAGTCGTTTTGTACTAACAATCTATACTATTTTTCGTTTGTAACCTATTAATATTAATATTAATATAGTAAATTTGTTAGTTTTTCATGAACCCAACAAAAATGACATATTTTAATTTCAGCCTGCCTCTAATATATAGATTTCTAAAAAACTTAAAATCTACATACATCAAACTTTTATTGGTTGATAAAGGGACTCGAGCTAAAGATATACATTGACATCTTGCGAGAATGTTTAGTGTGAATTTACTCGTGTCTTTTGAATATTCAGCGGGTAACTATTTTTTAAAGATATATAGCTCTTTAAATATTTAATTGTCGTTTTGTACTAACAATCTATACTATTTTGCGTACTAGATTTCGGACCTGTTCGTCAAAGAGATTCGAACTTTTCATTTTAAATTAAAAAGTTTGTAACTGTGTTTGGATGTAAAATATAGAGCTTTTCAATTTTTTCAAAAGCACTTCAAAGCTAAGAATTTCAAATTCTCATGTGAGAAGCGTAGGAAATCTATTAGAAGCTTTTTTTTTGCCCATAATTACAAAAATGCCCCTATGAAATCATATATATATATTCAGTTGTCCACAATTTAATACTGCAACATATCGATAGGATTTTCTACAAATTCAAATCGTTGAGTTTTCCAATTAAAACTCTAAATGATACTTTTACTCCCTTTCCAAGATACTATATATTTTTTCATACGTTAATAAAACCGACATATATACTCCACATATACAATAGGAAAAAGAAAATGAACAACAAAACAAAATCTTATGTTTTAGAAAAATATTAATATTAATAGTAACCCAGATACACTTGTAAGTTTCGTATAGTTAGTTGTTTTAGTGAACTCACTAAACAACAAAACTATACGCCAACTGATAAATTTTACTAAGGTGATTTAGTGATTGGCTTTCTAATATCCTTATAATAGGTCTCATGTTGAAAATGTTCGAAAACGATCACGAGGTACTCCAGTTAGACCACATACATCTAAGTAAAAATACTTGCCATCCCCCGGTAACTTGTAACATTAACTGAAAAAATCTCATATGTTTAACCGTATACATTCGTGTTTGTCGAACAATGATCGCAGGAAAAAAAACTCGACTTGACGCAAAGTGATTTCTCTGAAAAACCCTAATGGTCAGCCACCATACGACGGCCGTTAATTCAAAATCTAAACACCTTCATGATGTCTCTGTAACGGTATTCGTCACTAATTTTCCTCAACGATGGTGACAAGAGATTTGTGGCAATTATGTGATCGCCATGGACATGTTGTCGATGTATACATTGCCCGTAAGTTGTCAAAGCTTGGAAAACGATTTGCGTTTGTCAGGTATATCAAAGTGAAGATTAAGGAAGAATTATTGGCAGACTTGAATAAGATCTGGATCGGAAACCACTATCTTTTTGCATCTTTGGCTCGTTTTGATCGTAAACATCAACCCATGCAGAGATCCCATAATACGCAACCTACTCAACATTCAAAGGAGAGAGATCTCAATCATAAGGCTCAAGTATCAGGAAAACAATCGTATGCCTCGGTTCTGCAAGGTAATAACCATACTAACAACCTACTTCTGAAGATTGTTTGCAATTCAAACAACACCCTGATATGAAATGGTATTTCACTCAATTCAAACCGATTTCCCAATCCTTTAGGGTGGAGGAAAGAATGGTATGGATTGAGATTGAAGGATTGCCGCTTTGCGCATGGTCTAAATCTGCTTTTAAAAAAGTGGCTAGTACTTGGGCAGAGCCCTTATGCGTAGACGATGACCAACATGAAAACATTACCAATGGACGGGTGTGCATAAAACCAAATTGTCAAGCCAAATCTGATAATTGCTTGGTTGCCACAATGAAAAATTCACAGTTAGAGCCAAAGAGTTTGCTAGTTGGATTCCTGATTTTGTGAGCATGGAATCAATTAAAGATTGGTCTAGTAATTACTCTGAAACACCGGATGAAGAAAATAGCATGCATGGATTTGAAGTAAAGGAAGAAGGTGAGATACTGGAACACGGCTTATATAATTCTGTACCACAAAATGAGCCTAATGAATGTAAGTTGGAGATGGAGTTGGTGATAATGCGGAACCTGAAGCACCTCACCATTCTGATAGTATTGTTAAACCAACTTTGCTTGAGGAACTTCTTAATGATCAACAAAAGCAACATGTTAACATTAACAAGGTGAATAATGGGTATACTACAAATCATACTGACTAGTGACTTAGAAACAGGAAGACTCCAATTCCCCCTCAAAACCCCGGGGTTATGAAAATGTAGGTGTCTAAAAAGAAGCAAGCAGTCAAAGTAAGCGACAAATTTGTTCATCTTTAGAAAATTCGTACATACCATCCAAAGGATCAAAGAGCAATAAATCCATCCCAAAAGCTCCATTCTACAGGTTCTCTAATTGATACTTTCATTGCTCACATTGAAATGGGAAGTGTGCTCAGGTATGATATGGAAGGTAGCAAAAATGATTTGAAAAAGTTTATTGGTGCTAATGGTGGTACTTAATGAACATAATGACTTATAATTCATGTGGTTTTGGGATTGGATAAATGCCATGCCATCTCTAACTCTGTTTGAAGCATAAAATCAACTTTTTGGGACTCCAGGAAACACATGTTCAAAATGTTGATTTGTTTACTATTGAACGTTTGTGGGGAACTTATGAATTTGACTTTGCATCGAGTGCATCAGTGGGAAGATATGGGGCCTTCTCTCGGTATGGGATCCTTCTTCTTTTAATAACTCTCGTATTATTTCTTTCGATAATATTCTGATTGTAGATGGAGTGTGGACTAGTAAATGTCTTAGCTGTTTCATGATAAATGTCTATGCTCCTAAAGATGATCAAAAAAACAAGATCTTTAGACTCTTCTTTTACAGTTTATGTCACATAATATGGGACATTAGATTTTGTTTGGAGATTTTAATGCGTTCGAAATGCTTCTGAACGGATGGGAACTAATTTTAACCACGGAACAGCTAAGGAGTTTAACAATTTTATTCTTGAAAGTAAACTATGGGATGTCCCTTTAGGTGGTCACACTTTCACTTGAATAAGTAATACCGGTGATAAACTAAGTTGCTTGGATCATTTTTTACTATCGGAGAATGTTGCTAACCTTTATCCTAATCTTGTAGCAATTGCTCTAGACATGTTCATCTCTGATCATCGTCCCATTGTTTTGAATAAAAGCATCGTGTTGGTGATTTATCAACAATATGATTTAAGTGTAATGGGATTAAACTTATTTGACCAATTTGATCTTAATGAATATTAAACAAGTTTGGTGGTGCGGGGGTGCATGCTTGTTTTAATTCGTTTTGGTCTCACGGGGGTCCGGGGCAGCGCCCCCGGTAGTGGGGTCCAAGGGGCAGAGCCTCTGGCAGGGGTCGAGCTGACTTTGGAAAGAAAATGCATTGGAAATCCGAATTTGGAAAGAAAACCCGGTTTTGACCCGCCCGTTTTGTAACCGTTTTTCTAACAGTTTCTAACGTTTGAAAAGCAATTATTTTTGGTCAATTTTCAATACGAATTTCTGGTACAGGGTTCTCATAACATTCACATATTCGTTCTTGATAACTTTGAGTTTTATTCGATTGAATTTTCGATTGTACCATCGAAATACTTCAATCTGAAAGTGATTCACGACTCTCATTGCATCCAAGTAATTGATACCTCAAAATTCTAACACATCGTTGATTATGGACCCACCCCATTCAAACTATATAACTCTTGGTTGTGTAATCAAGACTTTGACAATTTGATTCATGGGGATTGGACTGGTTTCAATGGTTTTCAAGGTATTAATCTAATATCTGCATTTAAAGACAAAATGAAGCTATTGAAAACTCATATTAAAGCATGGTCCCATCAGTTCAATTTATCTATATTGAGCATCAGTTGGAAAGTGGTGACATGTCTTTGGATCTTAGAAACTCTCGTCGAGAGTTTTTGGTGAAGCTTCACGACCTTGAACAAAAAGAGTGAATTGATGCCTCTCAAAAAGCTAAAGTTAAATGGGTTGTTGAAGCTGATGAAAATACCAAGTTCTTTCATGGGAATGTGAATAAAAAACGAAGACAATTGGCTATTAACAGTGTAATGAAAAATGGCAATTGGATTACCGCCCCAGGTGAGATTAAAGAGTTTTTTTTTTTTAATTTCTTTATTTCTAAATTTTAGCCTTTTAATGGAGTGCAGGTCATTCACAGAAGTGCACATTATAAATCTTTATCCTCTGAAAAAGTTACCCTACTCAAGAACTTGGTCACCGAACAAGAAATTCTCGATGCAATTTGGGATTGTGGATCCATTAATCTCCCGAGTCCTGACGGGTTTACTTTTGCTTTTTATAAGCAATATTGGGAGCTTCGTAAAGAGGATATTATAGCTTATGTCCGTGAATTTCTAGCTACTGGTGTAATGCCTCCAGGTTGTAATTCCTCCTTTATCACGTTGATCCTGAAGGTGGATAGTCCAATGACGGTTTCTGAATTTTGCCCTATTAGCCTTATAGGTGCACAATATAAGATTATAGCCGAGGTTCTTGCTAATCATCTCTCTCGGGTGATTGATTCAATCGTTAGCCAAGAGCAAACTGCTTTTATCAAGGGATGTCAAATCTTGGATGGTCCTCTTATGGTTAACGAAATTATAAACCGGTTCAAAAAGAAGAAGAAACATCTTATGGTCTTTAAAGTAGACTTCGAAGAAGCCTTCGATTCAGTTTCATGGGAATTTCTCAATCGCATTATGTTCTTCATGGGATTTGGGGACATGTGGAGAAGCTAGATTCACGGTTGCCTTACCTCGGCAAAAGCCTCGGTTCTTGTTAATGAAACCCATCGAAGGAATTCTCTCTCCATCATGGTCTCCATCAAGGTGACCCTCTTTCCCCACTTTTGTTTATTTTGGCTATGGAAGGATTGCATGTGGCCGTTGAAGATGCCATGGTTGTCGGGTTATATCATGGTGCTCGTGTTGGATATATCCAATTATCTCATCTTTTATTTTCCGATGTTCTCTTCATGGGCGAATGGGCTCGTTCCAATATCACGAATATCATTAATCTATTGCATTACTTCTATCGGGTATCGGGTCTTAAAATAAATCTTCAAAAGTCCAAATTATATGGTATATGCGCTAGTATGGAGTTGGCTACGCATTTGGCTACTATTATGGGATGCAAATATGACCAACTTCCTTTTACATATTTAGGAATTCCGGTGGGCTCTAATATGGCTAGAATTAAGAGTTGGGACCCCATTATAAACAAGTTCAAGAAGAGGTTATCAAAATGGAAAGCTAATATGCTTTCAATTGGAGGTCGAGCCACTTTGATTTCATCGGTTCTTGGCTCGCTTGGGATTTACTTCCTTTCTTTTTTTCCTATGCCTAAGTAAGTCAACATGTGTACTGAATTAATTAGAGCCAAATTCTTTTTTGGGAGCAAGTGATAACGAAAGGAAAACTCGTTGGATTTCTTGGACTTTGGTTATTGCTCCTAAAATGCAAGGTGGCATTGGCATTGGTAGCATTAAGGCCCTTAATCTTTCTATCAAAAATGGAGATGGAGATTTGTATGTAACCCTGATGCGATTTGGGTCCACCTGATTTCTCATATTCATGGTCATTTTGGTCATGTTGGTTCTTCGTTCTTCCCTCAATGCCATGGTCAAGGTTCTTGGGGCAAAATTGTTCATGTAATTAATTCATCTCATGATATAGGTATCATTCCGCATTCTTACCTTAAAAGGAAGGTTAATGATGGGAGATCAACAAAATTCTGGAAAGATAATTGGCTTGGAGACTCTTCATTTGATAAATAATTTCCTCTTCTATTCCGTTTGGGGCCAAATCTGCATTGTCTTGTTCGTGATAAATGACATAATGGGTGGTCTTGGGTTCGAAATTTTTTAATTCATGGAGGTGTTGTTGGATCTTAGTCAGAGAATTTGACAAACTTGGTGGCTAACATTCATCTCTTGGATGCTCATGATGTCAGGTTTTAGTCAGATAGTACCAATTCTACATTCAATGTCAAATGTACTAGGTCACTTATTGATCATTATCTCTTGCCGATCTACCCTCTCGAAACAAGATGTTGCATTTACATCCCAAGAAAAATTAACATTTTAGTGTGGAAGATTTTGAGAGATAGCATTCCTACTAGATGGAACCTAAGCCGAAATGGTCTCGACATTCCTTCCATAATATGTCCTCTTTGTTCAATGAATCCAGAAATGGCTACGCATCTCCTATGGTCCTGTGGATTTGCTCCCTCAGATTGGCGAAAGGTCTTTAAATGGCTCGATCTCAGTATCCCAGATTTGGAGGTTTTGAATGATCTATATGGTTGCTTTAATTTCCTCCGAATTAAAGCTTCATCAAAATTGATTTTGGAATCCATAATCGGAGTTGTCCTATGGTCTATATGGCGATTTAGGAATCATCTCATTTTTGGCAAATCGAAGCATCATCTTTGATAACATTGTTGAGTTTTCTTTTACGAGGTATTCTAATAGAAATCGCAAATGTAAAATTAAGTGGAGTCATTGGCTCCAAAATCCTTTATTAGTTTCTATTTTGTAATTGTTTCTCGAGCTCATTGCTAGTTTTATAAAATCTTTGCGGTTAAAAAAAAAACAACGAAAATTCATCCAAAGGAACATTTATTGAGATAAAATGGATTCGTAATTATATTGCTATATCAGTATGGAATGCACACCATAATAAATTATTACACGCGAAATCGTATTTCTATTTTTCTTTTAATCTTTGTAATTATATTTTTATGTGAGAAAATGTCACACCCTGCCGTAGCGGAATTTCGACAGAGTATGGCTGATCCGAATCACGACAAGATTACATCGAACGACCTCTATATGAGTCGTTTTAAATAAATACATTTCGAAAGATACATTGTATTGAACATTGACAATTTGACCGAATATTTCACCCTCGAGTTCACTACTGAGTTAAAAAGATTTTAATACATAACCAAAAGTCAAAATAGTAATGCAATAAAATCTACATCAAATGGACGTCGCAAAATGTATGACTCTAGTGATATGCTCCAAAAGCTATTTGTGCTAAATACGACTCATGGCCCTGAGAATAACATGCTAAATATTGTCAACATAAAGTTGGTGAGCTCACATGTTTAAGCAATTGTAATTGATAACATGAACCGCAAGATTTAGTTTGTTATTGCATAACACAATGTAAAATAATATTATTGCCATGAACTTATGAAACGAAACCTTAACAAGTAGTAGTTGGTGCCTCTAATGAGTGTCTAATCCAAAACACTAGTAGTTTTCAAATGATTATGCGTCCGTTTGACAACCGGTCAAGTTAGCGCTACTAACTCGGACGGGGGTGTCAACTCAATAGATCTATTCACAACATTCATGTTCATATCCACAACTAATGATTCATGATAGAGAGACCTTATTGGATTAATATATTACTCATGCAATAAGTATAAGTTTTAGTGTACTTGCGTTCATAAAGAAAATGAACATGTATTCTCACCCCAAGCATAACAAAACAAGTAAAAGTGGGGCTATGAGACTCACCTTAGTAGCGAGGTATGAAATGAGCTAAAGGTAAATGATGTTGGCTTCAAAGTAGTCAACCGTCGTAAACCGTTTAAGACATTTTAAGGTTTAAGTATATGTACGAGAGGATATGGTCCTTTAATCAACTTAATCACCCACATTAATGTACTAAGGCTTGCTTGTAAAGGTTTATTTGTAAAAGTATACTTAGGTTTCAATAGTGAATACATATTCACATAGTTTTTGTATAACTTAAGTTTAGTATTAAACTTGCTTAAAATAAATATATTCACCATTATATATAAATGTATGTTCATATATTCCTTTACATATTTCTCACTAGTATTTTCAAGTATGGTTGTTTAGTGACAAAATTTTATGTGTGTATGTATATATATATATATAAATGTTATTTATCTATAAGCCAACCCTCCTCCAAGTTTTATTAACATACCTTACTGTTTTAAAAGTGCAAAATTGTTTAAAGTGTGAATCTGTCCAAAATTTAAGGTCACTTTGAGGGGACATTTCTACTAGATCTAAAGCGATTCTGATCAAGAAATTTTTACCCATGAAAATACCATGTCTTAGGAATGTTTTGGCTCTAGTCTCTTAATTTTTGAAGAAGTATAAGTCATGCAAATGATTATTCCAACTCAGGACTGTCAAATTTAAGACCTGCTGGACATCCGAGTTTACAAAAATCATTTGATGGTCGAGATCTTTGAATTAGAAATATATATTGTGCATATCCAAAGTTAAGACACTAAAGTAACTTTAAGAAAGAGATTCATCAATTTTTATTAAGTTTTGAGCAAGTTATGGTCCTCCAAAGTTAGTACAATTCCTGGACAGATTCTGATTTCTGTGGCATGTTTGCTTTTAGTGTTTGTACTCTTTATTTCTTTAAAGTTATATGGGTTTTTATTTATAAACAACTCCTAAACCTTTAAATCAGTTACAAAACATCTTAAATTATAGTTTTGATATAGTCACCATATATATGTAAAGCCTCTAACGTATATCAAAGTATAAGTCCATAATCGTCTTTATATTCGTGTTCAAAAGTATATATATGTTTGATTATGGATTTACAGGCCTTAATAGGTGATGAAATGAAGCAAGATAAGTGGTTTTTAGAAAGTTTACAAGTGTAAAAGAGAGCTAGGAGGATGAAGACTTGAACACGCCTTAGGATTATCTACGATTTAAGAACCCCATCTAACCACTTAAGAGAAAATATAGTGATTAGTGAGAGTGAGGTTGAGGTGGCCAGTTTTTGCAAGAGGGAGGGAGGGAGAGAAAAGTTTTCTTGAGTGTTGGTAAACGGCAAGTGATTAAGGGTGGCCAAGGGCTTGTATTTATAGATGGGGAGGTGCATAAACTAGCAAGTTGATCTTCTAGTTTAGTTTTAATCCTTATTTAGAGCATGGGGAGATGTAAGTCAACTTCATGGGGATATGGGATGTACTTTGGGCAGATATTTCATGAGGGGAGGACAAGGAGTACAAGTGTGTGTGTGTGTGTTGAGATTTTGAAGCAAATGTGGGAGGGAACTTTCAATTCTATTAAGTGTTACATTTGTAACAAAAAGTGATATTAACGAATCGTTTTATACTTATACTCATACGTTTCTATATTTCTAAACAAGTTAGTAGGCTTTATAATGCCAGACCAAGGCTTAACGGAAGAATCTGTTATGTATGGTAAACCCGAGCGGGTAGACCTAGTCTGTATTAATCAGAGTCTGTACTAGTTTAAGTCAGTATTCGTTTAAGTATGTACTCATCTAAGTCTGTGTTGTGAGTCTGTATTATGCAGTAAACCCAGGCGGGTATACCTAGTCTGTGTATTTGAGTCTGTGTTGTGAGGATGTATTGTGCAGTAAACCCAAGCGGGTATACCCAGTCTGTGTATTTGAGTCTGTGTTGTGAGGATGTATTGTGCAGTAAACCCAAGCGGGTATACCTAGTCTGTGTATTTGAGTCTATGTTGTGAGTCTGTATTATGCAGTAAACCCAAGCGAGTATACCTAGTCTGTGTATTTGAGTCTGTGTTGTAAGTCTGTATTGTGCAGTAAACCCAAGCGGGTAGACCTAGTCTATCATCAAGTTTTATCTCTACACATAATGACTTATTGATCATGTACTTAGCCTAACTATGCACTAAGTATGAGTAATGACGTATTATCTAAGGTAAAAGTTAACCTTAATTTTTCGATTGTCCCAACTGATAAGACTAATGGGTCTATATTCTTAAATGAAAAGGGGATCATTGACTTTTGGAATTAAGGCTATAAAAGACGAGTTACACCCCTAAGAATAATACCCGAATTTTTGAAGTGTTTTACCAAAAGAATGATGTCTTTTCCGATTGCGTCCCAATAAGATTTTATATATTTAAACGTAAAGCCGTCGGAAGCAAGCGCTTTATCACCTTCACAATTCTACACCTCTTTTTTTAAAAGCTCATCAGAAAAGGGAAGCTTTAGAGATGAGCATTCATAACTAGAAAGGGTTTTGAATAGTAAACTAGAAAAACTACTACGGTTAGGTTGTGATTCCTCAAATTTACTTTTGTAGATTTGAAAGACATGAGACTTTAAGATGGTCGGTTCAATTTCCCACTTACCATTGATGGAAAACCCATTAATACGAGATCGTCTTATACGTTGTTGATTATTCCATGGAAAGCCAATCCTTCTGCAATCATCGAAGACCAAGGTGAATATGAGGTTACATCATAAATGTAGCTTTTCTAAATGTTAGAGGTGTTGCTTATGACGTCAAGAGGAGTTAGAGCAAATGGACTTTCCTAGAAAATAAAATCAATTTCATCGGCATTCAAGAGACTTTAACCAATGCAGTTGGAAACAACGATTCACGGTGCAACCACGTATTGAAGATACACAAGATAACACACAGTTAAGCTAACTGCTTTTCACGTTTTTATTTCTTTTCATTGAATTCCAAATCATCAAAACTAATCGTCTATATAATGACAATATTGACAGTTATATCAAACTTAACATATTTACACTTGGACCTTGCAGTTTACAATTGTATAGAAAAGGCCCTTCTATAGACTCAAACGTTGTACAAATTGATACCTCACTCACAAACTGATACTTGAATCACAAACTAAACTTCAAAGACTTAAACATAACGGAGACCAAAAATTATACAGACTGAGATTTAACTTCTATACTTCTACACTCCCCCTCAAGTTGAGAGTAACAACCTTGAGAAACTCCCAACTTGGACAACAATTGATAATGTTGATCAACATTCACCACTTTAGTGAATACATCTACCACCTTTGACTTTGGAGGCACATACATAGGATTAACAATACGTTGTTTAAGTTGATCACCAACATAATGACAATATATTAAATATGATTTCTACTAGCATGAAATACTGGATTAGCAACAATGTAGATAGTTGCTTGATTGTCACAACACAAGTCAACTGGATCTAATCTCTTCAAAACCAAATCCTTAAGTAATGAAATCAACCATGTGACTTTACAACAGGTTAATGCCATATACTTGGTGCTTGAAGTAACTACCTAAGAAGGTGTTTTGTTGCTTGCATATGTACTGAAGTAGGTTATGCAAGAATTGACTAACAACTTGAACAATGTAGCATATATCATGTCTAGTAATGGTGTGATAGATCAATTTACTGATAATTCTCCTATACTATTATGGATCAGGCAAAGGTGAACCTACTTATTCTTGAAGTTTCACATGTTGATCCATAGGTAATTTGAGAGGCTTAAAATTGACAAAAAAAATTTCTTTCAATAATTCAATTCAATACTTCTTATGAGATATAAAAATGCCTTGACCAATTCTAGTTACTTCAAGACCAAATAAATAATTTAGGGGACCTAGATCTTTTATATGAAATCGGGAATTCAATTGTGACATAATTTCTCAATTGGAGCATTATTTGTGCCTGTGATTAATAGATCATCCAAATATACCAACACAATATTGAAATGAGATAAATCTTGTTTTGTGAATAGAGAATAGTCTACCTTTGACTGCACATAGCCAAATGATAAAAGAGCGGAAGATAATTTGGCAAAACATTGTCGTGGTGCCTACTTCAAACCATATAGGGATTTTTTCAACTTACAAAGCATATTAGAATTGGTAGTTAAACCTGCATTAGGCTGAAAACTCTCCCCCGTTTCATGCATATCCAAAAGCAATTTCATATACATTTCCACCATCAAATCTCCATGAAGGAATGTATTTGACACATCCATTTGATAAGTATTCCATCCTTTCATTTCAGCTACATATAGTAGAGCCCTCATAGTCACCATTTTAGCAACTAGAGCAAAAGTTTCTTCATAATCTATGTCTTTCTTCTATCTGTTGCCAACAAATAACCCTGTTTCTTAATGTTGATTGATCCATCTACCTTCAATGTAGTTTCGAAAATCCAGTGACAACCTATAGGTTTCTTATGTACAGACAACTCAGTTAACTCTCAGGTTGCATTATTCTTTAAAGCAACTAATTCAGAATTCATAGCATCACACCATCCAGCATTTACTATTACTTCTCTAGAATATTTAGGGTCATACTGAGACAACATAGTAGCAAAAATTTCTTGTAACTAAGGATAAACAAAAGAGCAGGTGAATTGATTAGCTCTAGGAAATTGAATGGTAGGAGTTTCCTAATCGTTTTGCAAGTGGTTTAGATTTCCTAAATTCTAGCACAAACTTAGAAGAAGTAAAAGGACAGACTAAGAAGTATATGGCACATACTAAAAATTGAAAGAAGGCACATACTGAGAAGTAGACAATGGTACAGATTGAGAGGTAGAAGGCATATAATGAGAAGTAGAAGATGTAAGAAATGAAGAAATATCATTAGCAAAAATGAAAGAATTGGATGGATGAATGGAGTAGGTAACGCAGTAGAAAATATTGTATGGATGAAGTGGAAAAGGGAAACATATGTTCATAGGTTTTAACATCTCTGGATACAAACACACAATGAGTAGTAATATCATAGAGTTTATATCCTTTCTGATGTTTAGGATTACCTATGTGTTAGTAAAAAATTATATATATTTCTGGAAGGATATGAGGTCATAGCAAAACAGCCAAACACCTTTAGATGATCATACGAAGGTTTATGCTACAATAGAACTTCATATGGTGTTTTGAATGTTAACACAGATGATCGAAAACGATCAAGAACATAAGTGGAAGTACTCACACATTCTCCTCAAAACTTCAAGGGAATATTAGCATGAAATATGAGAGCTTTAGATACTTGTAGAAGATTCCTATTTTCCTTTCAACCTTCCCATTTTGTTGTGGTCTATGAGGACAGGAAGTCTGATGGTCAATGCCTTGTTCAGAAAACAACACCCCCAATCACCTTTTAAAAGTTCTAAGGCATTATTTGATCTTACTACTTTGACCTTATAGTCAAATTAAGTATTAAGAAACTTGAGAAAGCATTTGAGAATGGAAGAAGCATCAGACTTATCGAACATGAAATATGTCCATGTAGCTCTACTAGAATCATTTACAATTGTAAGAAACTATCTGTGTTTATCATAAGTAGGCACCTTATAAGGATCCTAAGTGTCAATATGAATCAAATCAAAAGGTTTTGCAGCATGATAATCACTTAAAGAATATGGTAGTTTAGAAAACTTGGTCATAGGACATGACAAACAAGTATCTTAACCATTTCTCTGTACATGCTTAAAAACATAAATGTGCATAAGATTAGAATAAAAAACATGACCCAACCTATGATGCCACATACTATAAGAATGTTTGACCACATAATTGGAAATACTATGTGACAACCGTCAAAAATCTCAGGTCATTAACGCACTTAAATTCCTAGTCTATCTAATTACGTTTACAGCACTCTAAAATCCTAGTGAAAAGTCAAGGTTACGACTCCTTAAGTACCGAAACCGTGAGTTACTGAAATCGCGTAACCTTTTAGGAGATTGCTTAACGGACTTTAGGACCGTAAAAAACATTAAATTAGGTTACAAAGTGCCAAAGAAAACAAATGAAATTTAATTTCATTCGTCAACACAAAATATTTATCGTATCGCAAAAATCAGAATTTAATCAGAAATTCCATAACTCGGTTAACGCAACCGGAAACAGCACAATTAACCCGCGAATACCAACCGTAAACGAATCAAATATGTAATGATGTAAATTATAAACTTACCAAATAAGATTTTATAACTCAAAGTTTAACCATTAAAACATCACAATTAAACTTTACATAATACACAAATTTGCACTAATTAAATTATGTAACATTTAAGCTTTTATTTACACTTTATTTCTAAACATTTTATAAAAAAAAATAAAGAAAATACACCCCACCCACTAGAAATCTGTAGCCCTCACCTTTTAACCACTTCAATCTCCAACCACAATCTACTCTTTACATGCATGATCATTTGCACCATTTCCCCAACACACCCACTCTCTTTATTCTCTCCATTCTCTCTCAAAAACACACACAAACTCTCTCATTTCACATACTAAACTCCATAATTTCCAGCCCCTTTTCATCTCTAAATCACCATTTCAAAAGTGTTCTTACACTAATACAAGATCTTAGAGGTATAACCACTCATCCTAGCTTCCATTTCCTTCTTTTATTATGTTCATTTCATGGATTTCATGCCTTTTTCATGGATTAAATCCTCATATAAGGTTTGATGGTTTGTAGGTTACACCTTATAGACATTCATGTGTAAAAGAAGGGTAACCTATGATCAAACCAAGAATCAAACCGAAAAAGTCAACTTTTTGATGTTATTGTATCTATTTTCATGTTCTTGCAAGTATGAATGGATTTAATGGTTGAAAATCATTTCTAACATATCTTGCATGCATTTTAACACCAAGAATGTGTTAGAACAAAGATTCAAAGAATTAAATAAGATCAAAAGCTTGGTTGCAAGTTGTGTTCTTGAAATAGAGCCAAAAACTCGATTTTGGGCTTGCATGCACCAAAATTCGTAGCTAGATATTGATCCTTGTAAAAATATGTTTATTTTTATGTAAAACACATGTTAATGCATAAAATAAAAGTCCTCAATCATTGGATGAGGTCTAAAAATCGTTTGATAGTGAAAACACACCAAAAGAATCACTTTTATCTTCTATGTAATCTGTCCAGATTTTTACCCCACTTTGATCGACCATAACTCAGTCAATAATGGTCCAAAAATCTTTATTTTTCTATTGGAATTTAGCTTAATGTCTTACCTTTAAAACCCCACTGGTCTCACTCAAATCCATGGAGTATTCAACCTCTAAATGTATCACACAAAACTGATGCACAAACAACTACCTTTTTGTGAGCAATCTAGTTGTGATACATGTACATGGGGCTTAAGTTGTCCAAGAAATTCAAAAAAAATTGTTTTTATACTCCTAACAAGTGTATCTCAGTAGAATAAAAAGATGGTAATTTATCTTGTTGATCTCATATTTTTAGAAAATGCATGAACATCATGCATTGTTGTAAGCTTGTAAATTTCAAATACTTGTGTTGTGATGATTCAAAAATACATAAGTGCTAGATAAAACGTGTTAAACTTTTGGGAATTATTTTTCTCAGTAACTAGATCATAAAAAGAGTCTTCAAAATAAAAATGGGAATTTTTGGTGAAACATAAGTATTTTTCCTAAATTAATGCAAATTAACCCTATAAAAAGGTGAAATAATCATGAAAAATACTTGGACACCAAATAATTATGAGAAAATTCCAATGTCATTTTCTGAGAAAATGACACTATCCTCAAACTTTCACACTCTTTGGAAGTGTTTTGATATGTTTTCCGATTTACGTCTCGTTAAAACGCATACTGTGGGGGAACCAAAGTTCCAGTGCTCAAAACAACTTGAAAATTTTACACAAAACTAAAAAAAGGTAGAAAATTATCCGGTAAAAGTTCCAGAATTTTTAGTGAATAATTACTATTTTTCCTATATTTATCCCAGACATAAAATGATTATAAATAATCCCTATGTCTAAAAATCCCCAAATTTTCACAGAAAATTTGTGAACGATATTTCATGTTTCATACCAAGTTTGGTAATTTTTAGATGTTCTATACATATATTTCTTTTATTTTGTTCATAACTCGAACAATTACCGGCAACGTAAATTAAATGGAAATTCCAAACTTAACGGCACTTTGTAAATTAATTAACTAGCTAAGCAATCCTAACAAACCATATTAGTCGAGAAACTAATTAGAAACCCTGTACTATTAGGACTTGGATAGGAGTCATACCCGGTCGGCACGCGTATTACATCCATCCGTACGCTCACGCTCAAATAGTGAGTACACAACCCCTCTTTTAACACTTTATTTAAATGTTTTGGGGTGAAAAGCATGCTTATATGATTTAATTACTATATTTGAATTAAAAATACTATGCTTATGCTATACTTGATGCTATGCTTATGCTTTGCTCGTTTTACAAATGCTATGCTCGATTTACAAATGCTATGCTATGTTATGCTTAATTTCAAAATAATGTCGTGAATGTTTACCGTTTATACGAACGTGATTATATGCTTGTTTTTCTATCATATCTAAAGTTCCCGGTATATCCACACGACCATTAACTCTATATGAGCCAAATGATGCATATGAATAGTACTATTTGGGAGCGAGACCACCTCCCCACTCACACAGCCACGCGAGTGCATTCCATCATCCTAAATGCCAACGATAAGGCATCTCTCTTTGGGGCAAAGGTTTATCGGTTGTAGGTTTGGTTGTGGACTTAAGCATAATAAAATCATTGTGACTATAGACATTATAACGTGATAGCATAGAAATTTCATAAATTGCCTATAAACGTATGACGTTTTGACATTTGAAATGACATCACTCTGAAATTATAAAATTACAACCCGAGCTTTACAATGACCTTGTCATTTGAAACGATATTTCTTTGAAACTATAAACTTACGACCCGAGCTTTACAATGTCCTTGTCATTTAAAATGATATTTCTTTGATACTATAAACTTACGACCCGAGCTTTACAATGACTTTGTCATTTGAAACGACATTTCTTTGAAACTATAAACCTTATGACCCGATCTTGACAATGACTTTGTCATTTGAAACCATATTTCTTTAAAACCATAAATTTTATAACCTGAGTTTTACACTATAAATCATTGCGGTTTTGGACAATGATAAACGTGGTTTCATAATAACGCCGCGCATTCTTATGAACTTCAACATAATAATCCGTTGAGACTATAAACGTTTTGATATTGATTTGATGATCCATTGACTTTATAAACGTAACGTGAACTTATTAAATACAATATGAGTTTTATAAACATAACTTGAACTTATTACACACTATATCTTGAGTTTTATAAACGTGAATTGAATATTCCTTTGAAACTATGAGCGTGGCGTTATAAATGAATCACGACTTTTTATTGAGTACAAAAAGGGAATAACTCCTAAATGAGCCTCGTTCTTAAATAAAACTCTTTTGCAAACAAAACATCGATTCACAAATGAATCTAGCTATCAAATGAATATCGCTCTTAAATGAGCCTTGTTTTAATGAATTACTTTTATAATTATCCGCGCAAATAGCATTTGACTATCCTAAAAGTTGATTTCAAGAACTTATCGGATGATTATCGTCTTTGTATGAGTCTCGGCACTAAGCAGACTACTTTTGCGAACTAATCACGTAGTAACGTGAAACTTTTAAACTAAACTTTGTAAACACTTGAAAAGGGTCTTTCATTACACAAAACATGTGTACTCACCAACTATGTTTTATAGTTGACCTGTTTACTTTTACATGCTTTTCAGGAATTAGTCACAACTTGTCTATTGAAGCTAAATCCGTTATATGATCTATGCTGCTGTAGCATTACATGATTTTCTCTTTTGGATGTAATCGCATGTTTAGACTATTTACTTTTGTGATGTAAACGCTTGTAAGACGTTATGTAATGTATTAATTGTAGACTATTGAACGGTGATCTTTTGTAATTTTTTATTGTGAAATCATTGTACTGTTACATCTCGTGTTTCCGCTTTAGTGGGGTCTGACATACTAGGCTTTCTTACACTATTAGTATTTACATTAGAAAGAAAATACTTCATTTCATCTTCCACTTCATGAACAGGAGAATTTACCAAATAATAGAGTCCACTTCTTCTTTTACCCATATCGACAGCTTCTTTGAACCCAAGTCCTGAAGAACACATAATTTAGGAAAGAAAGTGGCATAACAATTACTTACCTCAATTAGTTTAGGAATAGATAACAAACCAAATTTAAAAGAAGGTACAATAAGTACATCCTTCAAATATTGTTTATTTTGGATCTTGAGATTCCCAATGTGAGATATAACACTAGTTAGGAGTCATATGATCAGTAGCCCATGTGTCTATTATCCATGAAATGAGAGATAAAGAACTCCTAGGAGTACAAGCAGTACCTGCTATACATTCAGATCCAACACATCATATGTTCCATTATCTATAGTAGGCATAAACTGCATGAATTAATCAAATTTCTCATTCGTTAGCACCACATGACTAACTTCAACATTTGCTGCAGTTTTCTTGTTGAGCACGTTTACCACAGAGTTAATAGTTCTAATATCTTTCAGTTGTTTAGCCTGACATTGTTGTTTGGATTTCCAATACCAAGAAAGATATCCAATTTTCTCCCCACACTTCTCTGGAGGATGCCACTTATGACCATAGTGAGCACAAATTTCCTCCTTCTTATGGGTATACAAAGCAGTAGAGTCAACTATGCAGTATAATGCATAACAGACCTATGTGACTTCTTATTGCAACATAGAACTTGAAATTTCCACACTAGGCAAAGGATTATATAGAAGCAACTGACTTCTTTGAGTATTAAATTTCTCATCAAGACCATTAAGAAATTGAAACAATCTTTGTCCTTCCTTTTTTCTTGTTCAAAGCATTCAAGAACAAAGTTATTTTAGGATTAATAGTAGCGATATTAGGCAATTTACTTGTTGAATCAAGTTCTTCCCAAAATATCTTCATTCTAGTGTAGTACTCACTCACATATTAGCCTTGTTGTTTAATCGCATAATTATCTTTGTGTAATTTGTAATTCCCGGAACCATTACTTAGCGCGAATCTTTGTTCCAACTGAATCCAGATCTCATACGTAATTCCAATGAAGATGATAGATTTAGAAATAGACTCATTAACAGAATTCATCAACCAACTAATCACCATGTTATTACATGTTTCCCACAGTTCAATCATTAAAGGATCATCAAGTGGTTTAAGAACAATACCATGTATGAAACCTAATTTCCGTTTTGTTGATAATCCAATTTCAACTGCACAACGCCATGAGCTATAATTATGTGCTCCAGTTAACTTTTCTTGAGCAAAGAACTAGGACCTTGAGACGTATGAAGAAACAAAGGATTCTGAAACAGCGCATTTTGTGCGTTTTGATCCATTAAACCCTAATTGAGTGAAAACTAATGAAATTCCTATTGAATTAAAGAATTAACAATCGTAATTGTAATTACGTGACTTGCGGAAGTGAAACAACAAAGAAATTTAATCTCCGACCACAGGCGGTGGCTCTGATACCATGAAAACTGCGATTCATGGTGGAAAGACATTGTGAAAATACACAAGATATGATGCAGATTCAATTAGTACTGAACATAAAGTTACTGATTTGGCACTACATGACTTATTTTGTGGTCCAAAAACGTTGGTGTCTAGCTTCCTTTTGGTTGGCTCGTCTTGAATGCTGGCTAATTAAGTTTGAGTTAATTGGAAGAGTCAAATGGCATGCAAAGATTTTTGGAGTTTTCAGTTTTAATCTCCTAATTAAATAGTGTCTTTAGGCTTGTTATAAGCTAGGATTATCAGCTTTAAGTTTCAGAATAAATGAGTCTTTTAAGACATCAATAATTAGCAAGAATGCTTTAGATGTTTTTTCATCTTCTGGGACTTTTTGTTTGCTTGTTTTTCTGTTTATATAAGCAGAGAACAAGTTGGATGTAAGGGGAACTTTTTGATTAATGAATATTTGAGTATCTTCTAATACTTTTTTTCTCTTATCTGTTTGGTGGATTCCTTTTAGTGGCGAGACTATTTTGACTTAACTAGCGATTGGGAAGTTGTTAGTGGCGTCATAGATTGATTCGGGTGGAATCCTGGATTAATCTATTCATTCCCTTCATACAATACTTTACCCGTCACCATTCGGTAACACACAATTAAGCTAACTACTTTCCACGTTATTATTTCTTTTCATTGAATTCCAAATCAAAAAAATTAACCGTTTATATAATGAGAAAATTGGTTATAACAATTTAACAAATTTACACTTTGACCCTGCACTTCACAATTGTAAAGAAAAGGCCCTTCTACAAACTCAAACGTTACATAGTCGAATACTCGACTCACATGTTGAACTTCACAAGTATAAACATAACAAAGACTAAGACTTATACAGATTCAGATTTAACTTATGTACTTCTACAACCTTCCCAAGGGTGGTAAACGCTTCATGCACATGAATAGTGATAGCTCCAAATTAATCAAGCTAGATAGAATTCTAGTCTCAGATCACCTTTTATCCAAATGGCGATATGCTCAACTTCTTACTCTTCAAAGAGAATTCTCCAACCATAGTCCTCTCATCCTCAAGAAAAGCATTCTCGACTATGACCCCTCACCTTTCAAACCTTACAATTCTTGGATATCTCACATCAATTTTCCCTCAATCCTTGCCAATTCTTGGGGTAAAATGTGCTACTCAACCAACCCAGCGTTTAACTTCAAGAACAACCTTAAGAATTTTAAAAATTAAAATATCAAAAAGTGGAGAATTGACGTGGGACTTAAAAAATCAAACATAACTTTGGAGCTAAGAAACAAAGTTGATTTTATTGACAAGAAAGTTGATGAGGGTAAGTTTGGGCCGAATGATATGAAGACTATAGTGGATCTCATGAAAGATATTGTTGAATTGGAGAAAATTAAAATTCAAGACTTGAAGCAATAGGAAGTCCTTTTTAAATTGATGTTTTCTTTTTTGTCATTTTACACTTTTAAGTTACAGCTACAACTAATTTATCAAATAAGTATATACAAATAAATTAACTACAACTTGCACCTTCGACTTATTGTTGCTGCATTTCTTATGACAACAACATCTAGTTTGTAATTGGTCTTTTTGATAATCATTGTAATCGTTAGCTTTAGCTTTATATGAGTATGTATATAAGTTCGTACGAACTTAAGGTAGGTACGAACTTAGGAAGGCCTACGAACTTAGCCAAGTTCGTTTGGGCTTCGAAGTGGGCAAGGTCGTAGGGCCAGTCCATACGAACTTGACTAGTATATATTCATATGTTCGCAGGTTTTCATCAAGTAGAGAAGTTTAGAAATAGACGAATAGGTTTTGTAATCAGATTATCAAAGTAAGTTCATGAGTTTGATAGTTTGTATCTTAGATTGAATGTAACTGAGTTTATATTCAATAAAGATTTGTATTTGTGATCTTTACTTATTCGTGTTTACTCGTTTATTCGTCGTTGTGTTTAATTGAAGATTCCGCATTCAATTAAGCTTATAAACTCATTGATCCAGATCAGGAACCTACAAGTGGTATCAGAGCAAAATCAAATTTGATTCGGTTTTAGGTTCGAGGTTTTTCACGATAAATATCGAGAGAATTCGAAAGATTTGAACGTTGAAACAGGGATTTTTTACGTTCATAATAGTTAGAGTTCACTACAGTACCAATAGAAATAAAAAACGGCGCATTAGGAGAGCCCAGGTTCGAGAATTTGCGAATTAGGGTTTTCACAAATCGTCGTACGAACTTACTAGAATTCGTGCGAACTTACTGGAATTCGTGCGAACTTGAAGTTTGTAAGTTCGTACGAACTTACAATCGTACGAACTTATCTGAAGTTCGTACCACTGCTGTTTAGGCAAGTTTGTTTGACTTTAGTTCGTTGACTCTAAGAATTTAGCTACTTTTACGAACTTACACCCTAAGTTCGAACACTTCCAAGTTTGTACGAACTTAGCTATCTACGAACTTACTAGTAAAAAAAAAATTTGAATTTGGATGGGAAATTTTTCAATCATCAAAATTTGAATTTAGGCTTTCCATTGACTAATTTTGGTTTGAGAAAATTTAAATTTTACTCGGAAAAATTTTCGCGAATTTTGGAGGGAAATTTGAACACGTATACTTTCTAATTACGATGTCAAGTTTAAGCAAAATGATGGAAATGGATCATGAAGGGGTAAATCTGCTTCACCACCAAAACTTCTAAAGGCTGAAGATTTGAATCATTTGTTAAATTTCATGATATCAAAATGTGGATATGTATCAGGGATGAATATGACACACCGACATATGAGTATGAAGGCAAACAAAAATTGTGTTCGTATTCAATGATGAAGGATGAGGATAAAAAGATGTATGAAGAAGAAAACAAGGCATTATCTGCCATCACCATGTGTTTACCTCAAGAGATCAAACATACCTTCAAACGTTACCAATTTTCTGGAGAGTTGTGGTTAGCTTTAGAGAAGAGGTTTGATGGAAATGATCAGATCAGGGAGAGCAGAGCTGACTTGCGTACAAAACAGTTCTATGTTTTTAAGCACATGACAAATGACTCATTGGAAGATATTATTACATGATATTATCATCTGATGACTGAGATGGACAATAGCGGATTGACATTTACTAACACAGTGAATATATATCAAACTTCTAGAGGCGTTACCATCAAAGTGGGATCTCTACACTTTGATGATTAAAGAAAGTAACGATTATAAAACACTCACGCTTGATGAAGTTGTAGCAAAAATGTGTGTCTACGACTTAAATATGCAAAAGAAAGAGACTGGATCTGATCAGGTCCAAGATCTAAGTGTTTAACACGGGAAAAAGTCTAATTCTGCTGCAACACCAAGTAATGGGGTCACAACGTTCTTCATTGGGAAGCCGAGACAGACAATGCTATTGGAAATTCTGGAAGCAAGGTTTGCTATATTGCTTCATTTGGAGATTCTGGCAAGGACGGCAACCAACCATCGGGTTTTACAAAAGGGTTCAAGTCTATGTCAATGAGTATGAAGTCAGCTGAAGAGCAAGTAGCAATGCTAGCATCATTTGTGGCATTTCACGAGAACTTCATTCAGGGAAAGGTCACGGATTCTTATATGATTAAGGAGGATTATGACCAAATTGACCCTGATGATTTGGAAGAAATGGACTTGCAGTGGCAACTGGCCATGGTTACAGGGAAGATGCAGAGGTTCATGAATCGCAAGAGTAGGAAGTTTGTGGAAAGTAAGGTTGGGTATGACAAGACCAAGGTGAAGTGTTATAATTGTGAGGGTTTCGGGCACTTTGCGAGGGAATGTCAGAGACCAAAGAAGAAGCAAACTTCGAACCAGGGCCGATCGAGTTATTCCTGTCAAGGAACATCTAGTAGAGATCAAAACTCTAGAAATAATTCAAATTCTAGAGCTTTGGTTCTTCAAAAGCAAGATGGTTCATACGATTGAAGTACTAAGACTGAAGAACCTCAGGCTTTTATGGCCACAATTTATGAGGCAAAAAAGGAAGATCAAAAGGAAGCTAGTGATAAGAAGACTGAAAGAGAAATGCCTGCTTTAGAGACTAGGGTTATACGGCTGGAGTCAACTAAGGACTTCATTGCGTATATGGCCAATTTGGATGCTGAGAAGCAAAAAGTACTCTTAAACTTAGACTTTGTAGTTAATGCCTGTGTATTATGTACTAACCTTGCAGGGGAGGCTGAGAAATTACTAGAGTCATCTAACTCGATGACAGCTCAGCTAAAACACTTAAAAGAAGAAAATGCAGTTTTAAAACACAGAAACTCTGAGTTAGTTAATAAAGCTAAATCTGATACAAAAGATTTAATCACTTTAAGAGATCGAGTCAAGAAAATGAACTAGCAGATGCTAATGTTAGAATTGTTGAGCTTAAAAATCAAATTGAATTAAGAAGATTTTCAGTTGAGACCTTAGATAATCTACTAAGTGTTCAAAAACAGCCCATAGATTATCGTGGAATGGGATACAATGAAGTTCCACCACCTTTTAACCATAATTACTCATTTTTATCTAATGATCCTGAGCCGTTACAAGAAGCTGATTCTACTACATGAACAGCAGTCTCTAAGATCGTAGACTTCACTCAGTCAACCAAGTCAGAGAGAGCAGAGTCATGTCCAAACTCAGAGTCACAGAAAACTGAGTCTTCCACGACACCTAAACAACATCTTCAAATGGAACACCAAACGAATCTCAAAGCTCATCAGAAAGCCTCGAAGAAATGTTCATGTTTCGCGTGCCATCAAAATGGACATGTAGCAAGTGTGTGTCCAAGTAAGAACTCAAGAATTTCGACACATAATAGTCCAAGGAGCACTTCTCCAGAAACATGAAGCTCAAATGGAGAATCAATTCAGTTGAAACCTTCAAAACGTCTTAAAATCTCAAACAAAAGTTTTTCTAGCCAAGGTAGTAATAGGAATTTTCAGAATTCGAATTATAACTGTCAATCTAGGGTTAGATTTACTTCAAACCAAAGGCCAGTCAATTAGAGACTTTTCCAAAAGTCTCCAGATAGAAGGTCTTGCAGCTGTAATCCCATTCCCCAACACGTGAGAATTCCAAAGTATCGAAGTCACCTGAAAGGCGAGATGGATATCTGAAGGAATTTACATTTGTTGATGAGAATGGTTGACCCAAGTCTATTGTCGCTTTGGTCCCCCTTAATAACTAATATTTTTATCTAGTGTGCAGGAACACAGACTTCATAGGCTACAAGTTCAGCAGAAGATGTAGCAACTGAGGGGGAGATAAGATCAAATATGGGATGATAATCTAGCTGATTTTTATGGAAAGACTTTTGATAAATCAAGTTTTGAGTTGTTACTCCACATCGCTGGAATGACAAATCGTTAGTAACATATCTCCCTTACAAACTTTTATCTATCTTTATTTTTTTAGTATTCTTAGTCAATTTGAGAAACTATAGAAATATGAGTGTCACTGTTATGACGCGAAGAAATGATGAAAACGAACATTATTATATGTGTGGCTTTTAGATGTAGTTCATACACAGTAAAAAGTACCTTAAATATAAACGTAACTAAGACTTCATCATACGATGTATTGGTAGGCATGCGACATAACGGTTTTCAAGTACCTTATAAACCTTAAATAAGACGATTATTCTGTGCAATCCCTATTTTGATGTATGACCTAAGTCTTAATTCTTAGGTGATAGATTGTTCCATAATACATGTCATTGGATAGATGTAAACAAATTCATTTGGGGGGTTCACTGACTGTTTCTTCTGCTACATCTTGAAACATGCTGACCTAGACTCAGTCAGTGTATCCTAAAAATAGAGCAAACTTGACCTCAAAACACGAATACCATTTTCAAGGTCTCTAGTCAAACTATGTTGCTTTGTTGTATGAAAGTACAGACATGTCACCTCTGGTTTGATTTTAGATTTGTTTGCCTTTAACCCTAGTCTAGTCTCTTCACATGTACAAAAGTACATTGCTCTTAATATAAAGGACTTGATTTTAGAGATGAAATTAATTAACGACATCCATTACATGGAATTCTGGACTTTCTCTATCCTAAGTGTGTATCACATATGAGATTCATAGATAATCATGAACAATAACTAACATTGTACTTGAAAATCCTAAGTGTTGACTGCTTAAGTGGACAACAATATCGATAATCGTCTTGAACTATAAATTATATACATAATAACATATGAATAATTCAATTCCTAACTGTGTATCGTACGCATAATGGCTAATACGGTCTTCGTAATAGTGACTCTCCCAAAAAGAATGTGCTTTTTAATATGTATAATTTCATATTTGTTTATTTTGAGTTATTTTTTCAATTTAAGTTCTTACTAGATGGGAGATAATTACTTTTGATTGTCTTACTCTACGATTGGAGAAACAACTAGAACGAGATTTGTTCAAAGTCTAGGTATTACCACGTGTTATAGCTAGAAGATCTAAATTCGAGGATGATATTGGGATTGCCAATGAATAGACCGAGAGTGTTGATTAAAGTGATGATGAAGATGATATTCCATGGTTAGATGAATCTAGATCTCATAATACTTGTATCTCACTTAGGGTCATGTTTTACTATGGATAAAGGAACACCTAACTTGAATGATGACGATGATTATACACTGCTAGATGTCGATGATGATTCTGATAATGATAACTTGTTACTAACTAGATGGTCCAGAAGGAAGACGATGCAGGAAGTCAAAAGAGCTGAATAGAATCAAGATCGAAGACAACTCGGGTGACAACATCTCGGGTGAAACTCGAGCTATTGTCAAGGGGGAGTCTGTTGGTACATCTTGTGTGACGGTGAAACTAAAGCTATTATCAAGGGGGAGTCTGTTGGTACATTTCTTGTGACAACAACATCTAGTTTGTAATTGGTCTTTTTCAAAATCATTGTAATCGTTAGCTTTAGCTTTATATGAGTATGTATATAAGTTCGTACGAACTTAAGGTAGGTACGAACTTAGGAAGGCCTACGAACTTAGCCAAGTTCGTTTGGGCTTCGAAGTGGGCAAGGTCGTAGGGCCAGTCCATACGAACTTGACTAGTATATATTCATATGTTCGCAGGTTTTCATCGAGTAGAGAAGTTTAGAAATAGACGAATAGGTTTTGTAATCAGATTATCAAAGTAAGTTCGTGAGTTTCATAGTTTGTATCTTAGATTGAATGTAACTGAGTTTATATTCAATAAAGATTTGTATTTGTGATCTTTACTTATTCGTGTTTACTCGTTTATTCGTCGTTGTGTTAATTGAAGATTCCGCATTCAATTAAGCTTATAACCTCGTTGATCCAGATCAGGAACCTACACTTATAACTATGAACTACAGCTTTCAGCTATTCACATTAAAGGGATGTTTCTTTTTCGTGTAAATTTTTTTTGCTTTTACAAGAAAATGTTTCAACACCAAATAACTATTAAAAGCAATGTTTTAAAAACCGGTTTTTAAGTCAAACCGGTCGACCTTCCGATCCCGCAAAGACCGATCGGACCGGTCTTTGACTTTTCTTGACTTCTTGAGTTTTTACAATTTTTTATGACTTTTTACGACTTTTTATTACTTTTTATAATTATTTTTTTTACTTTTCTTAACTTTTTATAACTTTATTAGAACAAACCCCCTTTGAAAGTTTGTCAACAAATAGATCTTGAAAAAAATACACTAGTTAAAAGAAAAAACGGTGATTTAATCCGAATTACGAGTGAAAATATATGACATTTCAAAATTCATACCTCAAACTTTTAAACCTACAATTATAAATTATGATATTTTGAAATGAAACATATAATGACTATCAACTTATTATAGGATTGTCAAAATAATCATTAAAAATACTATTTAAAAAATTATTTAAATAACCATTAACAAACTAGTAAGAAAATAGTAATAATTACAACAATATCACAAAGTAATGGCTAGATTAGTTGGCAATCAAATCATTTAACAAGCATAAGATTAGAGGTTTAAAACATGGGGTAGACATTTTTGCTGTGTTTATTTTCCTTTAGTGTTGAATTTGTCCCACATTGGTGGCAAGACAAATCAAACCTTACCGTGACCTCCTATATATTCTAAGCCAAGCACACAAAGTAATTCCAACTTAATCATGGTTGACTTACTAATTTAGAACGTTGACCAACGTGGTTTCGGTTTAGAATGACTTAACAAATCTCAAACTTGTTTTAAGCCTTCCACTCAATTGAGGAAAACCTTTTCCAAAAGCTTTTCCCTTATAAAAACCTTTTTCTACGAAGCTTTCATTGAAGTACTCATACTCAGTATTTAGTGCTTTTCTGAGATACTGGGAAAGGAGCTAGGTGTAATAGGTTGTGACGAATATGGCATTCTATATTTATGGTATATTATTATTCATGTTCAAAACGAGTGATAATATAACGACTTCGAATCTAATCTAAATAAAGATAAAAGACATGATACAAAAGCCAAGTGACATGTCCACTAATTAGCAAGAAAAAAAGAGAGAAAGGCCTTGTATACTACTTTTATTTGTTTTAACAGAATTTAGTGCCTTATTCATGTGAACACGAAAAATAAGCAAGTAAATTAGTGACAGTGAATTTATTAAATAGCTAGTCGAAAACTCAGTAGTAGAATCTTTACAGGATTCAGTGATTTCAGAAATGGTGTCTTGCTGGCATGCAGTTTAATTACCACAAGCTTTGTCTAAACTGAAAAGGCCAAAAGTTTATGCTTTCAAGTATCCATTAGCCAGTAAGAGCCATATCACTGCAGCACATTTACATACACCCTTCCACAAAGTAATTTAAAGTATCATAAATATTTACTTTCTGTTACAAGTAATCCATCAAATGCTTCCTTATATTCACTCATTTTTCTTGTCTTTTCAATTCTCTCTCTCTCTCTTTTCAAATAACAAAAACATTAATTAGTTAAAAAGAATTAGAGAGGGGGAGGTTAAAATAAGCAAATTAAGAAAAATGGTGCATGATTTATTGCCTTCATTGATCATGGTACTTGTACAATTTGCGTTTGCAGGAATGAACATTTTCTCGAAGCTCGCCATGGATTCGGGGATGAATCCTTTCATCCACGTTGGGTACCGTCAAATCTTTGCTTGTATAGTCCTTGCACCTTTGGCGTATTTTATCGAAAGGTACAGATTGTTTTATTTAGCTGGTGTGTTTTAAACCTTTTTGTAACTTTTTGTATGACTATAAAAACATTATTATAAGTTTTTGTATTCTTATAAAAATTAAATGTAAATAATGTTTACATCTATAAAAAATTTATTTAAATTTAGTTATGCTCAATAGTCAATATATAAGAGAATAAGCTAAAGTCCCCCCCCCCCCCAAAAAAAAAAAAAAAAAAAAAAAAATAATAATAATAATAATAATAATAATAATAATAATAATAATAATAATAATAAAATTGCTAAAATAAGGTGGCCATGCACTATTGATGAGTTATGAAATGAAACTCAGTAATTACTAATTTATTATTTGTTTGTTATATGCTAATTTTAGAGGTAAAAGACCCCCAATGACGTTGCCGATCTTCTTCCAAGTTTTCTTGTGCTCCATTTTTGGGTGAGTACTTTAAGTTAATTGCACCCCTTAATTAATGTTACTACCTTCAATTATTTGTGTAATTACTCTGTTTTTGGGGTTAATGATGATTATCAGGTTGACACTGAATCAAATCACATACTTTGTTGGTTTGAAGAACTCCACACCAACCATTGCCTGTGCGTTATCGAATCTACTTCCAGCAATCACTTTTGTCCTTGCCGTCTTATGCAAGTAGTAACCTATTTAACATTGTTAATTTACTCATATATTTTTAGCTGTTGTTAAAACCCATAGTAAACTTCGGGAAATCACTGCTGATTGTTAAGTGCAGCAGCAAAGTATAAACAGGGGATCGATTTACGAACTAACTTCAAAAGGAAAAAAAAAGAGTTTATTTTAACCCTTTGCGGAGCATATGTCATGAGTATGATAATTAATGTTTATTTCAATTAGTTAAGGACTAAAACTGAAATTTTTATATAAATGATTGTCTGTGCAACATCCATGTAATATGCAGTCAACTACATTTTTACTAGGAAAATGATAATGACATCCCTAAAGGCACTTTCAATAAGAATGATATTTAATTTATGCATAAATTGTTGTACTTATCATAGATGATTTGGTAGTTACAGGATAACTGTTAATGCATACAACTAATTCTTATTGACAGTCCTTAGGACCTCATTAACAAAACCCTATTTATTATCCCCTTCCAAATATACTTATTGGACCAAGTTTGTTATTTTTGGGTAGGCAAGAAAGTGCAAAGTTGAAGACATTGGCTGGACAAGCAAAGCTGATGGGAACATTCGTTGGAGTTGGGGGTGCCATGCTATTGTCCTTGTACCATGGACCTAAAATACCCATCGGTCAATCAAGGATTCATATAAGTACAAGTGCTAACAGTAACGCTAATGATCATGGTCAAGTGAACCTCATCGGACCTCTTCTAGTCATTGTTAGTTCAGTCACTTGGGCAATATGGTTCATTATCCAAGTAAGTCCATCACATAAACATTATATCTCATCTTCAACATACAAATTATATTAAATTTCCTTAGCATAATTCAGGCAAAAATGAGCAACAAGTATCCTGCTCCATATTCGACGTTAGCTTTGATGATGATGATGGCGACCGTTGAGTGCTCAATATTTGGTCTCATTATGGAGCCGCACTTGGAAGCATGGTCAATTGTCTCTACCCATCAGGGCGTTAGCAAGTATTTACGGTGTATGTTATGCGACTCAATTATAATCGATGAAATGGACTTGAACATGATATAATCAATGATCTAATGATATTCATTGCAGGGGGTTGTATGTTCGGGAATAGGTGTTTGTATGATGTCGTGGTGTATCGATAGAAGAGGACCACTCTTTGTTTCGGTGTTTAGCCCGTTGTTGTTGGTTATCGTTGCAGCACTCAGTTGGGGTTTTCTGCGTGAGAAACTATATCTTGGCACGTAAGTGCCGCTCTTTAATTTGTATTTTTAATGGCAAATACTAATACATTCTAACCACGTATTATTTATATAATTTATCTCGTATGATCAGAGATCAACCAACAACCTCACAATAATGATTAAACAAGGAACATAGAGATGATATTTTTGAGTAAAATAAATACTTAAAAATGTGGTTAACAAAAAATTAAAATTCTTAAAATGTAAAACTTTTTTTTCTGTATATAGTTAAATTTAATTTTTTGTTTAATGATTGGGTGCAGGGTGTTAGGATCCGTACTAATTGTGATGGGACTCTATTGTGTGCTTTGGGGAAAGAGCAAAGAAACAGAGCGTCAACAATAACAATATGAATTGCAAGACATAAAAGAAGATATGGAAATGCAGTGATACACATCAAAGAAAACTTGGTTGAAAAATGAATGAATAGATTGTGTCAATTGGAATTATGTAGAGCATCCATGGTATATCACTGAAATTTTTAAGGCTCTGAAGGAGTTCAAATGTTATATTTTTGTGTTAAATGTTTATTAAAATAGTGTGTCAGTTATAACATGCTATACGAATATCATCAAATTAGATAAATTAGTTTTGGTTTTTTCATCTTTCATAATCAAAAATTTCTTACCAAGACAAATACTTTGGCTGCCCTGAACTCCATTCATAACACACAAACCCATGATTCTGTATTATTAGGTTGGAGGAGACAGTTCGAATGATAGAGTTGCTTCTAATAAATTTAAAACGTATCACACTATCATTGATCGTCACTGCTTCTCCAATTGCTATCACATGATGTTGCGCCGGTTAGTTGGTAAACAATACAGACCCAAAGCTAAGGATCATGTTAAACTCTTCAAGTCTCCTAGAACTTTTACTAATATTTGTTGTTGTTTCCTAATGATTTTGTGAATTGAATTCTTTTAGTCCACCATATATAAGTTCGTATTCATATGGGGACGACTCTGCAAGGTGGTTATGACGTTATGTTGTCTCATTTCTTTCTTCAATTTTCATTGTTGTAGGATAAACAAATTATCTCCTGTTAAACTCTATAAGTTTAGGTACTTACAATTACCCGGGTTGTGCCTCTATACCATTCATGTTGTGCCTCAACACTCATTTTATTTTATTTTTTAAATAGTACTTAACCTTATTTTGTGAGTGGATTAGGATGATTTGGTTGAAGGAGTTGGATATATATATAGAGGTGTCCCCGAACCGTATTTTAACCATTTGAATCGTATTTCACCATCAAAAATCGGCCCATACTGCACGAACCATCCCAAGATTGAAGCTTTATCGAGATACGGGTCGCGCGAACCGTATACGGTTCGTTTGGACTGTATATAGTTCACAACACTCATTTTAAGTGTTGAAGATTCACTAGATAACCAATTTGCGCCTTAAACAATATATCTTTCTTGAATAACCCACATCATTGGCCATCCACTTTTATATCCCCCTCGTGGCTTTAACTTAGAGTTTTAAAATAAGATAAATACTATTTACTTATCTCGATTTTGATTTAGTTTCACCTCATATCTTCATGTGTGTTACGGATTAACCTGTGCGCATTTCCAGTGTCATAGTATTAGTCGAGTGATCATTCTGTGTAGTTCAAACACCTCTCGTACTTGATCTTTTTTAGACATTGCAGAAAAAGGTGAAAAGAAAGGGATATCTAAATGCATTATCAAAAAAAATGGAAAGAAGAAAAATAGCAATATGCATGCCTTAGATATCTAAAGAAACATAGAAAAGAAGAAAAATATAATAAAAAAGTGTGTCATTTTGACAAAAATTAGTGTCAGAACTAAAAATGTAAGTGACAAGTTCATTTGGAAAGCTTAGTGCTTACATTTGCCATTGCTTAAGTTAGTTCAAAGACTTAGCAAATATTCATCATGTGCATTTCCTGTGTCGAATGCACATAACTATCTTTTATAGTCTTGTCTTTCGTCGTACCTTCCTTTACTTCGTTTTTGTGTTTAAGTCTAGAGTCTTAGCAATTAAAACTTTAGACTAACACTTTGATTCAAAAATTCGTTTTTCTCCATACCCCTTAACCCTCATTAAACATTACAACCCGTTAAATATATTGGGATAATTAGCACCGTCCTGATCTAAGTGGTGGAGATTTGATTCTCAATCAAGTTTATGACGATAAATGTTGCATAACTGGATTTTGAGAGTATTTTGATTAGATGATAGGAAACCCGATATACTTTGAGTGAATTGAGTGACCACCTTGTGAGATTTCCTAGTCATGTACATTACACATATCGAGAATTAAGAGCATGCTTATGTGAATCATCTTAGTTTTCTAAATGGATATTGAATTTAGGCTTTTATCTAGAAAGAAGTTACACATTTATAAAATCTAACTTCTTGGACTTTTTAATTCCTCCCAAACTATCATTTATATAAAAATTTTATATTAAGCAAATAAGGAATTATAATATGAGTTTTCTTGAGGACAAGTAAAGTCTAAGTGTGGGATACTTGATAATGCGTAGAAAATCATGCTTTTACATGTGGTATCTTCTCTAATTTTAACCTAATGATTCAAATTATATGGAGAATACAATTCTTACGATCACATTTTTTCAAATGGTTAAAATATAGACGATGCATCAAGAATCACCAAAAATGGGTGAAAACGAGTAAAGTAAAGAGAAATCAACAAAAGCCGATTCAATCGCATTTTAATTATCAATTTGATAAAATTTTACAACTTATTCTTAATCAATCTTAAATTTTCAATCAGGTGATTACGATTGTGTGGTTTCAAAAATCACTAAAAACGGATAGTGAACGAAGAAGTTAGAGCTAAAATAAGCAACGAATATCAACGATCCCACACATACGGCTACACTCAACAGTATACGGCTGAGTGTGCCAATCATATATGACTGTAGAGACCGTATACACCCTTGTATAGATCGTATACGACCATGTACAACCCGTATACAGCTAGGGTAATGCCATATATGGCCAAAATCCGGTCGTATATGGTTGGTTTTGCCCATATCGATGTAAAAGTTATTTTTTGTGACGGTTGTGGGCGGATGGACGTGTTTTTGATGCACTCTGTACGGTTTTACTTGCTTATATAGTTACAAGACTTCCTCCATAAATACAACCTCCATCAACTTCCAAAGCACACAAAAATTACACTACAACTCAATTTCTTTCTTTAGTTTCACCTAGTTAGTCTCTATATCTACTTTCTCTCTCAATTTCTTTCTTTATTGTCATGCTTTGTTAGTAGTTTCTTGTATGTTTTCCATGAGTTAGATAATTATAGTTAGTGATGATGTTGAAATAATCTTTAATTATAAATTTGTTGCTTTGAATTCACTTTTTATTTATGACTCTAAATCTCATTATCAACTATCGTCATTCCACCAATAAAAGTGATTAAAACCTTTTTAAGGGGTAATTAATTATCAGTGTCCAAACTATGGTCAAAGTAGGAAGCCGTGGAAATATTGTTAAGCAGTAGAGTACATTGTGAATTACTTAGGACGGTTTTAAACATGGTCAAGGTATGAAACTATGAAAACACTATAAGTGTATTACATTGTGGATTACTAAGAGATTTATTGGGTAGTTTTAAGAAAGGGTTGCTTTAAATCATAAATGGAATTTTAATGTATTAAAATACAAACTTAGTTTATAGATCTAACAAGGAAGATGGAGAATCGTTAAGTGTTTTACTTTGTCTTACACCTTTAGATTTCGTCAAAACCATTTATGGAAAGCAATTCAAAACAAGATTATAAATGACGATTACTATACTTTGTTATCGTTTAGATTTGTATGATGCTAGATTTCATTTACAGATTACCTTTTACAGTTATCCACGTGGCTATAACTTTGATATTTAGAAGTCGTGAATCTTAATTGTGGTAAGTAGTTATCTGTGTTAAAACCATGACAAAAGTAGGAACCTAAGAGAACATCGTGCAATACATAGTAAATAAATATGGAATCATTGTGCTTTACCTAGTGAATTACTCAATTTAGGCATGGTCGATGTAAGAAACAATTGGATATGCAATAAAGTACATTGTGACTTACTAAAGGACATGGTCTGCATATGAAACAACGTTAAAAATTGTTAATAATCCAGGGATGTATAACTATTTGAAAATGAGAGGTCTAGGTCATAACATAAGTAATATGAGCTATTTAAGCATATAGGATAAGTCTAGAAAAGAAAGCGAAGGTTCTAGTAAACTAAGATGCTTAAACTCTTAGACTATACATAATTGATAGTTTAAACATGTAAAGTTAATAACAAGTCACACACTTAAAAGAATGAAAGATTAACTTAGGTGTTAAGAATGATCAGACTTTTAGTTGGGTTGTTCCAATATCCATGCACCAAGCAATTATTGCATTCCAAGAAGAGTCATTTGTTCCATAACAAGGGAAGTGTTAGGAATTGAGCAGGCTTGTTCTGATCAAGATCACGATAACCTAGTTTCTAATGATATATCAATTTCGAAAGTACGTTAAGCTTGTAGGATTCTAGTGTTTACGCCAAGGTTTATCTGTCTATTAGTCTAAGAGTGTCCCCATAATAAACATCATCCCGACTCTATACTATCCGAACTCATGGCAAACAAAGTCTTTCCAATCCTTAGTTGTTTTTTATATGCTAGCTAGCTTAGTTTGCTTTAATAGTTTAGAAATAGATAAAAACCAAACAAACATCTCGATCCAACTATCCAAACCCTAGGTTGAATACTAAATTATCCAAACAAGTTCCGCTTCAAATTCGACCGTCTAGAGATGACCTTGGATCATCCTTACCACGTACTAGTATTAGGTTCTTATATCTACTGTCAGTAGGTAGTTTGGAGATTTAGGCCTCGAGCAGAATATAAATTATAAAACTTCACTCTAATAGCGCTCGATGCTAGCATTGCCTTATCCTTAATGATGTTACTACTAAGCAATCGTTGATCCTAGTGCTCATCACTATATCTGAGGCTAAAGAGTTAAACAAAACAAACGAATGACCATCTATATCGGTGTATAATTGTGACTATATTGCAATCCGTTCGAAACTCAAAATGATTGAAACAAATTGACATGTAGCAATATAATTGTTGTAATACAGCAATAAGGCTTCTTGGCTTGTTGCGTTCGCTACAAATTTAGATGTTGCCCTTAACCAATTTCCTACATATTTGCATTCTAGTCAAAATAACTTTAAAAACTCGTTATCTCTTTTCCCTTATGAAATTGCAACCTAAAGAAAGATAATGTTAGGCTCAACATCAATGAGCTACAAGTTGATTATAATTAATCTAAGGTGATGTTTAGAATATGTGTTTGGTAATAGTTTTTAAATCTTGAAAATAATTATAAATTTTTGATTTGTGATTTGTGATATTAGGTATTAAGGATATGCTTCAAACTTTGAAAAATATAGGTTTACAAAAACCCACCAAATTGGATGGTCTTTGTTGATTTTATGACATTCTCTCTCTCTCTCTCTCTCTCTCTCTCAACATTTGTTGTGTTAGTTTAAAACTTTGAAGATACACCACGTCTTGCTGAGTGGAACCGGCAAGTAAGATACAAGACAAGAGTTCGACAAAAATAAAAGGATTAGTGACATGTGACAAATGTGTCATTGATCTAAATCTTCACTCACCTAGTAAACATTAACCAGATATTTATCTAAGTTGAATTTATTCAGGACTTTGTTAAAAAAAAGTTGCCGCAAAACATTTCCTACAACAAGGTATAAATGGACATCTGCTAAAGTGTAACAATTGTTTTCACTATTCATAACATTTGTCATTTTTCGTAACGCTCTATATGTTGTAGCAGAAGTTTTTAACAAAGGAAACAAAGGACTCATATACATCCCAAATAAAAATCTGACACGTCAAAAACTTAAAGGAAACTTTATAAACATTCTTGGCTATGTAAGGAGAACAAGTATGTTTACCCGCGCATTGCCGCAGAATTTTTTAAATAAATAATTTTTGACATGTAGAAAAGTAAAATATTTACATTAAGTTTGAATACTTAAATTATCTCTAATAAATTTACGCTTAATTATTCGTAAACTTTGATACATGTTAATATTTAACAACAGAATATGAAGTTATATTCATTATCAATGGAATAAATTATAACTTTTAATTATAACAAAATTAAAATATTGACAATTATTAATTTTACTATAGTAAATGTTGGTGCATATTGTGTGACAACAGCTTCTAGTTTGTAATAGTTAGTTTTAGAAGTCATTTTGTTAATTATTGTAATTGTTAACTTAAGTTTTGTATGTGTATTTTGTAGGTTCGTACGAACTTAGAGTAGGTACGAACTTAGGTGCCTATATATACACAAGTCCGAAAGTTTTAGAAGAGACGGTTTTTCAGAGTTGTAAGTTCGAATACTCTGAGTTTGTATCTTAGTTCGAATGTAATACTTGTTTACATTCAATAAAAGTGATTATTTACATATTTGTATTACTCGTTTGTTATCGTTTAGTATAATCAAGGATTCCGCACTCGATTATATCATATTACCTCGTAGATCCAGTCCCCGGGACTTACAAGTGGTATCAGAGCCTTTGAATTCGTTCGATTTGGTTCGGGGTAAAGAAACGTTAAGGAAACGAGTGATTACAAAAGATTTGGAAGTTAGATTGTTGTTTTTAGCTTCTAAAGTTGTGTATTATCACTTAGTATTCAAGGTATTCGAAGTTGCAGGTTGAAACGAACCCAGATCTGAAAATTTCATATTTGAGTTTTTCAACAGCTTTTTGTACGAACTTAGAAAGCTACGTTCGAACTTACAGTTGTAGATTTGAACGAACTTGAACCCTTCGAACTTAGTTATTGTTCGAACATTCCTAACTTGGTACGAACTTATCTGTTCGAAAATTCCTAAGTTCGTACGAACCTAACTTTCTCTAGTTCGATAAAAAAATAAATAAATAATTTGAATTTAGGCTTACCATTGTTTAACTTTGGTTCGAGAAAATTTGAATCTTACTTGACGTTAGTTGACTTCACCAAGTTCGTATACTCTCTAATTTCGATGTCAAATGTGAACAAGCTGATTGAGATGGATCATGAAGTAGGTAAAGCTGCTTCACAACCAAAGCTTCTAAAGGCTGAAGATTACTTCTGGTGGAGAGATAGATTTGAATCATTTGCAAAATTCAATGACATCAACATGTGGATCTGTATCAATGAAGGGTATGATACACCTTCTTATGAATTCGAAGGGAAACGTAGGTTTTATTCGTATTCAATGATGAAGGAGGCAGACAAAAAGATGTATGATACAGAGAACAAGGCGTTGTCTGCTATCATCAAGTGTCTTGATGAAGATATTAAGCATACCTTCAAAAGTTACAACTTTTCTAGAGCGCTATGGTTAGCTTTGGAGAAAAGATTCGACGGTAGTGAACAGATCAAAGAGAGTAGGCATGACTCATATCAAGGGACGTCTACTAGTGATCAATACTCAGAGATAGTACACATTCTAGAGCCTTGGTTACTCAAACACAGGACGGTTCATATGATTGGAGTACACATGTTGAAGAGCCTCAGGAATTCGTGACCACAATTGATGAGGCAGATCAAAAGGATGCTAGTGAGAAGAAGACTGAGAGAGAGTTACCTGCTTTAGAGACCAGGGTTATAAGATTGTAGTCAACTGATACTATGAGTACAAAGGACTTCATTGCATATATGGCCAACTTGGATGCTGAGAAGCATAAGGTTATTCTAAACTTAGATTCTGTAGTTAATGTTTGTGTTTTATGTACTAACTTTGCAGAGGAGACTGAGAATTTAATAGGTACATCACAAACGATGATAACTCAGTTAAATACTTTAAAAGAAGAAAACACAATTTTAAAACTGAGAAACTTTGAGTTAGTTAATAAAGCTAAATCTGATAAAAAGGATTTAAAAGTTTTAAAAGACAAAGTGAATGAGCAGAGTCAAATAATTGACTTAGCTCGTGAGCATGTTTTAGATTTAACTAAACAGTCTTCAGATAAAGAAAAAGAACTAGCAGACGCTAAGGTTAGAATTGTTGAGCTTAAAAATAAAATTGAACTAAAAAGATTTTCAATTGAAACCTTAGATAGTCCGTTAAATGTTCAAAAATAGCCCTCGGATCATTGTGGAGTGGGATACAATGAAGTTCCTCCACCTTTGAATCATAATTATTCATTTTTATCAAATGAATCTGAGTTATCAAATGGAAATCACTCTTCTAATTCTTTAGTAATCTCTAAGATGGTAAACATCACTATGTCGACCAAATCAGAGAAAGCTGAGTTAGGTACCAAAGATGAGTCAAGTTCTAAAATAGAGTCAGTAAAAACTGAGACTACACACAAAATGGAACACCAAACGAATCTCGAGGCTCATAAGAAAGCCTGGAAGAAACATTTGTGCTTCGTGTGCCATAAAAAGGGACATGTAGCAAGTGTTTGTCAATGTAAGAAATCAAAAGTTTCAACAATTGATAGTCTAAGGAGCACTTCTCCTGAACCAGGATGCTCAAATGGAGAATCAATTCGGTCGAAACCTTCTAAACGTTTTAACAACCCCAACAAAAGTTTTTCTAACCAGGGTAGTAGTAATAGGAATTTTCATAATTCGAATTATAACTATAAATCTTGGGTTAGATATTCTTCAAATCAAAGGCCAATCAATCAGAGAGTTTTCCAAAAGTCTCCGGATATAGGCCTAGTGGTTATTCCTCCCATTCCCCAACAAGTGTGAATTCTAGAGTATCCAAGTCACCTGAAAGGCGAGATGGATATCTGAAGGAATTTACATTTGTTGATGAGAATGGTCGACCCAAGTCCGTGGTGGCTTGGATCCCCCTTAATAACTAATGTTTTTATCTAGTGTGCAAGAACACAGACTTCAAAGGCTACAAGTTCAACAAAGGATGTAGCGACTGAGGGGGAGATAAGATCAAATATCGGATGATAATCTAGCTGAATTTTAATGGTAAGGCTTTTGATAAATCAAGTTTTGAGTTGTTAGTCCACATCGCTGGAATGACAAATCATGAGTAACATATCTCCCTTAAGAACTTTTATCTATCTTTATTTCTTAGTATTTTTAGTTAGTTTCGAAAAAAAAAAAACTATAAAAATATGAGTGTCACTGTAATGACGCGAAGAAATGACGAAAACATGACCCATGCCTAGAACATTATTATATGTGTGGCTTTTAGATGTACGACATACACAGTAAAAAGTACCTTAAATCTAAATGTAACGAATAGCTTCATCATACGATGTATTGGTAGGCATACGACATAACGGTTTTCAAGTACCTAATCTATATTAAATAATACGATTCTTCTGTGCAATCTCTATTTTGATATATGACTTAAGTCTTAATTCTTAAGAGCTAGATTGTACCTAATACATGTTTTTGGATAAATATAAACCAATTCATCTGGGGGGGTTCACTGACTGTTTCTTTTGCTACATCTTGAAACATGCTGACTTAGACTCAGTCAGTGTATCCTAAAAATAGAGCAAACTCGACCGCGAAACAAGAATACCGCTTTCAAGGTCTCTAGTCAATTTATGTCGCTTTGTTGTACGAAAGTACAGACCTATCACCTCTGGTTTAATTTTAGATTTGTTTGCCTCTAACCCTAGTCTCGTCCAGTCTCTTCACATGTACACAAGTATATTGCTCTTAATATAAAGGACTTGACTTTAGAGATAAATTTAATTAAAAACATCAATTACATGGAATTCTGGACCTTCTCAATCCTAAGTGTATATCAAATGTGAGATACATAGATAATCGTGAACAATAACTAACATTGTACTTGAAAATTTTGAGTGTTGACTGCTTAAGTGGACAACAATACCGATAATCGTCGTGAACTATAAATTACATACATAATAACATCGGAATAATTCAATTCCTAACTGTGTATCGTACGCATTGTGGCTAATATGATCTTCGTAACAGTGACTCTCCCAAAAAGAATGTGCTTTTTAATATGAATAATTTCATATTTGTTTGTTTATTATTAGTTATTTTTCATTTTAATTTGTAGAAATTTAAGTTCTTACAAAATGGGGAGATAATTACTTTTGACTATTTAACTCTACGATTGGAGAAACAACTCGAACGCGATTAGTTCAAAGCGTAGGTAAGATAAATCATTGAAGCTAGAAGATCTAAATTCGAGGAGGATATTGGGGTTTGCGTGTAAACAGACCGAGAGTGTTGATGAAAGTGATGATGAAGATGATATTCCATAGTTGGATGAATCTAGATCTAATAATACTTGGATCTCACTTAGGGTCTCGTTTTGCTACGGATAAAGGCAAATATAAGTTGAATGAAGACGATGATTATAAATTGCAAGATGACGATGTTGATTCTGATAATGATACCTCATTACTAACTAGAAGGTCCAAAAAGAAGACGATCTAGTGGGGTTGTCATTAATGAGCCGACTGCCCAATCTACAAACACAACCACCACCACACCCACAATCACAACAACAATTCCAACAGTACCTATTACAACTATTTCACCACAGCTTCGGCGAAGATAAATCCCTTGTTGAAGAGCGCGGCAGCTCAGGGGGAGAAGCCTGGCAGGTGGAGAAGAGTGGTTGTAAAGAGGATGCGTTGAGAAAGAAAAAGAGACAGAGACGATGATCCTAGTGACCGAATGATGGTGAGCTGCCTGGTAGTAGACAAATTTGAGATGCCTAACTCTTCAACTAGAAGACTTGGTAAGCTTGAACAGGTTAAGGGGGAGTCTAGTCAATCTAACAAAGACATATACCATTGAACTGACGAGTTTAATAGTGATAAGTCTGAGTTAGAGGATACCTAGAGAAGTTTAGTTCATAAAATGATGAAATGTCTGAAGGTGAATCGTACTGATAGACCTAGAGGAGTTAAGATCTGAAAAAGATGAAATTCCTAAGGGTAAGTCGGAAGCTACAAGAGTTGTTGAGGGTGTATGACATGATCTGTTGAAGCTTCATGATGCTACAAAGTTAGTTAGAGACATTAAGATTGAAGATGTCAGAGGGTAATGAAGACTTTATGGAAAAGGTGTTCTATGCAGGAAGACAAAAGAGCTTAACAGAATCAAAATCGAAGACAACTCGGGTGACAACATCTCGGGTGAAACCATAGCTATTGTCAAAGGGGAGTCTGTTGGTGCATCGAAACTAGAGCTATTGTCAAGGGGGAGTTTGTTGGTGCATATTGTGTGACAACAACTTCTAGTTTGTGATAGTTAGTTTTAGAAGTCATTTTGTTAATTATTGTAGTCGTTAACTTAAGTTTTGTATGTGTATTTTGTATGTTCGTAAGAACTTATAGGTTCGTACTAACTTAGAGTAGGTACGAACTAAGTTCGTACGAACTTAGAAGGTGCCTAAGTTCGTACGAACTTAGGTGCCTACATATACACAAGTCCGAAAGTTGTAGAAGAGACGGTTTTTCAGAGTTGTAAGTTCGAATACTCTGAGTTTGTATCTTAGTTCGAATGTAATACTTGTTTACATTCAATAAAAGTGATTATTTACATATTTGTATTACTCATTTGTTATCATTTAGTATAATCGAGGATTCCGCACTCGATTATATCATATTACCTCGTAGATCTATTCCCCGGGACTTACAGTAAAAAAATATATATTTCAATCTTTTAGTAAAATATTTAAGACCAACATATAGATAGGAAAGATTGATTTTTTTAATACATATAGATATATTACCTAATATAAAATATATTTAAATTAATACATGTTATTTGTGGTTTATATCAATAGCCGTATGCAAAACTAAATAAAATATGTTATGTTAAAATAATAAAATTTGGTTTATTTCCAAGTTCAAAGATTCAACACTAATAACCATAATGCATCTCTTTTTATGCATTAGTACCATTAGATTCAACACTAACAACGTTGGATGATCTATGTCATTCCTTTTTCTGATGCCACTCGTGAGTGTGGATGGTGTGTGATTGAGCAGCTGTCTTTTTCATGATAGATCCTCTAGTGTGGTACCGATGTCTTTCGTAGTTACCACATCCACCCCTTTGCAGAATTTGCACCTTTTGGAAGGTGTTCAAACCATGTCGGGGGTATGAACGAAGTATCTTTTAGAACCTGTTCCAAGCCTCATATAGTGTCTCCGCAGGTTCATACTCAAACTCAGTGATCTCCCCCTAAACTCTTATAGATTTGGAGGTTGGAAAGAACTGTTGGAGAAACTTATCAACCATAACATCCCAAGTATGTATAGTTCATTTGGGTAAGGATTCCAACCAATCCTTAGTCTCTCCCCTAAGAGTCCAATGAAACACCATTAGGTAAATCACTTCATCCTCTACAGTCGCAAGTTGAATAGAGTGCATATCCCCAAGTATGTCCTATGATGCTCATTCGCGTCATACTTAGTAGCTCCACTGAATTGGAATTGGTTGTAAATCATATGCAAGAGCTGCCCTTTGATTTCAAAATCATCTTCAATATCAGGCTGAGTGACAGTTGATCCCTGACCAGCTCTAGTGGCCTTCATCCTTGTCTCCAAGGTTCGGTTTTTCGGATAAGCCATTTCAGGTTTTGGTATTTGTTCCGATTAGGAATCTTCAAGATTTGGTTCTAACTAAAAAATAGTAGGTGCGATTTAGATCTGAGCTAAGCTTTTAAACTCTGTCTCTGGGTCAAAGAACAGCTCAAAGAGTGGTGATTTAGAATAACGGGTCATAAACTACCAGTAATCTGTCAAAACACAAACAACAACCGAAATAAAAACACCGACTCTAGAAATTAGAACAAATTAAATGCAATGTAACTTTTAAAGGAATGAGTTCCAATGAAAGGATCAATTAACTACTAAAAGAAAATTGAAAACTTAAAATAACGCAACTTTCCCCGACAGTGGCACCATAGACTTGATATGTTAACATTGAGTTAAATAAATAAAATAGAAAATACCAAAGTTCTAGAGTAAAACATAAATAGGAAAGTGTACCTAATCGTATAATAGTTTAGATATAGTAAGATCAGAGTAAATGGTCTCCACAAGGAACAATACGTATTTTAAGTTGTTAATCAACTAAAAATTAAACTAAGTAAAAACAAGTAAATATTTGAGTTTTGTGTCTTTTAACGACTGGCAATAAAAAAGGAGTTTAACTAACAACTAAATAAAAGAAAGCAATTTAAAGATACTTTAAATCAAATGGAGAAGATATGCTTGTTTAGATTGTTTATAGTCAAGCTATTTGATAAATAGATTAAGTAATGGATTAGGTTTAGTCCACCTAGAAAACACAATTCGGATTACAAGTTGTCATTTAATAATCACCTAGTCAAGATTATACAATCCAAGGGTCCTTGTAATTTAAAACCTCTTAACTATGAACTATGTAATCAATGAAATCACAAATCAGCTAATGATCTTATTTTCATAAAATCAATAATCATATAAGATGTCTTTAAATATGATCCACCAATATTAAAGTTCAACTAATCAATTCATATCTTCCAATTACGTCTAACCAAAAGTCACAATCAAATAATCAATTAATAAAGTAAACAATATCAACAAAAGCTTTAATTAATTGCAAATGATAAAGTTTACTACTTGAATGAATTAATCAGCTAACAATATCAATAGTTCGCTAGCTACTATGAAATCAAAGTCTATAAACCCAATCACGAATGATAATCCAATATCTAGATGCTAATTAAGTCTAAATAAATATTAAGAACTTAGCTCATAATGATGGGTGTAGTCCAATAATAAATTAAAGACAAAAGTGTGTTCATAATTGAGTAAAAATCAAACAAACCAATATTTTCGATGTGTTGTTATGATGTCTAGTTGATCATCTCGCTTAGAACGGATGAAAACCTTCAAACTTGAATTAGGATATCTCCAAAAGTCGCCCAAATTCGTCTTAATTCGCACCAGAAGAAGTTAACCCTAAAACTAGGGTTTAGAATTGTATTTATAGTGATCAGATGTGGGCTAATTTCACCGGGTGAAATTCTACATCGCCTGGCAAAGTGGATTATCTTAAAATTAGATTTCTCTTGGCGAAATTATTCGTCGCCTGGCGAAATTTTGATTTTTTAGCTTTTCTTCACTTTGCTCAATTGTCTTGTTTTCTTCTCCATTCCTTCTCATATCCGTCCATATCAACTTAAATTGAATTCCAAGCAAAATAAGATTGAAAGCTCATGAACTCAACATCAATTATAACAATAAGGAATTGATATTGCGAGTAAAGTATGTATAAAATGAGCAATATCAAATCCCCCACACTTGAGCTTTGCTTATCCTCAAGCAAACTATTAACTTACAACCCAAAACAACTCCTCTGGCAAGATTATCAATAGATGATCAGATTTCAAAAAGATATAACAAAATGACTACCGAAGTAAATCAAATCATTATACAAGTATAATTAATGTAAAACCTGAGATGTTTGACGATACACATTTGGTTCTCAAGCCTGAAAACACGACTTAGCACCTCACAATATGAAGTGTGTATAAATCACTCAACTCTCAATCTAATCTAAATTGGGAATGGAATGAAATAACACTCAATAAGCCATGTCGTGAAGCCATGTCGTGAAGCAATATCGTCATAGCATTGCAATAGAATCAAATCTTCATCGAGATGGCATTAGCACCGGGTGAAGTATCAAAGGAGGATTTTTTCATGGGTTGTAATGTAAGGCTCGAGTGTATAATGGATATGTCAGACACACGATATTAATTGGTTCAAACAAAAGTAGTCAAAACCCGTTAAGATTAAATGAAATATTGCCTAGTTCCTTTTATAAATGTGACATACGATAAAGCTAAGGATTCCTATGTTATCTCATTAGAATTTCTCATAATCAAACTTCAAAGTTTACGATTCTTTAAAAATGCATTAAACCTGTAATTTTCTATGAGGTTTGCGTAACAAATATTAGACCAGTTTGTCCGGATGAAAAAAGAGTATGGAAAGCTAGGTGACCAAGTACCCGCGAGTGTAATAGTCCGAACCTGAAAGCCACATATAAGAAAGAGAGACGAACAAAAGCTCCCCAGCGTTAAAATAAAACCCTTTTTTTCCGTATAAAGCTTAAGCGTGGGGTTATTTTTCTCCGATCGAGAGAATTTGAGTCATGGCAGACCCCAACAGCAGATCAAGGGACCTCGATAAGCTTCTCCTTCGACCTGGCCATCTTGTCGGGCCCACTTTCGAACCAGGCATCCAAGTAAACTAACTTACTAAACCCTTTCTTGTTATTGCTTACGTCATATATTTGATTTGATATTGATATTTGAGTAATTTTGATGATGATTAGCTGAGGGATGATCTCGAAGAATATGCTAAAATATTGGTAGTTGGTGCTGGTGGTTTGGGATGTGAACTTCTTAAAGACCTTGCTCTTTCTGGTTTTCGTAATCTTGAAGTTATTGATATGGATACTATTGAATTATCTAATCTTAATCGCCAATTTCTTTTCAGGTATTTTTATTCTTTTCTACCCTCCTAAAACCATAACCCTAAATATCTATCCGTGTGCACTTCCCAGTTCCTATCCAATTAGTATTTTACTTTTGCGTTGAAGTGTTTGATAATGTATCCAACTCTACCCAAAATTCTATTGTATGTATCTAATTAGTATTATTGCTATTGTATGTATTTGATGACTTGTAAACATAAAGCGTTGATGGTTTTGATGACACGGAATGACGTGTCGGATGATGTGACAACTTATATGGTTGCCATTTCAGAAAAAAATACCTGTTATCTGATGAATAAGACATCGAATACATACAATAGCAGAACTTGAATTTTGTGTGAGGTTTGATGCTTTTTTAAACACTTAGCCATTTATGTTTCTATATTTGAGAAGTGATTTTAGATAATTTTTATCATATTCAGGCTTGAGGATGTTGGTAAGCCAAAAGCAACAGTGGCTGCCAAACGTGTCATGGAAAGAGTTAGTGGTGTAAATATTGTGCCGCATTTTTGCCGTATTGAAGAAAAAAGCCTTGAGTTTTATAGTGAATTCAGTATTATTGTGCTTGGTCTTGATTCCATTGAAGCTCGAAGTTACATTAATGATGTGGCTTGTAGCTTTCTAGGTTTGTCTTTTGCTAATTAGCTTCCCACTTTCACTCTTTTTCATAGTCGTAAAATTCTAATTAGATGATATCGTGAATTCTGGTGATCAGTCTCATTGCCATTTAACATAGGAAGTTGAATCAGATTAAACAATTGTCTAGATATATTATATATATTGTGATCTAATCAATTAACAAGTTAGTTGTTGTATGTACTAACTTAACCATAATGTAGAGCTTGTAATATACATCTGCATAGGTCAGGTTCTGTGTGTAAACAACTTCATTGAAATTAGGTTTAGTCCTTCGACATAAATACACTTTGGATACTAGCATTTATCCTCGTCAGCTTTATATTACTGCTATGTACGACCCAAATCTAGAAGTTGTTCAAGTTAACGAACAAGTTAGCTGTTTCATGTACTAACTTATCTGTAATATAGAGCTTGTAATATACATCTGCATTAGTCAGGCTCTATGTGTAAACAACTTCATTGGAGTTTTTTCAAAAAGTTTGCATTAGGTTTAGTCCTTCCAAATATACACTTTCGATTCTAGAGTTTATCGTTGTTAGCTTTATATTACTTCCAGGTATGACCCTAATCACATGTAGACCACCAACATCCTTAACAAGTTTATCGATGCTTTCTTTTCATGGATAAATTAAAAAAGTGCGATTGGTGAGATATGTGCATTTTTCTAGTCTTCTCTGAGGCAACTTACTTGAGGAGTTGGGGTATAAATGTGTAATTCATGTAGATTTTGCACGTTGTTGATGTGAACATCACTAGATTATTCATTTTAGGCACAAAACACAGAACTCATCCATTTGAACCACTATTGGGGAGAGAATCATCCATCCCTATTTCAGTCACTACTATATAATGCATTTGGCCCTAGTAGTTAAACTCATCCATTTAATGTATTAGTTGCCACACAAAGTGAAAGAGATTTTATACTGTTGGTATTAGTGAAGTGGTAAAGAATGACTACTGGGACAAGAAACAGTCATGTTGATCCATATTACGATATTTTGTTTAAGCTTCAGCAAAATCTTTACATATTATGTTTTATATGCAAACTTATACAAACAAAATCGTATATTGAAAGAATTCAGATGTGAAATGCAAGCTGGAAGTCTTAACTAATTTATATTCGATTTTATGAAAACCAGAATATGACTCTAATGACAACCCGCTAGAAGAGACAATTAAGCCTATGGTAGATGGTGGAACTGAAGGTTTCAAGGGTCATGCAAGAGTAATTTTACCTGGGATGACACCGTGCTTCGAATGCACTATTTGGCTTTTTCCTCCACAAGTGAAGTTCCCTTTATGTACACTAGCAGAAACTCCAAGAACCGCAGCTCATTGCATTGAGTATGCCCATCTAATTAAATGGGATGAGGTACTCTATAGTTCAATTCATTTTTATTACTTTTTTCCTTTTACCTCTTCCTTAATGTTTTTTCTTCTATACTTATTATTGAGCAAACCATTGCAGGTGCATAGTGGAAAAACCTTTGATCCTGATAACCCTGAACATATGCAGTGGGTGTATTTAGAGGTTAACGAGTGTCCTGCTGCTTTCTTACTTTGGTCTTTTAAGTTATAATCTCTCCATATCTTTTCATGATCAACTTTTATCATCAGGCTTCCAAGAGAGCAGAACTTTTTGGCATTCCAGGGGTCACATATTCTTTGACACAGGTGAGTCAATCTCAAATATCAAATTATCTTTTTCTTGCTTTGACTATCGTTCAGTCAACCTTCAAGTTCCTTGTTTGTTGCTTTGACCCCGTGGACGGGGTTGGAAATGGTAATGTGTCAAGTATGCTTACAAAATTGTATAATGCCAATAGTAGTTTAATTTATTGAATAACAGGAATTAGGAGGGTTTGTTCATTAATAGTACACTATGGCTGACATGCAACCCGTTTGACGTGTTTACCAGTTTGTCCCATTAGTGATTAAACATAATCTGAAATTACCAATTTATAACTAAATTGGTTGGAATTGCCAACTCGAACCTTATTACAGTATATCGAGTTTTGTGCCAACTCTCAATTAACATATATTAGCTAATTCATTCATTTTTAGTCATTGTGGCATGGTAGTGATGCCATTGTGCTTTATTCTTAAGAACATATTTCTCGATCATTGGTTTGGTTTAAATAGTTAAATCCTTCCCAGGACGGCATCACATGCAGAATACAGAGTTGTGTGTGTCTGGTAGACCAACTTTGTTATCAGTTGTTTCAGTGTCGTTGGTTCTTTCACCTGTTAATAAGTCCATATCTACTTTTCTGTTTGTTTACAGGGTGTGGTGAAGAATATTATACCTGCTATAGCCTCGACAAATGCAATAATATCAGCTGCATGCGCCCTTGAAACTTTAAAGATTGCGTCAGGATGCAGTAAAACATTATCAAATTATTTAACGTAAGTCCTATATTGTTGTAAATTGTTTGTTACGGTCAACTTTACAAAAATCTCTTCATGTTGTTAAATTCGTCTCATGATGGTTGATTCATGCTTGTCAAGCTTTTCTAGGAATGAACGTTGAGCCCTTATTAACATCTATTGCAGGATTTATAATATCATATCCTGTGAAGTTTTTCACTGTGACTTGATGGAACAAACATTAATGAATTTTTGTAACACTAGTACTCTATTTTTCAACTGTTTAGAATATTCTTAATTGATCATTTTATCATATCGTTAGCTGAATATGTTTAGAGCTCTATGCACTCCATTTTGCACTGTGATTTTCGATAATATCTCGTAATTTTTCTTACAAACCTAATTTAGAGCTCTATGCACTTGTACAAATATTGAAAGCACTAAACGAGGGTAGTTGGAGATGGTGATAAACCAATAGATTCTACTGTACTTCTTCCTTTATGTGGTCAACATACTTTCTAACTTGTATTGTGATATTTCGTAGGTATAATGGTGTTGAAGGTCTTCATACTAAAGTCACAGAATTCGTAAAGGATAAAGACTGTCTTGTTTGTGGTCCTGGCATCCTCGTGGAGCTGGACACTTCAGTCACTTTGAAAATGGTAATTTTATTATTCCTGTTTCCGTTTCCGTTTCCTGTTATTTTTGGGACATAGGAAACTAAGTATTGGCTCTTCAAGTTCTCATCACATGCCTGATGCCATTCACAAAGACACAAACCATTAGAGATTTTCGAGTTGATCTATAAAACAATGTTGTTAACCTTGCTGGTTACTGGAGGACCAAATGTTTGAAGATTATCCCAACTGTTTTACACTGAACACTTGTTAGCTCATCCATTACACAATGTGGGAACTAGAGGGTCTTTCAGTCGTAACTAATATCCAAGTGACGACCTGCTAAAAGCACAGTAAAACATAATTACGTTGAACTTGTAAGTTACTATGTTAACTTGGAAATACTATATCCTGAGTCTAATAGTAAGTTACTATGCCCATCCAATCAGATTTGCACTCATTGGATGAAGTTAATTAGTAGGTATCCTGCCCTTTTTTTCACCTAGTTAGTTATGTTCTACGGAGCATAGGTAGTATTATGCCTTTGATCTGTGGAGCTGTTGACTTTTGTACTTGTCATTTTAATGGAAATTACCTGATTGGTCTTTATTAAATAAACTCTAAGGTTCTTCAAACATGAACATTTAAAACAAGGAATTACTATAATATTGATCTTTAACTTTGACAGAACATTTCTAAGGCCTCTACAAATGTGTTTCTTTTTCCAAGCTATTGATTTTTTTCATTTTATGAGATGAACTGTAGCAAATGGGCAATTGACATGAAAATAACATTGAGCTATGAACTTGGTTACAAGGACTGACAATTGTTAGCTGGAAGCCAAGCAGATTTAGTTTCTGAAAGTCTTCTTGCCCCCGTTCTTGAATCAATTGGAGGCATTGTGTTTCTGTTCATTGGAGGTGGTAAACTGGGTGGGTTGGTAGCTGGACAAAATGGGTAAATTGGTATAGGTTCTGTTGGGTTGCCATGAAACTCATTTTATCCAGAGTTTGCTAGCTACCTAGTGAATCGATTGGATCACAACATTTATATTAAAATAATTAAGGATGTTTTATGCATTTCAAGTACGTTATGGATGACTTTTGCTTGAGCTGAACTTTGCTTTTTCCAACATATAAGTATATAACCATTTGATCAGTTAAATGATATTGTAAATAACTCAACTTGGAACCTCTAGTATGACCCGGTGTGGACTAAAATGGTCTTAATCTGCAACTCTATTGCAACAGTTCATCGATCAACTTGAAGATCATCCAAAACTATTGATGTCAGGAGCAAGTGTGACGCACAGAGGGAAGAATCTGTACATGCAAGCACCTCCGATTCTCGAAGAAATGACCAGATCAAACCTCACCGTACCATTATTTGACTTGATGGACAAATCTCCAAAAAGTGTTGTGCACGTCACTGGAACAGCTGGCAAGGGTGACAAGAGGCAATCTTGCTTGAGAAAACTGTGTGTTACCTTCAAAGGCATTGATGGAATCACAGATACGGACATGGCTGGTGGGGCATAAATGATTGATGTCGTGTCCATTTTTGGGCGGGTTGAAATGGTATGTTATCCTTTGGGAAAAGAATGTTAATCCCTTCTTTAGATGTTATTTTATTTGATAAAGTAGAAAGAGTTTTATGCATCTAAAGAATCTGGATTCATACAACACCTCGCAAAGGCATCTATTGTATTTCATTAGCCGTGTACAATAGACTTTTGGGCACCATTATATGCAAATTAGTTTCATATCTTCCCAGTGCAATTTGCCAATCTTTGCCCAACCAGGAGATTAAAAAGTTAGCATTAAAACAAGGTATAAATATGCTCATTAAGGTCAAGGTGTAAAAGGAAGTTTGTATGAAACAAGTCATCGGGTAATAATGGTCAAATAAATCGTTGTATTAAATTTCGTCCAAACTTTCATTAAGGGCCCATTTTGTTTGGTCATAAGGGGACAATGTTGTCTCGACTTTGATTATGTGTTTAGGTTATGTCACAATTCTAGGGAGAATAACTGATTTCTCGCTTTCAAAACACCTAATTTAAGCAATATACTAGGTATTGAACTACACCTATCATAAGCTTCATGGTAATTAGATGCTAACGCTTAATGTGGTGACCAATAAGAAAATGCTAGGTATTGAACTACATTTTCAAGGACATTCACAATTCCTTTCGATCCAGTTTGTTTTTCTTATCCAAACCATTATTCGTCTATGAACTCCAAAGGCAACAAAAAGGTTGTCGAGGAACGAATCCACTTGTAGTGCCCAAACATGTCACCGGAAGCTTATCATGCACAATGTGCACTTTAGAGTGAGGCGTGTGGAAAACGGTTGCCGGTTTGTGTGGGCAGGTCCATGTAGATGTGTTTGGCGACAAATTCTTTTCCTTTGTGTTTGATATTTAATGACGAATGTAATGGTATGAGAATTAACTCTTTCGCATATATCATGAGACATACAAATCGGGTTGAAAAGAAGTATGGGTATATATGAAAAAGAGGTTTGACACGTGGCATTTTATTATCGGTGAGAATTGTAAGCGTGTAATATTACAATTGATCGAACGAATAAAATGGTGAATTTTCAGTTATAGAGTATTTTCTTAAGAGATATAATGGGTTTCCTCTAAAAAGTCATCCGACTGAACTAAGGAGATCAACCGTAACAAGGAAAGAGAGGCTCATTCCATGATTTACAATTTTACCCCCTGTATGTAAATATGTAACAAAGAGAGAATGAGTTAATGTGTTATCAATAGTACTAGATCACATGAGAAAATCAGAATTACATCTACATTTGTAAGTTGTTTAATACAAACTGTATCAGAAACTAGTCCAAAATGATGACTCACATTTATGAAGTCTAGAGTTCATTATTTGCATGAATTATTGGTGACTAATAGTTAATAGTGTTGGCCACCTTTTTTATGAAGAAAATGTGATACGTTTCACAAGTGAGAAGTCAGAGAAAGTAACGTGTGGCCTTTAATTGTTGTTCGCATTTTAAGGTGGAGTAATTTGATGGAACCAGGAATTTCACCTTGTGGCAAGCAAGGGTGAATAATATTCTGGTTTAACAGGGCTTGACAAAGCCGTTAAAGGGTAAAAAGGACCGAAATTAAAAAAAGATGACGGATGACGATTGTAATGACATCGAGGAAAGATGTGTTAGTACCTTTTATCTTTCCATCAGCAATAAGATCATCAACAATGTCAGCGGAGAAACAACCGCCACAGGTTTGTGGGTGGCCCTTGAGAAGTTATATCTCGGGAAGAACATGACCACAAAGCTGAACTTGAAGCGTGATCGGTATTATTGAACACGTGGATGTGTTTAATTGTCTGGTGGATCAACTTTGCAAAAGTTGAGGTTAATATCGAGGGAAAAGGCAAGACCCTTATTCTTCTTATCTCTCTTCCTAGTTCATATGATATTTTCGAAACTATTTTTCTGTACGATAAGGTTACCGTAAATATGGAAGAAGTACTACTGATATTCTTGTCTTGTCTCAGGATAAAAGGCGAAGATCCAATGACAATTTTTGAGCATGAGTTTACTATGGTCGGTCATGAAAATGGAAGGTTTCCAGAAAAGAGATATGTAACTATGGGTCCAAATCAAGAGACCACATGAAGTGTATCCATAACTTCAAATGTCATGGGTGGGGTCACTACAAGAAGGAGTGTCCACTCTGGAAGAAAAGTCAAGATTATTATGGGGGTTCTTGGGCTGTTGTAGTAGTTAATGAATCGATTCATTTTGGAGATGTTCTCATAGTCTTAAAAGTATAGATACTTCTATTCAAGATGAATGGATTTTAGATTCTAGCTGTACGATGCATGTATGTTTCCAAAAAATGTTTTTTTTTTTATAAGCTAAAGTTAAAGAAAGATGGAGTGTTAACTTTAGGTGATAGGTCAACTTGCAGTGTTGAAGGTATTGGAATAGTGAAAATAAAAATGTTTCATGGATCTGTTTACATGCTTGGTGGCGTGGCGTATGTCACCAAGATGCGTAGGAATCTAATTTCCTTTACTCAGTTTGATTAACAAGTATATGGCTATTCGGCCGTAAGTGGAGTCATGAAAATCACGTGTAGCTTGGAGGTCCTTATGAAAGAAGAGAAGTATGAAGGTTTGTATCGTCTGGTGGAGAGTACAAGATGTACTCGGATCTTCAAGGTTTGAAAAGTGTGAACATGGGAACGGATTGGGAACATGTTATGACATGTTTGACCGAGTTAGACTAGGGTGAGAAGGAAAATCCTATTGTGGGAGAAGTGATTCGGGACTCCTCCCTGAAGTCAACTATGTAAGTTGACAAGGGCAGCTGCACATGATTATTGGCCGTTTTATTTTTAATCAATTTCAGGATCGAGGTGATTTAATGTATGAAGTAATGAAAATTGAGGAAAATGGTGGAAGTACTAAGTGATAGTATGTCAGAATCAAAGAAGATAAATATTCGTCAAGGTGGAGATTGTTGGACAGTAGTCCAAAATGGTGCCTCACATTTATCAAGTCTAGAACTCATTATTTGCCGGGCCTATTTACATGAACTATTGATGACTATTAGTTAATCGTGTTGGCCATTTTTTATGAAGAAAATGTGATACGTTTCACAAGTGAGAAGTCAAAGAAAGAAACGTGTGGCCTTTCATTGTTGTTACTTTTCACATGGGTTGTTCATATGTGCTAGAAGTTATGCAAGAGAGATTTATGCATGTGAAGTTTCATGTATAAATAAATGGCCATGCGGAAAGGAGAAAACATCACAAAGTAAATAGGGTAAATTACAGTTCCTGCCCCCGTGGTCTCTCATTTTTTAACACCTAATCCCTCCCAACTTTTTTTACACTCCCCGTCCTCGTGGTTGGTTTTTCTATCCCAACATCGCCCCTCCTTAGTTAAATCTAACGAATTGATCGTTAATGCATAAAAAATAACTAAAATACCCTCATCTTCCACTTCTTGTATCCATCACCTTCATCAAAATTGAAACCCTAACCATCAAACATGTTCCCTCATCCACCCAACCATCCAAATCAATAGGAACGACTAAATACAAGAGTGCAGAACATATCTAGTATCACATATTCAGAGCTGCCAATTAAACTAACAATTAAAATAACTTGACCCTTAATTAAGAAAACATACAAATAGATCAATTCATAAAAACTCACACGGATCCATACACATACAACAAGTGAAAGATATAATCAATTCATATAACAACACTTAAAAATCAATTCATACAACAACACCTACTAATAATCCATACACACATATATACATAGAGATCCATAAATTAACAAAACATGCATATATAATATAACATCAACAAATAAGCTAACGGGCCAGTGACCACGTTCTCGCAAACCATCCGGCCGACGACCACTGTTAGATCTGGAGAAGAAGCTTTTAGATCTATCAAAAAAGGACCAAAAACCATGGTGTAAATCCGGAAGTTTGGACTAGGTAGAAGCAAATTTCATCGTGATTTAAAACTATGGTGAAGGGTTTCAGTGGTTGTGACAGAAAAGATAAGGGAATTTTAGTCATTTTTGATGAGTTAATAATAATCAATTCGTTAGATTTAACGACGAAGGGGCGAAGTTGGGACAAAAAAAGCCAACCACGAGGACAGGCATTGTAAAAAAGTTGGGAGGGATGAGGTCTTAAAAAATGAGAGACCACATAGGTAGGGATTGTAATTTACCCAATTAAATAAGTTGATATGTACAATCAACGCAGAGGCTTTCTTTGTGAGGATATATTAGAGAGTTTATTCTTGTAAGAATTGAAAAAGAGTGTACGAGAAACTTCGATTTTGTTCTAAAATCTAAGGGGCTTGGTTTGAGTTAAATGCATAGTGTACAATTTCTAGTACTAGCATCTTTCTCATTATAAGAATAAAAGAAACTCTTTCGAGTGGACATAGGCAGCGTTTTGTCGAATCACATAAATCGTTATATCTATCTATTACTTTATATTACTTTAGATTATTTCTCGCAAATTTATCTCAAACGATTATATTTTTGGCCGATGTTGGTGTTTTAAGTAAGTTTTCATAACAAACTGTTGAGGTCATTATATTAAGATTAAATAAGTAACTTTACAATTGAATAAAAAGATAAATTCAGTCTCTTTTAAAGAAATCAGAAAGGTAAACATGTTGCTCGTCTTTTTAAAAAAGTCTGACGTTTCTTTTAACGATTTAACGTAACTATCTATATCTGAAGTTCACACTTTTGAACATAGTCAATTAGAAAAATAATTGATAGCTCTAAAAATACATCTAACAATATGATTGATCAATACCTTAAAATCATTTTGTAAATAAAAAGAGAGGAACAATGTACGACATTTGTTAGATATTGAATTAGATATATTCTTTGAATCCATATCAATGCTTATCTAGTTGTTTTACTTTTCAGTGTTTACAAGGCAGATACCTAGTTTACCGTTACTTTTAGATATGAACCTTGTTGCCAAAATATGCAAAGAATAATTAAATTTGAAAAACAGTAATTAACTCTTTGAGCTGATCACTTACTTTAATACTAACTAAAATAAAGTTCATGATTAAACATTGTTAAGGATGTCTTTTCCATATATGGTGTTAAATCTTTTTAAATATAATTTTTTTTAAATAAATTTCATATCAATTTGATCAATCTCTTCAAAGTCGATTGAACTACTAATAAATTTACTACCTCTAATTAAATACCATATTCCATTCTAACTATATAAATAAAGGGAAATATGTGGCTATCATGTACCTAAACTTAAGTATAGAATTATATCAAAATTATATTTTGTTGTTTCAAATGTATCAAAACTACATCATATTTGATTAAAGAATATTAAAAACACTTTACATAACTTTTTGTGATGAACAAACTTCATCTTTTTTGTTATATAGTTTGCACTATGTGGACAACACTTGTTATTGATATTAACTTGATATACATTTTGATTTTCATAAAATGTAACAAAGCTATGAATAAGTATTAAACTTGATAAGAAATAATAAAAATAAGGATATATGTCAAATTTTATGATTTCATTTATGGAAAAAAAATGTAGTTTTGATATGGTTTTACATCTAAGCTTGATAAATGACAACCCCACATTCACTTTTCTCAACTTTTAATTACATAGATTTTTTATATTATCTTTTCTAATCAATTGAAACATTATCTATTGAACGAAGTAAATTTAAAGATAATATGTTGTTAAACGGATATATAATCTTATATTACAAAAATAGATAAATTAATATTACTGTTCTATTTTGCAAACAACATGCTATAATTAAATTTATATTCATTTTAACTGATTTGATAACTTACAAAATAAATTTGGTGATACAAAGCCATACTTAAAAATATGTTTGAATTTTTGGTAAAGAGGATTTACATAAATCTGTTGGATTAAATTCAGAGAAAATAAATAATTTAAAAATGAGTGAAATACCACTTTTGTCTAGTCTGCAAAAATTTCATCACCACATGATTATGTAATCTAGCCAACAGCCTTAGCCTGAACTAGAGTCACTTATCATCAGTCCAAGGCTGTGTACTTGTGTGTCTTCTTCAACACCTACCATCAATTTCTGCCTTTCCTTTTCCTCTTCCTCATCTTCAACTGCTTCATACCATTCATCATCAAATCAATGGTGTTTTGAGTTATATTGTAAGCCCTGTTTCTTGAATTTCTTCAAGTTGTCACAAACCCTAATCTCAGTATTTTACATGCAGTAATCTTGAACTAAATCCTTACAAGATTAAATTTTTATTCAATTTTCCATCTGGGTCATTGTTAAAATCTTGAAATTTGTGAATATAAACTCAAAATCACTACTTTTTTCCTTTTTTTCATCTGGGTTATGGATATGAACTCAGGCAGCAACTTTTTGCGTCTTTATATCTAGGGTTTTGTTGCTATCTTGAAATTGATGAGAAAAAATTAGAAATACTTGTTCAAAAAAATAACTGTTTTTGTTTAATTAGCAATAATGACTTCTTCAATGCTGTATGGAGCTGAAAACCTTGCAATCATAAGAGGAAGAGTAACCCCAAATGGGTTAGGGTTTAATGTCTCAGATTTGAGTGGTAGAAAATTTTCCCCCAAAATTAATTTGGTATGTGGGAAGTCGATATCTAGAGGTAGAACCTTAATTGTACCAAAGTGTAGTGCGTCTGTACCAAGGCCAGCTTCACAACCTAGGTTCATACAACACAAAAAAGAGGCATTTTGGTTCTATAGGTTTTTGTCAATTGTGTATGATCATGTCATAAATCCTGGTCATTGGACCGAAGATATGAGAGATGACGCATTAGAACCGGCTGATCTCTATAGCCGTGATATGGTAGTGGTGGATGTTGGTGGGGGTACAGGGTTCACAACTTTGGGTATTGTGAAGCATGTTGATGCTAAGAATGTTACGATTTTGGATCAATCGCCACATCAGCTTGCAAAAGCAAAGCAAAAGGAACCTTTGAAAGAATGCAAGATCATTGAGGGTGATGCTGAGGATCTTCCTTTTAAAACAGATTATGCTGATAGATATATATCTGCTGGAAGGTATGATTTTAGGAGTTTATGTTTTTGTGGTTTTCTTTAATTGCATTCGTGTTCATCTTATATTTAAGTTGGAGAAATTGATTTAGCAAACGATTGTTCTTGTAAAAATGCTAAAAAGAAAAAAAAAAAGAAAAAAAAAAGAAACTAAGGCTTGTCAAAATGATTGAATTTGGACGAAATTGTAAAAATGTGGAGACATAAAGACCATTATGCTTGATTATGTCAATCATCTGTTTGTGCAAATAGCGTTTTGAATGGATAAAGTTTAGCTAGAAAGGACATAGATCAAACTTGTTAAAAGTAACCCAAAGGATACGGAAAATGTTTAGCTACATTTTCTGCTTCAAATGTGGAGGTGATTGTTACTCCAAATTTTTCGATTTGTACATTAATTGATATTTTGGTGTACACATAAAAGATTTGGTCCAAAGATCACTTCCCATTTAGATTAGTTGGAGTACAATTTTAAAAATAAGTTTTTGGGGTAGTGGTCAGTAGGTTGTCTTGGGCCTACCCAACCCGTTTCAAATGGCAGATAACTAAAACTCTGGGCGGCTGACCAAATCATTTCAAATGACATATAATCTACTCATTATGACCCGCTGCCCAACTTTTAAGATCCATTGAGTTTGCCCCTATACTATTTTCCCATATGATTAGCATTACTTGCATCAGGTATTTCATTATAATCTCCTTCAACTGATGAAACTTGAAAGTTACTTACAAAGTATATGCTGATAAACTTAAGTATACAATATTATTAAAGACTTTTATACAACATTCATTTGCATCATTTGGTCCATTCTTTCATGGGCTCCTTCTCATTTTTCTTCATAGTAAATGAGACCTGTAATTGGATATTCATATATATTTTTTAGCCATAAAGACAATGAACAATTAATTATGATAAGTGGTTTAAAGAAATAAAGCTTAATTCTTGGACATATATTTACTGTGTTGTTTTGTTGCCAGTTGAAAAACATTAAAACTTCTATAGAATATTTGACTCATGGGCTTTGTGCTTATTTACTTGCAGCATCGAGTACTGGCCAGACCCGCAACGAGGAATCAAAGAAGCATACAGGGTTCTTAAGATAGGAGGGAAGGCATGTTTAATTGGGCCTGTGTATCCAACATATTGGTTATCTCGTTTCTTTGCAGATATGTGGATGCTCTTTCCTAAGGAGGAAGAGTACATCGAGTGGTTTGAAAAGGCTGGATTTAAAGATGTGAAGATCAAGAGAATTGGCCCAAAGTGGTACCGTGGGGTGCGTCGACATGGTTTGATCATGGGCTGCTCTGTTACTGGAGTGAAACCTGCATCAGGGGATTCACCGTTGCAGGTAACATCTTCTTATTTATTACTGTAGTTGTCACTAATGAGCATATTTTAACTTTCAGTAGGGTATGAAGTATGGGCAAAATCAAATGTAAAGGAACATTTCAATTTTATTTTTTAGGGAATGTGGTTTCCAAATCAACCTTTAAGGATTTATATTATATGTTTAAAATTGAATATGGGACCCATTAGCCGGTAAAAAATGTATACCGGAACTTGCTCCTCTATTTGATATTAACTTATTTTTACTTATAACACACATAGGATCGTCTCAAGTAATTTTTTTTAATATGATAGGTGATGTTATGTATTTTGTGAGAGGAAAATAAAGTGGGCCCTTGATGGTGAATTTTATTTATTTTTCATCTCTCACAAGAAAGGAACATGATCCATCATTTTCCTTGAGAGGATTCTAAGTGGGTCTGAACCAGTTTTATCCAGTATGTCAGTTCAGACTGAACTGAAACCAGCCAACACTTGGCCCAATATTAGTTCCTTTGTTTTTAGAAAAATTGGTTCTTGGTTTGCTCCAAAGTACTTCCTTCAGTTGACATTTTCTTTTCCACGAGGATGAACTTTTAGCATTTTGGTCTTATGTATTTCGTTTTTCATTGATAATAATTTACAGACACTTAGTCAACTGATTATCCGATATAACAACCTCAATCAACAAAAGGATACCAGAACACTATTTCTTTCAGCCCATTTTCTAATTATAAAAACTCACGTTATCACTTTGGGAATACGCATTAAAATCTTGATATTAGAGTGTAAACATAGTTGTCCTTTGCATAAGCATGATTTTCTCATGTCTTACTGTCATTCTGATTTGTTTCTTATCTGTTGCAGCTTGGTCCTAAAGTAGAGGACATCGAGAAGCCAGTGAACCCATTCGTGTTCCTTGCACGCTTTCTTATTGGTGCGTTGGCTGGAGTCTACTATGTTCTTGTCCCTGTTTACATGTGGCTCAAAGACCAAATTGTTCCAAAAGGTCAACCCATCTGAATGAGGTTTTTAGCTTGTAACGGATGATGCATGATTTTCATTATCAACTGTGGTTTGTGGTGTCTGAACGCCTGTTAGAATTCAAGCACTCTTTGTTAAAAAATAGTCGACATTTTGACCATTTTGGCTTTTGATTTTGAGCAAAATTGTCAACAATTTGGGATGATGTTATTGTAGATGGTCAACAAGATGCACATATAGTAGACTTAAATTAAAGTTGGTTTCTATGACAAAATTACAATGTCTAAAATAAGAGTAAAATAATCAACTTTTTGCATCAAACAAAACATATTTTGAAAATAATTAAACTATATTTAATTAAACTACTTCGTGGAAGTAATATTTTGAAGTGCATCTAAGAGAGATTCCATTGATTTCTTAGCCTACTAATTAAATGGCAATGAATCCATTCACAGCTTTTGGACTTTGTTCTCTCCGTTGTTATCCAAGGCAGACAACTCATAATAAACCAATTCCAATTTCCATTTCTACCCTGCTCAATTCCCATATCAAACATATAAAACACATACGACACACGGGCACTTTGGTAAATCAGCATATTTGAAACTATGCACATATATACATGTACTAGACAAATTTCAATATCCTAATTACATCAGCATTAACATTGTTCTCTAAAATACAATGAATATGTCGTTCATTGTTGCACCGAACCTGATTCCCAATGACGCGAGCCCCGAATGGATGAGCAAAGGTGATAATGCATGGCAGTTAACGGCAGCCACGTTGGTCGGCCTACAAAGTGTCCCGGGGCTGGTCATATTGTATGGTAGTATTGTCAAAAAGAAATGGGCAGTAAATTCGTGTTTTATGGCACTTTTTGCATTTGCTGCCGTCTTAGTCTGTTGGGTGGGATGGGCCTACCAGATGTCTTTTGGTGAGAGATTTTTACCTTTTTTAGGAAGACCCGGTGTTGCATCACTACGTGCTAGTTATCTAGTTGAACAAGCGTTTGCCGGGAAGTTTCCAAATGCAACAATGATATTTTTTCAGTTTGTTTTTGCTGCTATCACTGTAATCTTGATAGCAGGTGCGTTATTGGGGAGAATGAACTTTTACGCGTGGATGGTGTTTGTTCCAGTTTGGCTAACGTGCTCATATACTGTGGGAGCGTATAGCATATGGTGCCCTGATGGTTGGTTAGCGAAAAAGGGTATAATTGATTATTCAGGTGGTTATGTTATTCATCTCTCTTCTGGAGTTGCTGGTTTCACTGCGGCTTATTGGGTATTTTTTATTTTTTAACTAAAAACAGATCTCTAGTTATTTGTTTACTTTATTTTATTATTTATTTATTAATATCATGATCTTTCACAAGACGAAACTTTTTGAATCGTTTTTGATAGGTTGGACCAAGGGAAAGTTACGATCGGGATAGGTTTCCACCCAACAACATATTATTGATGCTTTTAGGGGCGGGTTTATTATGGATGGGATGGACGGGTTTCAATGGAGGAGATCCTTATATGGTAAGTAGAGATGCATCACTCGCGGTCCTTAACACACACATATGTGCAGCCATGAGCTTGTTAACATGGCTCTTTCTTGATATCTTCTTTTTTGAAAAGCCTTCGGTTATTGGTGCTACACAAGGCATGATCACCGGCTTAGTATGCATCACCCCAGCCGCAGGTAAGATTTATCCGGTTTAAACGGCAAAAAGACTAGACGTGCTAATTTTGACCCATTTATGAAAGGGTCAAATTGGTTACGTTTATCTATGACAGGTTAAATGGGTACCATTTAAGAAATTTAGCTACAATGCAAACATGTCAAAAGGGTTGAAAGCTATGAAAAGTGTATTTTACTGCACAACCTCCTAAATCGCATTGTTTAACATGCGCCTAATTAATATGGTATTTGAAGGCATGTTTGATATAATAACCTTTATAAATAGAACAACATTTTTTTGTCAACCGGACCAGGGTTATATTATAAATGATCTATTTTGACATGTTACCAAACCAACCTACTTTGGTGCCTCTAGAAGATACTCTACATTCTAAATTGATTATTTGACCAGGAGTTGTGCAAAGTTGGGCAGCAATTATAATGGGATTATTATCTGGTAGCATACCATGGTTCACAATGATGGTGGTGCACAAGCAAGTGTCAATACTAAAACAAATCGACGACACAATGGCAGTGTTCCACACACACGCAGTCGCGGGGTCACTAGGTGGAATTCTAACAGGTTTCTTTGCAGAGCCAAGGCTAAACCGTATATTCTACAACATAACGGAAGGGTGGCAACATTACATAGGTCTCGCTTATGGTATAAAGACAGGCCGGTTTATTGACGGGCTCCGCCAAATGAGCATCCAGTTGCTAGGAATATTATTCATTGTTGTGTGGAACATTGTGATTACTAGTTTGATATGTCTTGCCATTCGGCTTGTCATCCCTCTTAAATTAAGTGAAGAAGATTTGGAGATTGGGGACGAAGCGGTCCACGGGGAGAGTGCGTATGCTCTATGGGGAGATGGGGAGAAACTCCTCGAGGCTTCTAAGCATCACGGGCTTGATGAGTTTTCGGTGGCAACAGAGGGAAGTGATTTTCGATAGCTCGCTTTCCGAAATTGGCAATCACAAATTCAGAACAATTTGTATACCTATATTTGTTATACAATTTGTATTTGATACATAAAAACTCTAAGTTATATATATATGTGATGCTTGATAGAGTGAAAAAGGTGGACATACATGTGTAGTTGTGAGGGAAGACCGATTAACATCTGATTCAATGGATATCCATCGATCTGAGATCAGTGATGGACATGGATTGTTTAAATGGATATGAGTATGGATGTGGATGTGGATATGAATTATCAGATCGGATATAGATGACAAATTATTATCTATGAATTCATCAATTATCACCTGAAATATACATACGTACAAAATTTAAATACATATCTACTTATGTTATATATTTATTTATAATTAATGAATTGTTAAAAATTATAACTATTTCATATGGTCACAACTTCATTTATATTAACTACCTATTAAATATTTTATTATCTTTCATTATTTTCTATTATATATTTCTAGTAAATCAAAATCCTTGCATCCTTATCCTTATATATAGTAAAAAAAGATAACTGAGCTAAATTTTGGTTACTACCATACAAATGAAAGTCACTTAAAAACTAGTGATCAAAACGTATCTATCTAACAAGAAATCAAGGATAGGTGTTTTAAATTTTTAAAAACTATATTATTTTTCTTTGTAACAGATTATGTTACGGTTACCACAATATTTAAGCGTTTTTTAACAATGCTCTTAAAAAGCATAAAAAAGAGAGGAGGATGAATAGAATAACTAGCCAGGGTAATGAGAGGTCTAGGATTAACATTCGAAAGAACCTTCACCATAAGTTGTCATTGTTGGATTAGATCAATGCTCTTAAAAACTGCTCGGGATGCCTCCACCAAGCTCTCATGCCCGTTCTCCTCGATTCTCACACCTGCGCTTTCGAAGAACAACATTTATTAACAACACCTTACATAATAGAATCTAGGTTTTAGATGAAGTGTGATGATTGGTTTAATCAGCTATATATTAAAAAGATCAAGTATTTACTGAAACTTGTCAAAGACAATATAAAGTTTTTGAATTAAAATCTTACATTCATATCATACTAAAAATATATCAAATACTCAATGATCTTTAATCATGATTTATTGGTCATACTAACATATTATTTGTACGGGGATAACATCCACAAAAATGTTATATGTGTCAAATATTTAAAAGAAAATAAAAATAAAAATAAAAAAAATAAACAAAATGTTAAAATATTTGTATATGTTAAGAAGTGATGTGAGAAAGAGTATGAATGTGAACCCGTACTATTTTGAAGGGCTTGGGAGATGTAATTGATGGCTACACATCAAACCAATTGTCCTTATGGATGATCTTCGTTGTTGTGCAGTAGTTAAAATAATGATGGTTGCAATAGTTTTTGAGAGAGATATTTTAAGTTAGGGAAGAGGCAAAAGGGTATGTGCATTTATAACTTAACATCATAACAATAAGTGGACGAGATATCAACAAATTAAAGTACTTTCCTTATAATTTTAGTGTTATGATATAACTGTAAGTAGGATAATGAGTTATTTACTAAAATCAATTCATAATTATGCTCCTTATTCGTCGATCATCACATCCACCATCACAATCGTCTTCGATGCTGATAGTCGTAAAATAGTTGGCTGTCAATTTGCGTGTAAAGTACTATGATTATAGTTTTATCTTTGTATGATGCAATTAGCTCTTTCGAAAGGTGAGGTTTGATGCATAATTAAGTTTATGTTACTAAAGGTTGGGCATGCGATTACCACCTTATTTGCTACAGTGCGTACTTAAACTGTCATGATAACCATTGTCTTAACAGACTCGACTCCTTAACCCTTCCTCATTTTCGAGAAACACGACTCCTTAACCCTTCCTAATTTTCGAGTTGAAAAATTTTAGTGACTTTAAACGAGTATGAACTTCACACCTTATCACATTATTTGTTTCCAAGTTAATCTTAAAATTCATTAATTACACCTAAACTAGTAACCTAATAAAAAGGTATATATTGCCCTTTTATAACTTTTATTTAAAGTACAAGTCTTTTTAATCGTCAAATAAATGACTCAACTTTCGTGAACTTACTGTTAAAAAGTCATTTACTCGATGATAAAAAGCCATCTAAAGATTTATTTACTTCGAAAGAAGCTTTTAGAAAAGCTACTATGAAGAGATGTCCTAAATACTGTACTTAGTTTGAATTATAATGACACCTCTTTGTTTTACTTTCTTCAGCGCATTGCTCACAACTTCACATTATAGCCACCAACCTTTTTTGGTCCCAATTATACTTGTGTTCATGCCAATAGTAATTTCTATTTTCTAACACATGTTTTTCACTGCACACACGACTATTTTAATTTTTCATACCAAGAATTGATACTTGACAACCTCAAACCTAGAGCATAACGATTGACGAACTTAATAAGATGCTAAGATGAAATAAAACAGAACCCAAAGATGATATGCATGCAGGACATGTACAACAATTTTACAACCTACGAATACATAAAGTCAAAGTCAAACTACATGAAACCTTGCCACAATCCCAGATGCTAATAAACTAAAACAGTCAATAGTCAAGAGTGGCTTTTAAGCTATAAAAGAAACAATCTAAGAGTAGTAGAATGGTGGCTCATTCTTTTGTGGTTTTGTTAATGAGTGATTTGTGAATGTGAGGAATGACACCACCTCCAGCAATGGTTCCTTTGATCAGAGTGTCAAGTTCTTCATCACCACGAATGGCGAGTTGCAAGTGTCGTGGAGTGATCCTCTTCACCTTCAAATCTTTGCTGGCGTTTCCTGCTAACTCAAGCACTTCAGCAGTCAGGTACTCCAGAATGGCTGCTGAGTAAACAGCAGCTGTGGCTCCAACTCGCCCATGAGCAGAGGTTCTTGTTTTCAGATGGCGATGGATTCTTCCAACTGGAAACTGAATATAGAAAGAAAAGGATATTAGTGGTACACTCACACACTGCAAATTGCAAAAGGAAAACCGCATTTAGGTTAAGATAATACACACATTTCAATTTGGGTAACATAGTTTTTTTCTCTAATTTAGGAAATATGCCTCCCTAATTTCTTCACTTAGGGTAAAAATCCACCTCAAATACATGTTAACCAGATTTCCTAAGTTAGAGATAAAATATTCTATTTTACCCCAAACCTAGTCAACAATTTAAAAAAAAAAAAAAAATAGAGCTGCTCAATAGGTCAATTTCTGTAAACATTGAACCACACAATCATGGTTCCGTTCCAACCAAGTGGATGTGCAGCCATGTCTTGTAGCCTAGTTGGTTTATTTCGTCAAGATGGAATAGATGCCACGTTTTTACATCCCATTTTATATTATACAAATCCTAACCATGAAATCCAAAATTTCATAAAGTAATCCACACACTCACATTTGTGTTTAGTCATTATCAGTTTCTTTCCCAGTTCCCACATTAACTGTATTGAAACATTGACTCCACTAACAAACAGTAATTTAGTCAACAGATTGTATACGTAACTCCAAAGAACCAAATGTAGTCAAATCCATATCAACATAATTGAAACTTCAAAACAATTTACGCTAACGCAGACTTTGAAGCGAAGAAACTTTTGAATACAAAACTTCACCACAGTTTCAACCTAGAATACACATCTTATACCTTAACGTTCATGTGCACTATTTCAATCATCTCAGTATCCATAAACAGTAAACCTCGCTTACTTAAATGCATCAATTCAAGGCAACCATACTACATGATTGAGAACCTTTAGCACATCTTATAAACCTCAATGGGCAACTTTTAGCACGTCTTATAAACGTCAACAGGCAACTTTTAGCAAATCTTAAAACGTCAACGGGAAACTTTTAGCAAGTCTTATAAACATCAAGGGACATTTTTAGCACGTCTTATAACGTCAATGAAGAAAAAGCAGAATTAATGAAAACATCATGGGTTAAGAACTCATAAAGAGCACAATATCACATAAAAGTCAAATCAACTATTCAATAACTTTACTATGACTCAATCTTCTCATAAACACTCTCTTTCTAGAAAGTTCATACTAGTACCATCAAAACCTCTGACTTCGAATTGTCAAATAACTTCAATGTTAACAATAGAAACGCAATCTATAAAAAGTATATTCCAAAACCACTTGTAACCACACTCGCAATAATAGAACATAATCATTTCTAAACAACGGAACAGTAAAAAGAGTGTCAATTCAAAAAGAACAAAGTATGTTATGCACAACTATAATGCGCAAAAAAAAAATTATACCTGCAGCCCAGCTCGAGAAGACCGGGAAATCGGCCTCTTCTTATCTTTATCCTTACTAGCTGCAGCTGCTGCTGCTGCAGTTGTTTTTCCAGCCAATAAACCCTTCCCACCCTTTCCCGCCATTTTTTATACCTACACACACAGTTTGAAAAGATCAAATAATATATATATATACAAATATTGGATGGTTAAAGCTTTCCTTGTATAACATCATTAATATATAGTGGCTGTTTGGGATGGCTTATATTTAAGCACTGCTTACAAACTAAGCAGGTGTTAACATGCTTATTTTTACGAGCTTATTCCTTAAAAAATAAGCAGATAAGTAGTCTTCATAAGAGTATTTATATTTGCTTATCTGCTATAAAAATAAGCAATAATAAGATAAGCACTTAAAAGAAGCAATCCCAAACACCCCATAATACAATGTAAATAGCTTTGACATTTCAATTTAAACATGATTTTTAAAAATGATAATGAAACTTTAACGTGTCAGACTATCCAATGGATCAAGTGTATGAAGGAACTGATCATATAAAGAATCATTCCAATACCACAGGGAGACTAAAATCCTACATATTCATGTTCATAAATGGGTGGCTTCAAAAACAAAATATTGTACTTCGGTGGCCTCCGAATGTATAATCTCTTTTTTAAATATGCAAAACACATTTTCTCCAAATGTTTTTCAGAGCTTCTTACTCAAATGACATTTAGAAACTACAATTTTTTCTTTCTAAAGTTGTTTTCATACTTTATGAATTTATTGGTTTTTTCAGTTTCTCTTTTATTGTTTTTTGTGTGTGTGTTTGTCATGATCATGAATAATCACAAAATAGAAGTACATAATCACATGTACAATATTCACTACAAGAACAAAGAATCATAAAACATAAGAAGATATTTTTAAATCACGGAGCAAAACAGTCAACAGATCCACTCAAATGAACAGATCTAACTAGATTTAGCGGTACCTTAACGTAATTGTTAATTCTAAACCATAAAAACTAAAAATTGGTCAAAAAGTTCAAGTAAATAACTTTACAGAAAATAATCTTCAAAATAAACCTAGTTTTGCCATAAATTAAATAATAGAAAAGAAAATGAAGCCCTAATTCTAGCAAAACAAGCAAGAAATATAATAAAAGCTATTCAAATTATAATTTAAAATTAATTTAAAAAAAAAAAACAGAGAGAGATTGTTGTTACCTGAAAGAGTTGAAAGAGAAAAGGGAAAAGCGTAGTTTGGAAGAGGATAACCCTCCTCACGAGTTAATAATACTTTTGTTCGTACAAACTTCTTTTCCCAGAACTGTTTCCTTTAGAACCAGGTGAGTGTACAAGTATCTAATGTGTACGGACAAGCTAGTGTTAATATTTAAATAAAATTAGTTGAAACAACTCCTAAAAGTGAGTGTGTTAGTTTTGTGTAGCATTATCTCAACCTCAACACTTCTTAAAGTTAAGTAAAGTTGATACAACACTGTCAATAGTTACTGTGTCAATTTAATTTTTAAACCTCATACAAATTTAAATAAAAAAATTTAATTAAATATATAAATTTTATATTAATTAATTAAATAAAACATTATATTAATTTAAATAAAATAATAAATAATTAAAATAACACAATAAGTTTAAAATACTAGTTTAGTCTTCATCAGAGAACCCGCTTTACTGCAAACTCAAATCAAACATCGTTTGAAAATCCAATTGATACTTGCGTATCACGTTCTCCCTAGCTTCTTCGAGTAGTTTTAGTCCAGATTCATTTATACCCGTCGGTATTGGTTTTAGAGAAAATTCCAAGCTTTGAATACGGGCGCGTCCACATTTGCCGTGAAACTTGAGCTAGCACCCCCTTGAAGAACATCTCGTACCAGAGATTCAGCAATGTCAGCGACAACGGGCTCTCCCTAGGCGGGGTCCTCTATCTGGTGTAAAATCTATTCCACAACATCCAGTTGTGGCTCAGCAGCAGCCACAGGAGGTGGTACAGGAACTTTACCGGCTGCCTGGGGCGGTGGCACATCCCACCATCCATCATTCGGTGGTGCTTGATAAGCAACATCTAATACCGCCTCGAAAAGAGGAACAACCTGAGGCCTATCAGCAACAGCTCGACGGCTGCTATGACTGAGGCAGTGTCCAAAAATCTTCTTATCAACAGTTGTCAGATGCACCACTAGGTCCACTGCCGGGAGATTCAGAATCAGCGCATTGATAATCATCATAATGAAGCGGGGATATAAGATAAAGCGATCTTTCGCACTCCCTTTGATCTGCTGAACCATCTCATCAAAAAAGAATTGAGAGAAGTAGAATGGCTTGTTATATATCAAAGAAATCATCCCAGACTGCATCTTATGATTCATGGTGTTGAAACTGGCTTTCTTCGGTCCGAAGGAGACAAGCAGTACGTGCATCAGGTATCTCCATTGACCAAATAAGTAACTCCTGGTATACTGGGTGTGGGTGACATCCCCAACATATCCCATTCGCTGGAAAGCGCCAGCCTGCATTTCGAGAGGGAATGAGGTCGGACCATTCTCCTGATCCTCCGTTCCAAGTTGCAGAAGTTGTCTCAGAAAAGCAGCAGTGAATTCTTTATTCACACCATTCACTGTAGCGCGAATCACCGGTGGTTGTGGTTCGCAATCATGAACTGCCGTCGCCCAGAACTGACGGAGGTATTCAAACCTCAAGGTCGGCGAGTGAGTGAGAGCAAAGTAGACCCTTGAGCGCATTAAGAATGTCAGCATGCCTCACAATTGCTCGTTGGCTGGATCGGCAAGATCAAAAGAGATCGCCAAGTTGTGTTTGTTATAAAATACACGTTGATCAGCTATATATGCGCACAATAAACAAGACAAACCAAAAGTAGATAATAATAATAATGTTAGTTATAATAATTTATCAATTTAGAATCCCACAACAAAGATTCTACAATCAATACGAGATATAAAACATTATAGATTAAAAATATTAAAGTTTGTTGTTCAAATCTAAGTAGGTTCGTACGAACTTACTGTTTGACTAAGTCAAACTTAAGTTCGTACGAACTTACACTTGGCTAGGTTCATACGAACACCTCAGTATAGTCTATCCCTTCCTGCTGATTAAATCCTTGAACAACTAGCCTCGCTTTGTTCCGTGTAACAATTCTTCTCTCATCACGTTTGCACTTAAACACCCATTTGGTGCCTATTGCAAATTCTCACTTTAGTAGATCGACTAGCTTCCAAACTTTGAGCTTCTCGAATTGTGCAAGCTCCTCTTGCATTGCTTCTACCTGGGAGTTATCTTTGAGAGCCATTTGGACATTTTTCGGATCTACTTGAGATATAAAACAACTGTATAGGCATTTATGCATTATTCCAGTGTCTCGGATCGATACATAAAGATCGGTGCTGTCAGATATTTCTCTACGGGTCTTCACTCTTGAACTTGGATCACCAATTATGTTATTAATTGGATGATACTTGTTCACTCGTGTTGAGACAGTAGTGTCAACAGGTAAATCTGATCCTAGATTTGATCCAATCTCCCCGACAATTGGTATATCATCTCTGCAGTTTCCTGCACAGAAGCTGTAACCTCTAAAGGAGATGGTAGTTCATTTGAACTTGGATCACTAACCTCATTCGGTTCGGTAACAATTTCTTTCCCTTTACCAGTTGAGTTTTCTGAACTGGGAACACTGGATCTTGGTGCTAAAATATTGTCCTCACCATCATCCAGTATTACATGTTCTAAACCTAAAGTATCAATGTTACTTAGACTAGGAAGATTAAATGATTTGAATACTACATCATAATCAAATAACCAATCTGGTCATGTTTGTACTGCTGGAGTGTAAGATGTGACTTGTATGTTCTACACAATCTCAACTCTACTAGATGTCTTATTAAAGACCCTTTTGTTTGGAGAACTAGCTTCATAACCTAGGAAAAATCCTTCGTCAACCTTTTCACCAAATTTTGGTTGATTTTTGGTCTTTAATAATGTACAAAGAACACCGAAAGTTTCAAGACAAGTTAGATTTGGTTTTCTGCCGTTTAGAAGCTCATAACACGTTTTGTTATGTCTTTTGACGGTTAAAACCCGGTTCAGCACATGACATGCTGTATTTATTGCTTCCCCCCAGAAAATGACAGGAAGCCTTGAATCAGCCAGCATTGTCCTTGCTGCTTCAATTAGTGTTCTGTTCTTTCTCTCAGAGACTCCATTTTGTTGTGGCTCATAGGGTGCACTAAACTGATGTTGAATTCCTTTGCTTAAGCAAAAGACGTTCATCACCGAGTTTTTGAACTCTAGGCCATTGTCGCTTCTTATCTTTTTGACTCCTCGACCATATTGATGTTCAACTTGGGTAAAGAATGTCATCAGCATTTCAGCTATCTCATCCTTCGATCCCAAGAAGAATACCCATGTGAATCGCGAGTAGTCATCAGTTACAACTAGGCAGTAATGTTTACTACCTATACTCCTTGCATTCACCCAACCGAACAAATCCATGTGAAGGAGTTCAAACGTTGTGGCAATGGAATTCTGAGTTTTGGATTTATGAGGTTTCTTGTGCTGTTTTCCTTTTTGACACGGCACACACCTATCCTCTAGTCCAAACGTCTGCAATGGTACACCTTGCACTAGTCCATTTTTTACTATAAAATTCATCTTTCTGAAGTGCAAGTGAGCCATCTTCCTATGCCATAGCTAAGATTCACTCTCTGATGCTTTAGATATTAAACATGTTGACTCTTGTGAAGATTCAGCGACACTCATGTCCATTACATAAGTGTCATTCTTTCTTGGTGCCCTCATGACTATCCATTTTACTGGTATGACAAATCCTAGTTTCAGGATTAATGCTTCTCTATCTGTGAAATGAACGGGATGTCCTTTATCACAGATCTGAGATACACTCACGAGATTATGTTTCAGCTCCTCAACATAGTTGACTTGCTCTAACATAATTTTCCTATTTGTGACATTACCTAAACCCGTGATCTGTCCTCCTTTCGCTCCCGTGAAGTTAACATATCCTCCTTTCTTGTGCACAAAATCCACAAGATTTTGCCTTTCCCCCGTCATGTGCCTTGAGCAACCGCTATCAACATACCACCAGTTAATAGCTCGTCTGGTCAGCTCCTGCACAAAAATTGAAAATAGTTAGTCAGAAAGGGGGACCCAAGCCACTACGGTCTTAGGTCGGCCATTTTCGACAAATGTAAAGTCTTTCAAGTATCCATCTTTCTTGTCAAGAGACGTGGATGCTCTGGGGGTTGCACTTATCGAGGAATGGAAGGAGTTACCACTAGGTTTTCGCTCAAGAGACTTTTGGAAAAGTCTCGGATTAACATGCCTAGGGTTTGAAGTAGACCTAACCCTAGATGGATAGTTATAATTTGAATTATTATAATTCCTATTATTACTATTTTGGTTAGAGAAACGATTGTTGGGAGTTTGATAACGCTGTGGAGTCTTCGACCTCGATGATTGTCCATGAGAGCTTCCTGAAATAGGAGTAGTTGTGACAACCCTCGAAAACCGGTATAATTCCGTACGCAATTAACATTGCATTCTTACGCTAATTCCCTCATAATTAAAATCTATTCGATTTAAAATGAGATATGTCTAGCACATGTCCACGTTGCACAATTTGGTGTACCTTATTTTAATGCGTAACGCATTACATTTACGTAATTATTTAGAATTGCGGGATTTAATCGGATGATTTCCGACAAAGACAAACGTTGGTGATATACTTTCCTAAATAACGTAAAACTATTCGATAATAAATATTAGTTATTTACCTATATTAATATGCTAGGGTTTATAGCATAATTTATCGGTATTCGAAATTTACGCTTATACGTGATGTAAATTAAACATAACAACGTAGAGATTTCGCGATTGATTTAAACGAACCAACGGAAACGTGAGAATATTATCAAAACAACTAATAATATTCTAATTTCATTTAATTACTCTTAATTAACCCAATTAACCCTAATTAACCTTAGTCACCCAATTGAAACCTAAGTAATCAAGATTATCAACTAATGACTAAAATATCTAAGGTTAATCAAACACTAAACCTCCCTCCCCTAACCAAAATCTGCCCAAGATCTACTTGCCACCCCATGCCCACTCCCTTGAAACATGGAAGACACCCACCATACCTCCCTTACCTCCCTTGCCTATTACCTTGACAAACCTCACCACATTTCATCACAAGTTACACACACAACCCAAGTTTCTCTCCCTTTTCTCTGCCCCTCCCACGAAATCAGTAACAACAGCCACCATTGCACCACCCTCCACCACCATGAACCACCAATGCTAAAACCTTTTTTTTTAAACCCTTTTAACCACCAAAAATGTGCGTTCATCATCCCTCATATCAATTATAAGTAAAACCACTCAAGAACACAAGGATAGGAAGCTAGAAGCTCACTTACAACAAGATCAAACCCCCACTTTGCTCAAATTCGCGTTTTAGTGCATTGTAAGGAAATCCCACCATAAACTCCTTCTATTTCTTATTAAAATGTTTATATAATAGTTAGAATATGTTTAGATGTTCACTCTTGCTAGATACAAGCTTAAAAACACGAAATCATATGAGTTATAACAAGGCTATGCTAAAAAGAACTAAAACAAGTGTTATAAAATTCGGACAGAAAAATAGGTTGACTTTGGAGGGTAATAACTTGTTCAAAACTTAACCAAATCTAGTGTTTCTTGAGTCTAAAATTAAGTTCAAAGAGTTAGCTTTCTAACCCAACCGGTTTCATGAATTTTAGACAAGTATTGGTACTTCAAAATGTATTTTTAAACCAAGAGGTACCTGCTGGACCTTCGTGTAGTATTAATTAAGTTTGAACCCCTTAAACATAACCAAAAATTATAAAACTTACATTTTTGAATTGCTAAGATGTAGAGGAACATGTGGTTAAAATTTCATAAAAGTCCAAGCTCATTTGGTTAGTCAAAAACGTAGCCAAAGTTAGGCACCAATCTGAAAAAGGGGCTGAAAAAGTGCAGCAGCCTTGCGAACTGAGTCAGTTCGCAACTCAGTTCGCAAGTCAACTCAGTTCGCAAGTCTGTTCAGTTCGCAAGTCAGTTCAGTTCGCAAGTCAGTTCAGTTCGCAAGTCAGTCAGTTCGCAAGTCTGTTCAGTTCGCAAGTCTGTTCAGTTCGCAAGTCAGTTCAGTTCGCAAGTCAGTCAGTTCGCAACTCAGTTCGCAAGTCAAACTCAGTTCGCAAGTCAATGTCAGTTCGCAAGTCAAAGTCAGTTCGCAAGTCAATGTCAGTTTGCAAGTCAAAGTCAGTTCGCAAGTCAATGTCAGTTCGCAAGTCAAAGTCATTTCGCAAGTCAAACTCAGTTCGCAAAGCCCAAAACTCACGAACCGCGATTGGTACGATTAATCCGGTAACGAAAACGATTCGAATTATTTAAAAATAACGTGTAAGGGCGATAAAAATTATAACGACAGTTTTGAAAAGCTTTAGAAAAACAAAATAACTAAGCTTTCAAGGAACGTACACGTATACATACATAACTGTCACCAACGGGTCGTACGCTTTTCGAAAACGAACATAGATACGCGGGTAGCTATCTACATAGACAAACATAGATGTGCGGGTAGCCATCTACTATTATGAACCTAGATATGCGGTTAGCTATCTACTTATACAAACGAACTAATGCGTATAGGACGCTAAGAGACTTTTGGGCAAACTTACTTAATTAAACGCTAGCACTCGCACCGCTCACCAGGTGAGTTCACAGCCCCTATTTTACTGCTTTTTACTGCTTTCTAAATTTGGGGTGAAAAACATATGTACTGTTTACATACAAACTGCTTTTATGCGATGATTGAAAACCTGACAACGAATCCTTGTGCGAACCTACGTTAAACTAGTTGTAGTGCATAGAAGTCCTCATGACTACAAACTGTAACCATTAGCTAGATGACGCTAGCCACCGAATATGCGAATAGTACTATTGAGATGACATCCCTCCCACTTTTGTTAGTCATGCTAACTGCCGACTATATGTCGAGACGAGGAGCGTATATTTTATTGGTCCCAGGCAAACACAACAAAAGTCGTGGTTTGGTTATAGGCCTAGGTGTCGTTACTTTAACTCGTAAGGTCTTGCAAACCTTCGGGGGATCATCGTCAGTTATTTATTGTTTTAACTCTATATCATCGTACTCTTGGCCATGATTGGCACGATATGAATTGCGAAACAATTACTAAACGATTGGTTTAAACGTTTGAGTCTTAAACCTGTGAATTTCACTCAACAATTTTGTTGACCTTTTAACTATGTTTTTCAGGGAATTAGCAGCGAAGTAAGATTTGCATGCATATTGGGACCCGCGCCTACCTTATCATTTAGGATGCCATTTTTGGAAAACTCACGTGATTTCATTTGTATTACTATAAACTGTTCTACTTATATTGGTGAAATCTCCTAATGATTGTAATTTGATAACATTACTACTTTTGCGACTTGAATAGTCGGTACGTTTTGTAACAAACTATTATTGGCATTCTCATATAATGTTCCGTTGATAATCATATGCTCTTGATTAGTTAGACAACTAATCGCGCTCACGCCCCGTTCTTCCGCACTTGATCATGATTTGATTTTGGCGGGGTGTGACAGTAGTGCTCCTTGAACTATCATTGGTCGTGAACTTCACCTGCGACTTACCATTTTTGCCCTTAGTTGGACAGATAATTGCAACGTGTCCCTTTTGATGGCACACAAAGCAAGAACGTTTCGCTAAGGCCTTTTTGGGGGCCCTTTGATTCGTTAGAATGTCCAGACTAGGCAAACTTGGAGAGAGGGAGTTTCAACTTGTTTACCCTTATCTGTTTTAGCATTTACATTTTCATTATCAGATTTAGGTGAAACAAATTTAATCATTTTATTTAACTCCACCTTAGCACACTCATCTTCCATCACACCCGGTTTTTCAAAAGTTACTTTCTTTACAGGAATGAGTGTCTTGGAAGTATCAGACATTGTTGATTTTGGTTCAACAACCAACTCAGATCCCACTGATCTAACAAACTGTATCAGAACAGTGACTGCTGGTCGGATGATAGAGTCATTAACAGTGGATATCTCAGCATTATCAGACATAAAGGTATAATTATGATTAAAAGGTGGACGGCTTTCAGTATAACCCATCCCCCTATGATCTCCTGGCTGTTTCTGTACACTTAGCATATTATCTAAAGTTTTCGATTGAAAATTTCCTTAATTCTAATTTTCTATTAAGGTCGGCAATCCTAACTCTAGCATCAGCTAACTCTTTTTCTTTCTCAGCAGACTATTTGGTTAATTCCAAAACATGTTCGTGAGCTAAATCAATAATTTGACTCTGCTCATTAACCTTTTCTTTTAAAAATTTTAAGTCTGCTTTCTCATATTTGGATTTATTTAAAAGTTCTGAGTTTCTTATTTTCAGGACAGTGTTTTCTTCTTTTAAAGACTTGAGCTGAGATGTTATCATGGCAGATGATTCATCAATTTCTCTACTTGTTCCTAAAAATTTGTACAAAGAACACATGCTTTAACAACTAAATCCAGATTGAGTAATACCTTTTGCTTATCGGTATCCAGATTTTCCATATACGCTATGAAGTCCTGTGAGTTCATATCCTCGGTTGACTTTAGTTGCTTGATTCTTGTTTCAGCAGCAAGTCCTTCAATCTCCATTTTTGTCACTATGTCCTTTCCTGAATCAGATTCAGCGTTGCTATCCTCCTTCTCTTCTTCGATGGAGGCCATGAAATCTTGCGGTTCATCAGATTTAGAGCTCTAATCATATGCTCCTTCCTGCGACTGAACTACCAGTTCTTTGGAAGTCTGACTACTTCCGGAGTTGTGGTTGTTGCCGGAGGTACCTTGGTTGAAGTGTCTATGCCATTCTGACTCGGGGTTTCCTCCCTTTTAGGTCGTTGACATTCCCTAGCAAAATGCCCAAAACCGTCACATTTATAGCATTTTACCAGTTTTTTACCACGGTCAGGATCCCAGTGAGGCTGAGTCAGGTTCAGGATCTTATATTCTTTGCTTTCAAGTGTTAGGGTCTTATATTCTTTGCTTTCTTTGATCGTCAGAGTATATATATCCCATTTAGGAGGTAACGCCTCCAGAAGCTTATTGTTCTTCACAGTGTCAGAAAAGCTAAGCCCATTGTTTTCTAATTCAGTCATCAGGTGATAATATCGAGTGATAATATCGAGTGATAATATCCTCTAATGTTTCAGTCTTCAGATGTTTAAAAACATAGAACTATTAGTAAGCAAATCAGCTCGGCTTTCTTTGAACTGCTCATTACCTTCAAACCTCTTTTCCAAAGCTAACCATAGCTCTCTAGATAGGTTGAACTTTTTGAAGGTGTGTTTGATTTCTCGAGGTAGACACATAGTGAGAGCAGATAACGCTTTGTTCTCTGCCTCATACATTTTTCGGTCCTCCTCCTTCATTATCGAATATGTATACACCCTTTGTTTTCCTTCAAATTCATAGGTAGGTGCCACATATCCGTTGTTGATGCAGATCCACATTCTGACATCGTTATATTTAGTAAATGATTCAAAACGATCCTTCCACCAAAAGTAGTCTTCTCCTTTAAGGAGTTTCGGTGGAGAGGCGGATTTCCCCACCTCATGGTCCATTTCTATCCTTTTATTTAAACTAGACATTTTTGCAAAAAGTCAACAAAAGTCAACCAAGACAAGTTCGTACGAAGTTAGATTAATTCGAACTTAAAATTAATTTCGAAGACTACCTAAGTTCGAATGGTCAAACGAACTGGTCAAACGAACTTGACTACCAAAAATTCAAACTGCTCGAACTTACTAAGTTCGAAGGCTTCAAGTTTGTACGAACTTACAGCTGTAAGTTCGAATGATATTTTGGGTAGGTTCGTACGATGCTTTCCAAGTTCGTACTTATCAGTTCTTGAAAACACGATTCTGAAAAAAATTCTAGATCTAGTTCGTTTCAACCGACAAAATCGAATTTTTCTTGCACAATATGAAACACCAACACCAATGAAAGCCAAAAGTACAACTTATATCTTCCAAATAACTTGCACACTTGTTTTCTTTGCGTTTTCTAATCCCGAACCCAACAAATGACTTTGTTAAGCTCTGATACCAATTATAAGTCCCTTTGAACGGATCCAAACGGGATTACAGCGTGTATTATAGTGCGGAATCCTTTAATACACTAAACAACAACAAAACGAGTGAAACAAATGTATTTTCAAGCTTTTAACAATGTAACTTCGAATGTATTCGAACTAAGCAGAGTATTACAATGTATTCGAACTTAGTTTGCTGAAACTAAGTTCACAAAAGCGTACAAAAAATTATTTTTGAACTTATATTTATAGACAGCCAAGTTCGTACGAACTTAGTTGTTCCTAATTTCGTACGAACTTAACTATAAGTTCGTACCTACTCTAAGTTCGTACGAACCAACAAACATACTTAATCAAAATATTCAATTTAATTAAACAACATAAACAAATTACAAACTAACTATTACAAATATGAAGTTGTTGTCACATATCATGTACCAACATTAAGCGTTAAAGTACACAGATAGTAAAATAGGATTGTCATGTATGGAATTTTTATATATTTGCATCATATATTTAAGAACCTCGACTAAAATGGTATGTTGCCATAAGTTTGCTATAAAACCTTCTGTGCTTATGAAATGTCGTTGGTTGAAAACGAAAAATAAAAATAATCTAAGTGATATATTAGTTTAACATTCCTAGTCATTTGGATGTGTAAAAAGTAAATATCTAAACTCTTAAGATTTTTACCTGAATTATAGATGAAGAATAGGATTTTTGGGATAAAAAATAGCTGTAATTTTGTAAAATGTGTGACTTTCAATGAGGAGGTAATCATTTGAGTAATCTATCAATTTGTATGTACAAGTCAATGCTTAAAAAATTTCACGTCTTTCGTATATTTTTAAATTTCAAAGTGTTCATTGGGCGACTTTTATTTTGGGGGCAATCTTAGTTTACCTACTTTCTAATCTTTTATCTACTGTCATAGTTCTCTAATAAGAAAAAATCTTTGTTATTTTTTTATTTGCATTTTTTTTTTGTTCACGTAATTCATTTGTAGTGTTGTAACACGAATCGATCCAACCCGCCCATTAACTAATCAGAATTAAATACTAATGAATAAAGCAATGAAGGTAGGTATTAGTGGAGACTATTCACATACTTAATGCTTAAAAGGTTGGTTATAAAATATTGGAAATAAATTATTCCGAACCTACCCGAATTCTTATAGCAGAAGCAGAACGAATCGTCATTTTGATTACTAGTCGAGAAAAGCAATCACATACGGAAAGCTTTCATGGTTCACAACCTAAATTCCCGAAAAACTCAGTTGCATTTCTCATACACGAATCAAACGAATTCTAACTCGTCTCTCTCAACTTTTCTCGTGTGTGTTTGGTATGTGTGCGTTGTCATATGTGCTAACCTTTTAATATAAATACTCCCACTTTATATAGTCACCATATGTAATCATTAAGAAGGAATAGACTCCATTAAGTACTACCTTAATGGCTTTATTCATTAGTATTCAATTCCAATTAGTTAGTGGGCAGGTTGGATCCGGGTCGAACCGTACCCATGTTCCAACATCTCCCACTCGCACACAAACTAAATTAAAATACTTATTATATCTTGAGAGATCAATCATGTAACTTGCAAACAGTTCATACTAAAATAATAGGTCGCGCGACTCACATAGTATGAGAGCATAATTGTTATACATATGTTAGGATTATATAGCTCAATAACATTTTCCAAGAGTAGATTTAGTATGCAATACCCGAGATCATTAATCACATTACAAATTCTCATGATCTCAATTTTACTTGTAAAACCTTTATTTTCACAGTTATTTTTTATCACTAAGATGTCACTAAGACGAGATAATTGGTCGACCGGTGAATACATTAAATGTAAACCTCAAACGATCTTCCCTTTCTTATATCCTTTTAGCAAAGTCTTAAGATAGCAAACATCAACTTAATCTTCCAGAGACAAGAAAAGTCATAAGGATACCAATATTGAGGTTACTTGTACCTCAAGGGGTTCACATAACATAAAAGTAGAGATCGTTTCATCTATTTCCCTTATTGGTCGTCTTATACACATGTGGTATGAATCACATGCCACAACATTTCTCCTTTTCCATGGTGGTATGTCTTTCAATTAATGTTGCACATACGATAATCCAAACATACTCAATGTTCGAATCTGAGTTCACTCATCTACTCGCAAAACTTAGGTGTCGTTTGTTTTTTACTTTGCAGACCTTATTAGCTTTTATGTCTGTGGGCGAGCAAATGTTTTCACTTCAGACGGTTTGTTTTTCTGAAGACATAAGACAAAATAAGATCGACGGGCAGACTTAGAATATTGCTTTTTTTGTCTGCGAAAGCAACATTTGTAAAGAGGAAGAGGAAAATGAGATTATTTATTATATTTCTAAAAACGTTTTGTTTGTTCATTACATCAACTAACACTTATAATTAATTATTTATTATATTTATTATACTAATCTATTTTTTAAAATCTTAATCATTAATTTAGTTAATCAATTACTATTAGTTTATAAACTTTCTTTTATTCTCTTTATTTGAACTCATTTAGCCCAAATAGAAAAGTAACATTTTTTATATATTTTATTACTTGAATAATATATACTATATATATATATTATTAATTGGTGTCTCAATATTCTTTGTATGTGACCTCATAGATTCATACATAATTAGTAGTATAGTTACAAACGTTGTACTATGCATATAATCCAACATTGGTTACCAAACAAAATGTTATTATTACATGCTTTGCGCTTCATAATTTTATAAGAAGAGAGGGTTTATGGAGGAGCTTTTTGGCAAACAATTTTTTTTTCAAAATTACATTAATTCATAACCAGATTGACTTTTGCCGACAATGAAAAACAAACAGTCTTTTATGTTCACTTTGCAGACTTTAGGACCACATCTTCTTCTGCATACATGGCTACAGACATCAGACATATAACATCTAAAAAAACAAACAACACCTTACTTATCTCACAAGAACTTACATATGGTATCATAGATAGATTGGGTGAAACTAACTAATTCAGATATTGTTGTAAACCTTACAACTGTAGCATCAAAGATTTTAAGTTTGTGCTCTCAAATGTCAATATACTTCAAATACGTTACCTCTCCACTTATTACTAAAATAATGAAGTCGATCACCCATGTAACACCCCGAAAATAGTGGTAATATTATAATACTTATATATATATATATATTTATATATATGTTTTATTTTATTAATTGTATAAGTTATGTGTATTTTTATTGATTGTGGAGTATCTAAGTTGCTAAAATACTAAGTTGGGGGTGAGGTATTGTTAAGTATATGAGACTATGAGGTTAGAGGTGTAAATATCTATTTATCATTTTAGTTAACAAAACTAAATGAGACCTTCTACACACACACACACACACACACACATATATATATATATACATATGAACATACACACACACACACACACATACACTCTGGTGAGTTCTATAACAAGAGGAAGGAGGAATCTGCTGGTAATCATCAAATTGAGCTTAAGAAAGTCAAATTGGAGTTTCGTTTCATCATCTTTAACCTAAGGTAAGTATGTATTATTGTTCTTTGACCTAAGATTTAGAATAAAGGGTGATTAGGAGTTGGAATTGTAATAATAGATGAAGTAAACCATGAGTTGTGTTTAATTGATGCTAGTATAAGTCTATCATTATGAGTTGTTGATTTCAAACCAAATAGTGGTGAAATTTCGATAGGAGTTCATAATACCCAACTAAGAAAAGTGGAATTCGTGTTTAATGAAGATAACCTACTAAATTGTTAGATGAAAAAAGTTGTTTTGATGTGATTTATGATGATTAAAGTGGTGTTAAAAGCAATTGAACAATATAATGAATTAAGGGTTGAAGTGGTGAAATTATGACTAGTTTGACTTTAAAAGTCAAACTAGGCATACCAGATGAAGTGGTGAACTTGTAGTAAGAAATGTTGTATACAGTGTTGTTACATTCTTTATATATTGTTAACTTGTTATATGATGTTGCTAGGTGCTAAGGAAGTGGTGATTCACGTTTGGCGTTTTATCATCCTTAAACCAACGAGGTGAGTTTCATAAGAGTTAAATGAGTCAGGTGGTTTTTTGAATCAAGATTACATACGTGTAAGAGGATTCAAATGACAGTTTGGAATAAATTTGTGAGTTGTGTAAAGGAAGTTGAAAGATGATCCGTACAGTGGTGCATATGAATTCTACATATGCAAGTTGATTAGTTGAATGCAAGACAATAGTCGAATCCAAGTTGTTAATTGAATTCAAGTAGTTGATTGATTTCAGTTGGTTAATAGATTTCATGCTATTAGTTGTTCAAGTTGTTAGTTGAATTTCAATTTGCTAGTTGGTTTCAAGTTTGTTGGTTGACTTTAAGTTGTTTGGTTGGTTACTTGGTATTTAATTGGTGTACTAATTGTTGTAGTTGATTTATAAAGTTGTTTAGTTGTTTGCTTGTTTAATTGCCTATAAACTCACTAAGGGTTTTGCTTACCTCTATTGTTGAATCGTTTTGTAGGCGCAAGCGGGAGAGGTAAGAAAGATGACCATGGGAAGGGAAAGGCGTAGTGATGAGTTGATTGTGCTTATGCTATAGTTATGTAAGTGTTATTTCTCTTGAATCAAAGTTGTGATTGGTAGACTTGTTAACTTGAGCCCATGTTTTGTGTATATGTACACATGGGTCAAGTTTGATTTTGGTATAAATTTTTTATTGTAAATGGTGAAGTTTTGTGAAGTAAGTTGATTTTACAATTGTATTTGGTCATTTGAAGTAATTGTACGGTTTTGGTTACAAATGAACTTTTGGGTTGAAAAGTTGCAAAAATTTGGCAGAAGGCACCAATTCGGCGGATAGGGTATACATATCCGGCGGATAGCTTGTGTACACTTTTGACTAAGAGTGTCAATCCGGTGAATAGAGTACACATATCCAGCGGACAGCTCACCAATTTTATTTTTTTTATAAAAGGGGGCTTAACATGTGAGTAGGCTTATCTCCGATCTATGGAACATACTTTAGTAAATTAAGAATGTAAACAGAACATTCCATTATATATAGGACGTGACAAACAAATTGTCATGGATATTATAACTCAAATATGTTTGGGAAATATTAAGTTAGTACATTTTGATATCTACACAACCTTGAGACTTGACATGTTACATAAACAAACATTTCTAGGTACGTATTTTGTTTAAAGTCTGCTACATGTAAAGATATGTGCTTCATATTTAGTTCTTTTCCCGTACCCATGTCTCACAAAGTTGTACTTGATATATATGTGCTAGGTTTCACAATAGAAACTTCGGGTCTTTTAAATATGCTACGGAAGCATCATGATACAAGTTTATCGGTACTCAATTGATAAATCGTTAGTAACTCACAAGTTATCCAGAAAGTGGTTAAGCCACACAACTTGTTGAACCACAACAAAAATTTTCAAAAAATTTAGCTTCTGCTTTATACAAAGCTTTATGCGACTATTTCTTGTTATTTCAATAGATAACAACTTAGTTAACACATATATAGCTAGCCTTTTAAGTAGATCAATTCTTCACCGCACAATAAATCAAAGTACTACTTAGATACCTTAGTATCATTTTCATGTTTTTATAGCCTTACGTCACATAGTGAGCTTTGTATCCTTTGAAAAGCTCAACTAGTTCGCAAGAATTATTTTCTCACATAGACTCAATTATTCGTCCATTTTTTTAATTCATTTTTATCTTTATGGGACATGTAGGAGTTTCACTAATATTTATTATACCCAAATTCAATCTCATATCGACATGGAGGTTCTCCTTTTAGCAATTGATATTCCCTCGAAACGGATTCGTGGTTTCTCAAATTGCTCCCACTCGGATTGAGATTTCCTTAGAACTAATTCTTGGATTCTCATATTACTTCCAATTGAGTTGAGATTTCCTTGAAATGAAATCTCGGTTTCCGAAGATCTCCAACTTAAATATAATTCTATCATTTGCAATATGTTGAAGAATTGTCCCGAAGAAACAAATTCTTCTCCTTAATTCCTCAAATTTTCCCGGCTAATTGTTCATCAATTTGTTTGATGAAATTGCATGATTGCTTAATATGTCTATCTTCGAAAACTCCATTCTAATCATGAAAACGGAGCCATTATATCTATATGATAATATGGGTAATGATAATTAGAATTTGTGCTACTTCTGTATGCCCATAATGATTTCTTATTAAATCACTTCTCATAGGTCCATGTTTATTTGGCTATTTTGATGTTACTAAATATGAGTTATTTGCTATTATCAAATTTTTGTTTGTATACCTATAGAAATTTGAAACCTATATATTTACTACATAAATATAACTATTTAATGAATGATATGTTTTTTTTTTCTTTCAAATCTTTGGTATTCTTTTTCTTTAAATCTTTAGTGATTTAAAAGTAATATAATTTTGATATATTCATTTTAGATGACTAAAATATAATAATTTGTTATAACTGAAGTTTATATACATAAAAAATTATTTTAGTTAGAAAATTGGTCTCTCTTTACTATATTAGAAAAAAAAATAAAGACTAGAAGAGTACTATATTTTAGTTATAACTATTAAATTATATGTTTTGTAATATGCATATACATTACTTTACATAAAATTTCAAAACTTGATTGATCAATGTGTCATCTTTTAAATAATCACTTAACTCGATATAACAAACAAACACAATTTCGGCGTGTTTTCTTTAATGGTAATTGTCATTATTATTTTATCATTTTTTTACAATTGAAAGAATTGTTGATAAGTGTGACATATTGCATAAGTATTTAAGTACTTATTTGATCACTTTCTAAGATGTAATAATAATTATTAATTATATATTATTAATAAATATTGATTTCACTTGACCTATAAATACTTGAGTTAGTTATTCACATATTTAAAAGATATTAATTATGATATTTTATTTGTGATGAAAATTAATATTGAATCTTACACATCTCATATGTTATATCAATTATTTTAATGAAAGATACAGGATCATGATATCCTTTTTTAAATATAAACAAATCAATAAAATTAATTCTTATCTAGAATTACATCATGTACACACAAATGTGTGTATCTAATTTATCCGTCGCAACATGTACGTGGAAAATACTCCTCGAGGCACAATTAATCAACTCGTGTGGAACATACAAGTGTGACTTTTGAATTTATTTAGATTTTCAGAGTCAAACTTATTGAATCTTTGGGTCAGTATAGGGTCTCTGTATTAGTGAACCGCATGAACACAACTAGAAAAACTCGGTATATGCTACATGGGCCTCTAGTCGAATATTTGCACCCTTTATTTTTGAAATGAAGAATTTCTAGATGGCCAGTGCAAGTATATACTTTTATGTTGTACTACGTGAGGAAAGACCTCTAAATTTCTTATTAAAAGGTCTTTCAACACACATATATGTTATGGGTACATTATTTTATGTTATTATACCGGTTGATTCTCAATTGCTACTCCATTGGAAGATAGTGATTTTGTAGATTTCGGTATAATTTCATTGTTGAATTAATTTTGTAACTCATGAATTTTTGAGTTGTAACTTTTTGAGTATGAGTCATACTTTTTATAAGTTGTTACATGTACAACTCTAAATGCACAGTGTACCTGTATTTTGTTAAATGAGTGATATAATTTGTGATTCAACGATTATAAAATGTGCTTGTCAGCTTAAACATTTTCAGTTGTTGAAAGGTAAACAATATCCATTTTCTATTTATAAGTTATTACAAGATTTCTTGTTCGTTTGGATAGTGTAGGAATAAGAATTCATATCCCATTTTAACTGACATAAAATTTTTTCAATGTGAATGACAAGAGACGTCGGAAGTCATATAGACCAATGGATTACAAAATGGACTAATTAATGAGGTTTGCCATTGAAAATAGTCTTTCATGTTTCTGAGACAATTATGATGAGATTGATCTTTGTTTTTCCGTAAATACACCATCGAATTAGTTTCGTGATGGATGGGTCTAATTCTATTATTGTTACAGTTACCTTTGTGCATTTGTAATAATGAACCCACATGAATGATATCATTAAGATTATTAGTTTTTTTTTTTTTTTAACGGTTGAAATTATATAAAGAGCTAGTGGGAAACTAGCAAAAATTACATGTAGGTATGTAACATTGGGTTTTGAAGCCACAATGTCCATGTAATATTACATTTACTATATCTATTCGAAAACCAATCAAAAGAATTAATAACTAATTGATCAAAAATTGAACTTTTTCTTAAACTTGAATCTTTGAAGATGACACTATTTCGATAACACTAGATAGTCCATATCAATGCAAGGATGATGGAGACAATAGCCATGTGTTTACCTTTTGAACCAGGGGCGGAATTCAAAAAAGCTTCAAGATCAGCAGTAGATGTCCAAGATGGCTTCGGCGAGTCTAACTAAACAAATACTTTGCACCAAATAGACTCGGCGAGGCTACAGGTAAAGAATAAGTGGTCAGCTGATTCTGGATAATCCGAACAGATTGGGCATAACACTGAAGGAACATCAATTTCTTTATCCACCAAATTTACACGCGTTTGAATTATGTTGTTCGATAGACGCCACCAGAGGATATTGACCTTTGAGGGAAGAATTTTGAACCATAAAGTTGGTTTTGGACCAGCTTTGAGAAGTTTTCCATCTAAAAGAAGACGAGTACTTTTAACTGAAAAATACCCTGTAGTACCAATAGTCCAATAGCAAGTATCATTCTGGTCAGAAAGCTGCATGTTGCTTAGAAGAGAGCTCAGGTTAGTGAGATCATGATGCGACCTACTGCCTTCTCGAACGGCAGCAGCCCAATTCCAAACCCATTGCCCATTTGAAAACCGATCAGTAATTTTGCAAGATTTATTTACTTCTAGAGCATATAATCGATGAAAACTCACGGCCAATGTATTGTCACCAATCCAATAGTCGTTCCAGAATTGTGTGTTCATGCCATTACCCAGTTTTAGTTTCATTGCATCGTACCTAATAAGATCATTTATGTGCAAACCGTAAATGGTAGAAAGGATACCTTTCCAAGCTGAGTTACTGCCGGAATAAGGGGAAGTAGACGAGAACCCTCCACTACTCCCGTAGATTGAGGCAATTACCAAAGACCATAAGGCATGAGGATCATTATTATACCGCCATCTCCATTTGTAAATCAACGCAAGATTCAAAGATTTGAGACTTCCGATACCAAGCCCTCCTTTTTCTTTAGAGTTCAACGTGTCTGATAATTTGGTTTTCTAGAATTAGTTTCATAATAATCTAGTTATTTCTTTCGCATTTTTTGTGAATTATACGATATGCTGAACCAATTAACAATTCAGTCTAAAATGATGTAGATCTTTTGGTTGTGCAAATTAAGAAAAAAGTGACATGAGGGCTAAATGCAAGTTAATCATTGCCTAGTGCAAATGGTTATAATGATTTTCTCGTCGTTGAAAGTCCAATTTCTTGGTGAAATTGCAAGTCTTTGGTTAATCGTTGTGTAGTATAATGATTGTAAGGACCTATATATCATAAGTTGAAAATGAGTCGTTTAGTTGATCATTACTAAATATAATGATAAATTTCTCCTTGACAAAATCTTGATTTTTGGTGAAATTGTAAGCACCTAAGCTAATCATTATTTAGTGTAATGATTTTGATATCAAGTTTAGTTAATCATTTTTCGCTAAATGATTATAATGATTTTTCATTGTGTTTAAAAAATCTATTTCCTTGTGAAATTTTGAACACTTGTTAATCGTTATTTAGTATAATGATTATAGTTATTTATATATGTTTAAAATTGTACTCGGTATTTATTTGTAAAACTTGATCAAAATACTCGTTAATCATTCTTAGTGCAATGATTAAAACAATTCATTTTGAAAGTTCTATTACTTTATAAAATTTGAGCAATATTAGTTAATGATTGAACTTTCTTTATTTTTTAAGTGAGTCTGTATAATTTTTTTACCAATATAAGTCGTTCAGTTCTTAGTGAAATGTTATATTACACTTTCTCTTTGTTTGAAAGTTGTATTTCACTGTAAAATTACGAGCGTAATTAATTATTTCTCAATGCAAATGATTATATCAATCTTTCTAGTAAGTATGAAAGTATTATATATTTGTTAAATTTTGAACATATTATTTAATTATTTTGTAATGATTATGATGAGAGATATTTCTGTGATAAATTTAGAGCATATTAATTAATTATTTGTAGTTTAATGATTATATTTATTTTTCTTTGGGTATAAAAGTTACATTTTTTAGTGAAATTGGAAATATTTATTAATATACGTATGTACTCTTATTTGATGACTTTGCATTATTAACTGTGTTGATGCAGTTTCAGAGATAAGCAGCTCAAGTGAAAACTTAGAATTTTTGTACAAGTATTTTGGTGACACTTTCTAGTGTCGCGTACAACAACACATGTAAGTGTTGTGTTCTGCATATATAAATAGATCAACTGTCGTTCAGCTTTAAGTAGTGCTTTCATTGTGTAAATTTTAAATGAGAGAATTAAGTGCAGTGTATTGAGAGCTCATTCGTATTTCTATATTCATATTGAATATCAATAGAAAAGATAATCGCATTTAAAACAAGTTATTTTGGATTCTGCACTTTTAACTTGTTTGATTCGATTTGAGATCCTTACGAATATGACCTACAAACTGGTTATGTTAATTGTGGTTTAATGGTAGATGTGACAACCGTCAAATCTCGAGTTATTACCTAGCTTGAATTTCTAGAATGACATTTGTGTTTACGACTTTTCGTAAGTTTCAATAGTATAATTAACTCATGAGTCCTTAAGAACTCCAAACGTTAGAATGTTTTAGTAACTACTTAGTAAATTTCATGTTCATGTGGATTACTCAACTACGTTATAGAGTGTCAAGAAATATAAAAATCTAAGTCTTATAACTTGTTACAGAAATATTTGTCAAGTTGCAAAACCCGGATTATTAAAATTCCCTCGTTCCTTAGTCAAATTAACTAAGTAATTAACTAGTAACATTTGAACAAATATCATGTATAATTAAATTTTAATATGGTTAAATCATAATTAGAAGTATTAGTTATAATTATTAGCGTTCAATTTTATTAATCATATAATAAACACAAATACTTCAAAAATAACCTTAGAATTATATAAAAACTTATACAAATTTTATAAAAATTAGTCTTTACATTTTTATAAATATTACAATTACCAAAACAAACTACTCCTCTCCCCCACCTCTTCCCCAAAATCAGCCCCCCCCCCCCTAAACCTCACTTCACTCATTTGATTTCACTTCACATACACACACACACACATACACTTTCTCTCTCAACTTCAATAAAAAATCAGCCCCTAAATCACTTGAAACATTGAGTTTGAAGGTGTTGTTAAAGCTCCTCAAGTAACACAAAGGTAATATACAACTTTCTACACTTGTTCTACTACTTTTTACCTTCAAAATCTATGTTGTTTTTCTTATTTTCGGATTCTATACCTCTTAATGGGTAGAATCTTTTATTTTAACTTGAGGTTTGTAGATTATCACCCTCACATATTCATGTATTTTAAAGGAGCGATAATTCATGATCAAACCCATGTCAAGATTAAAAGAGATATTATTTAATTGCAATCTTTCAAAAATTGATTTTTACATCTTATACTTAATGAAAAGATTGTTGTGGATGTATTTCAACCCCATGCATGTGTCACAAATAGAGTTTAAGGTAAAAAAATCAAAAGCTCAAATTGGTTCAAGTGTTTTTCTTCATTTAAGAATATAACACCCATTTTTGGGGCTCTTGAGAACCAAACATCATAGCTAGATTTCATGCACTTAAAAGATCATTAGGTTCGTGGAAAATGATGGCATGATGCATGAGAATCATATTCTAAATCACTGAGTTAGGCCTATGAGTTATAGGGGTAGTCTTAGACTCAAAACTTAAACTCATGTCATGCATGTAATTACCCGACTTTGGAGGCCATAACTCAGTGGATTCTTAACCAAAAATTTCCATTTTTCTTTAACAATTTACCTCTTTGAGTTACCTTCCAAAAACAAGTAATTTCACTAAAAAATATGGAGTATTCGACCTCCAAACAGTGCTTCAAAAATTGTTGCACCAACTGCACATTTACCAAGGTTAATAGTTTTGTGATGCATGTTCAAGGCTCTTTTCAATTCTAAAAATCTTGAGAAAATTAATTTCTAGCTCCTAGCATTTGGAACTCAGTTGGGTAAAGATATCGTAGTTTAAAAGATTAGGGAAGTATGCATAGAAAATTCCCACATCAATAGCTAGATTTTACAACTAAAATCAAACTAGTTATTATTTTTCTTAATGCATTGAGCTTAGATGCATCCAACAAGCATCAAATGGGAGAATGAGATTTTTCCAAGAAAACAAGTAATATGAAGAGTTAATCTGGAAATTTTCAAACCCATATGTATTTTCTTTAATTTAATACAATGATGCTAACAAAATAGAATGATTAATCATAAAAATTAATTCCCGATGTCAATAATTACTCAAACGTTTTCGGGGTTATTATTATGAGTAAAAAGCACTCCACTACAAAATTTACATCATTTGGATACTGTTTCATAATTATCTTGATTTTTTTACCATTAATCATGAGAAATTTAGAAAACTGGGTTTTGCTTATCTAAATGACTTGGAATTTTTACACAAACCCTAAAATAATTAGAAACTATGGTGGTAAAAGTTTCATGAATTTTCATGATGATTTACTATTTTATTTGAATTTTCCAACATTTTGGACATAAATAAAAAATAAATAATATACAAGTCAAAAATTTCTCAAATATTTATAGGATGTTTATATCCCCTGTTTGGTTAAAAAAAAATAAAAAAATTTGGTAAGTTTTGGAGTTAATCATCATGTATTTATAAAAATATGATTACAAGACTAATCATAAATTTTACCAATTAGTAGGAATAACCAAGTAATTTTGTGACACTTTAAAATTCAAGTAGTTGACTAAGTATTTAAACTATATGAGAATCTCATTAGAATCTTCGTGTTTCGTAGGGTGTGAGTAGGAGTCATACTTTTTTGGTTAGATATAAAATAGGATTTGCACTTGTACATCTGAGACATTATTAGTGAGACACTAGCTGAGACACTATTAGTGAGACATTAGCTGAGACACTAAGCTGAGACACTATCTGAGACACTAATAATAATGTCGCAGGTACTGTTCATGAGACACAAAAAATAGTGTCGCAGTACCTGTTAAAGTGACTATAAATACGCTATTGCTATCTCATTTGTAAAGGCTGGAAAACGGTTAGAACTTGAGCGATTTGTATGTGAGATTAACAGAGAGTATTCAGAGCTTGTATTAATTCAGTTATCATTTAATATAAGCATTCAACTATTATTCGTTCATATTCACATATACATACATTCGGTTCATACACAAATCTCATCCAAATTAAATTGATTCATTTTATGTTTCAATTGGTGTGTTAACTGGTAATCTATGTGATCCAGGAGTTATAGTGTTTTTAGAAATTTTGTTTTCTAGAAAATACAAACAACATTTTTTTGATTTATTCAAGTAAAATAGTTTTCTTACCCAAATGGTTACGAAATTGATGTTTATTTGAAGTTTACTATCATTTTCCGCATCACTATCCCGAGATAATTAATTTGATAGTATTCTCAGCAAGTATCAGTTTTGTAACATATGACGCTTATTTGAAGATACAACATTCAACGGAATTCATGATGTTCACGATGTATCATAATCATCATGAAGGGGGAGAAAAGAATGATTGAAGTTACAAGCTCAGGTACATTGAAAAGAAAAGAAATAAGGAAGAGATTCTACACAAAAGAAGAAGTTCAAAGTCATCAAAACATATGTGAAGAAAAGATTAAAGAGGAAAGAGAAGACTAGAACTCAAAAGAAAGTTCTATTTTCTCCATGTCAAAGACATACAAGTACAAGAGTCAGAAGACAAAAGACTTCTCAAATAAAAAGGCAGAGATTACAAGATTCTCAAGACTGCAAAAGAATTCAAGATCAAAAAACATACTCAAAGATACAAGATGCTAAATCCTAGGGGAAGATTGTTAGATAGAAAATAGGATTTGCACTTGTACATCTGAGACACTAGCTGGGACACTAGCTGAGACACTAAGTTGAGACACTAGCTGAGACACTAGCAAAGACACTATCTGAGACACTAATAATAGTGTCGCAGGTACTGTTCATGAGACACTAAAAATAGTGTCACAGTACCTGTTAAAATGACTATAAATACGCTATTGCTATCTCATTTGTAAAGGCTGGAAAACGATTAGAACCTGAGCGATTTGTATGTGAGATTAACAGAGAGTATTCAAAGCTTGTATTCATTCAGTTATCATTCAATATAAGCATTCGACTATTATTCGTTCATATTCACATATACATACATTTGGTTCATACACAAATCTCATCCAAATTACTAAACTCGATCCAACATGTTTAATACGCAGAACCATCCATATCAATCGCTCAAACTTTATCTTGAATATTCACAGCCCCTTATTACTGCTTTTATGTTTTGCGGTGAAAAACATGTTTATCATATTGACAACTATTTATCTTGATGTATACATTTATTTATACGCAAATGTTGTATGCTTGAGACTCTATCGTATGTTAAGTCCCCGGTATCTCTACACAACCCACTAACTCATTTTGAGCCGATGGTCATTATGGATGGTACTACTTCGTGGGGCGCGAGTAGGAGTCATACTTGTTTAACACGCAGAACCATCCATATCAATCTTTCAAACTTTATCGTGAGTATTTACAACCCCCTTTTTATTGCTTTTATGTTTTGGGGTGAAAAACATGTTTATCATATTACCAACCATCTATCTTGATGTATGCATTTATTTATACGCAAATGTTGTATGCTTGAGACTCTGTTGTATGTTAAGTCCCCGGTATCTCTACACAACCTATTTAACTCATTTTGAGCCGATGGTCATTATGGATAGTGCTACTTCGTAGGGCGCAAGTAGGAGTCATACTTGTTTAACACGTGGAACCATGCATATCAATCGCTCAAACTCTATCGTGAGTATTCTCAGTCCCCTTTTTACTGCTTTTATGTTTTGGGGTGAAAAATATGTTTATCATATTGCTAACTATTTATCTAGATGTATGCATATATTTATATGCAAATGTTGTATGCTTGAGACTCTATCATATGTTAACTCCCTGGTATCTCTACACAACCTATTAACTCATTTTGAGCCGATGGTCATTATGGATAGTGTTATTTGGGATTGACACTCCTAACCAATTCTGCACATTTCTTGCGGGGGCATATAACCACTCACTTAATCATGTATATGATATACATGATCTCTTTGGGGCGTCTGTCGGAGGTTTGATTGTGAGCTCAAGTATAAACATTGACTTTTAATTCAGATTCATAATTGCGTATGATACAAACTACTTACATGGCAATAATATTTCTCAAACTGTATTTCAGCAACTTTTAACAGCGTTACAAAACCTGTGAACTCACCAACTATTTTCATAGTTGACCTCTCATTTTACATGCTTTTCAGGAAACGTTAGTGAAAGTAGACTGAAGCCCACCAATGTTATTGTTATTGTTATTGTAATTTCTATTGCTAGTGCGTTTGTTTAAACTCTCGATGTATTAGGATGATATGGCTTGTGTACTCGATGTAATCTGTGATGTTACTTTTAATACGTATACGGTATGGTTGGTGTTTTTATTATACCTTATGTTGTGAAACGTTGTGCTGTTACTCGTGTTTCCACTTTAGCGTGGTGTGACAGATTTGGTATCAGAGCTGAAGGTTATAGAAAACACCGGTTCTCCTTTGGGGAGGCCTAAACTATAACAAAAAGGATAATAGGCATGCCTTCTAAGTATGACTAGTTCGGGTGTTGCATCATTGGGCTTTAACTGGACATAGCTTGAGCACCTATGTACAATTGAAGAAGAACTGATGCGAGACCGGAACTGGTTATAATGATAAGATGTGCAACATAAAATTTCACTTAAGCAAAGAAATCACTCTAAGTATGCTTAGGTATCTTCTCATACTAGGTAGTTTATGTACCTCTAGGCATCTATCTAAGTACACCTTATATATAAGTACACTTTTATCACAATCGTATTATGTTGACCCCTTCATTGTCCTACACCGCATACTCATCCGATGAGTCGGGGTATACCATTAGCCGCCCTAAGAATGACACACATAGCACTACCGAGGAGGACGACCCCTCCGTGGAGACTGATTTCGGATACAAGGTGAGCAGGGGGAGGGCCACTAGTTCGACACCAACATCCATAATACCAATCACCCAGCCAGCTCTTTATGAGGCAAAGCAAGCACTAGGGTTACAACTCGGAAGAGCATTCCGATGCCAAGGAGAGTGAGGATTGGGCATCGCGCCAGGAGGAGGATGGGTGGCCCCATACCGTCGCTGGGGTACCATTGGTACGCGCTCCCGGCATGACTCTCAAGGAGATGCCGAGCGTCCAGACCATGGCTGCCGCGGTACGTGATAGTCGGATTAGGATAGCGCATCAGGAATAGCTTTTAGCTGAGTTATCGGAGGTGATGAAGCTATTGTTCAAGTATTCGTCGGCGACCTGAAGGCTGCCAGTGTAGCATGGAGGATTGTTAAGAGAGTATATATATATGCTAGATGATGGGAGAACTTGTGTTGTTTAATGGTTGCATTGTTTGTCTTGGTGGCTATCTTCCAGGGATAGTACTGATCTAATTACCTAGTGATTAGGAGTTTATTGGTTAAAACTCTACATACAAGAAAAATAAATTCCTACAAATGATATGTATTATGTATTTTGGTACCCCAAATGTTTTGTTGGCTTTGAAATTAAAACTATTATACTACGATTTTGTTAAAAAGGCTACAATATTGCATGTCATATTCAAAAACCGTGTAGGAAATGTTAGTTTAATATAATGAAAATCTTTTAACGTTTTGTTTACCTACAAAAATATTATTATTAAAAATTTCAAGTTTTGTGGTATATCGTGCGTGAAAATTTTTATGGTCAAGTTCGTACAAAAAGAAAATCTTTATTTTGTCACTATCATTAATAGTATGTTACCTGTAGAAGATGGCAGGTCCCACTATATACGATTATGTGTCAAATGACAACCTAATCCATAAGGAACAAATTAAGTACTTATACCTGGACGAAAGGGTAGCCCCAATGGAAGAATTCGTCGTGGAGGTGGACGATGTCGGGATAATTGATATCGAAGAATATGAAAGATTAAGAAATCAAGCAGAAGAACTGGATACCAGAAATTGGGAACTCAGGAGTAGGTGCAGGACATATGAGCAAGAACTAAGGATTGCAAAAACATCTATTCCCGTACGAATTAAGGATAAGATTCACTTCTAGAGGAAAATAGCAACTAATCTAAAACAAAGTACTAAGTCATGGATCAAGCGGAAGTGCCGACAAACAACAAAAGATACTTTGATCTACCCTACGTCTTTACAATATAGAGACATGTTAGAAGCACATTATTACCCATATGACTTAAACCTAGAATAGATTAGAAGTAGAATATATCTCGGATATAAATAAGGAAATATATTGGGACGTAGAAAAAGGAAAAACCAGATAGATTTTGTAACCAACGTCTCAAAATTTTGTACGATGCATATAGCATATATAAAATTTATCTTCGTATTTATGGAACCGTGATTTTATTTTTGAAACAAATGGACATTACTTCACTATTAGGCTTCTACCAATGTTCATAGAGGAAATTAAAGTAGTTGTAGGCACGAATTGGTTAGCCACAAATCACGTAGACATAGGCTGCTACGAGAAGGTGATACGACTACCCCTTCAAGGAAACGAGACTCTTGTCATACACAGAGACAAGGCCGGTAAAAGTTTAAAAATGGTGTTATGTATGAAGATTTGTAAGTATTTAAAGAATTAGTGTCTCACATTCTTGGCTCATGTAGTAGAGAAGGAATAAGAGGAGAAGCGCATACAAGATATTCCCGTGGTGTGAGACTACTCAGAAGTATTTCTGGATGACTTGCTTGGACTTCCCCCGCCTAGATAGGTCGAATTCCGAATTGATCTAATCCTGGGGCAGCACCCTTAAGTAAAGCGTCGTACCGATTAGCACCCGCAAAAATGAAGGAGTTATCCAACCAACTTCAGGAAATCCTGAAAAAAGGGTTTATTTGCCCTACCTTTTCACCATGGGGAGCCCCAGTCTTATGTGTTAAGAAGAATGATGGGTCATTACGAATGTTCATCGACTATAGTGAATTGAACAAGCTGACATTCAAAAACCGATAAATTCTTCCTCGAATCGACGATATGTTCAATCAATTGCAAGGTTTTTCGTACTTCTCAAAGATTGACCTTCAGTCAGGGTATCATCAATTAAGAGTCCATGACGAGCACATACCCAAAACCGCATTTAGAACTCGGTATGGACACTACGAGTTCTTAGTTATACCCTTTGGTCTTACTTACGCTCTTACGATATTTATGGACTTGATGAAGACGACCAATAGGTTGTACCTAGATAAGTTTGTGATCGTGTTCATCAAAAACATTCTAATTTACTCTCAAAGCAAGGAGGATCATGAACAACATTCGAAGCAGATATTGAAGCTACTCAAGAACGAAAAACTGTTCGCCAAACTCTCCAAGTTCGAATTTTGGATTAGAGAAGTATGCTTCCTTGGTCACGTGGTTAGCGAAAAAGGAATTCATGTGGACCCGGCTAAAGTTGAGGCCATCAAGAAATGGTTAGCCCCAAGGACCCCAACAGAAATTCGACAATTTCTAGGGTTAGCTGGTTATTACAGGAGATTTATCGATAATTTCTCAAAAATCTCTCAACCACTAACTGCACTAACACAAAAGGATAAGAGTTTCGTTTGGGGAAAACAACAAGAAGATGGATTCCAATTGTTAAAGCATGTACAATGCGCCAATTTTGGCACTTCCAGAAGGCTCAAACGACTTTTTCGTATATTGTGATGCATACATCAGGGTTTAGGTTGCGTATTGATGCAGAAAAACAAGGTTTTAGCATACGCTTCCAGATAGTTAAAAACTCATGAGAAAAACTATACAACTCACGACTTGGAGTTAGAAGCTATCTTCTTTGCCCTTAAAATTTGGAGACATTACTTGTACGGAACCAAATGCACTATCTTCACAGACCACAAAAGTCTCCTATTCTGGAGCAAAAGATGCTCAACACGCGACAAAGGAGATGGGTGGGAATACTCAATGATTATCACTGCGAGATCTGTTATCACCCTAGCTAGGCCCACGTATGCGACCCTGCTGGTACAGAAGCTTGAAACAAAGTCTGATGCAGTGAGATACTTCAAGGACATGGTTTAGGTACCAAAAGTTAACTAGTCCTTTGGTACCTAAACCCTGTTGGGGTCCTTGGGGCTCTCCATTTCTTGATTCCCCAACTTTAGCCGCGTCGATACGAATTCCTTTTTTGCCAACCACATGACCAAGGAAGCATACTTCTCTAATCCAAAACTCACACTTGGAGAGTTTGGCGAACAGTTTTTCGTTCTTGAGTAGCTTTAATATCTGCTTCAGATGTTGTTCATGATCCTCTTTGCTTCGCAAGTAAATTAGTATGTCGTCGATGAACAAGATCATAAACTTATCTAGGTACGACCTACTGACCCTATTCATAAAGTCCATAAATATCGTAGGAACGTTAGTTAGACCGAAGGGCATAACCAGGAACTTGTAGTGTTTATACCGAGTTCTAGATGCGGTTTTGGGTATGTCCTCGTCAAGGACTCTTAACTGATGATACCCTGACCGAAGGTCAATCTTTGAGAAGTACGAAACACCTTGCAATTGATCGAACATATCGTGGATTCGAGGAAGAGGGTATCGGTTTTTGATTGTCAGCTTGTTCAATTCCCTATAGTCGATGCACATTCGTAATGACTCATCCTTCTTCTTCTCAAATAGGACTCGGGCTCCCCATGAAAGCTGGGACGAATAAACCCTTTCTCCAAGAGTTCCTGAAGTTGGCTGGATAAGTCCTGCATTTCTACGGGTGCTAATCGGTACGGTGCTTTAGCTATGGGTGTTGCACCAGGAATTAGATCAATTTGGAAATCGACCTGTCTAGGCAAGTCATCTATAAATACTTATGGGTAGTCTCGCACCATGAGACATCTTATATGCGCTTCTCCTCCGATTCCTTCTATACGACATGAGCTAAGAATGCGAGACACTTCTTCTTGAAATACTTACGAATTTTCATACATAACACCATTTTTAAACTTGTACCGGGTGTAGCTCCGTGTATGACGAGAGTCTCGTTTCCTTGAAGGGGTAGCCGTATCACCTTCTCGTAGTAGCTTATGTCTGCGTGATTTTTGGCTAACCAATTCATGCCTACTACTACGTCGAAACTTCCCTGTTTAATTCGAATGAGGTCAATATTAAACTAGTTTATCCTCAAGATTCAAGGTATAATCCAAGACTATCTCCCTAGCCTTAAGTTCGCAACCACTAGCTATATGATACTAAACTAGTTTATACTGATGCATAGTGGTCGTTTTGGGAGAAACGTACCTGTAACCACTTTAGAGTCATGGCATGCTTCATCGGTTCCTATAAAAAATGCTCGTCCACGAGTTTACCCATCACGATTCCCTAGGTTAAGTGGCCCTACCTTGTTTCTAGTATTGTTGTTGTTCGGGCCCCTTCTCAACTTTGGACAAGTGTTCTTAAAGTGGTTCAAACTTCCACATTCGTAACACGCTCTGTTACCTTCTCCGCCTTCGTTGCGCTCCTTGATGGCCGTGCAGTACTTGGTGTAGTGACCCGTTTGATTACAAATTCCACATCTTGGGCAGGCTCCCTCATGATGAAAGTTACATTTGTTGCACTTAGGGTGGGGATTAGTGTTTCGCTTCGGCTCCTGAGTCTTGACCGCAAAGTTCTTAGCTGGTTTCTAATTCCTATTTGAGTTACTACCTCCATTCTTTCCTGACAAGTTCTCAAACTTTCGCTTGTTGCCTAAGTTGCCTTTTGCCAGAGAACTCCTGATCTAATCATATTAGTGGTTAGATGGTGTGCCAAAGTTACTGCACTTTCAATGGTAGTTAGATTTGCTGACGTAACCAGTCCTCGGAGCTCGGGTGCCAATCTGCAAATGTAATGATCAATTCGATTGAACTCTAGGGTGACCAGATGGGGCACCAACTTTGCCAGCTCATGAAAGCGAGTAGTATACTTTTCTATTTCAATTCCAACCATGGTGTGATTCCAGAGTTCTGATTCCAGCCTTTGGATTTCATTCTTGGGACCCACGACTGGATGCATAACCCACTTTGCAACCTTTTGAATGTCTCCCATGGTAGATTGTATGCGACTTAGCACCCACGACTTTGGACTTGTGTGTTCCACCATGTTAAGGCGACATCCTGGAGTAAGCTGGATGCATAACCCACTTTGCAATTTTCTGCACAATTGCTCTCGTGGAGTACCGATTCTATGCTTTCGAATCATTTCAGTATGCGTACGGCGCGTTATGTTCCCCAAAAATCCTTGGGTTTGCAGGACATAAAGTACTTGTAAGTGCATCTACGGCCATTAGTGGCAAAGATTCCCGGTCTACCTTGTCCTCCAACGGGAGCGGGACCTCTATTGGGATTGGGACCTTTATTGTTTCCTTGCGTAGAATGAATGCCATCAGTAACTTGGGCAACAATGTTAGGGATTATTCCAGAGAGTTGTTGGGCTATGAGCTTGGGCCATGTCGGGTTGTGGTTCTTCTGGCTCTATGCGAGTGCGGCGGGTAGATTATCTCGGAGGCATGGTCCTAAGACACGTTTTTGAAAATTTTGGATTAGAACTTGTACCACACATTTTCAAACGCTAAAAACTTGGGAATTTTCAAAATCAAGTAAAACAACGTAGTGACAAAGAATTTTTGTTACATTGAAACAAATATTGAAGTAGCATTAACAAAACAAAATAGGGTTCTTCCATTGATTAACAACTCAAAAAGTTCTTACTTGGATAACCCATTACATCATAATATATTCATAGTTAATTAAAGATATCTACTTATGCAAAAGTTGCAAGGGTTTCAAACATCTAAATCTTTCTCGGTGCGCTATCCTCAGAACCAGACTACCGAAACAAGTATCACTATAAAAAAAATGTAAACCCTCCCAACACTCGACACCAAAACATAGCCGCATGTGTGGTTTCCAAAGCTCTGATCGTGCAACTAGTCAGCATCTCTATCCAATTTGCTACCTCTGGCATAAACTGCCCCTGGTGGGCACCCCTGACACACTAGGTCTGAAGCTTGGCGGTCACGGCGTCCATCCTTTGTGCTAATCTGAAGGTCATATCGGGGTCTCACGATATTGGGATTCCTAGAACGACTCACGGTGGTTTCACAGTTGTTGGTCTTGACGCTCCTAAGGACACTCTAGTAGGTATGGGGACGCTCTTACGCACTGTGACTCTCGTGTGTAAGCCGTACAGGGTGACTGGGGCAAAACGGGCATCTGGGTCGACTTAGTACTCTCACTAGTGATCTCTTGACTGCTAACTTCCTCTTCTGACTTCGAGTCCTTAGAGGGGTCTTCCTCTGGCTTAGTCCTCGGTGGGTTGTCGCAAAGGAAACTAGTGACGTGGCCATAATCGTCGACCGATCCCGCAGCATGGAACGAGGAATGTGACATGGTAAAACTACAAAAAGAGAACTTAGTTCCTAGAGGTTTATTAACTACCTAGCATGAGAAGGTACCTAAGCATACCTAGAGGGATTTCTTTGCTTAAGTGAATTATATGCTACCATTATAACCACTTCCGGTCTCGCATCAGTTCTTCCTTAATTGTACATCAAGCTATGTCCTATTAAAGTCAAATAATGCAAGACCCAAACAAGTCATACTTAGAAGGCATGCCTATTAACCTATTGGTTATAGTTTGGTCCTCCCAAAGGAGAACCGATGCTTTCTATAACCTTTTGCATTGATACCAAACCTAACGAGGTGTAACAGCACAAGATTTCTATAATGATCTAAATCGAGTTTACTTGAGAATTGATGTTGAATTGGATTGAACAGGGTGCATGTTTAGAGAGAAATATGTTAATGTAACTTCCAAAACACACACTTAACTTTGAATATTATGTGAAAGGCTTCTTTTTACATACAAACACTTGGGCTTTTATACGTATTAAAATAACATAAACTAAATGTTAAATAGCAATGTTTACAATCTTCATTTTTATATCCAACAATCTCCCCCTGATTTTAAACGTTGTCCGGATTGTCTCCAATTCAAATATATAACTTTGAAGCTTGAATACCAAGAATCTTTTAAGAGCTGAAAACCATGTTCAAGCACACTGCTTAATAATAAAGTCTTAGCTTTCTCTTTGTTTTAATTCCCAAAAGCATTATGAAGACAAATCATTTTCTTGATCTTCAACGACAACTTTTATTCTTGAACGTGTTGGAATATTTTTCTTTGAAGCTCACACTTTAACAACAACTTGTAATGATCTTGATTCTGAAAGTATATTCCAAATGGTTGTTGGCAATAAATCCTCTTTAACTATTTTATCATAAGCTCCCCCTCAAACTAATATTCATTTTCTGGAGCTTGATTGGCTTTTGATTAGACCAATTCTTTATTCTCTGAATTTGCTCCCCCTAAAACCAATAACTCTTTTCAAACTTGTTAGAAAGATGTTGTGAGAAGTCATTGAAAACCGTTGAACATTTTTCATCAATGACTTTTGCTGTGAAGCTTTATCTTTCATTAAACAGTTGTCAAATTTTGATGAGAGTCTTGAACAGTATTCTGATATCCTCTCTTCTATTACCTCTTCTAGAATTCTCAGGCTTTTCAACCGTCATAGATTCCCTAAGATTCTAGCGACCAATCTTTTCCTTCATATCAAACCTTTATTTCTTTTCACTATCTTCAAACACACAATCTTTTCTCCCCCTTCATGATGATTAGGATGCATCGTGAACATCATGAATATGGTGTAATGCAAGGTGTTTGAAGAATAGTTGAACCTAACAATCTTCTCCAGTGGCTATTATGTTGAAAGTTGAATCTTCAATAAATGCTATATGTCACAAAACTGAGCTTTGCTGAAAATACTATCATATTAATTATCTCGAGATAATGATGCGGAAAATGATCGTAAACCCCAAGTAAAGCATCAACTTCGTTACCATTAGGTAAGACAACAATTCACTTGAGTAAATCAAGGAAAAGTTGGTTGTGTTTTCTAGAAACAAAATTCTAAAAAACGCACCAACTCCTGGATCACATAGATTACCAGTTGACACATCAACTGAATCATTAAATGAAACAATTGAGAGACCTACTTTCAGTGTTGGCGATGATGTTAGCACTGTTAGGATTTCCATTCAATCATTGTGGAGTACCATTATTTAGGTATCACTAAGAATGTTTCGCCATTGTCACGTAGACATGCATGGAGTGTTAAAGTACACTTTGTGTATTTAAAAGATTTGTAACTCATTTGTCTTTAGACTCAATAAGTGCATAAAAACAAAGTCAGGGACTGGAGTGAAATGTCCTCCTATTTCAATATCAACAATCTCTAAACGAGAAGTCGATAGATTATGTTTTAAGTCTCCGTGAGAATTGAAGCAACAACTTTTTATAAAGTACTTGAGTGGCTAGGAGGGTAATGTGCATTGCATCACTAGGTCCATGATGTCTTCTTCAATGCTAGAAATTGAAGAATGAAATCCAATAGTAGATGTGGCAACCCAACGATTTATTTAGTTTAGAGAGGGTTTTGCTTTTCTTTTAACCCTGTCACACACTATTCACTCAACCTCTCATTTTTTTCAGCTCCTCACTCTTTGACATCGTTTGGAAATATGTTGATTTGCACAATAATCTCCACCATTCCTCTCACTAAGACCTAAGACCCTTGCGTCCTAAATTTTGGAACGTGACTCTTGAGGTAGATCCATCCGACTTTGGTATATCGTAGGAGTAATTTTATTCTAGAACACTTCGTGCAAATAATCAACATTTTTCATGGTTAGAAAAATTTCTTCGTGATGAGAACCAAATCATTTGAAAATCTTCCAAAGTGTTCATATATAGCAAAGATTTGAACACTTGGAAGTTTTATTTGGAAAAACACTCCCCGTTAACATATGCATATATGTTTTGAAAAACTACATATGAAGGTAAGTTTTTCTTAACTTTTGATCTTGTGTGACCTACCCCTCAAAGATATCATACTTTTCTCAAAAGAAATTACGATGGGAGCTCGATCTTAACATTTGAGTATTGTCAATTAAAACGGGTTTGAGATGAAATGTTCAGAAGCCATTACATTTAAGAACGGGTTTTACTCTGATGTGAGTAAAAGCTAAAACAGTTTAAAAACGGGTTTTACTCTGATATAAGTAAAAATCAATACATTGAAGAAGGGGTTTACTTTGAGTTAAGAAAAAGCCAATACATTTAAGATTGAGTTATGAACTCATGTGTTCATAAGTCAAGACAATGATGAATGATTTATGAACTGAATTATTCATAAGTCAACACAATGAAGAACGAGTTATGAACTAAAATGTTCATAAGTCATTTGAAGAACGGGTTTTACACTGAGTTATGTAAAAACCAATACATTGAAGAACAAGTTTTACTTTGAGTTAAGTAAAAGCCAATACATTGAAGAACGAGTTTTACTTTAAGTTTAGTAAAAGCTAAACTTTTAAAACTAGACAACAACTTTGGGAACCCACTTGAGCACAACGTCAATAGGTTTGAAACTTGTGAAAATCATTTGTAAGTTGTGTATATTCGATTTAAAGATGTTAAACTCCACTTTGAGTTGAAACTCAGCGTTTCATTTTAAAATAAGATTCGTGGAATCAACGGTGATGAATGCCTTTTGGGAGTAGGGAATACGAAATCATTCGTTCTTTGCACCGGATAAGAAACATTTTGTGGTGCAAGTACAAACATTTGCGATATTGAATATCTGAATGATTTAGTTTGCGAAGATCTGTCAGAAAAGCTTTGTTTCGGATTCCAAACTTTTGTTATCTTTCGAAATCTAGAAACCGATTCATGAGAAGTTTCAAAACCATAAGAAACTAACGGATGAAAATGCTTTTGAGAAGTAAGTGTTCTAGTGGATTGTGATTTCTTAGAAAACCTCTTAGTCTTTTGCAAACTCAGAAATCCTTTTCAAAACCGGTTTGAAAGATTTATTCGTGTAAATCTTCACTGGAGCAATTACTTGAGATTTGGTTGTTTTTGACCCTTGAGGTTTTTGGGAAACTGACAAACTATTAAATCCTTTTGCCTTTTGAGATTTAGGCTTAGGTTTGGAATCCGATATTTGCAATGCTAGTTTTAACTCCACGAATATGAAAGTTTTTCAAGATCAACAATTTTAGTCAAAAACCGATGTTGAGTATCTTCCATTAATATGTCCTTTTATTTCAGTTTGGTTTTTAACTCGTCAATCTTCTTTATCAAGATTGAATTAGGAACATATAAGTTTGGAAAAACAACTTGCTCTAAAACGATGTCTTCAACAAGTTTAGCTTTTGAGTAACTTTGAAAGTAGTCACCCGAAAGGTTTTATTTTCGGGTTTCATAACTTGCATTTATTTTCTCACAATCAAAAGGAATTTGCACTAAATCAGTTCTTGCTCAATTGAAGTCTTCAACTTCTAGAGTGTCATTGGTGTTTGCAAAAAGGGAATTTCAAGATCAGGACCAAAGTAATCTTTCGAGGAGGATAATATTTGAACTATTTTGGTTTGTTTGGAAAAATTAATTTGATCCATTTGACCTCTTTGCAATTCATGTTCAGTATTCAAACTCTTAGAAATATGAAGTTTGTTTGTTACTTCAGAAACTTTAGATTTCAAGTGGTTATTGTCTAGTTGAAGTTGTACAATGGCTTGACCACTTTCATGTTCTTTTAACTTGTTAACCAATATGATATTATCGGCTAATGACATGGTCATATTGACGCTTAGCAAGTTTTCCTACCCGTTCTGATTCCTTGAGTTGAATTAATAAATCAGAAACTTCATTATTCAAATATTTTTTTTCAGATCCAAGTCTCTCATACTTTTCTTTATAATCTTCCATATGAGATTTGAAAATTCCTTTTTCCCGTATGTATGTTTGTAACAAAGCATTTTTGTCATTTAGTTCCTTGGTTAACTTGGATACCTTTTCAGTTTCAGTTTTCACTTTATTTAGCAGATCTTCATTTATTGGTTGTACTCATGTAGTGTAGCCTCAAGTTCTGTATTTTAAGCTTCCAAGTGGGCAATTTGAGACTTCAGTTGTTCTCATTATGATCTAAGCTTGTTGAATTCCTCTTAGTAATAATCTAGTTGATTATGTTTAATTCCTTTATCCCATTCCATTTTCTCTCATTGAGCATCTTTCTCTAGTAGTACTCAGACGTCTTTTGAACACTTTCAGCTGAACTTTCTTTCTTTTGTGATAATGAAGATCTTGATTTAAAATGCTTCTTTTATACGAATCTTGTAAGACGTTCACATGCTTTCACTAGAGCTTTGTACTCTTCAACGAATTCAATCTCAGCTCCGTCTCTCATCATTGTAACAACGTTGCTCGAATTGATCTTTATAGATTTAAGATTTAAAGCGTTGAAGAACCCTTTTCTTTTGAGAAAACAACATGTTCAATCGAAAATGTGAAGTTTATCCGTCCGAATTTCCCTTTCATGTTTTTTTTAAATTTGCTTGAATTTCTATTTTGTCACTGTTCTGTTTTTGTCCTTTTTTTATCCAAGGCCCAATCCCTTGTTTTTATGATTAATCACCCTATTTTCTTAGCATTTTTTTTATTAAATTAAAGAAAATACATACGGGTTTGAAAATTTCTAGGTTAACTCTTCATATTATTTGTTTTCTTGGAAAAAAAATTGGATTCTCCCATTGATGATTGTTGGATGCTTTTTGTAACACGCTACTTACCAATCCAAGATTTACCAAAAGCTACCAAAATTAATAATAAAGTTTAACCGCGCATGATACGGCATACATATATAAACCATCAAAAGACATGTTCTTGTACCCACTTTTTACATATAAAATCTAGAATAAGTTCTTCGGGGAAAACATCAACCCGGAATGTGATAAACTAAACAAGTTAACCACCTATAAATCATAAACTACCATGTACCAAAAGATGACTATCCTTGCTTCTAACTCGAACACACAACGGTCAACAACTTTCTCTTTACCCTTATCCTTTTTTTATTGAAATGTTCACCACTAAAAGGATAAGCTACAAAGCTTAGTGAGTTCAAATGAATATCATGTTCCTCATGTCTCATACAAGTACACATACAAGGGTATTCAAGAAACACAAGGATCAATTTATAACGGATATACAATTAAGGCATAGCTCACAAGGAAGAAACAATAACAATTAAATTTTAATGGCTTCTCAATCACATAACACATCAAATAAGCACAATCGATTACCCAAGATATTGCTATGCAAAACTCGTCTATCATCCAAGGATCAATGTATAACACATGAGAAAGAACATAAGGTTTGGCACCACAATCCGTAATCCTCCTCCGGGGATGTTGCCTAAACCCTCTACTCACCCCCTGCCTACCATCCTCCTTCCCCGGGTCTGATGAGTAGGGAACAGCCCCTCCGGATGTCTCATCCGGACCTCCATGGGTTATTGACCAACCGGCGACTGACTCAATTCATATACAAACATACCAATTCATGTAATTAGCATTATACAACACGGATCGTAGTAAAAAGATAGCACATATACGTATATAACACATAATTAACATATATCCAATTAATTCACAGTCTAATTCGATTAAGTCAAACCGAATGCCAAAACGAAGGATTTGCATCAACATCGACCCAATGACCGGATAACACTCCCGAGGCTTCCAAAAGTATTAAATAACACCTAGAGTTCACATAACAAATTCCATAAGCATTGCACAATGTAACATCCACTCTTTTGGCCTAGGGGTAATCTGGTAATTTCTTTAATGTTATATTTAATTATAAGTTTTATGTTGCATTAGTATGTCTATTAGATAGGAAGAATTATATTTAGGTCGAAGTGTTAATTGTGTCGGGTAGAATATTAATAGTTTTAATTTTAAATAATTGTCGGTAAAATTAAATAACTTGTCTCGCAAAACGGTTTTCAGGTTGGTATCTAATAAGTTTTTATACCCATTTGATTTTAGTAATATTTATTTTGTATCTTTTCTATTTCTTTTTCGTTGCATCAAAATCTGATTGCGCTTGATTATATTTACTCGATAGAATTAAGTCAAACAAAACAACCAAATAAACCCTATCTCGCTGAAATTTAGATATGTGAGCCCTCTGGTCTGTCCATTAGTTGCTTAACTCATAGTAGTTAGGAGATCCAGGCAATAAGCCAACCAAGGGATTAAAACTAGTAAACATTGAGTTGGTTGGTGATATGATATAAATCACCAACTTCATCTTTTCATCTCATTTTGGTCACCAACTCTTTTCTCCATTCTCTCAAAGTTTCCTTTCCTAAATCAAACACTAAATTAACATGCAATTGAGTTGTAATAATCTGCTGTGAATCCTTGTGTTACTTGTCATCATCATCTTCATCTTGTTCTTAAATCTAAGTGTAAGCATTTGGTTATTTTGGGTTTTAAATTTGAAATTGGTCAAATCCTTGAAATGGTGTGTAATTGATGTTTAAAGATGTTAAATGATGTTACTTGATGTATTAGAAAGGTTAGAAAGCTTGTTAGATTGATAGGAAACTGAGTTTTTTGTGTTAGTGAGAAAACAGTTCGGTTTTGGTAGCAACAGTTCATCCTGCGAGTTGAGTTTCTTGCGAGTTGAGTTGCCTTGCGAGTTGAGTTTCCTTGCGAGTTGAGTTGGTCTTGCGAGTTGAGTTGCCTTGCGAGTTGAGTTGGTCTTGCGAGTTGAGTTTGACTTGCGAGTTGAGTTTGGCTTGCGAGTTGAGTTTGGGCCTGCGAGTTGAGTTTGGTCCTGCAAATTTTAAAAATGCATAAGTAAAAAGTAAAAGGTTATACTTTTACCGACTAAAATTTAACAGATTCTTATTAACTGCGGATCGGACTCTTATTAACAGATTCTAGATTACAAGGATCACTTGCTTGAATTAATAGGTTATAATAATGTTTCGAAATTTGTTAATTGAATAAATAATTAAACAAGATAATTGTTATAACTTAATACAAATTGATAGTAGTAGAGCGATTATATCCGATAATTGCAACTTGGTGATTGTTTGCCATTTTGATACTAAGTAATGAAATATGTTATAAGATTATGGAAAGAGTTACTAACTTCTTAATTATTATATTCTCAGATCAGCAGAAGACTCAGTAATATAAGATCTCTGAGTGTGGGCTGAGACAAGTCAGGTGAGTGGATCTGCAACACATGATTTGATTTAGTTGTAACGGTGTGGTTACAACAAGTAACGTAGATATTGATAGACTGTTTAGTTTGAATTGAAATTGTGTATCTGCTTGTTATACATGTGGCCTTCGGGCATCTGTGTTGTTCAGAGGTCAATTGCGATTGGACTTGGTTACTAATAGTGATCAACACAGGTTCCAGGAACATGTGTTGTTGCTGGAAACTGTGTTGTTGTTTAGAAGTACCAAGTTATCGGTAAATCTTGTATGGGCCAATACAAATTGTGATAAGCGTTACTTGAGGGCCACCGCGGTGTAGGGTTCCTCAGTAACCACCAATCCTCTTGAGTTTATGTGTTTTCGTGCTTAATGTAAACAGATTGTTATGCTAAGTTGAATTATTAGTTGTACATTCATTCACTTAGCTTCGTGCTAATCCCACCATTTTCCCTTCCTGTAGGTTATGTTTAAGTTGTGGGTTGGGCAGGAAGATGGGCTTTTGGAAGGAATGTTTGATAGGTGCCATAACTCTGATATATGTATACGTTTTGTTAGTTAACATGTATGCGGATTTTATATAACAACTATATATGTTTTATTTCAGGAAATAGTTAATTGTTATAAATTCACGAAATTTTATGGTCCTTTGTAATATAATATATAATATTATTTTTACCCATCGCTTCCGAGTCAAATGACATATTTAATATTGAGTAAAATGAGGGGTGTTATACACAACCTCAACATAACTAATCCTTTTTCTTTCTATCAAACCGACTTTAATTTCTCATGTACAGTTTTGACTTGCAGACCTGTTTTACCCATCTTAGACTCAAAATTATCATTTGATTTCTAAATATGAATTATAGATATTTCTCTTACCTTTCCAGGGCCTATTTATACATAATTTTAGGATTTTTCCTCGATTTTCTATGACTATTACAAGACAGCAACAGCATGCTGTCATAATTAAATTCAACAGCAGGTTCCTGTAGAAAGTTCGACTTTTACCCATCCTAAGGCTAAAATTAGCTTACAAGGTTCAAATACAAAACACAAAAGACATTAATACCTTTCAAATGCCACTAGATTCATCCATAAACAATTTTTCTTTGATTTTATGCAATTATTTTAAAACATGGCAGAAAACATGTTAATAAGAGCATGCATACATCAATGTTTCTACCTATCTTGCAATTCACTCATGTATATAGCTAAATAACAAGATACCTAGCATAATCTACTCACTATCAAACATAATCTTAAGATTTCAGCTCATCATCTTCAACATGCCACCCTAATTTTATGTTTTCTTGAACTCAAATCAATTACATAGTGAAGAATAGAATTATACCTTTGAGATCTTCAATAATCTTGCATAATCTCTCAAATTTCTTGTTAAAACACCCAAGTGTGTGCTCTAAAATTCTATAGAAGTTTAGAAATGAAATGGGGAAGAAAATGGGGTCAAAATTCGTATACTTGGGGCTTAATATCACTAAAATCCAGGTTGCGGGTTTGACCCAGTTGGTACCATATTGACCACCAAATACTAAAAATTGCATAACTTTTCGCTCGAAACTCCGTTTTTGATGAGGTTTTCACCTATGCGTTCGTAATGAAATTATCTAAAATCCTTAATAATAATATTCCAGAAAACATATCCTCAATAATCTCAGTTTTTATATATATATATATATACATCTATGCCCATATTATACTACATTTTGTTTTCTTGATATCTTTCAAGTCTAACACCTTACATTAGCTTACTCTAAGGTATTCCAACCTTTACTTCACTATTGTAACCATCTAAAAAAGTTTTTCTTTCTAATTTCCACAATGGTTATCATAATTAATCATCAAATATGCATATAAGTCATACTTAAGCATTTTAATCCTATTTCAAACATATAAACTAACTATTTAGGAAAAATGGATGTTACACATTTAAGCTCAATGTATTTAGAAAAACAATAACTAGTTTGATTTTAGTTGTAGAAATGTAGTTGTTAGTTTGGGAATTTTCTATGCATACTTCCATAACCTTTTAAACTACAATATATTTACCCAACTGAGTTCCACATGTTAGGAGTTGAAAGTAATTTTCTCAAGATTTTTAGAATTGAAAGAGCCTTTGAACATGCATCACAAAACTATTGACCTCGGAAAATGTGCAGTTGGCACAACAGTTTTGCAAGCACTGTTTGGAGGTCAAATACTTCATATTTTTTAGTAAAACCACTTGGGTTTGGAAGGTAACTTAAAGGGGTAAATTCTAGAAGAAAAATGGAAACTTTTGGTTAAGAATCCACTGAGTTATTGCCCTCCAAAGTCGGGTATAGGAATCTGGCAGATTATATGCATGACATGAGTGTAAGTTTTGAGTCTAAGGCTACCACTTTAACTCATAAGCCTAACTCATTGATTAGACCATTATTATCATGCATGATACCATCATTTTCCAGGGACCTAATGAGTTTAAAGTGCATGACGTCCAGCTATGATTTTTCTCAAGAGCCCCAAAAATGGGTGTTATGTTCTTAAATGAAGAACAACACTTGAACCAATTTGAGCTTTTATTTTTTTACATGAAACTCTATTTCTAACACATCCATGGGGTTGAAACACATCCACAACAATCTTTTCATTAAGTATAAGATGTAAAAATCGATTTTTGAAAGATTGCAAGTAAAACTATCTCTTTTGATCTTGACATTGATCATGGATTATCGCTCCTTTAAAACACATGAACATGTGAGGGTGATAATCTACAAACCTCAAGTTAAAATAAAAGATTCTACCCATTAAGAGGTATAGAATCCGAAAATAAGAAAAACAACATAGATTGTGAAGGTAAAAAGTAGTAGAACAATTGTAGAAAGTTGTATATTACCTTTGTGTTACTTGAGGAGCTTCAAGAACACCTTCAAACTCAATGTTTCAAGTGATTTAGGGGCTAATTTTTGAGTGAAGTTGAGAGAGAAAGTGTATGTGTGTGTATGTTTTTTTCTTCTGAGTGTAGAGAGAAAGTGTGTGTGTGTGTGTGTGTGTGTGTGTGAAGTGAAATCAAATAAGTGAACTGAGGTTTAGGGGGGGGGGGGCTGATTTTGGGGAAGAGGTGGGGGAGTGGAGTGGTTTGTTTTGGTAATTGTAATATTTATAAAAATGTAAGGATTAGTTTTTATGAAATTTGTATAAGTTTTTATATACTTTGAAGATTATTTTTGAAGTATTTGTGTTTATTATTTGATTAATAAAATTGAACTCTAATAATTATAAATAATACTTCTAATTATAATTTAATGGTGTCAGAATTTAATTATACATGATATTTGTTCAAATATTACAAGTTAAATACTTAGTTGATTTGACTAAGGAACTAGGGAATTTTTACCAATCTGGGTTTTGCAACCTGACAAATACTTTTGTGACAAGTTATGGGACTTAGATTTTTGTATTTCTTGACACTTTACAACATAGTCGAATAATCCACATGAACATGGGATTTACTAAGTAGTTAGTAAAACGTTCCAACGTTTGGAGTTCTTAAGGAGTCATGACTTAGTTCTACTATTGGAACTTAGAAAACGTCATGTGCAAAAATGTCATTCTAGAAATTCAAGCTACGTAATTACCTGAAATTTGACGGTTGTCACACATTCGAAGTTGTTGAATTCATTTATTGTTATTTTACTCTATAAGATAACATATACTTAATATGGTTAATCAATTTAGTATTAAACGTTTGAAACTCTATTTTTTAATTGATTACAAGTTTTGGGTTCATACATTGAGACCTAATAAGAATGAAGTTTTTAAATGAAACTATTGAGGGCTACAAATCAAAGGATAAGAAATGCTTCCTCCACATGAAAAAGTATATTTGTAAAAAGTATGCGGAAATCCTGAACCTCGACGCCCTCGAAGACAAATAATAGTTTTAGGATTGTTTTTTATTTTTAATATTGTTATCATATAGTTTTTTATTTTAATTATTGTAACTTTTTTTAGTAATGTAACAGTTTTTTTAAATAGTGAAGATTACTTAAATAAAATGTAGTATTTTATCAAATTAAAAATAATTGTTTTTTTTTAAGAAAAATAGAAATAAAATAAAATAGTAGGTCGCATATTGTAGTTGTTAGCGGTCGTAACAATTACCACTGCGAACAGTTGTCCCATGATATGTAGTCGTCGCTGACGTGGCTCACAGTTGTCACGACTAAGAATCCGACTGCAAGTGGTCTAATACAAATAACAATCCAGTTGTTATGACTTGCAAGCTTTTAAAGATATAAATACATAATGGAATATTAGTATAAAAAAATTTGTATAAAATTAATAAAACTTTCATAATGTTAGGATACATAATAGGAGGTTTTGTTTTAACTATCTAGAATTTCAATTTCATTAGTTGTATAAGTTGATAAACTTACAAATGAACACTTTAAATACCTCAGAAAAAGAAAATATGGAATATGTTTGTTACAGACATACTCAATCCTTTTAAATTAAAGGTATATACCTAACAATATATAGAATAAAATATAATGTGATCCGGTTTGGTTTAAATGACCGGTTTTAGTCTTGAAACCGCAAACTGAACCATATATGACGATTTGGAACAAAACAAACTGCTAAACCAATTATGAAAAATGAACCCGACCAAACCAACCAAATCACTTCGGTTTGACTGGTTTAAACTGTTTCGACCAAACCATGAACATACCTAATGCACTTGACTTTTTATATAGAAAGAAGAGTTGTAAACTATAGGACTTCTAACACGTGATCTTGTACCTAGTTGATTAAATCAAACCTCTTGTCGGTACAACAAGAAGGAGTGGGTTCGGTCCTTCAAGGCCTATTAGAGCTCTCTTCAACCTGCTTTCCCGGGGCACCTATATCAATGTGTCAATGTCTTAGGAGCGGGATGAGTGATACACTGGACTTTTAACTACGATACATTTTACTTTTAAGTAAAACTACACTGCAATTATTATGACAATGCATCGTTAAAGTAAAACTATGATACACTGGACTTTTAATTACGATGCATTTTACTTTTAAGTACGACGCAATGTATTTATTATTATGACTTACTTGAACTTTAACCATGATGAATCACATTTTTAATTATGATGCATCTGACTTTTAACTGTAATGCACTTTACTTTTAACTATGAAATTCTATGATCATTATTACTTTGATGCATTGTACTTCTAACTATGATGAACTTTAGTTATTATTATGACACACTATATTTGTAATTATGATGTAATGTAATTAAGTTTTTAGGTTTAGAAATAATTTTAACATGATGAAGGATAAAAATAACAAATAAGGGGTGAGTTCAAATAAGAATGACAAAAAAGTAGAGAATGGGAGAACCAATAGAATCTCTCCATTTTATTACAAAACTCATTTTCATTTTAACTTTTAAAATTAAATATCTCACAAACCGTATGTCAATAAATTATATAAATTACATATTCGGAATCAGCGTTTTTGTATCTTTAATTAGAGATTCCACAAGCTATACTTTTGACAATTTTTTTTTGGTGGGTATTAAAATATAATCACATGTGATTTATGATACAAAGTTAAAATTGGTACACGGTTATTTATTCATGATATACTTTAATTAACAAGTGATTACAACTTAATACTTATTCACATGTATATTATGTATAAAAATTTTAAAAATTGCATTTGGTTTCGGTAAAAACCACATGTGATTGCCAGGTTGATTTTTAATCATATATGATTTGACATATAATTTCATATGATTTGGTATATAATCAATCACATGTGATTTTCAATTAAAAATTGATCTTTGATGATTAAGTTACCGATATATGATAATTCATATATGATTATTATTTAAAATCACATGTGATTGGAGATATAATCGCGCGTGATTATTATTTAGTGTTTAAATCACATTATGAACTTTGAAAACCCATAAAAAATAGGGAAAAAAAACTCGTCGAAAGTATATCATGTAAGATCTCTAATCAAAGATAAAATGACGCTGATTCTAATGGTGTAATTTTTATAATTTATTGTTGTACGATTTGTGAGATATTTAATTTTAAAGAAAAAAAAAAGGTGAAAATGAGTATTTAAAATGGATCAATTCTATTGATTTTCCCATTCTCTAGTTTAGAGCATTACTAGCGTTCAAACCCGTGTATACACAGAGATCGTTTAAAGTACTAAAATAAACATTAAATTAAGAAGTCATATTTTTTTGACACATTAACTCAAATGTCATAACCTAATTATGTTAATCAATGATTACGTTTTTTTATAATAATTATAAATGACACTGTTATATTCTTTTGTCCATGCAATTGTCTCAATTCTCAAATCAACATTTATTAGGGATTTCGGTAATCATCTTAGGACATCGATTAATTAAGAATTTAAGATGATAAATGTAATCACATTAAAATTGACAATTTTAATTAAGAATACGCCTTTTAGATGATAGAGTAATAACTTATATTTATCCTTATTACTAATTTAAAGATTTAAAGTTATATATTCGTTGAAGTGTTGGAGATTTTTTGACACCACAAATCTTATCCTAAACTTATAACTTGTTAATAGAAAAGGTTGAATAAAATTACCCGTGAGATTCGAGATGTACTTGGAAGTGTTTGAAGTTATTTTATTTATCTAAATGTATTTAAAATAATAAATTAGTATAATAAAAGTATGTTGTATTATTTAACTGGATTGAATGAATGGAGATATATTTTTCCTTAACGTCTAGGTATTATATAATGTGTATATAGTTTCTCTAATGATACTTTTATGTAATATTGTGATAGTAGTGGAACAAATATGTAACATTAATAAAACCTACAGTTTCATAATGAATTACGGGTGGTACAACTTTATTATACAATTCATACTATTAAAGTATTAGCTAATAATTCTTTTTACAAAGTTTAAAATTTTAAAATTAATTAAAATAAGGGATCTGATTACTTAATTTAAATCTTTTGAAAATTGATGATGCCATTTTTTATTGATAATTTAACTATAGGTTCTTAGGTTCCAATTGTTTCTTGCTATTGGTCAAACATAGTGGTTTAGCATTTTATGCTTGTGAGCCACATAACTTTTATTGATATAAGTATTCTTCTATGTTTGTGGACACATATAAATACATGAAATAGATTTTTTAAATTTTGATAAAAATATGATATTTCCGATAAAAGTTATATAATTTAAAAAGTTTGGAATTGTAATTTTGAATAAAACGAAATAAAATGACTTAATTGACAAAAAATTTAAATTAATTGATGATGTCATCAAATCCCTAATTTCAAATCCCTAATTTTATTCAATTTAATAAAATTGAAGAATTTTATTGGTCAATTAAATATTTGATGATGTCATCGTCTGCTTCTTTTATTATATTTAAGATTAAGAAAATTAAGATTAAGATAAAATAAGATTTTTTGAACTTTTCTCTAACAAATAAAACATCAAAAAATACAAGTTAAAGTTTACAAAAAGAAAAATAAATATTCTTTCAAAAGTATTTACACTTGCAAAATTAAGTTCAAATGAGAATGATAATTATTTGTGAGAATGGAGGAATCAATCTCAACCATCCATTTCATCAAAAAAATAATACCCCCAACACTTTTAAAAATTGAATATCTCACAAATGGTTAGTAAAAAAAAATATAAAAATTGCACTATAAAAATTAGCATTTTTTCCTCTTCGATTAGACATCTCACAAGGTATATTTTCGACGAATTTTTTTTTTCATTTTTTTGTGGGTTTCGAAATTGGTAACACATGTGCTAGTTGCGGTAGCACATGTGTTAGTTGCGGTAGCACATGTGTTAGTGGTTGGTAACACATGCCACTAATACATGTGTTAGTTTCAGTAACACATGTGTTACCGAAACTAGTTTCAACCCAACTAACATATGTGTTACTGGTTTTCAACCCAAAAAAAAAAAAAAGTTTTTTTTTATCGAAAATATGTCATGAGTGATCTCAAATCGTAGAGAAAAGAACGCTGATTTCTATGGTGCAATTTTTATAATTTTTTGATTAGCCGTTTGTGAGATATTTAACTTTAGTGAAAAATTGAATTTTATAAAATGAATGTCAGAATTCATTCCTTCATTCTCACTCAAATTTTCATTCTCATTTGAACTCAATTATCACTTGCAATATTATTAGCAGTAGCTAAAAACCAAGAAAAATGAAATATTCTTTTGGTACCGAAATCCAAATCATCGTTCAAACAAGTTTTTAGTTTTCCTTTGACAGTCGACGTTGTACTCATCTTCTTCACCACCGATCCCTGCCGCTCATCCGCCAGATGTCTCCGATCAGGTAATATATGTACGTGTGTATCTATATTATACAAGCAATATCGATACGACCGATGTATGCTTATTTTCATCCTCAACGAGATTTATTATTTGCTTTCGAATCATATTGCCTAACTGACGGTTAATTCTCTTGAATTTTATCAATTTAGGTGTAGTATTGCCGATCAGGACCATTAGGTTTAGGTTAATGAAAATTAAACACTAATTACATGATAATCGTGATTTATTTGTACGTATAGTATATTTTCATGCACGTTTGTAACCTTGAATTAGTACTGGGACAGTTATTGAATTTGGTTCAAAGTTACTGTTAAATGAAGTGTATCTGGAAACTGTAACTACTTTTGTGACTTTATGTTGTTCAAGGCATCCAATTTGGACTCGAAGCTTGTTTTAGTTTAGGAAGTGAACTTATTCATGGCTTTTGATTTTAACGCATGGTGAATTGACCACTATTTAGTGTCAATGTATTAGACGGTTAAAGATGTCAATTAATTCTCTATAATATGATTATGTGATTTTGTTTTAGATAGTGAGTTGGAGGAGCTTCTCCTGTCCCAGACATGACCTCTCATAGGAATTTGTGGAGGACTAGAATCAGGATAGATGAGTAGGGAATAGGTATAATGGTCTTCTAGTGTTGATTTTCCGGGTATTCGTTTAGATATAAGGGATCCAATAGATATCTAGGTATACCGTTGTAACGGTATTTATGTATATTTATTTATATTATATTTCTACTTATATTTTATACTATACTTATTTCTATATTATGGCAACACATCCTATATATTTATATTTTCGTATAATATACACAAGTATATATTTGTACTTATTTATATTTATGTAATTATACTTTTATTTATTTTATTCACATGATATTTATTTTTTATATGTATGTCTACATTATATTTATATAAATAATATAACCATACATCCTATATATTTATAGTTTTGTATAACAAATACATGTACTTATTTATTGTTATACAAGATATAATATAATATATATATACTTATATCATATATTATATTTACTCATATATTATAGCTATGCGTCGCATTTTACATCCTATATAATTATAGTTTAGTATAATAAATACATGTACTTTCCTATATTTATCTACTTATCTATATTTGCACTCGTATCTATTCATTCATGTTGGCCGGAGGTTAGCCTGGAAGCAGTCTCTTTACCCTCGGGTAGAGCAATGATTGTCTACATCTTACCTCCCCCATACCCCGCCAGTGCTGTATTGGGTATTGTTGATGTTGTTTTAGTTAGAATTGGATATCATTTTGTTAAAAAAGTGTATGAATTTTTATTGAATGACAATTATAAAGTCTGGGAACTTTGATCCGTAATAATAATATTAGTTTGTACATTCAGTTACCTGGTATGTTTGATAGAAGGGTGTTCTCTCTCTCTTTTTTTTTTTTTACTTCTGTGGTCAAATGAACCGTCTTTCGGATCGTAGACCTACCTTGGTTTGTCTTCCATTTGATTGTTACTGGTAATGAAGCTGTTATTAACAGAATTTAATATACGATTTAACATCCTTTCATGTAGTATTATTTATTTAACTAAGACATAATAATGAGCTAACATGCGTTGATTTCCCAGATAGGTCTGGACTAATGTGTGGCGTGCTTGACCAAAAGTGTGGAATTGTGACTTCTTTATGGACAGGATTGGAGGGTGTTTTTTTTAGCATTCACTCATTTTCTACTTTGAAATCCTAATCATGAAATCCTTCAAATGTTATTCAAAGTTTATATTCCGTATTCTTGTATAGTAACCCCTTGTATGTTGGTTCAAAAGCTAAAGCACGCCTGTTTGGCATGTGCAATTTATGCTCAAAAACAAGGAGTTTGTGCACATTATAAAATTATACGAGAGTAACTTATCTTTAAAACCATAAATTTTGTCTAGTTAATACAGCAGGGGTAGGATATTCATTTACCTCTGAAGTGCACTTGTCTTTTGTAATAACATTGCACTTAAATTCAGGGTGGTCAGTAGTTTGTTACTCAAGCATTTGGGTTTGGCATGCATATAAATTCTACTTTGCCATCTTTCTCAATTAATTGATTGGGGTTTACGTATTTTTTCATCACTCATTTTCGCTTACTCCTCTGACAGTGCAACTAAAGGAATGTCATTTGAAATTTGATATTTTATCCAACCCAGGTGTTATTAATTTCTGTGTCCTTTTCCCGTGACAACATTACAAAAGTTAGCACTATGATCATTCTATTGTTATTATACTTTTTGGAAGTTAAACCATGACCAGGCTAGGAGAAAAAGTGAATAAAGAAAAGTTAGAGATGCAAAATAAACAGTAAATACATTGCACAAATTTCAGATTTTTCTGAGGCATATTAGACCAGCATGCAGCAGATGAGCCTAAGCCCATGCTAGTCTCTTCCAGGCAGCAAACAACAATGCACATGTGATGAAATGTTTATCTGAACTGGATATTATTAGCTGTTTGTGACTTTGTGCAAAATGCTAGTGATAATGGTTGAATTTCTATGATGCAAGGGGCATTTGTGTTGTCATTGTAGGCTTCTTCTTTTCTTCTTGTGTGTGTGTGTGTGTGTTTGTTGTCATAAATATGTATATGTACATGTCTATATTTTGTTTGCATATATTATTTTATTTTTTATTTTTTATTTTTTTTTTCTAGAAAGGCAATGACTCAAACACCCTACCACGAATATATACATTTTCCACGAATATATACATATGTCCACCCCTGGACTTGAACCCACAACCTCATGGTTGGAGGGTCACCTCGATACCGCTAGGCCAATGGCCCTTTGGTATTTTGTTTGCATATATGTACACTTTTTCGAATTTGGTCACATTACACTAAAGCAAACTTTATAGATTTTACTTTTGGATTTATACTCGATGATGTTCTTCAAATTCTGTGTTCTTGCAGATTATTTACGGAAGCCTAACATTAACGAAATAAGTGTGACAGATACGAGCTATGGGGACTGAGAATCCCAATCAGGCAAATAACTATCCAAGGCCAGCTGCTCCTTTTGCCCCTCCTCAAAGCAACTCACCTTTTGCATCATCTCGTCCTGTGGTTGGGTCACAGGCCTCTCCTTTCATGCCAAGATCAGCTCCTGCTCCTCCAAGTACATTCCCATCTTTCCCTTCCGGACCAGTGGCTGGATCAGAGGTTCCTGGTTTTCGACCTATTCAAACAGGTAGACCTACTCCTCCATATGGCCCACCAACCTCCGGACCTTTCCAGCGCTTACCAACTCCACCGTTCTCCTTATCAGCTCAAGCACCTCCACCACGCACTTCTCCTGTTGGACAACCCATGTTGTCTCCTACTATGAGACCTCCTCCAAGCCAGTTTTCGCCCGTGTCAAATCTTCAGGATCGTCAACCCCAGATACCAACCATGCCTATGGGTTCTTCACCTCACAGCATGAATGGTGTGCCTTCTAGCAATAACGGTCCTCAGTCGGTAGATGCACAGTATTTCTCCTCCAGTTTAAATATGCAGCAACCACAGCCATCAATTGGGCCATCTCATCCTGCTGTCCGGCCTGTCCCAACATCTGCTTGGCCTGGCTATCCAGGTGTACAGAGTAGCTCAGCAGCACCAGTTTCTAATCAAGGAGGTTATGCTGCACCTCAACCCACCTCATCAGTCCCCTTCTCTTCTCATCAAGGTGGTTATCGACCAACTCCACCTGTAGCATCTCCCCTGGGAATGTACATAGGAGGACCCACACCGCCTACAGGAGGTATGGCAGGATTGGTAGAAGACTTCAGCTCACTTTCTATCGGGTCAGTGCCAGGATCTTTTGATGCTGGGCTTGATACTAAAGTGTTGCCAAGACCACTTGATGGTGATGTAGAACCAACTTCTTTTGCTCAGATGTATCCCATGAATTGCAACTCTAGATATCTTCGGCTTACTACTAGTGCCATACCAAATTCCCAGTCCCTGGTTTCAAGGTGGCACTTGCCTCTTGGAGCCGTTGTTTGTCCACTGGCAGAAGCTCCTGAAGGGGTAAGTATCTATACAGTCTGAGCAATTACAATAAGTATACACCTTACATTCAACAGCACATTTGGACCAACAACTTTGGAATTTAAGGCGTGTTGTATCTTGAATAACAATTTTATTTACTTTTGAACTGTTCTTTCCAGGAGGAAGTGCCAATTCTTAATTTCGCTACAACGGGCATTGTGCGTTGTAGAAGATGTCGTACATATGTTAATCCATATGTGACTTTTACTGATGGCGGAAGAAAGTGGCGATGCAATATATGTGCTTTGCTCAATGATGGTAATGCTTTAAAGTTTATATCCCTTGTACTCATATATTAATTGTTTTACACAACTTGAAATGTGACCTTTAGTAGAACTCCTGTAACAATAAATCATCTGATGGACTTCCTTTTTGTTAATTAAAATTCTTAAGAAGCTCTTTGTAAAGTTCGTCTCTACCTGCTGTTCTTACAGTGTCTTTTGAACACTACTGTATCTGTTGATAATGTGTGTATTGCCGATGGACAAGCGGACATCAGTAACTCAAAATTTTTCTTCCTGTTATATGCTGTAGTTACTACTGTAATATTCTTTTATTTGGTGAAGAGTTTGAATTCTAGAACTGATGTTATTGCTATCTCATGTCTGATTGAGCGAGTAGAATTGTATGAACCATTTTAACTATTGTCCTTACTCACGAGTAGCTCTGAGTGTCCATTTGGAGCTTACATGTAACCTTTTTTCTGGGCAATGATTTTAGTTATGTAAAACCAGTTTCACATTATTGAGGGTATAGTACTTCTTCTTTGATTTTATTTGCTCGCCTTACGTTTTAGTGGGTGTTCCAATGTCCATCCAATGTCTTCATGACTTCATGAATATTATTCTGGGTTTCAGTGGCATTTAAAGATCGACTGCCTGTCCCAGTATTATGCTTCTAATCTTGATAACCTTTATTACTTGGTTCTTTCTCTTTCACACTTTTGAACATCATGATTCCCGTTTGTTGTATTTGAAATCTTTAAGCAAGCAGTTTTGCAGTCACTCTAATTATCTTTTTATGATGTACAGTGCAAAATGATTATTTCGCTTCTCTGGACTCCACTGGAAAAAGAGTTGATTTAGATCAACATCCTGAGCTTACAAAGGGTTGTGTGGAATTTGTTGCTCCAGCTGAATACATGGTTCGGCCACCGATGCCACCATTATACTTTTTCCTGATCGATGTATCAATATATTCCGTTAAAAGTGGAATGCTTGAGGTACCCTTCTCCTCCAGGATTTTTACTTTGGCATATCATACAAATTGTAATCCATAAAGATATGTATTCTTCATGGCTTATTCAGATTGCCATATAAGGGTAATTGAATGTATCTAGTTTACCCCTGGTTAGTCCGGTAGGTGTAAGCGTAAATATTGGTACATAAGTGGGCCAGATAAGTTGACATGGTGCAAACTTATCTGTTACCTCAGTTCTCCGCTGCAACTGTAATCTATGCTATTATATGACAGGCCCAAATGTACCTATCGTTTGGTTGGATGTGCCCTTAGTCGTCTAAGTATCTAATTCATGCATGTGAGCTCTTTAACATATCAAACTGAGCCATAAAAATATTTGCAGCAACTCAAGTTCTACGTATGATCTCTAAGTCTTTAAGTTAGTACTTTTACTTTTGATCTGTTTCATATATTTTATCTGATCTCACCTCAGCCCCTCTATTGGTTGTTAACCTGGTTTACATCTTGAAGTGGTTGTGTTTTCATTTGATAACCTTTGGCTCTGCTAGTTATTTTGCTCCTTTCTTTTTGTCTTTAGGTGATTGCACAAACAATCAAATCTTGTTTGGATAAGTTGCCAGGCAGCACAAGAACACAGATTGGGTTCATTACTTTTGATAGCACAATTCATTTTTACAATATGAAGGCAAGTCTAAAAATTTACTGGTCATAAATATGCTGTCATTTCTCTAATATATTGCTTGCTGATGTTGAACCACTTGTCCTTTTTGTATTTCCAGTCATCTTTGACGCAACCTCAAATGATGGTGGTGTCTGATTTGGATGATATATTTATTCCGTTGCCAGATGATCTTCTTGTCAACTTGTCAGAATCCAGAACTGTGGTGGATGCTTTCCTGGATAGCTTGCCTTCTATGTTTCAGGACAACCTGAATGTGGAATCTGCCTTTGGGCCGGCTCTTAAAGCAGCTTTCATGGTTATGGTTAGTTTATTCAGATTTAGACCACTTAAAATGTGAATGTGTGACATTAGATCAACAGTTACAAACTTGTTTGTATGATGCAAATGCAATATTTCTTACTTTCTTATGATATTAATAATTGAGAACCACATTAATATCTATTAGAGGTGGCAATTTCTTTTAGTTTGCTTATGAATGAGTGGATTTGGGATGTGCTTTATGTCAATCGGGTCAAATGAAATAATTATATAGGAGAGGGACGGGTCAAACAGGTCAAATGAGTGCATCACTGTAAGAAATATTTTTTTAATGCAAACTAACTCCAAAGATCTAGGCATTTTTGAAAAATATGTTTTGTAGTTATACATTGATTCTTATTTATAATTTGAAAAATTAAAAATATTGTTTTTGGGTCAACTCAACTCGGCCGAATGACCCCATTTTAACGTGAACCCAATTTGACCTGATACATAACCCGCCTGGCCCACCTTCACATAACCCTGGTCAGCCAACCAAAATTTGTCCATCCTTGACATTAGTGTCTTTAATTGATGCAGAGCCAACTGGGAGGGAAATTGTTAATTTTCCAAAGTACTCTTCCATCACTTGGTGTTGGTCGATTAAGGTTACGAGGAGACGATATTCGTGCATATGGAACAGATAAAGAGAATGCTTTAAGAATACCAGAAGACCCATTTTATAAACAAATGGCTGCTGATTTTACCAAGTACCAGGTTGCAGTGAATGTCTATGCATTCAGTGACAAGTACACTGATATAGCTTCGCTAGGTCTGTACTGTTGGTGAACTTCATTTTATCATACTTATAGCCTTCTCTAGAAGTTGATGCTTATATCGAATGGATTTATATGAATGCCTTATATTTAGTGATATTTGGTGCTTTATTTGGTTTATTTCATGTTTTAGTTTTAGTTACATTGTTTTATTGAACACCATTGTTTATTGTTATCCATTTAGGTACTTTGGCAAAATACACAGGTGGTCAAGTCTATTACTATCCAAGCTTTCAATCTGCCATTCACAAAGATAAACTGAGACATGAGTTGGCTAGAGACCTCACTAGAGAAACTGCTTGGGAAGCTGTAATGCGTATTAGATGTGGGAAAGGTTAGTCTTACATAATCCTGAGACTACAAAAAGGTTAGCCTTATTATTATCTTGGTTATAGCTTTCAGTGGAATTCCAATGTTATTAAATTTGTTTGCAGGGGTGCGCTTCACTTCCTATCATGGGAATTTTATGTTAAGATCTACAGATCTATTAGCACTTCCAGCTGTTGATTGCGACAAAGCTTATGCAATGCAGTTTGCTCTTGAAGAGACATTGCTCACAACTCAAATTGTGTATTTTCAAGTTGCTTTATTGTATCCTTCCCTTCTTTTGAGAAGTTCCCATATCTTCTTTCAGTTCGTGTTTGAGTTTTGCTCAATCTATTTATCGCATTTGATATTTTTTCACTGTCTGTTCTGTATGCTACTTGCACATTAATCACACAGATAAGCAACACAGACAGACACACACATACACACACTTTAACGCTTGACACCCGTATATTGTTCTTCATCTTGAGAATTAAGATGCATAATACTATGGCTGGGTGATTGTTTATTTCAGACATCACTTACTCACTTATATTCCCGATAATCTTATTGGTTTTAGTTAGATGTTTGTGCAACCTTAACCATAAAAAAGGCACACCTCATCTTCAGGTGAAAGACGAATTAGGGTACACACTGCAGCAGCATCAGTGGTTGCTGATCTAGGAGAGATGTACCGCCAGGCAGATACTGGTGCCATTGTTTCTTTGCTTGGTAGATTAGGTAAGAAAACCTCTCTCGAAATGTGTAAAATATTTCTGGATCTCTTTATTTCTTGACTTGAACCTGTGTTAATAGAATTTCAAATATCTGTAGCAATCGAAAAATCATTGTCTTACAAACTGGAAGAGGCTCGTAATGCTATTCAATTGAAAATTGTCAAAGCCCTTAAAGAGTACCGTAATCTCTACGCGGTGCAGCACCGTGTAGGAACCAGGATGATCTACCCAGAATCATTGAAATATTTACCCTTATACGGATTGGCTCTAGGTAAATCAACAGCACTTCGTGGTGGTTATGCTGATTCACAGCTTGATGAACGCTGTGCAGCTGGTTTCACCATGATGGCTTTGCCTGTTAAAAAGATGTTAAAGCTTTTGTATCCTAGCTTGTTACGTGTAGATGAGTATCTTTTGGAGGTAAACCTTTTTAATCACCTTATAAGTTTTCTAATCCAACTATTTATATATGAAGTCCTGAGTTACACAATTACTATTGGTTTGCAGTCTTCTAAGAAGGCTGATGTCTTTGAAAAAGTTTGTAAAAGGCTGCCACTTGCTGCGGAGAGCTTAGATTCTAGAGGGATTTATATATATGATGATGGTTTCCGGCTGGTTGTGTGGTTTGGCCAAATGCTTTCGCCTGATATATCCAGGAATCTAGTTGGGGAAGATTTGGCTACAGACTTCTCTAGGGTATGATCTATCTTGTACTAAAAAGATTTTATTAGAGGTGGCAATTTCCTCCCATTTGCTTATGAATGGGTTAATAGGACAGGTCAAAAAGGTTGAAAGTCACCCAAATTATATATTGAGGGGTATTTGGGATATCTTACTTAAAGCGTTTATCTGCTTAGAAGATAAGTAGGTACCGACGTGCTTATTTAAAGCGCTTATCAGTTATTCTGTATAAAAAAGCAGATAAGCAGTTCTCATAATGGTGTTTGGATTTGCTTATCTGCTGTAAAAATAAGCAAATAGTAGATAAGTGCTTAACTGAGCAATCCCGAACACTCCCTTAACGCATAAAACCTTCTCATCGTATTTATTTTAAATATAAGATTTGTATTGAAATAATATAGTTTTTGTAATAATGTTTGACACAATAATTATCTATAATATTATAATTTATTTTTTTGGCAAAAAGTGTTTTGGGTCAACTCTCAACTCGACCCGACTGACTCCTTACAAGAAACTGCCCTGATCTAGACCTACTATGACATGTTACCCAACCCACCCGTTTTGCCAGCTCTAGGTGTTATGCATCCCACTCTCCTATTTTGCTCACTATTGAATTGTTTCACTGCTTATATGCTCAGTCGGTTTGTACGTTTTGGTCATAAGGATGATAATATTGACTTATTGATATCAAACAAGGAATTCAATTATTATAAGATCTAATGATTGACTAGCCGTATGCTCAATGTGCTATTCAATTTCCATTTGTACTAGAAATTCATCATCCGTCGTCATTTCAATACTTTCTATGAGTTCTTCTGATTTTATTACCCTTTTTGGAAATTTAGGTTAGTCTTGCTGTACGTGATAATGAAATGTCAAGAAAGCTGATGGAGATACTAAAGAAACTTAGAGGGGCTGATGCATCATATTATCCTCTGTGTCATCTTGTGAGGCAAGGTGAACAGCCTCGCGAAGGTTTCTTTTTACTTTCATATCTGGTTGAGGATCAGGTTGGTGGTATGAATAGCTACGTTGACTGGATACTTCAAATTCACCGACTAGTCCAGCAATAATGCATAAGATACAGGTAGTTTGTCATTTAATCATTTATTTTTGGGGAAAGGAATACAATTTTGTTCGAATCAAAATTTTCATCATAGTCAAAGATGCAGTCTCAGAAATCATAAGACTACACATCAATTGAAAGCAGGAAAAACATTTGTAAAAGATCCAAAACCAAAACCATTAATGAAAACCAGAAATAAGAAATGCATGTTCCCTGAAATTTGTATTTAGTACAAGAAAGGTGCATAGAAAGAGGCTTTTATTCGTTCTCAGGAAATACTCCTTTTGCTCAGAACGGTTCATTTTTTAATATATGGTCTGAAAATTCGAATTTGTGCTTTCATAACAAGCATCACATTCCAACATCTTAGTTTTTGTGTATTTGTTAGTGATGAACTTACCTGGAAGAATTTTACTAATTTAATTGTGATGTGGATTTGGAGTAAACGGATTTCGTATGCATGAAATAACCTGCGTAAATGTAATTTATGTTAATTAATAGGATGCCGTATCTCTTTATGACGTGTGTTACTTTTGCTTTCACTGTTTCCCTTGTAATTCTGAAATGTATCTTTTGTAGTTATTGAATTCCAGGATTAGAGTGTCTGAGAACCATTATAAGATGTTTATCTGGCATGGTGGACGATGATGTTGGCCTGATTCTTTTTCCACTGCTTTATCAACTAATGAGAATATGGATCTATATGTGGTGATGAGGGACCATGCTTTTGGAGATCGGTTCTTAAAAGTTGGATTTCAAGCTAAATTGGATAGGGGAAGACATAATTCCCATTTTTCATTAATTGTTTTGAACTTCCTTAATAGAAGAGAAAGTTGGGGTGTTGCTTCAGGAATCAGGATTCAAAGAGACAGGGACGAGTGTCATATCCTTCGTTATTTTGTTTGAAAACAATGGTAATCTTGTTTTCATTTTTGTCCGTCTTGATAGATTCTTTCTAGTTTAATTTGTTTTATGCAAGTTTTTGTGGTGTATATCTCGTCGTGTTTTTGGGTTGAATCCTTGTTTTTGTTCTTATAGAAAATACTTGAAAGGCTAAGTAATGCAGAGAATTAAAGTTTCACCTCCTTTTTCTTTTTTGGTCCATGTTATGCAATTTTTATTATCGTCTTTACAATTCACCACTTGTAAGTACATTAATGTATTACGGTTAGTATTATCAAAAGATTGATATGTTTATATGTAAATAGGTTGGAATATCCTAGACAAGCATGAGACGAGTCTGTTTAGTAAGAGTATTATTAACGCAAACTGATCACATCAAATGCTCAATCAATTCGACAAAATTTTATATTGGATTATAGATTGTACAACCACACATAACTGGACGATAGATTACGTGAACTACAAATAGCTAACTTAACTTACAAACTGAACTGTACACCCCGAGCCAAGCAAGGGCGCTAACTGCTTGCCCCAACCATCAGCACAAACACCTCCCAAAACTTGCAACCTGAAGTTTCAACCCAGATGCCTTCTATGTACAAAAATGTTTCCTTTAACTTCTCCATTGGTTACTGCAATTTCAAACATCACAATACGCCACAAATCTGAGTCAAGCCTCACTCAACAGCGCACTTGCACCAAGAGCTCACCCATCCAAACCTAACTTGGCCCTTTCGTCTTCCTTGTCCACCCCTTGGTCAACTCTTTTCGTGTTCGATTGACATTGACTTTAGCTATGAGTTGTCCACAAAGCAGTCTCATGCCCTTTCTTTATGGGATGGTCACAACCCATTCGCCTTTTTCCACTGAAAACTTGGGTCACATGTCGGTTGCCTAATTCACCCCGCTTCATAGAATATTTTAAGGTTTCATCTGGCAATGTCCATGAAAGCAGATACCCACCAGAATCACCACTCTACAACAACTTCAAGTTACTTGAAACGTGATACGTGAAGTGCAGTTACCGCATGTTTATGGCCCTTGAGCACCTCGTGCAGCACCAATGTGTACTTCGGTACTTTACCACCAAGACCTAACTCACAATGCATTTGCAGAAGGATGCTTGTGAGTTTCAACAATTTCGGAAGAATTATGAACCATTTGCCATACTTTGATTGCTCCGCTATGGTGACCCGATATATACCAGTTCGTTTCCATCCAATCAGACGACATGCAATTCGTCACTGACAATATAACATTAGAAGGAAGCTGGGATGTGTTGACAACTGAGAGACAGTCTCCATTTACACTCCAAACCGCAAGCAAAACACCAGCAGCAGTCAAAATTTCACCTGTCAAATCATTTAACAAAATAGCTGAAATTGGAAACCGGAACTCGGGAAGTTGTCTAACAAAAACCATTGAGTTAAGATCCCATATGACGATGGTATAGTCATCTGACCTAGTGACTTGCTTACAATCATCATGTACGGCTGGCAAACGTAAAGGCACGAGATTTTAGCCGTGTGAGCACAAAGTGTTTGTTTGAAGGTTAACTTTTGTCGGTGATTTATCATCAATATGATTTAAGTGTAATGGAATTAAATTTATTTAATTAATATGATTTAAATGAATATTAATCAAATTCGGTGGTGCGGGGTGCATGCTGGTTTTAATTCGTATTGGTCTAACGGGGGTCCGAAAACAGTGCCCCAGGTAGCGGGGTCCAAGGGGTGGCAGCCCCTGGCAGGGTCCAAGGGGTAGAGCCCTGGCTGAGGTCGAGCTGGAAAAGAAACCCGGTTTGTTGACTCGCCCGTTTGAAACTGTTTCCAACGTTTGGAAAAACGGTTATTTTGGTCCGTTTTATTCATACAGTTTTGATACATAAATCATAACACACACGCATACTCGTTTCTGGAATTTATTGAATTTTATCCGATTGAAATTTCGAGAGTACCATCGAAATACTTCAATCTGAAAGTGTTTCACGACTTTCAATAACATCCAAGTAATCAAGAATCCGTATTTCTAACAACTTTCGTCGTGCACGTGGCCCACCGTAGCTCCCTATCCGCCGCATACAAGATCATCCCATTATGTAAAGCAATTATTATCTAGTGATGATAATTGTTGTATGTAAAATGATACTATTTTCAATGAAATCATTTTTGAGTCTTTTTGTTAGTTCAGCTATGTACTAATAATATATATATATATATATTGTATATACTATTCAAGTAATAAAAAAAATATTTTTCATGGTTTTTGCGATGAAGAAATAAAAAAAAAAAAAAAACCTTTTTCTTTGTTTTAAACCCAAGTATTATACACAAATTCTGTGTTTACATTTTCATTAAATAATCAAACCGTTGATTATTTATTATTACTTACTTGATTGGAATTAGCATTAAGTTAGTGATCTTTGGAGTGTTCATGTGTGGATCAACCCTAGAGGTGTTCTAATTTGGAAACTCGTTTCTACAATCATGTTAATCTACCTTGCTTGCTAAAGGTATATCTAACTTCATATTTATTTAATGATATCGTTAATGTAGTATATTCAATTGGAGCCGTATTGGAAATCCTTTTGCAATTATGTTGAATTATTTCCGCTGCATTCTTGATAATAGTTATATATTTAAAATCGTTCTAAAAGTCATTGATTTACGACACATTCTGCAGTGCATCGGCGACGCTACCGGATGTCACACCCGGCTAAAGCGAAAACACGAGCTGTAACAGCACAAAGTTTCACAACAGAAGGTATAAAATAACACCCACCATAACATACTAGTAATTAAAGTTTACATCACAGATTACATTGAGTACACAAGTCGTAGAATCCTAATACATCGAGAGTTTAAACAAAAGCAGTAACCCAAACAATGATAATAACAATAACTATGGTGGGCTTCAGTCTACTTTCACTAACTGTATCCTGAAAGGTATGTAAAATGAAGAGGTCAACTTTGAAATAGTTGGTGAGTTCACAGGTTTTGAATACGTACACTATTAAAAGTTGATGAAATACAGTTTGAGATATATCTTTGCCGAGTAAGTAGTTGCATCATGCGCAATTATGAGTTTAAAATAAGTCAACGTTTATACTTGAGTGTACAACCAATCCTACCGACCAAACATCCCTAAGAGATCATGTCTATCGTATACATGATTATGCTGGTAATATGCACTCACATAGCCATGTGAGTGGGGGAGGTCACCCCCAAATAGCATTATTCATATAAACCATTGGCTCACAATGAGTTATAGGTTGTGTAGTCATACCGGGGACTTTACATACGATAACATCTCAAGTATACAACAATTGTTGTGAATACTTAGGATAAAGTTTGAGCGATCGATATGGATGGTTCCGCATGTTAAACAAGTATGACTCCTACTCGCCTCCTACGAAACACGAAGGTTCTAATGAGATTCTCATCTAGTGTAAATACTTAGTCAACTACTTGAATTATACAGTGTCACAAGATTGTTTGCTTATTTCTATTATTTGGTAAAATTAATGATTATTCTTGTAATCATATTTTTATAAACATATGAAGCTTAACTCCAAGATTACCAAATTTTATTTTTATAACACAATAGGGGATATAAACATCCGGTGAAACTTGAGGATTTTTAAACTTGTAAAATATTTATTCCTTATTTATGTCCATAATGTTAGAGAAATTCAAACAAAATAGTAAAAGGTTATGAAAATTCATGAAAATTTTACCGCCATAGTTTCTAATTATTTTCAGTTTTTTGTAAATATTTCAAGTCATTTGGATAAACATAAACCGGATTTCTAAATATCTCATGATTAATGGCACAAAAATTAAAATAAATATGAAATACTATCTAAATGATGTAAATTTTGTGGTGGAGTGATTTTTAATTATAATAGTTGCCCTGAAAAAGTTTGAGTAATTATTGATGTGACAACCGTCAAAATCTCAAGTCATTACCGCACTTAAATTCTAGAATCTCAATTACGTTTACAGCTTTCTCAAAATTTTATCGGTAATTCTAGGTTACGACTCCTTAAACGTACCGAAACTACCGATTTTAGAAATTGTTTAGCGAACCCTAGGTCTATGAGGATTATTCAATTAGGTTATAAAGTGCAAATGAAAATAAAGGAAATTAAGTCTCTTAACTTATCTCAAAATTCAATCTTATCGCTAAATTGGGATTAATTAAAATCCCGTAAGACGTAAACGAAGCTCGAAACCAACAAATTAGTACTCGAACATCTAAATTAAACAATCCAAATGTTGGTGCATGTTTTGTGACAACAGCTTCTAGTTTGTAATAGTTAGGTTTAGAAGTCATTTTGTTAATCGTTGTAATCGTTAACTTAAGTTTTGTCTGTGTATTTTGTAGATTCGTACGAACTTGTAGGTTCGTACGAACTTAGAAGCAGCTAAGTTCGTACGAACTTAGTTGCCTATAAATACACAAGTCCGAAAAAGTGGGTAAAAAAAGGAGTTTAGGAACTGGGTTTTTACAGCTAGGTTCGAATACTCTGTGTAACTTCGAATGTAACCTCGTTTACATTCAATAAAAGTGATATTTATACTCGTTTGTTATCGTTTTGTTTATGTGAGGATTCCGCACTCGTGTAAACAAGTTTACCTCGTAGATCCGACCCTAAGGGGACCAACAAGTGGTATCAGAGCCTTTAAACATTCGTTTTTGGTTCGGGGTAAAGAAAAGATAAAGAAACGAGAGATTACAAGTGTTTTGGAAGATAAAAGTTGTACTTTCGGCTTCCTCGAGTACTTGTGATTCATATTCTTTAAGTTTCAGTTGATTTCAACGGTTGAATCTTTCTAGATCTGAGTATTTGCTCAGATTTGAGTTTGAACAGCAAGTTCGTACGTTTCAGAAAGTGTCGTACGAACTTACCCAGAATAGCTATTCGAACTTTGGTTTATACGAACATACTAAGTTCGTACGAACCTACCATTCGAACTTAGATTTTGTTCGAACATACTAAGTTCGCGAAATTTTCTTTGACCGAAATTTGAATTTAGGCTTACCATTGTTTAACTTTGGTTTGAGAAAATTTAAATTTTACTCGGAAAATATTCGCGAAATTTTGGAGGGAAATTTGTGTTTTGAGTGAACGTGACATTAGTTGACTCTCTACTACAAACTTACCTCATATCCGTATACACTCTTACATGATGTCAAATATGAACAAAATGATTGAAATGGATCATACCTCACCACCAAAGCTTTTAGCTGAAGATTACTTCCGGTGGAAAGATAGATTTGAATCATTTGTAAAATTCACTGACATCAACATGTGGATCTGTATCAGTGAAGGGTATGATACACCTTCTTATGAATTCGAAGGGAAACGAGTATTTCGTTCGTATTCAACGATGAAGGAGGCAGACAAAAAGATGTATGATGCAGAGAACAAGGCGTTGTCTGCTATCATCATGTGTCTTCCTGATGATATTAGGTATACCTTTAAACAACGTTACCACTTTTCTAGAGAGCTCTGGGTAGCTTTGGAGAAAAGATTTGACGGTGGTAAACAGATCAAAGAGAGTAGAGCTGACTCACATCAAGGGACGTCTTCTAATGACCAATACTCAGGGAATAGTACATATTCTAGAGCATTGGTTACTGAAACACGGGACAGTTCATATGATTGGAGTACACCTGTTAAAGGGCCTCAGGAATTCGTGACCACAATTGATGAGGCAGATCAACAGGATACTAGTGAGAAGAAGACTGAGAGAGAGTTACCTGCTTCAGAGACCAGGGTTATAAGGATGGAGTCTACTGGCACTATGAGTACAAAAGACTTCATTGCATATATGGCCAACATGGATGCTGAGAAGCATAAGGTTATTATAAACTTAGACTCTGTAGTTAATGCTTGTGTTTTATGTACTAACTTTGCAGAGCAGGCTGAGAGTTTGATTGAATCATCTAATATGATGAAGACTCAGCTAAATGCTTTAAAAGAAGAAAACACTACTTTAAAACAAAGAAACTCTGAGTTAGTTATTAAAGCTAAATCTGATGCACATGATTTAATCATTTTAAAAGATAGAATCAAAGAGCAGAGTCAAATAATTGACTTAGCTCGTGAGCATGTTTTAGATTTAACTAAACAGTCTTCAGAAGCTGACTCTACTACACGACTAGCAGTCTCTGAGATGGGAGACTTCACCGAGTCAACCAAGTCAGAGAGAACTGAGTTAGGGACCAATGAGGACTCGGAAACCAATCTTGAGTTTGTTAGACCTACAATAGAAGATTTAAGAATAAAAATGACAAAGGTAAACAAACTGAATCGGAACACCAAACAATTCTCAGGGCTCAAAAGAAAGCCTGGGAGAAACGTTCGTGCTTCACGTGTCATCAAAAGGGACATGTAGCAAGTGTGTGTCCATATAAGAAATCAAGAGTTTCGACAAATGATAGTCCAAGGAGCACTTCTCCTGAAACAGGAAGCTCAAAAGAAGGATCAATTTGGTCGAAACCTTCAAAATGTTTTAACCAGGATAGTAGTAATGGAAATTTTCATTATAACTATAAATCTAGGGTTAGATATTCTTCAAACCAAAGGCCAGTCAATCAGATACTTTTCCAAAAGTCTCCCGATAGAAGGGCTAGTGGTAGTTCCTCCCATTCCCCAACAAGTGAGAATTCCAGAGTATCCAAGTCACCTGAAAGGCGAGACGGATATCTGAAGGAATTTACTTTTGTTGATGACAATGTCCGATCCAAGTCCGTGGTGGCTTGGGTCTCCCTTTGTAACTAATGATTTTTATCTAGTGTGCAGGAACACAAGCTTCAGAGGCTACAAGTTCAGTAGTAGACGTAGCGACTGAGGGGGAGATAAGATCAAAACTGGGATGATAATCTAGCTGATTTGTATGGTAAGGCTTTTGATAAATCAAGTTTTGAAATGTTAGTCCACATCGCTAAAATGACAAATCATGAGTAACATATCTCCTTTAAGAACTTTTATCTATCTTTATTTCTTAGGATTTTTAGTTAGTTTGGAAAAACTATAAAAATATGAGTGTCACTGTAATGACGCGAAGAAATGACGAAAACATTACCCATGCCTAGAACATTTTTATATGTGTGGCTTTTAGATGTAGTACATACACAGTAAAAAGTACTTTAAATATAAACGTAACTAATAGCTTCATCATACGATGTATTGGTAGGCATACGACATAATGGTTTTCAAGTACCCAATCAATATTAAATAATACGGTTATTCTATGCAATCTCTATTTTGATGTATGACATTAAGTCTTAATTCTTAGGAGATAGATTGTACCTGAATACATGTTTTTGGATAAATAAAAACCAATTCATCTGGGGGTTCATTGACTGTTTCTTCTGCAACATCTTGAAACATGCTGACCTAGACTCAGTCAGTGTATCCTAAAAATAGAGCAAACTCGACCGCGAAATAAGAATACCGTTTTCAAGGTCTCTAGTCAAACTATGTCGCTTTGTTGTACGAAAGTACAGACCTGTCACCTCTGGCTTGATTTTAGATTTGTTAAGCTCTAACCCTAGTCTAGTCTAATCACATGTACAAAAGTACATTGCTCTTAATATAAAGGACTTGACTTTAGAGATGAAATTTAATTTAAAAATCATCCATTACATGGAATTCTGGACTTTCTTGATTCTTAGGGTATATCAAATGTGAGATACATAGTTAATCGTGAACAATAACTAAATGTGTACTTGAAAATTCTGAGTGTTGACTGCTTAAGTGGACAACAATACCAATAATCGTCGTGAACTATAAATTACATACATAATAACCAAGGAATAAAATAATTCCTACTGTGTATAGTCTACATCATGGCTAATATGATCTTTGTAACAGTGACTCTCCCAAAAAGAATGTGCTTTTTAATATGAATAATTTCATATTTGTTTGTTTATTTTTAGTTATTTTTTCATTTTAATTTATACAAATTTAAGTTCTTACTAAATGGGGAGATAATTACTTTTGATTGTTTAACTATGCGATTGGAGAAACAATTCGAATGAGATTATTTCAAAGCCTAGGTTATACCCAAGCATTAAAGCTAGAAGATCAAAATTCGAGGATCATATTGGGGATTTGCGTGTAAACAGACCGAAAGTGATGATGAAAGTGATGATGACGATGATATTCCACAGAGTTGGATGCATCTAGATCTAATAAAACTAGGATCTCACTCATGGTCTTGTTTTTCTACGGATAAAGGCAAATATAAGTTAAATGAAGACGATGATTATCCATTGCAAGATGACGATGCTGATTCTGATAATGATACCTCGTTATTCACTAGACGGTCCAACAAGAAGATAGATCTAGTGGGGTTATCATTAGTAAGCCGACTGCCTAATCCACAACCATCACCACCTACACATTACAACAACAATTCCAACCAAGCCTATTACAACTATTTCACCATAGCTTAGGCGGAGATCCCTTGTTGAAGAGCACAGCAGCTCAGGGGGAGAAGCCTGGCAGGGGGTGAAGACTGGTTGTAAAGAGGAAGTGTTGAGACAGAGACATAGACGATGATCCCAGAAACCAATTTGAGCTGCCACACTCTTCAACTGGAAGATTTGGTATGCTTGAACAGGTTAAGGGTGAGTCTGTCAAACTAACAGGGAGAGATACCATTGAACTGACAAGTTCAATAGTGATAAATCCGAGTTAGAGGATACCTACAGAAGTTTAGTTCAGAAATGAAGAAATATCTGAAGGTAAATTGTAGTGATAGACCAAGAGGAGTTAATATCTGAAAAAGATGAAATTCCTAAAGGTGACTCGGAAGCTACAAGAATTGTAGTGATAGACCGAGAGGAGTTAAGATCTGAAAAAGATGAAATTCCTAAAGGTGACTCGGAAGCTACAAGAGTTGTTGAGAAGTGTATGACATGATTCGATGAAGATGTCAGAAGCTAGAGATAGTTAGAGACATGAAGATTGAAGATGTCAGAGAGTGTTGAAGACTTTGTGGAAAAGGTGTTCTATACAAGAAGACAAAAGAGCTTAACCGAATCAAGATCGAAGACTACTCGGGTGACAACATCTCCGGTGGAACCAGAGCTATTGTCAAGGGGAGTCTGTTGGTGCATCGAAACTAGAGCTATTGTCAAGGGGGAGTCTGTTGGTGCATGTTTTGTGACAACAGCTTCTAGTTTGTAATAGTTAGGTTTAGAAGTCATTTTGTTAATCGTTGTAATCGTTAACTTAAGTTTTGTCTGTGTATTTTGTAGATTCGTACGAACTTGTAGGTTCGTACGAACTTAGATGTTCGTACGAACTTGGTAGGTTCGTACGAACTTAGAAGCAGCTAAGTTCGTACGAACTTAGTTGCCTATAAATACACAAGTCCGAAAAAGTGGGTAAAAAAAGGAGTTTAGGAACTGGGTTTTTACAGCTAGGTTCGAATACTCTGTGTAACTTCGAATGTAACCTCGTTTACATTCAATAAAAGTGATATTTATACTCGTTTGTTATCGTTTTGTTTATGTGAGGATTCCGCACTCGTGTAAACAAGTTTACCCCGTAGATCCGACCCTAAGGGGACCAACACCAAATACAATTTGAAGTATTATAGAATTAAGAACATCAATTTTTATAACTTAACTATTAATCACTAAAACATCACAATTTAAAGTCTTACATTATACAAAACTTTTACATTTTAATACAAATAATTAACACAACAATTAAGCTTTATATTTAACAAGAAAAATTTAATTGGTGCCTCCTAAACTCCTCCAAAAATCTGCACCCCCCCTCTCCATACATTTTCCTTTCTTTTACTTACACACTTCATTCACACTCATTTCATTTTACACACTTTCTCTCTCAAGAAAAGCACACACTCTTTTTCTCTCAAATTCTCTCAAAAATCAGCCACTAAACCTCTTAATTCCAGAATTTTTAAAGTGTTCTTGAGGCATTTAAAGAACATAAAGGTGTGATACAACAATCTCTAACCTTATTTTTTTTTCATTTTATTCCTTAAAATTCATGTTTTTATTTAAAAAATGGGAATTCTTTGCCCATTATGGTTATATATCCTTTAAAATGTCCTTGAAGTTTGTAGATCACTCTTTTCACATGTTCAATGTTATAAATAAGGGATGATCCATGATCAAACCAAAATCAAGAGCTAAAATGTGAAACTAGTTCATAAACTTGCAAAAATTGTCTTTTTCTTAAGTTTGATGTGGATAAAATGAAATTATTTTTAAAAATAAGTTAACACCCCCGTCCGGGTTGGGCGTCTATAATGAGTTATTAGTTTTAGTTATGGACTTAAGCGTGAATGTTGTGAATAGATCTATTGGGTTGACACCCCTGTCCGGGTTGGTAGCGCCAACTTGACTGCAAATCAAATGGACACATAATCATTTGAGAACTACGAGTGTTTGGAATAGGACACTTGCGAGGCAACTAAATTGTTAAGGTTTCGATTCATATGCTTATGGCAATAGTAATGCATTTTGATATTGTGGTAAAACAATATAACTTGAAATCTTGTGATCCACGATACTATTTTACAAACTCTTTACACCTGTGAGCTTACCAACTTTATGTTGACACGTTTTAACATGTATTCTCAGGTAACTAAGGCACTTTGTAGTTGTGCCATTAAGTCTCCCTTATTGATGTAGGAGTTGCATCCCCTTGGTAGGACTTTTTGCATAAACTTTGTCATCTTGAATTTAAGCTAGTTATTCGATTAGGTTTGAAACTATGTTGTTAAGACTTTAAACATGGATGTTTTATATTCGAAGACAATGTAATTTAAACAATGTTTGTTTAACTACTCTCTTAGGGGTCGTCCATTGTAATCGTTATTTGTGATCCATGCTCGTCGCGCCCCGGGGGTGTGACAATTGACCTTAGAAACTAATTTTTATGATTTTGTACCCTATTTTCTTAGCATTTTTGTATTAAATTAAATAAAATACATATGGGGTTGAAAATTTCCAGATTAACTCTCCATATTATTTTTTTACTGGGAAAAATCAGATTCCCATATTTGATGCTTGATGGATGCATTCAAGCTCCATGCATTTTGAAAACATTAACTAGTTAGATTTTTAGTTGGAGAAATATAGTTGTTAGTTTGGCATAGTCTTTTAAAATACAATATTTATACCCAATTGAGTTTCACATGTTAGGAGTTGGAAATGATTTTCTCAAGATTTTTAGAATTGAAAAGAACCTTTGAACACGCATCACAAAACTATTGACCTCTGAAAAATATGTTGTTGGCGCAATAGTTTTGCAAGCACTGTTTGGAGGTTGAAAACTCCATACTTTTGGGTGAAACTACTTGGGTTTGAAAGTTAACTCAAAGAGGTAAATTCCATAAGAAAAATTGGAATTTTTGGTTGAGAATCAACTAAGTTATGGCCCTCCAAAGTCGGGTGTAGGAATCTGACTGATTGCATGCATTATTTGAGTTTAAGTTATGAGTCTAAGACTACCACTTTAGCCCATAGGCCAAACTCATTGATTCAGACCATGATTCTCATGCATCATGACAACATTTTCTAGGTACCTAATGACTTTTAGAGGACATGAAATCTAGCTATGATTTGGTTCTCAAGTGCTCCAAAATGGGTGTTATGTTCTTCAATGAAGAACAACACTTGAACCAATTTGAGCTTTTGTTTTTTGCACATGTAACTCTATTTCTAACACATGCATGGTGTTGAAAATACATCCATGATATCTTAGAAATCGTTTTAAACAACACAACAACCTTTAAAGAAATTTAAGATGTAAAATTGATTTTTTTATAAAGATTACAACTAAATGATGTTTCTTTTGAACTTAGCATGGGTTTGATCAGTGATTATCACTTCTTTGGTATACATGAGCATATGAGAGTGATAATCTACAAAAATCAAGTTGAAATAAAAGATTCTAACCATTTGAAAGGTATAGAATTCGAAAATAAGAAAATAACATAGATTTTCAAATATAAAAGTTGTAGAACAAGAGTAGTAAGTTGTTTATTACCTTTGTGTTACCTGAGGAGCTTCAATAACACTTTCAAACATTAGATTTGTTGTAGAAAAAGGGTTGATTTTTTAGTGTAAGTTGAGAGAAAATGTGTGTGTGTGTGTGTGCGCTCGTAGGTGTAGAGAGAAATGATGAGTGAATTGAAAATGTGTGGAATGAGGTTTAGGGGGGGGGGGGGTGTGAAGTGGATTTTCGGGGAAGAGGGGAGGGGAGTGGCTTGTTTTGGTAGTTGTAATATTTATAAGAATGTGGGGATTAAATTTTATAAAATTTATATATGTGTTTATATAATATAAAGGTTATTTTTTATGTATTTGTGTTTATTATTTGAGTAGTAAAATTAAACTCTAAAAATTATAAATAATACTTCTAATTATGATATAGTCATGTTATAATTTAATTATTCATGATATTTGTTCAAATATATTAACTAGTTAAATACTTAATTAATTTGACTAAGGATTTTGGGAATGTTAATTAATTTGGATTTTGCAACTTGACTAATGAATTTGTAATGAATTTGTAACAAGCTAGGGAATTTGGATTTTATATTTCTTGGCACTTTATAACATAGTCGAATAATCCACATAAACATGTGATTTAGTAAGTAGTCGCCAAAAAGTTCTTAAGGAGTCATGACTTGGTTCTACTATTGAATCTAGAAAGAGTTTGGTAATAACCTGAGATTTGACAGTTGTCACACCAGAATCGGATCTTGAACAATACGAAAGATTAATTTTTAGGTCTGCTACAGATAATATGCTTAAAATTTATTATGTATATTGATAAGGCATTCTTATTAGAGTTTTGTGATTGCAATTTTTGTTATCACAATAAAGAGGTTGATTGTTCATAATGGAAAACACAGACATCAATTTCTTCCAATATGGCATTTTCGAAGTTGTTTGGATCTGTGCATACATTTTAATTCGCTTCCAATTTAAGAGGGGATTTATAGCTCTTTCTATTCCTTAAATTTTTTCTTTTTTTCTATCTATTTTGGTTATTATAATAATCTTTGAGTACAGGAAGTTGATAAGCTTGTTGTGGAAATAGTGATACTTTTTATCCTTATTAAAACACATCGGTATTGTGCCCATAATCATGGGTTGCAAACTTGCAGTTGGGTAATTGGTTTTAAGGGAAATATTGTGAATCTATTAAAATTTCCTGTGAAGGAATCAAAAGTTCCAGTGGAATTATCATGACCCATCCTTTTAAGGTAATGTATTTATTTTACTCATTAGACCTTTATATATAAAACACTAACTTCTAAATCTGTATATACACATAGTAACGTCATTTAATATAAATATTAAATTTTAGTATTTTTTGTACATTTTTAAAAATAGTTAAAAATTTAAATCATAAAATATTATTGTTAGTTTTCAGCTTTCACCACTGATAAATTTTACTTATCAATTACTATGCCACTAAAACACAAAGACTAGTCTTCTAAGCCACCTATAATAAAATGTTAATTTTATATGATTATATATAAAAAATAAAATAAATACAATTTTTAATACTGATGAATAATTAGAAGATTATAATAAGCTATAAAATTAAATACATATATATTAAAGTAAATATAAATACAAATTATAATAAATATGAAGAAAAATAAATCTTTTAATTTTAAATAATAATATATTTTCTTTAAAGGTTATCTAACTTTGATTTTTAAAATAGTTATTTGAATTGATTAATAATTTTTAAATTATAATTTATGATGTCGACATCTCCTTAATTTTAGTCAATTTAACAAATTGAATAATCTTATTGGTCAATTGCATTTATAATGACATTATCACTCAATTCTTATTTTATATTTAAGATAACACGAATAAAATCATATGGATATAAATGGCCTAGAGATAATACTAGGTTTAAATGCAAAACCAAAATCATTAGCTTTATCATGAACGGTAGTAGACATGTACAGGATTATTAGATCAATCCAGTGATGCAAATTCTCTGGAACATAGACAAATTCCAAAGCTTCCCTATGCTTCTAGATGAACTCTTTTATACTACCTTTGGCCCAAGGAGGTAATCTAACATCTCCAACTTGGAAAAGCAGTAAATTATGCCGGTCGAACTTATTATTCTCAAGCTATGTCAACCAAAAATTTAGAAGTGGCAAAATGGATAGGTCGGGTAACGGGTCAGGAAGATCCACCATCTTTATGATCCTTTTTACTTGAACTTTGAAATCATCTAACATATTAAATATGATAAAAATCATAAATTTAATATAATAATTTAGACAAAAGTTCATTTGAGAACACATTATTTTGAAAGTATGGGAGAATGTGTGCTAGCCATTTGATCATCAACATCAATGGTCCATATTTATTTTCAGCCTTTTTTGAAATAAATATTGTAATATAAATTATTTAGGGCGGAGGAGCAATTCGATAAAATCACAAAATTCCCCAAGATCTAACTCCTTTCCTTGATTCATTCTTACGGACCATACATTCTCCTTCCCTTTGATTCATTCTTAGAGACCATACAGACCATACATTCAGATTAAAAATAAAAATAAAAAAAGTGTGCGCTCTCCTTTTCTCTCACACAAACCCTAACTAAAATCGATCTAGTTCTGTAACTATTCTTTCGATTCAAAACATAAGAGCTCACTTTACGTTATCTTCTCAATCCTTTGAGCGATTTGATCCGTTAAATTGCATTTTTCGTCCAGTTTTTCCCTAAATCCAATTTAACCCTAGTTTCTTCGATTACATCTTATTCAAAGTTGTTAAGTACGGAAATCTCCCCCTATTTATTTATGACAAATTATCTCTCTGATAAGCACTTGTGTTTTACCCTTTGTTTTTGTTTGACCCTGATGTTCTGTTTTTGGATTCTTTTGTTTTTCATTTTACTTTAGATAGAAAGCAGTAAATATAAATCATCACAAAGAGAACATTGATTTATATATAACAAAGAGGAAATTACATCAGAGATTCATACAAGATCCTACTCTAGCATCTCTTCTTTCACTTTAAAGAATAACTCTTCATCATCATTGATTAGCCTGACCTTCAGTTCATCATTCACCAGCTTTAAGAATTCAGGATCACTATTGCTTCCTTCACCCATATATTTGAGAGCCACCAGATGCTCAGTTTTTGCAATTCCAATTTGAGCAGCTCTCTGAAAATATTGTCGTTTCCGATGATCAAGGAAGAACATCCCATACTCTGGTGACTTGATGACCCTTCCAGGCATGAAGTGAACATTTAGGGGAAGAGAGATGTTAAGATGAGCAGGATCATGCAGAATACCCTTTCGTTGAAGATTTTTGACAATTTCAGCTTCATCCGCTTTGGATTTCTTTTGTCTAGGGGCTCTGATGGGTCCTTGGACATTGAGAGTGGAGAGCGGTTGGTTCAGACCAGCTTCAGTCTTGTTCAGATTTACTACAAGTTCATCAATGATCTTTAGTATTTGTGGCTTGGCAGCGCTTGATCCATTCTGAACACAAGTGTAGACTTCACCCAGTTCACTAAACCCAATCTCTTTGAGTTCTGAGAAGTAAATTGTTTCTATCTTCTCTGACCCTTCTTTGGTCATCTCTAGAAATGATTTTTTATTTTTTAATACTCTGGGAGTGACCTTTGTGATTTTGCTGGGGTTCTTTTTGACAGACAGATAGAATTTTAATCTTTTTAGCTCATTCTCTTTCTTCTCTTTTTCTTTATATGCTTTCTTGAATAATCTTTCATTAATTTCCAAAGCAGTTTCTCCCTTCTTGCTCTCAATCTCCATTTCTTTTGTCAGGGCTCTTACAGCTACATCACTTTCTTTATCAAGTTAAGCTTGCTTTTCAGCTTCAGTATGCTCTCTGATAATTTCCACAAGAACATTTAGTTCCTTGGCAGCTTTCTTGACTTTATCTTCTTCATCAGAATCAGACTCAACTACTCTCTTTCTTTTCCCTTTTTCTGCAACATGGGAAGTAACAGTGACATCCTCTTCTTCTTTATCATTTTGTCTTCTTCATCTGATTAGAGAAGAGGATTACCCAAGCTCTTCCTCCCCCATACTATGTGCATTAGTGATGGGGATATTAATGTCAATGGCAGCAGCAGGAGAGGGTTTTACAGTCTCTGCAAATTTAGTTGGTGTTCCATCTACCAATTTCTCCCCCATAGCTGGTGAGCTGGGAAGATTAGCAGATACTCCAACAGAGAAGGTTGATTTAGCAGCAGACTCTGAGATCTTTTGAATGACAGGCTTGAGAATGGCCGTCATTGATGATACTTCATCTTGCAGCAGTGAGATAGAATTGCTAGTAAGCAGTTGAGATTTTCTGGTGAGATGGAGTTAAGTTATGTCAGTTGGAGTGAGGATATCTGTTGGCTGAGCAACGAGCTGATCAATCTTGGTTGTGAGAGAAGACGTGGAAGTAGTGTTGTTGTTGATGTGAGTGGATAGAGATGAGAGCTCTGCAGTGATTGGTGGAGTCACAGCAGAGATGCTGGACTCCAAGGTGTTACATATGTTAAACAGATCATTAAAGGTGTGTTCCATAGCAAGAATATGATTCTGTTGGATGCCTTGAAGGGTGTCCATCTGAGAGGATATAGAAGTCATCTTTTCCAGAAGTAGTTGCAGAGAGCTATTTGTCTTTGCTGATGACTTGGGTGGTGATGATGGTTTAGTTGTGATTACAGTTGGAGTGATTGGTGGTGTAGTATGTAGTGGAGGTGGAGATGGAACGGGAGTACCTTGTTGTGAATGAGGAGATGGTGGTGCTTCTGGTGTGGCTTGTTGATTGGGGGAGGTAGTGATATCTGTTGGAGAGGGATGAGCAGCAGGAGAAGGTGATCTCTGATGAATGCTTGTGTAAGTTTGAGTGAGATGTGGTGGTGTTTCTGCAACTTCATCCCCTTCAGAGTTGACACTAAAATCAACATCTCCAAATCCTTCCCTGGCAATCTCTTCCTCTTCAGAGCCCAACTACTGGGAAAGAATTCTGGCTCATTCACTAGAACATCAAAGAAGGAGTCGATGAAAGAAGGTTGATCCAACCCATAATGTGCAAGAGCTTCTAAGTAGCTTCACCTCCAGTGGGGTTAGACACTGTCAATTTAGCTTTCACATCTTCCTCATCATTCACTGCCTCAGCATCATCCAGTTCTTCATAAGAGTTTACAGCTTCTTCTTCACCTAAGTTCATTGCCTCTTCTTCTTCAGCAGTGTATAAGGGTGATCGAAATGTTATTAGAGTTGGGCGAAGAATCTCTGTATGAATCACTGGAGGTGGAGAGAGAGGTTGCTCAATAGAGATAGAATTAATGGTGAGCATGGTATCTGGTATGGTTGAGAGAGTGGTATCTAATCTGTAGGCAGGTTTGAGAGTAAACACAGTATTACCCACTTTGGTTACTGGTAAGAAGGCCAGTGAACCATATGCATCTTCATGCTGATCTAATCCGTAATTGTCTCCTACAATTCTCTTAATTACTAGAGAGATGAACCTAATGTATGGAACTATTGATTCCCTTTTCTTAGCACAAACTCTTTTCTTCAAGTCCTCAAAGATGAGTTATGCAATGTCAATACACCTACCACTGATCAGGGCTTCAGCTATTTGTTGCTGCATTCGGTTTGCCTGATCATGCGATCCAGTGTTGGTGCCTATACACTGGATGATGTGAGCAAAAAATAGGTTCCATTCAGAAGTCATGTGAACCCTAGAAACCTTGTTATCACCTTCTTGATGCTGATAATCAATCAAGTCCACTATTGATCGAGCTTCATCAGCATCGATGGGTTCCTCATATTCTAAAACATTAACATGCTTGAGATAGCTTAATCCATTATTGATGCTCAAAACAGATGTGAGTAGTTCCATTATTGACTGTTTATTTGAAGCCTACGTATCCATCTTCTTCATCACCATTAACAAAACGAACCGTATACCAGATTTCCAATAGATATGGAATGTACATTGGAGAGGGATCCCTGGTTATGGCTTCATAGATTGGAGAGTTTAGGAGATAGTCAACCATGGGTTTGTATTGTGATCTTGAGGGAGGATAAGAAAGGTTAGCAACGTAGTTGCAGGGTTAATAACAATGGAATCAGGAGCAAATTTAACATTTGAGGGCTTAGAAGCTCTCACCTCTTCCGATGGAACAAATGGAATTGTTAGTAGGATTCTTTACTTTTACCATGATTGATTGTTGAAGAAAGATGAAGAGTTTGAGAAAGTGAATAATCTTTTATGAATAGTTAGGGTTTTGATCGTTTTGAATGCGGAGAGGATTGGGGAAAATGGAAAGGGAGAAGATTGTGAAACAGTGAAAAATTAAAAAAAAATGTATTTTTATATATATTTGGTTAACGTTTTGTGATTGGTCCGTTTGAAAGGAGAGAGAAAGTTGGAGAGAGGGAAATGGAGAAATGGAACAGTTTTTGAGAACTGTCAATCAAAAATGTTCTCATTTTATTTAGGATAAGATTATTCTTTATTTTCTTAATTAAGAAACATAAAATATCTGGGATTAAAATAACCTTTTTAATGAAAAATGATTAAGAAAAACATACAAGTGCAATAGAATATTCACAGCTTTACTCTCGTTGATCAATCAGTTAGAGAGTGAAGATGAATATTTCAATCACATGTATAGCATTCTAGTATCTGACAAGATATTGCTGATGAGATCAGTTGGAGATCTTATCTGATAGCTGAGAATGTATGTTTGATAAAATCATTTAAAGCTGATGAGTATAGATAGGGGTCATAGCTGATGTATTTTGGCTGATCAATCAATTAGAGAATTCATTAGATATAGTCCTTGACTTTACTCAAATTTCAACATATATACTTAAGAGTACATTAGCAGAGGCTTTCGCTGATCAATCAATTAGAGAGCTTGCTAAGACATGTGAGTGTCTATTGAGGTTTTGGAAAATTTCTAAGTCAATTTGCCTTAGTTTTTAAAAACATTTTGACAATCACTGAAATTAAATGTCAGTTTTTAGATAGAAAATATTGCTTAGTTGATTAAGCATTTAACATTCTCAGCTCACTGATCAAAAAGTTAAACCTTTATTCATCTAAGGGTTTTGTAAAGATATCAGCAAGCTGGTGTTCTGTGGAAATAAAGTACAGCTCCACATCACCCCTCATAACATGATCTCTGATGAAGTGATATCTTACATCAATATGTTTTGTTCTAGAATGATGAACAGAGTTATTTGTGATAGCTATTGCACATTGATTACAACAAAAAATTGGAGTTTTATATACCTTAATGCCATAATCAGCAAGCTGATTCTTGATCCATAATACTTGAGCAGTGCAATGACCAACATCAACATACTCTACTTCAGCAGTGGAGGTAGAGACAGAGTGTTGCTTCTTGCTAGACTAGCTAACAAGTGTTCCACCAAGAAATTGACATCCTCCTGATGTGCTTTTTCTATCTAACTTACACCCTCCATAATCAGAATCTGAAAAGCCTGTTAGATCAAAACCTGAGTCTCTGGGGTACCAGAGACCAAGGTTAGGGGTACCTTTAAGGTACCTGAAGATTTTTTTTACCGCTGTAAGATGTGATTGTTTTGGATTTGCTTGATAGCGAGCACAAAGGCATGTAGAGAATAAAATATCTGGTCTACTGGCAGTAAGATAGAGCAATGATCCAATCATTCCTCTGTAAGTAGTTACATTCATTGATGTTCCATCAGTATTTGCATCTAACTTAACGGGATGAGCCATTGGAGTTTTCATGGTGGATGAGTTATCGAAACTGAACTTTGTGAGTAAATCTTTTATGTATTTGCTTTGACAGATAAAAATATCTCTGTCAGATTGCTTAACTTGTAAACCCAAAAAGAAGGTTAACTCACCCATCATGCTCATTTCATACTTTTTAGACATTAGAGAGGAAAATTCTTTGCATAAGTTTTCATCAGTGGCACCCAATATGATATCATCAACATAGATTTGAACGATAATAATATCATCTCTAACCTTTTTATAAAAAGAGTTTTGTCAATGATGCCACGTGTATATTTACTTTTGCAAAGAAAATCAGAGAGTTTCATACCAGGCTCTAGGGGCTTGTTTAAGTCCATAGAGAGCTTTGTCCAGCTTATAGACATGAGTAGGAAACTTTGGATCAGTGAACCCAAGAGGCTGCATCACATAGACTTCTTCTTGGAGTTCACCATTCAGAAAGGCACTCTTGACATCCATCTGATAGACCTTAAATTTCTTGTGAGCAGCGAATGCAAGAAATATTCTAATTAGCTTCTAGACGAGCTACAAGGGCAAAGGTTTCATCATAGTCAATGCCTTCTTCTTGTCTGTATCCCTGAGCAACCAATCTTGCCTTGTTTCTGATCAAAATGCCATTTTCATCCATCTTGTTGCGAAAAACCCATTTGGTACCTATGATGGTTTTGTCATTAGGTTTAGGTACCAGTTTCCACACTTGATGTCTTTAAAATTGCATCAGCTCCTCTTGCATAGCATTGACCCAATCAGCATCTTCAATGGCTTCATTGATCTTCTTTGGTTCAATTAGAGAGAAAAAATTGACATAGAGACACATGTTGCTGGTAGCTTTAGTTCTTGTTTGAATACCAGCTTCTTGATTACCAACAATTTGATCAATTGGGTGACAACAAGTCTATTTTGCAACTCCGGTGGGAATGTGAGGAGATAGAATAAACTGTTGATTTTGAACTTCATTATCAGTGACAAATTGATCTTGATTCACCACAGATGGTGAGTCATCATTTTGGTTCAAAGGAGATGAGTTGTCAAAGATGGGAAAAGATGGTGTTGGTTGTTCAGAATTATCAGGAATAGTAGAGAGAGGAGTAGGGTTGGAATGTCATCAGAGAGAGTATCATCAGGGTTAGTGAAAGGATTGATAAAGTCTTCAAAGTGAAATGTGTCAACATTATCAGAAGAGTTTTTCTCTGAATTGAAGCATTCTTCAAAGGTGACATGAATAGATTCTTCAATTTTTTCTCTTCTCAGATTGTACACTCTGAAGGCTTTGGATACCAGAGAGTATCCAATGAAGATGCCTTCATTAGCTTTAGGATCAAACTTCTTTAGCTGATGTCTGGTGTTAAGTACATAGCATGTACTTCCAAAAATCTGAAAGAAACTAAGGCCATCTCCAATGTTCCTCTATATATAGAGATAGAGGAGCAAAAACTAAGGACATAATTAATCTTACTATATTTGCTATGTATGTTAAATATGTTTGTTACATAATTTTAATACTTTCAAATTTACTAAATATTATAAATATGTTTTCAATTATTAATGATATTTACAATGAACTATTTATCATTTAATGATTTAAAAAGATATATAATAGAATTAAATAGAGTGATTGTTAACTGTAAATTAAGTTGGATAAATATTATAGAGGTGGAGTTTTAGGGGAAATGGTTGGAAATAAGTTTTTTTAAGGAGGAATATGTTGAAAAGATTCCTTAGTTCCTCTATATATAAAAATAGAGATAGAAGTATGGTTGGAGAGGGCCTATTATCTGGTTTCCTTCCTCTAAGGACTTTATATGCTGTCTTGTTGTGTCTTTTCATAATTATAGATATGTTCTGGGTAAAACATGTTGTGCTGACTGCTTCTGCCTAGAAATATCCTTTTAGACCAGCATCAGCTAGCATAGATCTAGTATCTTCAACAAGAGTTCTGTTTCTTCTTTTAGCAATACCATTCTGTTCAGGAGTTCTAGGAGTAGAGAAGTTTTGAGAAATGACCCTATCTTCACATAATGTTTCTAAGGTATTGTTTCTGAACTCTGTTCCATTATCACTTCTGATCATTCTAATCCTTTTTCCATTCATATTTTCCATCTTTTTGATGAAACAAATAATTTCATCAGCAGCATCACTTTTAGCTTTGAGAAAGAACACTCATTTGTATCTAGAGTACTCATCCACAATCACTAGAGCATATCTCTTGCCACCAAGGCTAGTGGTGCTAACAGGGCTAAAAAGATCCATATGAAGAAGTTGAAACACTTCAGAGATTGAAGAAAAGTGCTTGGATTTGAAAGAAGACTTGTGTTGTTTTCCCTTTTCACAACCTGGACAGAGTTTGTCCTTAGAGAAGGTCAGAGAAGGTAACCCATAGACTAGGTCATTTTGACTAGGTTGTTGATAGTTTTGAGTTAAGATGAGAGAGTCTCTTGTGCCATAGCCAGTTCTTCTTAGCTACAGATCTTAAATAGAGACAAATGCCCTTTTGGGACTTAGATTCTTCCATGTTGATGGTGTACACATTTCTTTTTCTTTTGGCAGAGAGGACAGGTTTGCCTTCTTGATTGAGAATTGTACCAGAAAATTCATCAAATATAACTTTGTTCTTCAGAGAACATATCTGACTAACACCGAGAAGATTGTGTTTTAAGCCTTCAACAAATGAAACATTAGAGAAAGTGATGTTTTCATTGGTCAGAGCGCCATGTCCTTCGGTAAAACCCTTAGAATTATCACCAAAAGATACATAAGGGCCATCAGTTTCTTGATAATTATTGAGCAGTGACTTGGATCCAGCCATGTGTTTAGAACATCCACTATCCAAGTACGAGGTTCTCTTCCCTTCCTGCACACAAAGATAGAATTAATCCTTTTTGAGAACCCACCTTTTAGTGGGTTCAGATGCCTTTTTGACATCAGGTTTGGAATTGCTGATGTAAGTGTTGGTGTTTACAGACATGTGAATTCTATTGTTTGATGTCTCTCCACTGACACTTATTGAAGATTTGGCCTGATTAGTGATACATCTATCAACTAGATGATCTTTCTTACCACACTTGTAACATTTTCTATTTTTGGAAAGAAATGTTCTTGGCGGTTTGTGAGTGGGTACAGGACCCAAAATTCCTTTTTCTTCGTCAGATGACAAGTGTAGTAAGGAGAGTAAGTTGATCAGACATTGACTTCACTTGATTTTTCTGTTTTAAGTCAATTTTATGTTTTCTGGGTTTAACCATTTTCTTACCCATTTCTTTTCTAAGGCATTCCTCCCTGATGGGTTGTTTGCCTTTGATTTTAGGAATGGGCTCACTGATAGAGAGAGAGATAGTGTTCTCTGACTCAGTTTTCTCGTTGACTGAGATACTTGATTCAGATTTATCAGTGACTTTATCATCATATTTGTTTATTAGAGAGGAGGATTTAACAAATCTGTTGAGTTTTGAGCATCACCCATGTAAAATTTGTCATAGGAGATGCTTCATCATCTGAACACTCATCAGCCCACCTAGTTAGGGGCTCGTCAGCTATTTTAGCAACGAGCTCGTAGTCTCCACCAATGATGGCTTGGACTTGTCTAGGTATCTGGCTGTTGACACACTGAGTGGCCAGCTTGGCAGATTTACACCATGACTTACACACTTTCTTTAAGTGTGCACATTCTTGTGGTTCTTTAGCTGTTTCCTTCATCATGATAGCATTGGGATAACAATGTTCTGCTAGATGCTTACATAATAAGTCAAACTGTATTACAAAATGCTTGAAATTGTTGAAGCTTTGAAGCTACTAAAACAACAACATAAGTAGCATGCTTGATAACAAATATTCTTTTATCTATATCTATACTCCCTTAAAAACATTTCCATACTTTGAGTTAAAAAAATATTAAAAATACCTAAATTACCCATATACCCCTTTGTCTTATAAACATGTTTTGTAACAACTTCCTTATACAATGTCCAACGTTCAAACATTTTATATCTCCATTTAAAATTTAATTTTATTATCATTATAGTTTCGCAAAAATATACACAACAATTTATACTTTTATCAAACTTTAAAATCACTTTATTTATAAATTAAGTATGCTCGTACTAAAATATTATCTATAAAGTGATAAAAACATTAATTATATTGTTATTCAAGAATAATATACTTTAACAAACATATAATTCTACGAAAATAACATATATATTAATAAAGTTGTAAAAAACGTATAAAAAGAACATGTTTATCACAATGTTAATGTAATAAAATTATGGGTTAATTGTTCGTTATGTATTTAACTTTACATTTTTTACTATTGTATGTAACCACATTTAAAACTTGCTATTGTATGTATTGAACTTTACAATTTCGTCTATTGTATGTAACCACCGGTTTCGATACATACAATAGACATTTTTACAAAGTTCGATACATACAATAGACATTTTTTCAATAGGAAAAACCGGGTACCTGCTTATCCGGTTACCCGTTACATACAATATACGAAGTTGTAAAGTTCAATACACACAATAACACTTTTAAAGGTGGTTACATACAATAGTAAAAAATGTAAAGTTGAATACATAACGAACCAATTAACCCTAAAATTAATTGATGGGACCAATTTAACGAACTAAACATAGTTTATGAATATGGAAGACAACATATCAAATGGTTTTAGTGCTTTATGTTATTGCTTATATTTTCATAGCCGCTTGTCTGCTGATGCTTGGACCGCATACCACGGTTGCGTCGGCTGGGAAATCGACGCGCGTCCGCCAACCGACACCGTTGGCAACGGTGCGTCAGTTCGACGAGTCGGTTTCCTGCATGGTTTGGCGATGAGCTGAGGGACGAGAGGTGTGGGGCCCACTTGCTTTTTTAATTAATTTTTCCCTCTTTTGACCGTTAAACTAAAAAAAAATGTTTAAATTTTATCCGTTAATAAACGGCTATATACCCGTTTTTTTATAAATTTTTAATTTTTTTTAACATATTTATCTTACCCCAAACACACTATAAATACACATACAAACTAACTTCAATTCACACACAATTTTCTTCACTTTTCTACTATACATACATTATTCCACACAACTCTTCTACATAATTTACACACAATTTTCATCTTCTTTCTACTACAGTCACATACAATAATTCACACAACTATTCTATATAATTCACACACAATTTTCATCACATTTCTACTACATTAACATACATTATTTCACACAACTATTTTATATAATTCACACACAATTTTTATCACCTTTCTACTACATTCACATACATTATTTTACACAACTATTCTATATAATTCACATACACTTTTTATATTATTTCTTTACGTTCAAAACATAATAGTTAATGGATCACTACTCGTCTTCAAGCTCCGATTCCGATTACGAAGAGTTTTTGGCGATCACGACATGTTATGATCCGGTCGTGATGCTAGACAAGTTGATAGGTTGGATGAAGAAGATGAAGCCGAAAGTTCAAGCCGACCGCCAAGAGTACCAGGAAGATACTTACCGAGAGATCGTGTCGGTGCCGCCGAACGTTTGTGGCAAGATTACCTTTCTCCAACTCCAACATATCCGCCGGATTACTTTCGTAGATGATTTCGGATGAGTCGGCCATTATTTCTCCGTATATGCAAAGGTATAACATCTTTTACTCAACAACCTCTACCACTATATTTTGATTATTTCCATCAACGTTTTGACGCTGCCGGTAAAATTGGTTTCAATATTTACAAAAAATGTACTTCCGCCATACGCCAATTGGCGTACGGTATCGCAGCCGATTCATTTGATGAGTACTTACACATGGGTCAACAAACATCATATGATTGTTTGGACAATTTTACCAAGTGTATATTTCATTTATATTCCACCGAGTACCTTAGGAAACCAACACTCCAAGATGTTGAACGTTTACATTTGGTACATCAAGAGTTACATGGTTTTCCGGGTATGCTCGGTAGTATCGATTTTATGCATTGGCCTTGGAAGAATTGTCCAGTATCATGGAAAGGTCAATATACACTGGGAGATCATGGGCACCCAACGATCATCCTCGAAGCGGTTGCCTCTTATGATATGTGGATATGGCACACTTACTTTGGTCCGGTGGGTTCAAACAACGACATCAAGCTCCTTAATGAATCGGATTTGTTCAACGATTTACTACAAGAAAGGGCTCCCGCCGTAACATTTAATATTGCGGGGACTCAATTTACAAAAGGATATTATCTCGCCGATGGAATTTATTCAGAATGGGCAACTCTTGTGAAGTCGTTTAAATGTCCGATTGAGGAGAAGAATATGAAGTTCAAGATTTTTCAAGAAGCTGCAAGAAAGGATATAGAACGAGCATTTGGAGTACTTTAGGGACGATGGGCAATTATTAAATACCCGGCAAGACCATATAACATCAACAAAATACGTCACATTATGTACTGTTGTGTTATTTTACATAACAAGATAACCGAGGACAACAGACGCAATATATGTCCAATTGAGAAAGACTCTTTGTCAAACCCGGCAAATATACCAACACGTTCGTGGAGGGAGAGGGTTGAAACACAAATGCGTATGGACAAGAAATTACGCGACTCGAGGGTTCATCATCAACTTCGCAACATGCTTATCGAACACATTTGGCACCTACCTGAAAATTTCTGTCGTCGTAATCAGTTGATGTCATCGTATTTGTTTTTTAATTTTAGTTTCTTTTATTTAAATAATTGTAATGTTTTATTTAAATTATTGTAACGTTTTTATAAAATTTTATGTAATGTAATGTTTAATTTTAATTAATTAATGTAAGGTTTTTAATTTAATTAGATTGTTTTATTTAATTATGTGTGGGACTCAGAAATTAAAGTAACACGTTAGGGTTGACATATGCGTATTTGTTGTATGTCAATTTTATATAAGTTTGGATCAATTTTATGTCAATTTAAGAGTAGCTGAAGTGACACCAATATGTCTCAACTATGAAGTCTCAGTTGTTAGGAATAGTCTTATAATCATAAGCAGGTAAAATACGAATCGTAAACGCCCTTTAGTTCTTTTTCATATATAGAGAAAAATCCTCTTTTGAATCTCAGTTGAATTAGGAACGGTGCTGATTTGTACCGCTAAATTTTAGCCATACACTGATTATTCTGTAAAGTGTTGTACAGTATAACAGTCTGATGCATATTATTAGTGCAATGCTAAATGCTAAAGTTTGGTGTTCCATTTTCGTTGCAGGTCGTAAGCAAAATATGGAACAAGAAAATATCAAAATCATCAAAATTGGTACAATTCCATCAGCTCAAGAATTCACTTTGCAAATTGAACCAAAAAATGTTCCTGCTGTAATCATCCAATCTATTTCTATCATCACTGCTACGATATTATTATTATTATTATAAGTTTAGTCTGATATTTTCGCTGAATTTAATTTATCAGTTAGTATTTCGTTAATTAGGTTTTTCCTGAATGCATCAACGATTGGAAGGCTTTTAGTAAGTGGAATCCGTCCACCGGTGGTCTTGATTACTTAGAGGTTTGTGATTTTATCTTATTTTATTATTCCAGTTTAAATTTACAAAGCTAGTGAACTCTGTTTAGGGTTTTAACATATATATTAATTGATATTATTGTTTGTGTTTTAACTTTATTTAGGGTTCACCAGTTGTAATGAATACCAGAAATGTTTGTTTGTTAGTTAGTAACACCAGAAAATTTAGTCCCAGGTAGCACACAAAAATTTGAAGCTCACTCCACTTCGTAGTTTATTGAGTTTATTTGAACATTGAGGTGCACAGCCTAAACATGAGTGGTAACACTACTAAAGAACCAATAATTTTTAAACCAATTTTACACTAAGTCAGCTTATTTGACTGGTGTCCTGTGCCACCCGATGACTATAATGTAGGTCCTCCCCTGGTTAGTAATAGGCACTTCAATTTTTTAATCCAAGTGTGTTATTAAGTTCTTTTAGATAGTTAAACATTTTGGGAATTGATACCTTTCATGTTCCTGCAATAACTCGGTCAATTGTAGCTTGCAGAACTTGCTGAAAAGATTAAAAAGTAGATCAAATTGTCTAAAGTACGTTATTTTATTGGTCCCGAAAATGTGTACGACTATGACCTAGTTTATGGACATGTGTTTTTAATTCATTCCTATGTTTGCATGTACATAATGTAGAGGTTGCAAACACTGGGCTGTCATGAGTCATGACATAAAGCTTGGTTAATGGCCATAGACACGTTGCTTAGTAAAATACATTATGGATGATATTAGAAAATGACTATATACTTTGAACATATCCGGTGCAATGTTAATTGGACACTGGTTGATGGACAAGTGCTTCGTGGAATCAAGAATGACCAGCATGATGCACATCAACTGTATTTTATTGCTTAGTGTTAGCACCACTCTATCTTACAATAGACAACGCCCTCAGGCATGTATCGTTCCTTTGAGTTTTGATCTAACAGGACCTCATGTAGATGAGTGTCAGTGGTCAAGTTATGTTGCAAATCAGGTTCTGGCATGCTTATTCTATTTAGCAAATTTGCATGGGCTTTAATATAGGCTCAAATTTTCTGTTTCTTAATTCTATATATATGGTATATAGGAACTAGCGGGTTCGTCCATAGTGGAGGTTATGCTGTCCAAGTCTGCACCAATTTTTTATGGTGACATTAGAAACCATGAGAGGGTATTTTCTATATGAGTTTTACATGATTTTGTTTAATATGAAGGTTATGCTTTGAATGTCACTTACTGCAGTTATCCTGTTCAATAGGTCCAGTTACCTTTCTTTAACTTTATTGGATACTGCAAGGAAATTTTTCTGCAGGGCAAGGAAGGTCATGCTCCTTGCTCTAGTACGGAGAAGCTTTTACCAACCAGCTTTGAAACCGAGCAAGAGGATCTGTTAGTTGGAGATGCTTCTCGTCAAATTTATTTAGCACAGGTAGGAATTTACTACAATAGGGATTAATGATATAATAGTGCCTACTTAAGCTTTTGGATTTGTGTTTTGAAACTGATTATTGGGATAATCAGTTATAAATTTTCAGTACTCCTGATTATCTGATAATATAAGTCATATAATTTGAACTAGTTCTACTCCCATTGTCTTTACTTTTTTTACAAGGATCTTCTTTGCCGTCTCTTTATGTAATAACTTAATAAATTATTCAGAATTTGCAAAACACCCAAACAACTGATTATTTGATGAATACAACTTCTAACACCAATCGCACCTCCTATTACTATCTCTTATATCTTGTTTAATTATATTGAGTTCTGATTATATAAGTTCACATAATCACTTTCAAAATGCACATGCAAATGAAACACCCCCTTAGTGTTCTGAGGTCTTGATGTTCCACTGTTGCAGCAGTGTTCTACTACAATTTAAGTTAAGACAATGGATCTCCTTTAATTAGTTCGCTTGGGGGGATGTATTTATATATTTACTAATATAGGTACCAATTATGAATATCGAGAAAGAAGAGAAGGTTCAGCTAGGAAGTCTTATAGACGACATTCAAACGGTATGTAGACCTTATTTCCCTGGCAGTCTTGCCAGCATATATCCTCATTTTTTTGATATTTTGTCACACTTGTTCAATTTGTATAGCCTCTGTTTTTAGAGACAAAGACGTTGACTTCTGTCAATCTATGGATGAATGGTGCTCAAATAAGATCAAGCACTCACTACGACCCACATCATAACCTTCTTTGTGTGGTCTCTGGAAGCAAACAAGGTGTACTGGTTTGTTCATTATATAGGCCAACAAATTTTTTGTATAATTATGTATCAAACAATTAACATTTACCTAGGAAGTTTAGCTCAAAATTTCAATTGATTGTCTCTAAGAAAATATTAAAATTTTTCAAGTGACTTAACAAATTGATCAGGCTAGTTGTAACACGTACTATCATATTCTTGACAAGTACTTTTCTTTTAACCATAAGGTTATGAATTGTGGATTATATACTAAGATTTTTTTTTCTTTCTTGTTTTGTAATGTTTTTTGGTTTAGTTGACCTGTGGCCCCCTTCGTCCAGTCCCTTCTTGTATCCGATGCCTTTGTATGGAGAGGCTTCAAACCACAGGTATTACTTTCTGTACATGTCGGAGAAGCTGATATATGTTTCCTCTTCTACTCCACTAAATTACAAAGTAAAAAGCACTACTAGGTAGATTTGAGTTCTTGTAGAGGTGGAAATTTTGACCCATTTTCTTATGTGTGGGCCAATTTGGGTTGTGTTTCTAACCAAAGTGGTCAAATGGGTCAAATCAAGAAATTTAGCTAAAAAGGGAGCACTCAAATGTGTCGATCGAGGTGAAAGTTGCCCAAAGTCTATTTCTAATGCGTGCAATCTCCTAAACCATTTGATTTAAAGATTTAGATTACTATTGTAATAATATCTTTTTTGTAACCGTAAGTGACATTAATATATTGTATAGAACGGACAACATATGTGGGCTGGCTTGTTTTGACCTGCACTCGAAAAGACACGTTCAACCCAAACTCATGTTGACCTTTTACTACCGAACCCACCCACTCGATCATATTTCCACCATGAAGTTCTAGAGTCTTGGTGTTCATTCTATTTGTGTTCTTCCAGTGGTGTTCCCATAGATGGACATGATCTTTCTCTTCATCCAAGAGCAGAACACTTGAGAAAGTATTCGCAGAGGGTGACTCTTAATGCAGGCGATGCACTTTTCATTCCTGAAGGGTGGTAAGATTTGCAATTTCATGCCTTCCAATTCTAAACCTAGTAGCAGGCCCAAAATTTTTATGGATGAAATTAGATCTATAGGGGTTGCTGGGTTGCAACGTCACACACAATAGAATTCATTAGATACTTTTCGTCATTTGGCTTTCACTTTTCAACACTGCTTAGAATAATCTTTTGAACAATGTGTTTGCCAATTCAGTGATGACAAACCGTTATTATGCATTGGTTTCAGTAATCTCTTACAAAAATTATTCATGAGGAAAATTGTTCAAATTTTCTGAAAATTGATTGGACAAGATCATTCATGGGGTTATTTCTGACTTAACACCAATGGTATAGCTTCAATCTTATGTTGAACGTCTACTACTTGAGGAATTATAGAATCATTTCATTTTTATTGCTGCTGAGCTTATGTATTAATTTTTTTTCTTATGTACCTTCTACTCAGGTTTCACCAAGTTGACAGTGAAAGTTTAACGGTCGCTGTTAATTTCTGGTGGCAGTCTGAAATTATGTCTGGCATGTTGGAACATATGGATTCATATTATCTGCGCAGAATTTTGAAAAGGTATTTTATTTCTCTTCCATTTTGTTTCTTGAAGTTCAGTATGAACGTCATACAGAGACTGATATTAAGTATTCCATTCAATATTTCATGTCTATATCGAACTGGTAATCTTCAAGACTGACCGACAAAGAAATGGTATACCCTTCTTCTCAAGTATTTTGTATTTTGTACCGTGTGGAACTGTGGATGATTATTAGTCTCACTGTACATAGCTACTACTCCGTATTTTTTAAGCGTTGATATTTCAAAATAATAATAACTACTGTTAACTAATAAGGTCTTTGATGGAGTGTGTCACATTATATCTGTATACATATTTCGGTCATTTGTTTTATGGCTCAAAACCCTTACTTGAGCTTTTTATCTACTTTCATGATTTGGACAGAATCAGATGCTGTGCATGACTTCTCCTTGTACGAGTAATAAACCTTCTTATGAACAATCAGGTTAGTAGATATAAGTATACTTTATTCATTCCCTTAGGTTGCACTTGGTTCGCATAAGGTTTATTGGATGAAATGGAATATGTCAAACAAATAGAATTCAATGGAATTGAAATCCGAAGGAGTTGTAATATGTAACGCATTTGGTTGTCAAAATGGAACGGAATTTGAATCTATTCCCTCAACATAATCATTTTTGGTTGATAAATCTAACAATGGAATTGGAATGTAAGTATGGTAAATGACCTAATTACACTTTTATATTTTTTGAAATAACTTGCCTTTAAATTTTTTGATTATTTAATTTTGTGAACTAATAAGGTTTATTTTATCTCTACCTGTTAGTTTTATTTATCGTCAATTATCAATAATAGTTAATACCTGTATTGTTCTTCAATGAACCACCCACCACTACCATGACTCACTATCATGAATCATCCATGTGTTCTTTAACGAACAGCTCCTATTAGTACTAAATCAAACTCAATAGTCCTCACTACATTCACCATGAAGACCACAGAATATTAGAAGAAAGATATCTAAAAGGAAAAATCGAACGGAAAAGTACATAACAATCCCAAAATATGTTGATTGCGGCTGGTGACTGGTTGGATGGTAATGGTGGTCCGGTGGCGGCAGTAGTGTATGTGATGGTGATGGGTGAGGTGGCAACTGATGTAGTGGTGGTAGAGATGGTGGCCGCATCTAACATAGAAAATGGTAATGTTTGATAGAAATGAGAGAGAGAGAGAGAGAGAGAGAGAGAGAGAGAGAGAGAGAGAGAGAGAGAGTGATTATCTTTTGTGTCATGAGATAATGGTCTTTGGTAAACTCAAGGGTTACTTGGAATTTAATTCCTACAGAAAGAACAACCAAACACAATTCCAAATGAAATTTATTTCCAATTCTGCCTGGATTCCTTCAGAATCTGGTCTGACAAATAGACCCTTAAATATGATACTTGTTGTGATCTAGTTGGTTTGATCAATTATCACAACATCAATGATAATAATCAAATACTGTTGTGATTAATTAAGCAGATGATCATATTATGAATTCTGGTGGAAATAAGTTAAGTGATGGGAATATGCTACATGATCTGGAGCCTTCTGCTCTCAAATCTCTTCATGAACTTGTTTCTTTAGTCCATGATCGTGTCAATGCTGCCGATTTGAGTATTCCAGTTGACTCAGCTTCTGATGTGGAGAGAACAGAGCCCAAGAAAATTGTGATATCAGAATTGTATTACTTGGAGGAGGACCCAGTTGCTAATATCTTATGGGCTCTTGAACCACTTAATCTGCAGAAAATGTTCCTTGCCATGGTGGTGAGTCCAGGTTTTTATCCATCTGTCAACATTTCTCTGTGAGTTTATACCTGGTTTTTGTTGCTTGAATAATCATATCTTAATAAGTTGGAAGATGTTTCATAGAAAATGGAAGATTCTGTTTTTTTGGCCTTCATAATCATTTCATTTAATGCTGTCCTATTATAGCATCACTTCCCAAGAACTTTGGAGGCTTTAATACTGCACTTGGTTTCACCAGTAGGAGCTGAAGTCCTTACGAGAAAATTTGATGAGATGGATCAGCTAAACAGTGAAGATGACAGGTAAATATTCGTATTATCCAGAATTTAGTTATATGCATCCCCACACATGTAGACACACAAGAGTGGAAAAAAAAGAGTTGCTAAGAGAAGATTTTAGACTATGTTTTGATTCTGATGCTTTCCAGGAACGAATTCTACTGCACATTTTATGGTGTATTTGATAACCAATTTGCTGTAATGGATGCACTTCTTAACGGAAAGGAGTCATTTTCATGCAAGGTAAATGGCATGTCGAGAGGCCTCCTTAGCATCCTCCCTTTTGTTTTCATATTGCTTCTTTTGGAGGTTAAATGTGTTTCTTTGGGTAATGTTGTTTTTTTTAATTAAAAAGAGGTTTCAACTTGCAACAAAACACACATTGCACAATTACTTGTTAATTTCACTTGAACGGTTATTAACCAATTATACTAAAATAGTACTCAGTTTATTGGGGTAGTTTCCACTTTCACCTTGATCTTTAAAGTGGCAGATTTTGTAGTTGCTTTTTCCCTATCACAAAATTACTGGTATTGCCAACTAATGGAGACATCTTCGTCTAAGTTAGACGTCCTTTTGCCCATGAATTTTGCTATTGACTTAATATATCTTTCTTCTAGTTCATAAGTCTTCCAATTCTATACTAAGAGACTTCATTCTACAATTTGGTTAACATGCTTTTATAAATTGCCACAGGCATTTAAGAACGTTATGGATAAATTTCTGGGAGTTAAAGTTGAATGATGGGATACATTGGTGGAATGAGACATATACCGAAACTGGTGTCAAGAATTTGGCTGCTCTAATGTTCTCAGTATGTGGATTATAGTTGAAGGTGTGCACTTTTTCCTGCTGGAGTACCCTGCATGTGAGTATATAATTTCTTATTATTGTCGAACTTTATGTACTTTTAACATTCTTATTCTTTGAACTGTCTATTGATCATGTTGGAAGAGGCCAAGGGTGGATCTAATTCTGAGTACATCATCAAAATGATACTCTAAATTGCTGTCTAGTTCCCTGTTCAGTAAGTTACTGGATTTAATAAGTGGTTATTTTCTTGAGACTCCTGTTCAATTTGTAGTTAACATTGTCAATCGAATAGCCTTTATATAAAATGAAAACTTGTGGTCCACATCATTTCGTGAAGTTAATACAAGCACCCTCTAAATGATCCAGACACAAAACTTACCCATTTTGACCTGAACCCCTTTGGACCATTACCCAACCTGTCCATTTTGCCACTTGCGACCGCTAGGTGTACCCCTTACAGGAACTGATATCGATTATCGCCTACCAGGCTAGAAAAACTCAATGCATAGCCCCCGAGTATTTGCTGGTTTGGCAAACGACCACCCTAGTTTTTCACTGGGAAAATCGTATGTATATATCAATATGCCCACTTACATGTATACTTTCTTAAAAGCATTCGTCCTTGAATACAACTTAACTTCTCAATTCATTAATCCTTCCCTGTACCACAAATCCACTCTCTTTGCCTGGCATCATTTCTGCAAGTACGATCTCTTGATTACTTTGGCATGTTAGTACTAAAGTCATTGTTAATCTTACATGATCATAAGGAACTAATATTTCCAGAGATGAGGTACGGATAAATGTACTGATGGTTTGACACGCTGATGCACAAAGGGAGGTGACAACAACAATGTCATGGTTTTTCTCATCTATTTCTATAATAATGCAAATAGAATTTAAGAATTATACTAATCGTTCAAGTTATGGTTCTTTCACAATTCACAGTAGCATTTTCCTCCCTTTATTAAAACCAAATCCTTTTCTTTTTCGTACTTTACTTCTTGTCTATCCTTTTCTATTCTTATTGATATTGTTTACACTTGATCATTCCACCATCTCTTTTGTATACTCATACATTCATCATTTACCTTAGCAACTTAGAAAGGAGATTTTATATTTCAACAATTGTGTTTTGCAAAATTGATCTATGTAGGACACAAGATTACAGTATAATGGTTGATTGGTTATGGTTAGTCTTTAACCTCCTATAATCCACTTTAAATTGTTGGTTTATTCCGAGTAGGAGTGTAAACAAGCCAAACTACTTGAGCTCGACTCATTAAACGAGCTCAAGCCGAACTAAAACATATTTAGTAGGTCATTTAATAAATGAGTTTGAGCTCGTGATTGCTCGAACAGGCTCACGATCCTAAACGAGCATATCATTTATGTACATTAATAACTTTGCATATATTAATTAATATAACACGGAGTATATTATTACATCCTAAATCTCTTAATACTTATAAAACAAGGTTTTAGATTGTTATTGGCAATCTCTTATTAATTTCAGTCTATGTGTCATCTAAATATGTACGCCACCTCAAACTAATGCCTATAATAAAGGGAGATTAGATTAGATGATTTACACTTCACAATACAAAATACAATACTCAAATTGGAGAAAATTGAATACGCCTATTAATTCGCTAAAATGCCAATTAAATCAGTCAGCCAAATACAAATTAAAAAACATTCCAATTCCATCAAAATGGTCGACACGTATGTATTTTCGAAATCAAAAAACTCAACATTCTTATCATCACAATGTCAATTTCAATTTACGTTGAAGATTGGAGTTAATTGTCTTCTAATCAGTTTCTCTACCGAAGGTAATTGATTCAATTTTGATTTCAATTAAATATCGGTTTCAATTTAATTTCGAATTAGATTCAATTTTGATTCCTATTTAATCTCAATTTCACCAATTTTGATGCACATTGCTGGTAATTCCAACTGCATATTAGGTACCGATTTTGACTTATCAATTCATTTTAATCACTTGTAGGTTTTCTGATTATTGTATCGCCATTTTGTACCATGTGCGGTTCTTGTAACTAATTAGTTGTTTTGTGCCCCATTTTGAGTACCAAGCTATATAATTGTAATTGTAATAATATTGTTTTTATACATTTTTTAGACCCATCAGTTATTTAGAAAAAAGATCAAAACATATTTACGGGGATTTGTACTAAAAAGACCTTCTACCGTGACCCGAAATTGACCTATTTGTTCATGGAACACCGGGTTTTTGGCAATATGTAATGCAGACTGGTTGTCACAATGCAATGTAACTGGCTTTAGATCATTAATGCCAAGTTCTTCCAACAAACGTACTAACCAAGTAACTTCACTCGCAGCTTGAGCCATGGCACGATATTCAGCTTCTGAAGAAGAACGAGCAACAGTTGATTGTTTTTTAGATTTCCAGCTTATTGGAGAACCTCCTAATAAAACAATATAACCACTAACAGAACGACGAGTCATGGGACATGCTGCCCAATCAGAGTCAGAATAGGCATGAAGAGTGAGTTGACTCGAAGCCTTCAATAAAATTCCCTGACCAGCTGTGCCATGCACATATCGTAACAAATGATATAATGCATCCAAATGAGTAGTTTTTGGTTGTTGCATGTGCTGGCTTAAAGTCTGTACAGAAAAGGATCTGATATTAAAGTTCCATTAGCATCATCTGTCATTTTCAAATGTTGTGGTAATGGGGTAGAAACAGGAGTTGCATGTAATAAACCACAATCATTCAATAGTTCTTGAGTGAATTTTCGTTGAGACAAAACAATGCCTTCTGGAACATAGTGAACTTCTAGACCCAAAAAGTAATGTAGTAAACCCAAATCCTTTATGGTAAACTCTTGATGAAGGAAAGCCTTTAAACGTGTGATTTCACTAGATCAGAACCAGTGACTATAATGTCATCAACATAAACGGCTACAATGGTTAAATGATGATCATTACGCTTTAAAAACAAGCTGTAATCATTTTTTGATTGTACATATCCTTGTTGTAAAATGGTAGAAGACAATTTATGAAACCATTGCCTGCTCGCTTGACGTAACCCATATAAGGATTTTTTTAACTTACATACTTTATTTTCCGGATTTGGTATGCCAAGTGGAACCTTCATATATACTTCTTCTTTTAAGTCACCATGAAGGAAAGCGTTGTTGATATCAAGTTGGTGAATTTCCCACTTTTTAGAGGCTGCTAAAGCAATGATACCTCTAATGGTTGCCATCTTGATCACCGGTGAAAAAGTGTCAAAAAAATCAATGCCGTGTTTTTGATGATTTCCTTGGATGACCAATCGACCTTTAAATCTTTCCAAAGTACCATCAGAACGAAGTTTCACTTTGTAAACCCATTTACTCCCGATTGCTTTCTTTCCAGGGGGTAAATTTGTGAGTTCCCATGTTCCATTGGCCTGTAATGCTTCAATTTCTTTCTTCATTGCATCAACCCATCGTGGATCAAGTGAGGCCTCTTTGTATGATTTAGGTTCAGTGTAAGTGGAAGAATGAACAATGTTGGCTTGATGAGGAAGAGGAAGAGAAGAAAACTGAACGAGATTGCACCAATGTTTTGGCAGAGTAGATGTTGGAAAAGAATGAGCTAAATACATAATCTTGTAAGTATCTGGGTGGAATATGCACTCTAGTGGATCGACGAGAAGGTGTATTGTCATGAGAATGTATGAATGAAGAAGGATTTGATGAAGTATTAATAGTAGAAGGTGATGGATCAGTAGTTGAAGATGGACTATCAGGCGTAATATTATCAGAAATATTATCATTAGAAGGAGATGATGAAAAAATGAAGTCTTGTGAAAGGGATGAAGTTGATGTGTTAGCAGGAAGAAATATGGGTGAATAATCATGTTGTGGAAAAGGAAATGGGATTTGAGTATCTGAAGGCAAGTAGTGAAAAGGAAAATGATTTTCATAGAAAACAACATCCCTACTAAAAATGATCTGTCTAGTGGCAATGCTTAGAAGTTTGTATGCTTTCTTACCATGTGGATAACCAAGAAAGACACAAGGAATTGCGCGAGGGTCAAATTTGGTACGATTGTGTTTGAGTGTAGAAGCATAACACAAACACCCAAAAGCTTTAAGATGATCATATGAAGTGGATTTGTTATATAGAATTTCGTATGGTGTTTTATTATTAATAGATTGAAGTGGAAAACGATTAATGAGGTAAGAAGCAGCTAATATACATTCTCCCCAAAAACGAATTGGAATGCGAGATTGATAATATAAAGCTCTTGCAGTTTCAAGAAGGTGACGATGTTTTCGTTCAACAACACCGTTTTGTTGAGGTGTATCAACACAACTAGTTTGGTGAATAATGCCTCGATTAGAATAAAAATTGAGAGCATGTTTATCTTTGAATTCAAGACCATTATCAGATCTAATCACTTTAACATGAGCTGAAAATTGTGATTCAATATGGATTATGAAAGAGCTAAGAACCGAAAATGCATGACTTTTGCAAGGAAGCAAATGTGTCCATGTTGCCCGAGAGTAATCATCTACGATGGTTATAAAATTTTTAAAACCATTATAAGTGACATGCTTGTAAGGACCCCATAGATCAACATGTAATATTTCAAATATAGCTTGAGTTTTGATATGACTTTTTGGAAATGAACATCTAGTCATTCGAGATTTTTGACAAACATCACAAAGTACATCAGACTTATTAAAACATGAAATTGAAGTAATACATTTGAGTTACCAAAGGGCATATGTCCAAGTCTACAATGCCACAATTGAAAATTAGATGTATTTGAAGAATGAGAAGCAGAAACAAAAGCAGAAGCATCTTTAGGTGATGATTGAGAAATTACAGCTGTACTCTTGACTTGTGGATTAACAAAGTACAAACCAACTTGTTCAGAAGCAGAAACAAAAGCAGAAGCATCTTTAGGTGATGATTGAGAACTTGCAGCTGTACTCTTGACTTGTGGATTAACAAAGTACAAACCACCTTGTTCATTACCAAGGACCAGATGTTGCCTCATTGAGGGCACCTGGAGAATACATTGAGATTCAGTAAAAATGGTATGAGCTGAAAACTGAACATTTAGTTTCTTAACGGATAAAAGATTAAAACGGAAAGCAGGAACATGTAACACATTGATTAGAGTGATCCCAGAAGTCAGAGTAACAGATCCAATATGAGCAATGGAAGCTTGAGAACCATCAGGCATGGTGATAAAAGATGGTGGATTGAGTAAAATATAAGAATGAAACAGATGCAGATGTGGTGAAATATGGTCAGTGGCCCCACTATCAATAATCCACTTATGGCTAACACTAGAAGAAAGAAAACAAAGTATATTACCTGTCGTGAAAGCTGAATGAGAAGTGGTTGAAGATGATTGTTGATTAATTGATGAGTCCATATGATGCTGACTGAGCAATGCTAGAAGTTTATTGTACTGATCTGAGGTGAGTATAGATGGATTCTCATTAGAAGATCCATGAGAAGACATGGAATTGGTTGTATCAGCATCAACTTGCCCAGTTTGAACACAGTTAACAGTCCTTTTTCCATTATCTTTTGAATTAGATGGATTTTTGTAGCATCTGTCAATGCTATGACCCCAGACTTGACAATAATCACAGAAGAATTTCGATCGTCGTCCATTTGGTGCGATACCAAAAATAACGTTTTGGTTGATTGATGAGCCAGTTGAATTTCCATCTGTATTATGAAAAGTACGATTCTTGTTCCAACTTGAATTAGAATTTCTATTCCCTTGAGAATTAGATGACTTGTTGAAATTCTTGTTGAAAGCAGCAAATGCAGTGGAATCGGAACCAAGTGAAATCGAATTACTGCATTCTCTTTGTTTTTTTCTTCTTGAAGAATGAGCCTGTAAGCTTAACTCAATGAAGGTAATGGTTGCATCATCAGAATATTACCTCGAATAGGTTTGTAATCATCATTTAAACCTAGTAGAAATTGTAATACTTGTTGTTCTTGAAGTATTTCCAGAAAATCCTTTCCAGAGCCACATTTACATGATGATAAAGCTAATAAAGACATGTATTCATCCCAAGAAGTTTTCAATTCCGTATAGTACTGTGTGACAGAATAATTGCCTTGTGAAAGAGAACATATGTGCTTATGGACCTGATATTTGCGTGGAGCATTTGATTGAGAATATCTGTCTTGAAGTTCAGACCAGATTTCAGCAACATTAGTATAATACAGAATGCTCCTGGCAATTTCAGGTTCAACAGAATGAAGAATCCATGAAATTACCACATTGTTGCATCGAACAAATCCAAGTTTATTCTTTGCACTTAAAGAAATTTGAGCAGATCGTTTCCATTCGTTGTAGTTATCACCATTAAATTTTTGAGTAGAAAGCATGAAAGTGTTTGAAAGGTCTCCATGATGAAGATACAATTCATCATGAACATTTGGAACATTTTCAGAATCAGTACTGTTCGTCATTTTATCAAACAGTTGGTGTGCGCAATGAATGTATGAATAATAGATGAAAAAAAAATTGAAGAATTCAGAACAGAATTGATGTTTGAATTAAGCAATTATGAAAACCTAATCGCTTTGGAAGAAGATATATAGAAGTTTGAAATGATGTTTCAATCGAATTGATGTTTCAAGCGAATTGAATTGAAAATACCGTCACAAAAATATGATATAATCGCATAACGAATTGAATTGATTTTGCTGGCTCTGATACCATAATAACTCCATAGCAGGAAGAAAGATTATGGAGAAGAAAGTTTCATTCTCATTGATTGATTGAAAATGTAATACATGCTAGACTTTATATACATAAAACATAAGAAACTAACTATAACAATCTGTAACTAACTTAGCCTACGTGGCACCTTCTAGAACATAATATTAACTATCATTAACTAACTCCTACATTGATTACAATTTCCTTCCTTGGTACATCATGATTGCATTAAATTAATTTACTTTATGGGAAATGGCTCATTTAATAAAAAAATGTGATCATCTTATTTAAAATGGATAAATATATATTTCTTAATTGAAAACATAAAATATATCAGATTTAAAAGAATATAAAAAGATTTTGAATAAAAAATATATACAAGACATGAACTTTCACTGTCATACTCTCATTGATCAATCAGTTAGAGAGTAGTGACAAATTTTATTAAGTATCACATGTATAGAGCAATCAAGTGAGCATCAGATGATAGTATCGCTGATGAGATCAGTTAGAGACAATATCTAATGACCATGATAGTGAGTTTGAGCAAAATCAGTTAAATATAATGAGTAGAAGTAGGAATCACCTCGCTGATCAATCAGTTGGAGAATTCACAAGTTATAATTCTTGATTCAACTCATTATGAGGTAATAGATATACTCAAGGTCTCATCAGCAGTAACTCTCGATGATCAATTAGTTAGAAAGTTAGTTGAGAGATTTGAACGAAACTATTAGGTATGGAAGAAAAAAAGGTTTTTGATTTCGATAAATCTTTCTAATAAGTTTTTGTTGATAAATCAGTTGGATCCCATTTATACAACTTATCACATAACAATGTTTATCACAGATTATACTCGTTGATCAATCAGTTGAAAGATAAGCTTAGATAAATGAATGCTCGAGCAACAGTGATTACCAAGTTAAAGTATCCATGAATTGAGCTAAAATCTTGCTGATAAGATCAGTTATAGACTTCATTCAATTAAGAGAAGATCATCAGAAATAAGAAAGTTATTAAGTTCTTACTCGCTGATATATCAGTTGGAGTAGTCAATGAGGTAGCTTTTGTATTTTCAAACATTTTGACAATTACAAAAATTAATTGTCTGTTTTAGTTTGAAGAGATTAATGCTTAGATGATTAAGCATTTAGCATCCCAACTCACTGATCAAAAAACTGAATCTTGATTTGTCCAAGGGTTTTGTAATGATATCAGCAAGCTGGTATTCTGTAGGAATAAGGTATAGCTCTACATCACCCTTCATAACATGATCTCTGATGAAGTGATATCTTACATTAATATGTTTTGTTCTAGAATGATGAAAAAGGTTATTTGTAATAGCTATTGCACTTTGATTATCACAACAAATAGGAATTTTGTTTACCTCAACACCATAACCAGCAAGTGGATTCTTGATCCCTAGTACTTGTGCAGTATAATGGCCAACAACGACATATTCTGCCTCAGCATTTGAGGTAGAAACAGAGTGTTGCTTCTTGCTAGACCAACTAACAGCTTTCCACTAAGAAATTGACATCCTCCTAATGTGCTCTTTCTGTCTAACTTACATCCTGCATAATCAGAATTTGAAAAACTTGTTAGTTCAAAACTCGAGTCTCTAGGATACCAGAGACCGAGGTTTGGGGGTACCTTTCAGGTACCTAAAAATTCTTTTCACAGTAGCTAAGTGTGATTCCTTGGGATTTGCTTGAAAGCGAGGACATAGACAAGTAGAGAACATGATGTCTGGACTACTAGCAATGAGATAGAGCAGAGACCCAATCATTCCTTTGTAAGTTGTTACATTCACTGATGCTCCATCAGTATCAGCGTACAACTTGACAGGAGGAGCCATTTTGGTTTTCATGATAGATGAGTTATCAAAATTAAAGTTTGTGAGAAGATCTTTGATATATTTACTCTAACAGATGAGGATTCCTCTATCAGATTTTTTTAACTTGTAGACCAAAAAAGTAAATTAACTCACCCATCATGCTCATTTCATATATCTTAGACATTAAAGAAGAGAACTCTTTGCGTAGTTTTTCATCAGTGGCACCAAAGATAATATCATCAACATAGATTTGAAAAATTATGATATTAGCTTTTACCTTTTTTATAAAAGAGAGTTTTGTCAATGATGCCACGAGAGTAATTACTATTGCAAAGAAAGTTAGAGAGAGTTTCATACTAGGCTCTAGGTGCCTGCTTGAGTCCATAGAGAGCTTTGTCTAACTTATTGACACGAGAAGGAAACTTTGGATCAGTGAACCCAGGAGGCTGCATCACATAAACTTCTTCTTGAAGTTCACCATTTAGAAAGGCACTCTTGACGTCTATATGATAAACTTTGAAGTTCTTGTGAGAAGTGAAGGCAAGAAAGTTTTATAGCTTCTAGACGAGCAACATGAGCAAATGTCTCATCATAATCAATACCTTCTTCTTGTCTATATCCATGTGCAACCAGTGGAGCTTTGTTCCTGATAACAGTGCCATTTTCATCCATCTTGTTATGAAATATCCACTTGGTACCGTTGATAGTTTTGTTATAGGGTTTAGGTATCAACTTCCATTCTTTATGTCTTTCAAATTGCATTAGCTCTTCTTGCATGACATTTATCCAATCAACATCATCAAGAGCTTCATTTATCTTCTTGGGAAACAAAATTGACATACATGCACATGTTTTTAGTAGTTTTAGCTCGAGTTTGAACATTAGTGTCCCAATCACCAAAAATCTGATTGATTGGGTGATAGCGTGTTCATTTGGTAACTCTATTTGGAATGTAGGGAGATACATGAGTATGTTGATTTTGAACTTTGTGATCAGTGACAGTTTTCTCTTGATTCATCATAGAAGATGAGTCAAGTGTTGGAGTAACATGTAATCAAGAATGATCAGGGAGATCAGGTGATGAAGGTTCAAGAATATTTGGAATTAAGGTGATAGTTGGAATTGAAATTTCACCAGCGTGTGTTGCATTAGTGTTAGAGAAGGGGTGATGAACTCTTCAAAGTGGAACATGTCATCATTATCAAGAGTGCTTCTCTCATAATTAAAGCATTCTTCAAATGTTACATGTATGGATTCTTCCATGGTTTCTCTTCTTAGATTATAAACTCTGAAGGCTTTGGATACCAGAGAGTAGCCAACAAAGGTGCCTTCACCAGCTTTAGGTCAAATTTCTTCAATTGATCTCTAATATTGAGCACATAGCAAGTACTACTTAAAATGTGGAAGAAGCTAATATTAGGTTTCCTTCCTCTTAGAAATTCATACGTTGTCTTGTTATTTCTTTTGACAATGATAAATCTATTTTGAGTGAAGCACGTTGTACTGACAGCTTCTGCCCATAAGGGACCTTTAAGACCAGCTTCAGCTAGAATAGATCTAGCAGCTTCAACAAGAGTTCCGTTTCTTCTCTCACCAATGCCATTCTGTTCAGGAGTTCTTGGAGCTGAGAAATTTTGAGAGATGCCCTTATTTTCACATAATGCTTCCAGAGTGTTATTTTTGAACTCTGTCCCATTATCACTTTCGATCATTCTGATCTTCTTTCCATTCAAAGTTTCCATCTTTTTGATAAAATTAATAATTTCATCAACAGCATCACTCTTTCCTTTAAGAAAGAATACCTAAGTGTATATGTAGTATTCATCCACTATCACCGGAGCATACATTTTTCCAGCAAGGCTAGTGGTGCTGACAGGACCTAATAGGTCCCTATGAAGGAGTTGAAACACTTCAGAGGCTGATGAGTAGTGTTTGGATTCGAATGATGACTTGTGATGTTTTCCCTTTTCACAAGCAGAGCACAACTTATCCTTGGAGAAGTTTAGAGAGGGTATGCCATAAACAAGATCATCTTTGGACAATTTGTTCATGGTTTTGAAGTTGAGGTGAGAGAGTCTCTTATGCCATAGCCAGTTCTTCTCAGCTATAGATCTTGAGTAGAGATAGAGACCCTTTAGAGACTTGGCTTCATCCATGTTGATGGTGTATACATTCCTTTTTCTCTTAGCAGCGAGAACATGTTTGCCTTATTGGTTCAGAATTGTGCCAGAGAATTCAACAAATAAGACTTTGTTCTTTCGAGAGCAGATATGGATGACATTGACGAGATTTTGTTTAAGGCCTTCAACAAATGAGACTTTAGAGAAAGTGAGGTTTCCATTAGATAGATTTCCATGACCTCTGGTGAAACCTTTTGAATTATCACCAAAAGGAACATATGGCCATTCTTGTTCAACATACCTTTAGTAGAGATCAAGAACCTATTATATGTTTAGAGCATCCACTGTCCAGATATCAGGTGTTATTTCCTTCTTGCACACAAATGAGAATTAATCCCTTTCGAGAACCCACCTTTTAGTGGGTTTAGATTCCTTTTTGGCATCGTTCAAAGAATCTGTAGAAGAAGTGTTAAGTGTCATCTGAATGTTGCTTCTAGAAGTTTCACCGGTGACACTTATGTTTGATACAACAAATGTGTTAGTGTTGCAAATGCTGGCAAAGTGTCCTTTCTGACCACACTTGGAACATTTTCTTTTAAGAAATTTTGAGTCAAAAATAGGAACACGTCCTAGAATACCTTTATCCTTTTCAGAGACTACAAGAGTAGTTAGAAGTTGAAGTTGGCTAGTAATTGACTCCATTTGTTTGTTCTTTTTGGAGTTAATTTTTGGCATAGAGGTGCAACTTTACCTTTTAGAAAACATTTTTCATTTACCTTTTGAGTTTGTCAGTGACTGGAAGTTTTTCTTTATCAATTTTTGGAACGCTGATGTGGGACACTAAGGATATGTTAGAGCTAGTTGGTTTATAGTTTGAACTACTTGTCTGTTCAGTGACAACATTTGTAGGTTCAAAAGTAGACTTGTTTGAAGTTGAGGATTTAACAAATCAGTTTCGTTTGTTGTTGTCTCCCCATGTGAAATGGTCATAGGGGAGACATTATCAGTGATCTGCTTACAGATGGGTTTGAGAGATTCATCTGCTATAGAGGCAGCAAGCTCATACTCTCCACCAATAATGGCTAGGAGTTGCCTTGGAATCTGATTGTTAACACATTGTGTAGCCATCTTAGTTGATCTACACCAACATTCACACACTCTTTCTAAGTATGCATACTCCTTTTGTCCTATTGTTGTCTGTTTCATCAAGACATCGTTAGCATATCGCTGCTCTGCCAGTTTTTGTTTAGCCTCTTTTAATTCACAGTTCTGTAACTCACAGTTGGACAAATCAACTACAAGTTTTGAGATTTTTTCATTTAAATCCATTTGAATTTTATGAGTATATTCACCATCACAGATCAGTGAGTCAAGGAGGACATTTTTCTCATCATCAGATAGAGATTTGAATTTATGTACCTTCGTTCGAGACACTTTATTCCATGTTGTTGCAGATGAGGTAGAAGTAGAGGGTGCTTCGGTAGCTTCATTCAGTTGAACCATCAGGCATTTAAGTTCACCTGGTGACAAATTGTTCTCAAGATTTTTGAAGCATTGAGACAGGAGATGTCTTTGGTGAGAAAATGTTCTCAAGATTTTGACAACTTCAAGACTTGAGTTATCATCAGTGTATGAGAGATTGATGGAACAGTTATCTGATTCATATTCACTCACTAAGTTGGCCATAAGACATAGCCCAGCAAGATCTTCATGATCAGATGAAGATGAATCACCAGAGGATGATGAAGTTTCACCAGTGAGTCCAAGATGAGCAAGAAGCTCTCTGTGTTCAGCTACAAAGCCAATATCTTTCTTTCTAACTTGTTCCTTTAGTTTTCTATACTTAGCTTTTTATTTAGAGGCCTTTTGAGATTGTCTATATGCTTTATTTTCTATTTTATGAGCCTTACACTCTGTAGCAACGTATCCAAGTTTTTAGCCGTTGAAGCATAGAGCATCAGATTTGCCAGAAGTCTGTTTACCTTAAAAAGTTTTAGTGTAAGGTTTCTTAAGATATTTGAAGGTAGAGACTCTAGATCTAGAATCTGGTGAGAAATTTTGATTGGTTAACTTTTTAAATTTACCATCAATCATAACAATCTCTTCGGTAAGAGACTCTAGATCACTATCATCCTCGTTATTTGATACATCAACTTCACCCCCACTAAGTTCAGAGGGTTCATCAGTTGTCTCTATAGTGGATGTAGAGGGGATATCATCAGCAGATACCACTTTTCCTACTAAGGCATAATTGTTGACTTTGTAGGTCTCTGAAAGAGCAAGTTTACGTAACTTGCTTTGCTCTTTGTATAGAAAGGTGCCAAATAACGATTTTAATGTCATCTTTTCTATGTGACCAGTATCCTTAAGGATATATTTTCAATTCTCCCAACACCTAGAGAGTCCATAAACTTATTTATTACATCTACGGGTTCCCTTTTTACTCTAGCTATCTTCATGTCATTGAGTAAGAAATTTAATCTGTTATACGTTTGAGTGAGCGTTTCATTTTTGTTAAACATAAAAAGTTCATATATGTCTTTACCACTGATACATTTTATTATAGAGTGGTGGAAAGAGTTAAGTAGAGACCATGACTAAGAAAGATTGAAGTTTTGCATCAATGTCTACCAACATTTTATCTTCCACAGACCACTGGCTTAGAGGTTTGACAATACTCCTATGATTTCTCTCTAGAATGATGTAAGGAGTGTAAGGACCTTCATTTAAGATTTTTATTAGAAGAGTGTCATAGGCTCTTAAGAATAGAAGCATACGACCTTTCCACGTTCAGAAATGATCAGCATCAAATCGTGGTGGTTTCCCTTTAGAACCATTGTCGATGTATGCATTAGAACCTTCAAAGATAGAGTTAGTAGCCATACTAGATCTTAGATATTGATTATCTAACCTGCCCTGATACCAATTGTTTGTCCCGTAAACAACAATTAAGTGTAAAAATGAACAACAAATGTAAGTAAGTGCACAAAGTTTCAAGTTTAAAGTTTTTCTTTTGTTGATTCAATTAAAGAATACTTTACAATAGTTTAATGCGGAATAAAACAAGACAAACTAGTCTAATTAAACTACACTTGTGAAAAATTTACTTCAACGAGAGTACGCTGATAACACACAATGATTAACACTTAAGAAATAAGTGTGGGCACAATAGCTCACTGACAAACAGGAGTATGCTTAAATCAAGGTTGGAGGTGAATACAAAATTCTGAACATTGAATATGGTAGTTGAGGTGAGTATTTATAGTCTCATAAATACATTATAAACCCTACACGTGTCATCACCATATTCAGAGTGAACTAAATGAAACTTCCAATGAATGGAAACATTTGATCCTAGGAATAAAGTTTACTATTTACTTTATTCCGAGTTAGACGTAAGGTCATTTAAATACCAATAAAGTACAATATCTTTCTTGTACGTATCTTTATAGAAAGATACGTGCAGGTTGTTTTCCAATATAAGTTGACCTTCGTTTTAGCACATTGGGTATTTTTCAAACCCAATGTACTTATTAGGGACAAGCTTGAACTACTGGTTAATAGAGTAGTGTTGAAGTCCAATTCAGTGTACTACTCTCTATCTTTGTCTTCAATCTTTGACTTCAACATAAGCTTTGAATATATTTGACAGTGGCAGGCTTAATGTAACTTCATTTAAGAATATCTCTTATCAGAGAGATAAAAGAACTTTAAATAGATTCTAAGTTATAAGAAGCGTCGCTGCTAAGACAGGCAGTGACATATAGACAATAGTTAGGAAAATACTAAACAAGATGTTCACAAGACGTTCGATACTTAGTATTCGTAGTGTCTTTTACAAGGTTTATCAAGGAATGCTGGTTACTAAGCAGGGTCCGAGAGACACTTATTTTTTTCATATATAAATTACTCAGATGGGTCTCTGACCCAACATAACCTTTTCAGAGACTACAACAAATGTACTTATGGCCCCTGAAGCGTTGGTCTCGTCAGGCATCGTCGGTGGTGTTGCCGATGGTGATGGGACGGGGGACTCAATGTGTTGTTTTATATTTATAATTAGTCAAGGGCTTCTATAACTTAAAAATCTGCTATTTATAGAAGGTAAGTTCTTTAATTCGAAGGAGGTTCTAAGAATTCAAAAGTCCGAAGTCACTTTCTTTGTCCCTACGAATCTAAGTTCCAAAAGCAGACGAAATCACTATGCAACCGGACCTCCTCGCTGCCGCTTAATTCATTACCAGGAAGACCCTTACGAACCAAGGCTTCTAAAGTTGCTGGAGGGTCCATCATCAAGAATGGCCTAAGATGGTCAGAAGCATTCCTAACAATGCTAGCCACATCGGATCCATTTATTTAGATGAAACTAATCATCATTTTTTTAGATGGAAGCCGGTTCCACGACTTTAGTGGAAATGATGATCCTGCTCCCCCTGAAAGTCTCATCTACCTGAGGCTAAGGCAGATTTGTCAACGGCTGTGCTGTTGGCAATGATTATAATAGCTATGGCCTTTGCTCAAACTACCGGCGCCAACTTCCGCTTGTTGCACACCTTGCTCCACTACTGTACGAATAGCATTTCCCGCTAAAGTTTGAGCAGCAAATGGTGTCCCTCTTCTTGTTACCCGGAACCCACAAGTACCGGCGGACTCTCCTAAGGAGATATTCTTTCTATCCATATTCAGAAAGGGGGAGAGATTCCTGCTTACCTACTTCGCGGGTCGGAGGCCTCGCTTTCAGGTTTGATGGAATAAAGAAATAGAATAGATCTCTCTTCTTAAAGTATACAACACTTCCCGCAAGGTTCACACCGCGGAAAAGGTTAAACATCACTTCCCATTACTCCATGTCGAAGCCTTATTAAGTTAAGAAATAAGAAGGGCTTTTTTTTATAGAGAGAGACTCAGGGGCGATCGATATTGCTTACCACAGCTCTATTCCCGACTTGAAATCCATAACGTACTTTAAGAGAGGATGAACAGTCCCGTTCTATAGGTAGCACTGCCCCGTGCTCTTGTTGCTGGTATTAGGGAGGCCCATCTTCTTGAGATTCATTGAAAACTAAGAGTGGCACATGGGAAAACTTGAACTGTAAAAGGGTTGGGGGCAATCACTTTTTAGATCATGGCTTGTAATCTCTGAGCCTTTCCCTTAACTTTTAGCTTACCTAAGGTAATTTATTAAGAGAAAACCCAATAGAGCTAGCCATCAAGCTCAGGCTAAGAGCTGGGTCAATCTCCATGCACTAGACCCCTTTACTAATAAAGGAAAGCTTTCCTTAATTGAAGTATGGGCTGCGAAGGCGTATAAACTTGCTTAGCCCAAATCAGTCTAAAAGTTTGCGCTAGGACGTAGTACCTACTTGTTAATAATGAGTAAGCAGTAAGTATAACCTAAGGTAGTTCTTAAAATCGCAACAAATTGAAATGAAGATAATTCCTTCGGAGGGATATTTAAAGTAGGTAGGTTTGATGTTTTGGTATTTACAAATTTTAACTAAGTAGATAAAAATAAAATAGCAAATAAATTAAGGATAGATAGAGGTAGAATGTGATTGTCAGAACTTCAACAATTAGGATTTTCAAGATGATGATTATTATAATGTTAAACAGGGACACTCTTGAAATACTAGATTAACCTATATTTGGTGTATACACTAGAACCGTACCAGATTAGCCTAAATTCTAAGATGGTATGTCACCAGGAACTAGGTTATCGTGATGCTGACCAAACAAGTATGCTCAATCAACACTTGTCTTTGTGTGGAACAAGTGACCTTTCTTGGTCGTAGCCTTAGGTGCATAAACAATGTAGCAGACTGTATTGGTAATTCAAACTTCCTTAACACCAACATGAATTTATCGTTCTTTCAAATGTGAAACTAATTATTAACTTTGCTTGTCTAAACTAACAGTTAAGTGGAGTCTAGGGTTTTAAGCATCCTAAGTCACTTGGGCTTTTACCTTCATTGCTAGAATCTGCTTATATTTTAAGTGCTCATGTTTATGACTATTGTAACCTAAACCTCTCATTTTCAAATAGTTACACGATCCTAGATTATTCACAATGTTTTAGACTACTTCATATGCAGACCATGTAAATAATCCACAATGTAGTTTACTATATCTCGGCGCTTGCATTATTTCTTGCATCGATCATACCTAATTTGGATAATTCACTAAGTGATATACAATTATTCCATAGTTATTTAATATATACATTTTTACTATGTACTACACGGTGTTCTCGTAGTTTCTTAATCCGGTCATGATTTATACATAGATAACTACCGACTTTGATTAGACTTGATCAAATTCTAATATATAGGTTATAGTTACGAGGATAATTGGGAAGGGTAATCTGTAAACAAGGTTTAAAGTTATAAAAGTTAAGATAAAACAAAGGTTAATAATTCCAGCTTAAATAATTATAAACGATTAATTAATCATCATCCATACTTCTAACTATTTACATTCTAACAATCATAACAATAAGCAACTCTCAAATCATGGCAATAAACAAATCACATACAAGACAAATATGAATAATATTGATAAACAAAACACAAGTATCAGAAGAAGATATCACCCGAAAAACTAAAGCAAAATATTATTTGCGAATACTTGGATTCTTAAAACAGAGCATATACCAAATATTCTCGAATACCAGCTTGCTTTCGCTATTCTAACACTACTAATTTAATCCTAATTACTCTCTAGTTAATTATTGATGTAATGTTGATTAGTTAGTAAACTAGAGAGAGAAACTAAGTGAGAAAGAAAGAAATAAAATATATTGAATGTGTTGAAGAAAAGTTGATGATTTGGTTGTTGGTGAGGTTGAATATAGATAGACATTGCAGGAGCCCGTATTTGACTAAGTCAAACGAAAGGCACCTCAAACGGTCAATTTATCGTGGTGTGACAGGTGGAGGGAATAAGTGGTTTATATTTATAATTAGTTGGGACTTAAATTATATGTACTACCTACTTGTTAGTAAGTGGTAAGTATAACCTAAGGTCATTATTAAAATCATAATGAATTGAATCGAATGTGATGCTTTAGAAGGGATAATTCTTTTGGAAGGGTATTAAAGTAGGTAGATTTGGTGTTTTGGTGTTTTTTCTTATTCTAATAAAATAAATAAAAATGCAAGAGTAAGTAACAATTTGGGTTTTCAGGATGACGATCTTATAAGGATTCTTAAAATACTGTGTTAACTAATAATTGGTGTAATACTAGAGCCATACCAGATTAGTCTAGATTCTAACATGGCATGTCACTAGGAACTAAGTTATCATGATACTGACAGATTGAGTTTGCTCAACTCTTAATACCGTTCTTATGTAGAACTAGTGACCTATTTAGGTTCATGAATAGAGTAGCAAACTATAGTGATTGATTCAATCTTTCTTAACACCGATATAAGTTTACATTAAGAATTCACAAATAATTAACCTTGTTTGTCTGAACTATTAAGTAAGACTTAGGGTTATAAATATTAAAAGCCACGTAAAACCTTGATTTACTTTGCTAGATGCTTCTCCATAAACTTATGGCATGTCGTAACCTAAACCTCTCCTTTTCGATCTATTATACATCCCTGGATTATTCACAATGTTTTACATTGCTTCATATGCAAGCCATGTAGTTCAGTAAGTAATAATGTAATTGTAGTGTGTACATTACTCCTTACATCAATCATACTTAAGTTGGATAATCCACTAAGTGATACACAGTGATTTCATAGTTCTTTTAATATTTACAGACCAACTATGTACTACACGGTGGTCTCTTAGCTTCTTGATCCTGCATGATTATTTACATAGGTAACTACTTACCCTAATTAGACTTGATCAATTTCTAATATCTAGATTATAGTCACGTGGATAACAGGTTTAGATTATAGAGGTTAAGACAAAACAAAGTTTGATTATTCATCATCCCTACTTTTAATTAATTACATTCCGACAAATCACAATAACAAACTACTCGCTGATCATGACAATAAATAGTTCACATAC